>CM021104.1:113121144-113337861 GCA_007115665.2 Sequoiadendron giganteum | reverse complement strand
ATCTCTCTCTCTCCCTCTCCCTCTCTCCCTCTCTCTCCCCTTCTTCCCCTCTCCCTTTCCCCTCCTAGTTCTCTCTCTCTCTCTCTCCCTTCTTCCCCTCTTGCCCTCTCCCTCCCCCTCCAAATTCTCTCTCTACCCCTTTCCCTCTCTCTCTCTCTATCGCTCCCTCTATCCATCTCTCTCCACTTCTTCCACTCTTCCATTCTCTCTCTCTCTCCCTTCTTCCCCTCTTGCCCTCTCCCTCCCCCTCCAAATTCTCTCTCTACCCCTTTCCCTCTCTCTCTCTCTATCGCTCCCTCTATCCATCTCTCTCCACTTCTTCCACTCTTCCATTCTCTCTCTCTCTCTCTCTCTCTCTCTCTCTCTCTCTCTCTCTCTCTCTCTCTCTCTCTCTCTCCTAATTACTCTTGGGTCTATGTGTGAAAAAATCGGATATTCGATTTGAATGACTTTAAAATGACCTTTTTCGGTTTTATATTATCCATCCCAAATCGGATATCTGATTTGTAAAGTACAACAAATTGGATATCCACTTTTTTTTACTTTGGCTTGGGCATTGCTATAAAGGAATGTACTGACACCAAACCCAAAAAAAATCAATTTGGGATTTTCATGTTTTTAGGCGAGTGCAAAATGCTACTTTTTTCATATCGCCACTTTTTGGCCCATCATGATCCTGCACATGCCCACACCATAAGTTTTAATAAAAATTTGATGATGAATGATTGAATTTCCTTTAACACCTACAAAGGTTAGTCAAATAACATAATATGTTGTTGTATAAATCATGTAGATAATAAGTCACATGTATCTCCATAATTTTTACATAATAGTTTCTCATAATTCACGATAGATCATAGTTTCATCATTCTTAATGTTCAAATGAGAGGTAAACTTGCTTATGTATGCATCCTAATTAATTTTCTTAGACATAAGCTGACTTAGGGCCATTTAAAAATACCAAATACTAACACTCAAAGTGATAGATATTTAAAATGACATCCTTAGGGATAGGGTGCCCACATCCATGTCTAGAAATTTTTGGCCTAAAAACCTAGGCATGACAAGAAATTGAATATGTTTTAATCTAGAACCAATAGAAAAAATTGTGAATATAGTCAATTATATGTGAAAATAATGGAGTCAACACATTGTGAAATTGTCAAGGGTGACAATTTATAACATTGCAACATGAACAAGGTCCTCTCAAACCAATCACTCTCAAGGTCAACTATCATATTTTTGGTTTAAGATATATAGCTCTACTGTAATAATCCTAGTATATCAATGGTACCTCTTATACTATTGAAGAATATTTTCCAATTGATAAGAATGTTAAAAGACAAGACTTTGAAGACTGCTTAGCTAATCTTGTTTCCCTATTCAATGAGCTAAAAAAGTTCACTAGTACACTTTACATTCTACCTTCCATTGACCTTAATGACCTCATTTCTTAGGGCCAATAAGATCTTATGTATTGGGAAATATTTTAAAGTGACCAATTTATTGCTAAGTTCATGGGACTCCATGAAGATATTCTAATCAGTGACTATATAAGATTTTTTTAAATAGACCTAGATTCTAATATCCTATTTTAGGGAACACATCAAGCTCCTTAATCCTAAAAATTCAAAAAACTTTAGAAGAACAAAACATGAAAAAATGAAAAATTTAAATTCTTTAATGAAAATCTCTTTGAGGTGCTATCAGATAGAGAAGGAAAAGAAAAAGAATAAAAAATATCGATTCTATTGATGAAATAATCTTTAGGGCATCACTAGGTAAGGAATTTGGTCTTACCTTTAAGATTTCAACATGGAAAAATCATTCAATAATCCATAAAAATTAATAAAGAAAAAATACCATAGCTTTACTTGAATCCCTTCTAGACATGCCAAACAATATTCATTGTTGCAAATTCTACATGAATAATCATGTGGTCCCCATGTTTGATGTCCTAGAATCAAATTTCATTCTGGAATTATTTTGGCCCAACCATTTGTTATACAATGACATATATAAATACCTTTATCACTTCACCTTACCATCCAACCTATCTCATATACACTATAAACATTTTATCCATCCTTTATTTCATTTCACCATATCTAGAAAAATATCATATAAAAAGAGCTTCAAAGTTACTTTACTAAGATACCTTAAATCAAAATATGCTTCTATCATAGTAGAAGATATGTACACAAGTTCCAATGATGCAAACATAGTGGTACTATCTTAGCCACCAAGGTCTTCAAAATAGGTTTTCCAAAGTCAAAATTTATAAATAAATGGTGCCTCAACAATATTTGTTATCTCCATTCATGTCACAATTTCCTCTATTAGAATCTATAAAAGATCAAAGCTCAAGAGTTTGAGATTGACTTGATGAGCAATGTGTGCCTCTATCATTTCTATTCTTAATTTTCTAAATATCCCAATTGCAAAAATATTTAAAAAATTTAAAACTTCAAAAGAAATAGTCGAGATAAAAACCACCCTTGGTGAAAACCATTTTATGGTGCATTGGGGGCAATAATCATGATGAAAATAGAGAAAACAAGCATCATTATTGACATTCTAAAAATTGGAAAAATATGAAAAAAAACACAAAAAAAATAGTAATGATAAAATCCATCCTCTAGTGAAAAATACCTTTGGTACCACATTGGACAAATATCAAGGTGAAAACTAGATCACATACATGTTAGGTTAGGTAGTATTTATCTTATAAACATATGTCATTTTAATGTCTCCATGTTTCTCAGAAAGTGTTATAGGGTACGTGTGAGAAATGTATTTAATATTGGCATATTGTAATTGCATCTTAAAAGGGAATTTAATGTTGGTAGAGGTTACACATCACTATAGTTAAAAATTATCACATCTAGGCATTCAAATTGAGAATGTGAAGGGTCTTGATTGGGGCGCCATGTTTCAGGGGAAACAAGTGTCGATTGGTTCTTCATCTGAAAGCTAAATAATCACTTGAGCGTCTTCAATTCTAGATGTTGAAGGGGATATGGGTTAGGTTTCCATGTTTAAGCCTTGTGAACTTTAATACAAACTTTTTTATGACTTGTGGTTTTCCAAGGGAGAGGATTGGGTTTTTGCAAGTGGTTTTGGTGCCTCTTGTTTTTGTTTACCTTTCTGGTTTTTCCTCCCACGAGTTTTATAAATTGGAACCTTGAGATGGTGGTATCATCTTGTGTTATTTTTAAGTGTGTAGAAGAATTTAAGTTGTAGTATATCATTAAGGAATTGTATTTTGGTGTATCTCTCTTGTGAAGATAAATAATATACTTGTCCTCTTTTCCTATTTTTCTAGAAAGGGTTTATCCAACTAAATCTAGTGGCATATATTTGTTTGTTGTTTTTTCTATTATGTTGAATGTGCAATCACATCCATATAATCAATTTTTTAATCTTATTTTTATATTTGAATTCACATGTATAAGTTAA
The DNA here is from genome assembly GCA_007115665.2 of Sequoiadendron giganteum. NCBI lineage: Eukaryota > Viridiplantae > Streptophyta > Pinopsida > Cupressales > Cupressaceae > Sequoiadendron > Sequoiadendron giganteum. The sequence goes on along the minus strand of CM021104.1, from coordinate 113,334,402 downwards.
TATTGTATCTTAGTTTTACCTTTTTTCAACATTTGGTATCAAAGCTAACAATTTTGTTTAGAAAGGGACACATTTCTCTAAAGTGTTGGAGGTTTTTTGGCTCCAGTGAGAGTTTTTTTATTTTGGTGTTATATTACATATTTGTGAAGAATATTGTATACCATGGATTCCACCTATCGTCAATATATTGATCAACTCAATGGAATGGGCTACGAGATATGGAAATTAAATATGGAGGATCTCTTAGAAGAGAGATTAGTGGTTGTTGGTTTTACAAGAAAGTAAACTAGCTAATGAGTAATGAAGATTGGAAAACAATAGACATGAAGGAATGAGGAACCATTTGGTTGTGTCTTATGGATTTTTTCATTTTAAATGTTTATACCAAAGAAACCACATACAAGTTTTGGAAAAGGACAAGTGATATATATCAAACTAAAAGTTGGTCTAACAAGTTATATTTTTCAAAAGAAGATTGTATTCTCTAAAAATGAAAGATGGTGAATCTATAGTAGATCATTTAAATTATTTTAATCTTTAAATTATAATTCAACTTACATCCATAGATGTTAAAATTGAAGATAAAGATAAATGTATCTTCTTTATTTGTTCTTTGCACGAATCTTGTGAAATTTTAATTATTGCCATAAGTAGTGGTAATGTAGAACCAAAGATGGATTCTAGGATCTCCATAATTATTTTGAAAAGGAGATGAGGATAAATTCCATGAATTTGGGCTCTCAATATTCCTTACATGTATGGGGTAGGTCCAAAGAGAAAGGGCATAAAGGGGATAATAAGAGGGATAAGTCTAAAGGATGTTCTAAAACCTTTGAAAAGAGAAAAAGAAAGTTTTGTAATTGTGGTAAATGAGGGCATGTAAAGAAGGAATGTAGAAATAAGAAAAATAATTTTGATTCCTCCATGAAAAAGTCTTTTGATGACGATTATCACTAGTACAAAAATAGAAATAAATGACAAAAAACTACTAAAACTTGGTCATGTGATCAATAGTTTGGTCAGATGACTGTTAGTAGTTTATTGCTAGTCATTTATAACATGACCAAATTCATGACAAAACCATTTTTAGTCATTTATTGGTTGTTTTGGTCGATCAATTTGGTGGTATATTTAGTTGTTAATTTAGTCATTGATTTTTGTTAATTGATCATTTATTTAGTCATGGTTTCCATTTATTTAGTCACGGTAGTTGCTTATTTATTCATGGTAGTTATTTATTTATTCATGGTAGTCATTTATTTAGTCATGGTAGTCATTTATTTTAGTCGTTGTAGTCATTTATTTAGTCATTGTAGTCATTTATTTTAGTCATGATAGTCATTTATTTTAGCCATGATATTCATTTATTTAATCATGCATGGTTTAATCATTTATTTGGTTTAGTCATTTACAAATCAAATCTAACTTAATTTGTCCTCAAAAATTTATGCATATAAATTTCAAGTATCATAGATATTCAAATGTTGAGAGAAACATCATGAAATTAAGACTAAAATGGTTGAACAAATATGATTGATTAGAAACAAGAGGAGCCACAACACAATATTTATGAGTGGAAAAATAAATTCTCTAAACATTTACTTCATTAAGCCTCATTGGAAAATCAAAACCTCTTAGATTCAATGTATTAGTGATATTTGAGATTTACAAAAAACTCAGTGACAACTAAGATTTACAAAAATATAATGAACTTTGTTAAAATTCCAAGCAACATAGAGCATGCATTCATATATTGTAATGCTAGTTTTTCACAACCTCTTCCTCTACCATGACCACCCTTGCAAAAAAACATAATGGAGAAAATGATGAAATACAATAAAAATTAGAACAAATTTGTAGCAAAAATTGTAAAAAACCCAAAACACCTTAATTTATCTTTCTAAAAAAATTGCTAAAATGTAGTAGAAATTTCCTAGAAACCCTAATTTTTTGAATTGAATCATAGTCAAAAGAAAATTCCCAGGTTCATTGCAATTGTAGACTGAGTTTATCACAATTTTTATAGTCAAAACCTTTGACCCTGACTTAAACAAAAATCTTTTGAATATCTAATCAAAAGAAATTTTCTTGGGAAATTTGCAAATTGTTGTGATTTCTCATGAATTTTTTGACAAGTTTTGTAAATACTATATCCTGTAGTTTATAGTAGAAAAATCATGTTCCAATCATGCCTGCAAAGCCGAAAACTTGCAAGAGAACTAAGATGGCTTGCAGTGTATTTCATTCATCACTGAATTTTCTAAAAAGATTAAAATTAAACGAACATGTGGTTGCGCACTAACAACTTTAAGAATAAATTTGAAAGAGCTATTTCAACTTGCACAACCCTAGCTAGCAAATAGTTGTAGAAATCAATTTAAAAACTTGGTTGCATAAACATGAATATTATGAAAGTTTGAAGCAACTTTTTTTTCAAACGCAATCAAGTTCAATTTTCAAGGTTGTTCTCTAGAAATAAATCATTTAAGGAAAAATTTAAGCATTTATGGTGCGACTTAGTGCACTCCTTCATAGGGAGAAGCTTGCAGACTGTTCCTAAGTCTTTTCCATGACATCCAAGTCTGAGAATGGGACAACCAAGTAAGATGAGCTCATGAAGAGAAAATCAACATACTTGCCATTCCTTTTATGCACCTTGGCCTTTGATGCATAAGGGTGTATGGGCCTCGAGTGTCGGAGTCCTAGGAATTGCGCCCCAGGAACACTCGATGACCCTCAAGCCCCATCCAACCCAACATGTACATGACACCTTGGCATCGAATCCGAGTTGGTCCTAGAGCCCTTTCACTGCATATGCAGCCAGAATATTCTAGGTTACACTACAATCCATTCGAAACTCAACCTCGACTAAAGCCTCAGCTAAATCTGCTAAAACCTCCATTAAAACCTAGAAATTCATCATGACAAACAATAAATGAAATATTTTCATTTGATCTCCATTACAAAACTCAAAATTTATACTAGACCATTCAGAGAAGGTGAGAGAGAGCCCTAGGTGGAGACCTACATGGCTCTACTGGTGCACCATGAATAAAACAAGCACCAAATCCATTTGTTTGCACACTAGAATGGATCACCCAAGCCATGGGCATTCAAAATTTAGTCATCCAAGCAACCTAACTGCTAGACAAGGGATCCCGAGTCCCTTACTAGGTCCGAGCAGAGTTGGGAGCAACTATTAGTGTTGATCCCTATTCCAAGCTGAAACCTAAAAATAAGTTAGGATTTTAGAATATGTTTATTAAAATAAAAATTGATGAAGCTGAGATTTTCCATTGACATTTGCCGCCCACATTTTCCCACCAATATTTTCCTTATTTGCCTTCTAAAATAAAATTTCAAAATTCAATCGAAATTGAATAAATTACAATATATAATTCTCTTATTTTTTCACAATAAATATTATTAAATATATTATAATATTATATTATTATATAATATAATATTATAATATTTAAATATTATAATATAAATATAATATTATATTATATTATATTTTAATATTATATTATATTATAATATAATAGTATAGTATAATATAATATAATATTAATATAATATTGTATTATATTATAATATTATATTATAATATTATATAATATATATATATATATATATATTATATAAAACCATATAATATACATATTATAATATATCATATTATATTATAATATATTATATTATATTATAATATATTATATTATATTTTATTGTATTATAATATATTATTATTATATTATATTATAATGCAACCCACTCTCTCAACTCACTTTAATATCATATTGTGTCACTAATTATTTAGTCATTTATAATTGTGTTACAAAAAATGAGTAGAATTTAGTCATCTTTAGTTGTGACTAAAATTTGTAGTCACATAGTCATTTGTTTTCCAAATTCTACTAGTGTATGAAGCTTTGTTTATTTCAACTAACACTTTTAGTGGTAATGCTTGGCTTATTTATTTAGGTTGCTCCTACCAGATGAATCCTCACAAGGACTGGTTTACTAATTATAGTGAATGTGATGGGGAAGAGTTTTTCTTTGGTAATAACAACACAAAGAGGACTATTGGTAAGTAAAAGGTAAAGTTGTGTTTCAGTGGTGGGAGGATTAAAACACTTAATAATTATTTGCATATTATAAGACTTGTAAGAAATTTACTTTCAATTTTTAAGTTGAATGATTTCAGAATGAATGTGACATTCGATAATTTTGGTTGCAAGTTGGTAAGAGGGAGTTTGATGATGGATAAAGCCACTAGGATAGGGACTGTGTTAAGGATAAATTCCTCTAATTTAAGTAACTTTTCCAATGTAACTAACACTAAAAATACATGTATGTTGTAGCACCATAGATTGGGTTAGGTTAAAAAGGACTTAAGACTATTTTTAAATAAATATTTTTTCATGGTATTTCTTATTATTTTGTTGGTAAAAATGATTTTTGTGAATATTGTGTGTTTGAAAAAATAAATAGATCACCATTTTCTAGTGGAACTAATAAGACAAAGAGATTATTGGAGATTGAAATCATTTAGATGTATGTGGCCTAATGGATGTTGATTCTTTAGGTAAATCTTAGTATTATGTATCTTTCATTGATGATGTCTCAAGATACACTTGGAAATTTTATTTTATGCATTCAAAATTTGAATTTTTCACTAAGCTTTAGGAATTTAAGGTGTCATTTGAAAAAAAAAAAGATTATAAGATAAAAGTGTTTAGATCTAACAATGGGGATGAATATTTGAAATGGTGAAAATAGTGGTGTCTCTCTTTTTGTTTCTAGGGTTTTGGACCTAAAAGAAGAGAGGCTATTTTCCCTATTTTACTCAAGAACAACCCTTGAGATTCCAAAGAAAAGGAGATTGGAATTTGACAAAGGGTGTGTTCTAGGGGATGGAATGATGCAAATGAGGGGTTCACCACCAAGTGTAGACTTGGAAAAAAACTACAATGAAGGATGAAATGTAAAACCCTAGGTTGATGAAATGCATAAAAGAATGACCTAGAATTGTAAACAAATAGCAACATAAAACTGTAAAAATGGAGATTTACATATGGAAAACTAGAGAAGGTGAAATGGACACTTGAAATCCTGAAAAATTCATTGTTGAAGCCAACTGGGACTCATTCGCCAAGCTAGGCAAATCAGTCCAGTGTCGGGAAAACTATGCTAGAACAGGTTTTAGTCAAATGGGTACTCAGATCTCCAAAAATCTCTACAAAATAGGTACAATGGGACTCATTCACCAATAGTGGCAAATAAAACCACTTTTGGATTTCTAGAAATTCAAAGTTGGATTTTGTAGCTCTTAGTTTGCTCTACTATTCCTGATTCAGATTTGGGTCTGAAACTACATAATTCAACCTATAGGTCTTCTCCAAGTTCTTCTAAGGCTTGTTCACAATCTTAACTTGATTCAACAACTTGATGACAAATTTTCTAATATTTCTCTTTAATAAATCTACAACCTAGACTTGCAAATCATATGCAAAGAGAGAGAAAAAATGATTGTGGGGTTAGAGAATAGAGGTTTTCCTTGGTCAAACCCCTTGTTCATAATTGAGCCTAGAAAGGGAAAGCAAATGTAAAGAATATTGATGAATGAACAAAATATGATGTGGCAACTCATCAAACCCTTGCAATAAAGGGTCTCAATTATGCTTGAAATGATTGCAATGGATGTGGTTCATGATTCTTTCTTGATGGAGATAGATCTTGAATACCAAGCTTGCTTAGATCATGAACTCTACACCACAATTGTAAGCACAATAACAAACATGAAGAATTTGGTCTTTGACATGATTCTTGATGCTTGAAGAATTCTCTTGAAAGCTTGATAATCTACCCTTAAAAGCCTTGAATGCTTTTGTGAACTCAATTTTCTATTAACATGAGTACTTGAATGCTTCTGGGGGTAAAATGAGAGAAAGAGCCTTGTATTTATACCCAATTATGCAAGAATTCTCGAAATTACAACACTATAAGCTGAAATTGGATCTTGGAGAATAAAATCCCGATACAAATTTAAAGTTAATTTAATTTTTGAGTTAAGGGGGGCTCATTTTCCCAGAATGGTGAATGAGTCCCACCTTAGGAATTTGAGGTGTCTTTTTGGGGATTTGATGTTTTAAATACCATTTATCAGGATTATCCTCAAAAATACACACAAATAAGGCTTGTGGATGCAAAAAGGGGCTAATTAAGTCATATAAGAGGGCCCAATTATTAATGAAAAACCTAGAGGAATGCGAAAGTGTGTTACAATACTTTACAACACACCAAATAAGGTAAGGCTAAGAGTAATTGTGATTGAAAGAATGCTTATAAATCCTAGAAAACCATGAAAGTGTGTCACAACACTTTACAACATCTTTACAAGGCATCATTAAAATAGATTAGTTCACAAGGGCCCAAGACCTAATGTGAATGTGTTATCCACAATACAACACTAAATCAAGGCCAACTAAGCCAAAATCCACAAGAAGGAGCTAAACAATCACGAAAAAGGCTAAGGACCCTTTTTTTGACATTACAATATTGTTCCAAAGAATTTGATAAATTTTGTAAGCATGCCGGTATTGTTTGGTAGAATTCAACTCCATATAGTCCTCAACAAAATGAGGTAGTATAAGGAATGAATCGAACCTTAATGTAAAGATCTAGGAGTGTGTTGATTAGTGCTAAGCTTCATAATTGTTTTTGGAAAAAGCGATTGGTACTACTTTTTATTTAATTAATAGATCTCTTTATTCTACTCTTGTTGACAAAACTCCTTATGAAGTGTGGATAGGTGGAAATTCTTCTATTCCACATTTAAGTTTCTTTTATTGTGAGGACTTTTTCCATGTGCCTCAATAAAAGTGATCAAAATGTGATCCAAAAATTCACCTTTGTTGGTTATGATGAGAATTTAAAAGGTTATAAGCTTTGGAATCCTCTAACCCATAAAATAATCTTGTCAAAAGATGTGATTTTTAGGGAATTTAGAGCTTACCCAAGAGAATAACAACCAAAGGAGAAAGATAAGACAAAGATAATGCACTTTGAGATAAATATTGAGAAGAAGGAAGATGCATATGTGGAAGAAAAATCAGATGGATCTGAGGATGAAGAAGGAGAAGAGGGTTCATATAGTTTAGAAGATGTGTAGGATGAGAAGACAAAAGAAGAACAAGTAGAGCCCATTATTCCTACCTTGAGGAGGTCCACAAGGCAAAAAAATCAAGTTGATAGGTGTAACCCATCTAAATACCATTGTGTGTTTTCTTCGTTGAGTACTAACAATGAACCTAAATCTTTCAGGGAGACTTTCTCTTACAAGGAAAGTGAGTCTTGGTTATAGGCCATGTAGAAGGAGGTAATGGATTTGGATGCTTGTTGCATTTGATATCTTGTTAGTTTTTCAAAAGGAAGGAATCCCATCTATTGCAAGTAGGTAATTAAAAATAAATTTGGTATAGATGATCAATGCCAGTGGTACAAGGTTCAATTAGTGGCAAAGGGCTACTCCCAGAGAGAGAGAGTAGATTTTGGTGAATTTTCTCTCCTATTGCTAAAATAGCTTCTACTATATTCTTACTATCTATTATTGTTGTTTGTGATTTTGAGATAGATAAAATGGATGTTAGAATTTCTTTCTTGCATGGGGATCTTGAGGAGGAAATTTATATGTGATAGCTCTTGATATTTTTTTATGAAAGGAAAAGAACAATTGGTTTGCAAGTTGAAGAGATCCTTGTATGGTTTGAAACAACCAGCCAGGATGTTGTAGAAAAAACTTGATACATTTTATTGAATTTGTGATTTCTTAGGTGAAAAGATGATCTCTTTGTTTATATTAAGTTTATTGACATGATCAAATTCTAATCATTGTCTTATATGTTGATGATATTTTGTTCATGGGTAATAGTAAGGTGATGATTAGGGAGCTCAAGACATAAATTTTTGACACATTTGATATGAAGGACTTAGGGGCTACAAAGTTAATTATTGGGATGGAAATTAGTAGAGATTGAGCTAATAGAAATATTTGGTTAAATTAGAGTAAGTCTTTTGATATAATTTTGCAAAGGTTTAATATGCATGACTATAAGTGAGTTAATATTCCATTTCTAGTTGGTACTAAATTGAGCTTAGATATGAGTCCTAATTTTGATGATGATTTTGAGGATATGTCTAAGGTTTCTTATGCTCATGTGATTGGTAGTTTAATGTACACAATGGTTTGCACTATAAATGATATAGCCAAAGCAATGGGAGTTCTAAGGAAGTTTATGTCTAACCCTGGTAAATAGCTTTGGACTTTTATTAAGAGAGTGTTTAAATATTTTTGTGGTAGCTCAAGTTATTATTTGGTTTATCATGGTTTTGATGATGTGGTAAATTCATTGGACATACAAGGATTTCTTGATGCAGATTAGGTAGGTGACTTGGATAAGCAAAGGTCTACTAGAGGCTATGTATTTACTTTATTTGGAGGTGCAATGAGTTGGATGAATAAGAGGAACCTATAGTTTTTTTTCTCACTACAAAAGAAAAGTATATGGCTGCTACACATACCTCTAAGGAGGTGGTATGGTGACATATAATTTGTAATGGTATTGGTTTTGATTGCAAGATAATGAGGATTGGATGTGACTGTAAAAGTGTTATTTATTTGGCCAAATTTCTTATGTATCATGTTTCTACTAAGAATATTGATGTTCAATATCACTTTGTGTGAGAAATGGTCGAGAATAGTAAGGTATTGATTGATAAGGTAGACACTTTGGATAATATTATATATTATCTCATGAAGCTAGTGACCATGGATAAGTTCTCTTGGTGCAAGAAGACCATCAGCCTTAATCATTGTACTTGATTTATTATTTGTATCTCTTGGATGTAATTGTAATGTATAATGTAAAGTGGGTGAATGTTAGGTTATTTTAGGTTAGGTGACCTATGTCATTTTTATATTTCCATGTTTCTTGGAAAGAGTCCTAGGGGACATGTGAGAAATATATTTAATATTGGCATTATTGTATTACATTTTCAAGAGGAAATTTAATGTTGGTGGTGGTTACACATCACTTGAGAATGACATTATCCCTCCTAGGAATTCACGTTGGGAATTTGAAGGGTCTTGAACAAGGAGCCAATTTTGGAGGGAAACAGGTGTCAATTGGTTCTCCATCTAAAAGTTGAGCAATCACCGAAGCATCCTAAATGCTAGAAGTTGAAGGGGCTATGGGTCAAGTTCCCATGTTGAATCCTTGTGCACATAATTAATTTATTGTCATGACTCTTGGTTTTCCAAGGAAAGGGTGTGGGTATGGCAAGTGGTTTTGACACCTTTTGTTTTAATTTACCACTATGGTTTTGCCTCTCACAAGTTCTATAAATTTGAGACTTGAGATGGTAGTATTATCTTATTTTATTTTCAGGTTGATGGAATCATTGAGGATGTATGATATTAGCAAGGAAATATATTATGGTCTATCTATCTTATGATGATAAATAATATAATTTCCCTCTTTTCTTGTGTGAAGTTTTTTTCCTGAAAGGGTTTCTACACATAAATTTGGTGTCATATTTGTTTGATGATTTTTCTATTATGGTGAATGTGTAATCATATACATATAATCTAATTTGGTAATCTTATTTTCATATTTAAATTTGCATACATAAGTTAATATTGCATCATACTTCCACCTTGTTTTCAACATGTGCCATGTGTAATAAAGGAAACTTCTCCATCTTACAGATCCTCATCCCGATTCACTTTCCCATCCTATATCCATGTGATTTAATCAGATCTCTCACTCATCCCATTTTGTAACTTGGTATACAATAGGGTTATGTGAGTACATCTTATTTTTGTGAATAAATATTGGTCTATGTCTTTTGACTTACTCAGTAACTAGGATACCTTCCATAGTTGACAAGTTGCATGCTTAGATACAAGTCCATCAATAAACAAAAAAAATACATCAAACATCAGCATGTGATTTAAACCACCAATCATACTTTAAACATGTGTTTTCAAGGTAAAACCTTAGAAATCAAAATAAATTTCAATAACATAAAATCAAAACCATAATTTTTCATCAAGACACATTTCCTTATCACCCATCACTTGTCTTTTCCTTCCCTAAACCAAACATTTGTCTTATATAGGATGTATCCTTCTCAAAATCAAACAATGATCCAAATCCATCCTTTAGTCCTTTCTACATATTAGCATGAGATAGTATTGTTGTGTGTTTATTTATTATTTCTTAAAAAAAAATTGGTTTATCTATTTGATCATTTGAGTTTTTGTTATTTATCTTTTGATGCATTATATGCCAACTTAGAGTCACCACAATTATTTCATATCATGGTGTGATTTTGATGGTATAGACTGGGGCATGGTCTATTATTTACATGTGTCATGTTTGATGGTTTTTCATCATGAACCTACCAAGAGCGCCAAATGCCTTGTGAGTTTTGGGACATCATATTGTTTGTTATTTCTCCAAAGTTAATACATGCATTAGATATAGTGTTAAATTGTTTTTAGATACCATGGTGCATAGCATCAATTTCTATATGAAATAAAATTTGCTAATGGTTGAGTGCAAGATCATGGGGGTACAAAAAGTGGCTATATGACAAAAAAATGGATGATCTCTTTTTCTTTATCTAAATTTGGTGAAATTAAAAGGATTTAATGAGAAAATTGTCAACTTTCCACAAATATAAGATATTCCTTATTTTGAATTTAATATATAATTATTATTAATTTTCTACACGTATTATGACTAAAGTCTTGATTGGTGGGCTGATTGAAATATATTTATAAATCTCAATTTATTTCATTTTTTGAATCCAAAAGATGTGACACATTCTATGCTTCCCATACTATAGGATAAAAAAAAAATTAAAAATGAATCTCATAAATTTTTTACTAAGTTTTTGATAGAGGAAAAAACAAGTTTTACAAGGGCCCGAAACCACAAAGTTTACAAGCCATTATAAAATAGAACATCAGAGTACCTAGGGGCAGAAAGGCTGTAAGATAGAAATAAATGGAAAATGACAGCAACCACTAGCAAAAACCAAGCAAAAGGACAACAAAAAGCCAACAACAACCAAAAAATATAGCCAGAATTAACCAAGAGACTTTAAAGTCTCAGCAACTTTACCTTCCAGGTTGCACATATCCTGAGCCACTTTCTTCAGGTCCTGGGTCTCCAGAGGCAACAAATTCATTCTTTTCTTCAGGTTGGCTCTAGTTCTCTTTGAAGGGCCAGAATCCTCCAACTTGTTTATGTTCTTCTCAGCATTAAGATCCACAATCAGCGACCCCTGCTAGGTGTTATCTATTTTTTTCCACCAAGGTGCTCAATATTGTGGCATTGTTTTTGACAATTATGTGGTTATGCTCTATGGTAGTTTTCATTGTTTTCCTAATCTTTCTTATTCCCTTTTCCAAATTCTCATTGTCCTTCTTCAGATTGTTAGTGAATTCAACCTCTCTTTGAAGGCATTCCACCATAGCCATCTTCTCTTCCATAGTCCATAAGACCTCAGCCAAATTCTGAGCAGCCACTTTAGCTTCCAACAACTCCAGCTTGTTGGTGATAGCCCTATTTTTCAGATTGAGATCCTTTATCTCATGGAAAGCCCATTTCAAAATTTTGAAATGGTTGACCACCCCATTTTTGGCCATAGTTAGAATGTCTCCATAAAAATTGTAGAAGTTGTGAAATACAACTTCACAGACCCCAAAGATCGCCTGCATGCAAATAACCTATCATAGAAAGAAGAGATGGAGACAAAAAAGCAAGGGTGCTCTGAAAGCTAAAAAATGTATTAATTAGAGGATAATAAAATACAATGATCAATCCTTATGAAAGGAGATTGTGAAAATCCTAAAAGTAACCTTAATAGGTAGACATTTAATAATTAATATAATTATTAAATGTCACAATATGCAAACTAAAATGAAATCTTAAGAGAGGAATAAAGGTAATTTAATTAACATAATTAAGTTAAAACCTTTACTCTAACACCTCCCTTAAGATGAGAAAGAGTGTAGCTACAAACATGTGAAAGAAAGAAAAAGTAACTACAATGCATGAAAGTAAGCATGGGTCTCGACAACTAGGCCTAATTAGGTACCCATTTACAAATGCAATCCAAACTAAAGGAAACGGGGTAAAAGAGAAAACCCAGTGGAAACAAAACTCCTCCCCAAAATAGAATGCAAAGAAAGGAAAGCAATGGACTAATGAAAGAAGGATAGGAGGTGGATTATATGATACCCCCCATAGGAAAATTCTATCATATAAGTACATATACAATGGTATCCATATGAGAGATAGAAAGAGACAAGAAGCCCCCCCCCTCTCCCCCCCCCACAAAGAAGAGACTCCTGTCACAATGGTAGATGCCTGATGTAGAATCCAAAAGGAGATCCTGAAGTGGAAAATGATATTCCTCCCCTTGGGAAGAAATAGATCCAAAGGATGATGTCAACGAAACCATGTGAAGAGTGATGAACCAATCTCTCTCAAGATGTGTGCCATGATAGGATTTTGAAGAATCTCTATGTCTGAACTGAAACAAATGATGTAAAATCCAAACTGATGTGGAGAATCCTGAAATGCAACCTCCGAATGCACTAATAATGGTGGGCGTATAGTGATAACCTAAATCTCCAGGTAGAGGAGATGCATGTCCTCAAAATAATCCTCCAAATCTACAATATATGACTCAACAAACAAGAAAGATACGTCTACAACATAAAAGTCCAAAGTAGCTATGTCTAGAAGATGTATGATGCCTTGATGCACTGAATCAAGAACAATAGCAGATGTCAATGAAGTCTCAATTTGAAGAGTAGGAACTGTGAGACAAGCCTTTGATCCATCAAAACATGTAAGGGTGTCTAAATACTCAAGCTCCTCTAAAGTATCATGATCAAAGGGTGTATTCTCTATCCAAGCAATGGGTAAGAGACAATCTGAAGCAGGATCCTTTGGGAATGGAGAGAGATTTGGGTCTCCATAGATCTTCCAAAGACGTGTCCAAAGTGGGTGGGGACAATCAATGTCCGATATAGCCCACATAGTGTCATTATCAACACTAGACAAGATAAGTCCTACTATGTGATCTCTAATGATATCCCAATCTAATTTTCCCTCTAAAGTGGCTAGTTCAAGTATGAGATCATACAAATAAGTCAAAATATTAAGCCACCTACAATGTGTAAGTATGCCCTTTTCCCATGACTCATAATTACCCCGTTCCAAAATCACAACTGAAGGGTGAGTAGAAAAACCCATGATAACTCTTCAAATGAAAAAATATAAGAAAAATGACCTCACTGCATGTAGATCAAATGAAATAGAGCCTAATGACACAAACAAGAGGTTCTCAAGTGCCAAAATGTCCAAGTAATTAAGCAAACTATGAAAACACAAAAGGCTGAATAAAATATACTTGGAGAAAAATTTGGGAAAATAAGTTACAGATCTGGAAAGAACACTGAAACACCTTTCCAATGCCTTTTTTTTTGCACAAACCAGAGTTCAAACGCAAAAGTTACACCCCTTGCAATGCCAAAAACATGTTCTAACTTTGACTAGTAAAAAATGCATCAAAATGGAAAAACCAGAAAATCAAACCTACCCCATCGGATCAGTCTCAGTACTAGCTTTCCGACAATATTTTTTTCAAAAAAAATGAGTATTATGCAAACGTTATGGCCAAAATACTAAAACTGCTCCAAAAAGGGTTTTGGGGGTTAAGCTTGGCTAACCACTAACATTAACTGCTAGCATTAATTGCTAGTGGTTAACTGACGGTGGCACCCATTTAACTTTGTGTTTTATTAAAAAATTCTCGGATTGTGTGTCATACTAGCCCGTATAAGCCAGAAATGAAAAAAATTGCCTCCTAGTGTCACTGTGTCTAATTTTGATGATTTGACGGTCAATGTAAGGGTTTTTGGGCACTCTGAATGCGATGGTGAGGTCTGTTTGGGCTCAAAATGCTCCAAAATTGCAGGTATTCTCTAGATAAGGAACCCTAAAAAAACTTCAAACACTTGCAGATCTGATGCTGTGAAGCCAAATTTGACGAAACAAAGGTCAATCTTGACTAAATCGAACATTCTAGATGCAATGGCGAGGTCCAAATTGACTCAAAATGCACCAAATGAAAGAGGTATGCCCTGGATCATAAAAGAAAACCCCAAACCCTCGAAGCTCTAAAAATCCTTCAAAATACAAATAGGAAGCAACAAGTCTGAAGCTCTGATACCATGTAGAAGTTTTGAAATCCAACTTCACAGACCCCAAAGATCACCTACATGCGAATAACCTGTCATAGAAAGAAGAGATGGAGACAAAAAAGCAAGGGTGCTCTGAAAGCTGAAAAATGTATTAATTAGAGAGAGGATAATAAAATACAATGATCAATCCTTATGAAAGGAGATTCTACAAACCCTAAAAGTAACCTTAATAGGTAGACATTTAATCATTAATATAATTATTAAATGTCACAATATGCAAACTAAAGTGAACTTTTAAGAGAGGAATAAAGGTAACTTAATTAACATAATTAGGTTAAAACCTTTACTCTAGCAAAAATCCCTATGCAGCTTAAAAATGTGGTCTTCAGGGTTAAGGTCCTCGAGGGAAATGGGTCTTTTTTCTTTGTCTATAATATGAAAAGAGGAAAAGGAATCCTCCTTATTTATTAAGGTTAGCATGGTCTTCATCCAGAGAGTCCCCTGAATAGGACACTATTTTGTTAATAGGTGGCTCATCCCTCTTATCATCCTTCGCTTGAGACCTGCTGAGAGGAGTATTCAAAGGGCTATCTTTTTTATTCGAGGGATTATCTAGAGGGGCATTTTCCTTTTCTTGCTAGGAGGCGGAGTGGCATCCTCAGCTCACTCCGGGTCTGAACCCTCATTATCCTTAGAGGAGCTAGACTCGGTATCATAACCCTCCGAGGCTGAGACCATAATAGGATTAGTAATAGCCGACATGTTTTTGAAATTCTCATGAATAAGTTGGATAAGGCTAGCATGCAGGATTGGATTCTTCTTAGGATTTCTTCTAAACTCCTCAATACTATTATTCAAGGAACAAAATAGGTAATAGGGGAAAAAAACCCTTACCTTATGTCTAAAATTATTGAGTAGAACAAAGTGGTACCCTTAGACTCTAGTGAATCTACCATCCAACGTAATATACTCCATAAGAACCCTGAGTACTTCCCTCCAAATTTTCTTGATCCTCCTGACGTCGAAGTAGCTATTGGAGGCTTTGATCAGCTTCTTTTTTTCCTCCTCCAATTTCAAGGAGCTAATAACAACTTCATCTGAGAACTTCTTGTCACGATAGAATTTCACACCTTCAGTGGAAAGACCAGTAATTTCCCCAATGAGAGCCTCATCCACCATCGCCTTCCTCCCAGAGAGAATAATTTCACCATTATTCCAATGTTTAGCGAAATAATCAGTGACCTTAGGGTCAGGCCCATGAAGTTTTTCAATGAAAGGTTGAATCCCTCCCTTCTTGATCTTCTTCCAGACCTTGGAGTTATTTTTTTTCTTCATGCAGCCTGTCGACTCAACTCTTTTTCTCCTTCCTCCCATGGTCGCAAATCCCCTGTTCTGATAGCTCACACCATGAAAATGTAGATGTAGGAGCCCGCAGCAAACCCAAAGCACCCACAAAAGGTTCCAGCCCTTCCCATTTGTCATAATTATTATGATCTTTCCAGCATATTGAATGATATCTCGATACTTGGCACCATTCTTATTAACATCTTTAAATGTGGCTTCCCTCCCATGAGTGATATCATAGTTGATTAAAGCTCTAATGCCATCATCCAAAGCTTTGCAATTATACCTTGTAACCTATTTATTCTACTTAATTTCTTCATTGGCAAAGTAATCAGCCACACAATTCGTTTCCCTATAGATATGGGAAATTTTCACTTTATCGAATATTGAAAAAGTGGACCTAGCTTCATCAATCCAATATTTTATAGTTCATGATGGGGGGATATTCCTAGGAGGCAATCGATGATATTTTTAGAGTCACCCTCAATCCATATGTTTTTAAATTTCATCCTTCTTGCCAAATCAATGACCTGGTAGGCTCCTATGGCTTCAGCTAAATGATTAATTTGTATTCCCAAGGAAACAACCACCACCACAATAAACATGCCTTTATCATCTCTTATCACACCCCCACTCCTCGCCTTGCCTGGATTCTCTTTGGCCGCCCCATCAAAATTGGCTTTTATCCACCCCCTAGGAGGATGATACCAAAAGACACCTTCACTATTCTTTTTTGTTGGTTTTGAGGCTTTGGATACATTTCTTTAATTTCCCAATCTTTGGCCATCTTGAGGTCATAAATCGAGCAGACCATAGACTCCAGCATCTTCCTTGGAAGAGGGAACATATTGAAGTTTTCCATAATAAGCCTATAGATTTTCTCGAGCACAATATTCTCCAGACTTTCCTTATCCTTGAAGATTCTATTGTTTCACTCCTTCCTCACTCCCCAAAGAATATAAGGGAAAGTGAGAGACCATAACCTACATATATAAGGATTCAAGGAGGGTGCCACCCACTGAATAAATTGATCTTTAATAGTTCCAGGTGACACCCATGAGATATTCCAAAGAGAATAGAACCTCCCCCAAATAGAATTCACATAAGGACAATGAAGAAATATATGGTTAGTTGTTTTTGCTTCTTCCCTACAAAGGTAACAATGATTGGGGATCTAAAAACCCCTCTTACAAAGGTTATCCACCATGAGCACCTTATTCTGAAGGAGAATCCAAAAGAAAATATTGACCTTAGGGGTTAGGTGGCTAATCCAAGCTTTAACCCATAAGGGAGGAGGGCTAGGAGATAAGGACAACAAAGAGACAACCGAGGAAACCCAGTAGTTGCCTGAAGGATTAGCCGTCCAAACCAAAAGATCCTCTTGAAACCTCGAGCCCACCATAACCGCCATCAGGGAGGATTGGATCGGTGCAAGGTCCAAACTGATATGGTTGAGGTTCAACCATTCCCCATTTCTCCAATAATCTTTAACAAAGATTCCATAAGTAGTCTTACAGGTATCGACCCCCTTCTTAAGATTTCACTTTAGTTTGCATAAAGTGACATTTAATAATTATATTAATTATTAAATGTTCTCCTTTTAGGGTTTCTTTTAGGGTTACACTTTAGGGTTTCTCGATCTCCTTTTAAAAGGATTGATCTCATTGTATTATCACATCAATTCATTCTCTCATTCTCTCTGATAAATATATTTTTAGTTTTCAGAAAACCCTTTCTTGTTTGTCTCCATCTCTTCTTTTGTGACAGGTTATTTGCTTGTAGGTGATCTTCGGGGTTTGTGGAGTTATATTTTCGCAACTTCTACATGGTATCAGAGCTCTAGACCTGCTGCTACCTCTTCTTGTTTTGAAGGTTATTTGCATGCAGGTGATCTTTGGGGTTTGTGGAGTTGTATTTTCTCAACTTCTACATGGTATCAGAGCTCTAGACATATTGCTTCTTGTTCTTGTTTTGAAGGTTTTGGAGCTTCAAGGGTTTGGGATTTGTTTTTTTCATCCAGGGCATACCTACAATTTCAAAGCATTTTGAGCCCAAACGAACCTTTCCATTGCATCCACAACGGTCCAAAACCCCTAAATCAACTGTTCATTCATCCATTTTGGACAAAGTTGATTTGAGAAGCAAAAAAATTTTTGCCTATACAGTCATTCGTCTGCCTGGTAAAAAAATTTCCGCAATTTTTTTCCTCAAATTTCTTTTTAAAAACATAGTCATTATTTTTTATTTGTTTTAATTTAAATTTGGAAAAAAAATTAAAAAAATAAAAATTTGCAGTTTAAAGGCTTGCGGGCCTTGTATGAGGGTACCCGCAAGTACGTAGGTACTTATGGGCCCTTAGGTACGCCGGTCAGCATACTGCTAGCCGTCGGTGGCTTTACTGCCAACTGGCGGTCTAACAGTACCATCGACGGCAGTACATTGCCAGCCGTAGGTGGCGGCCCCCGCCTGCCCTATTTTTTTTAATTAATTTTTTATTTTTTCAAATAAAAATTAACTTTTGTAATTTTTTTTATATAAAAAATAATTTTTTAATAAATAAGCCCAATCACGCTTTTGCAGTGACAGTCGTTTGGTCGTCAAATTTAAGCCAATATTTTTGTTACGATGGCCGTATGACCGTCAAATTTAACACAGCACTGGCTTTTTTCCTCTTTGGAGCTATTTTCTTCTAGAGGTCGTAACTTGGGCATACAATATCGTTTTTTGGCAAATGAGGTATCGTCGGAAAGCTGCTTCTATCAAATTTCTAATGGTATGGGTCTCATCACTTCCTTTTTTGGTTGGTACATTCTACAACCAATTTTGTGGCTGTCCTTCATGTATTTCCAGCTTTTTGTCCTTTTTGGGCATTTTGAGCATCATTTATAAGCAATATCTTTTATGTAAACGCACTGAGATAAAGTGCCACACTATTGTACATGCATTTTTTAGGGATTTTGCACATAAGGTTGTGTCATTTTTTGTACTTGCACTGTTATTATAAAGTGCCATGGGGGGTTGTGTAGTGCCTTTGTTTTGCCATCACACCTTTGTCTGTGAGTGTCCCTCCAGGACGATAGTGGATCCATATGATTCCAGCCTCATGCATGTGTGCTTTGTTTTGCACACCACTTTTTTAGTTGTAGGTGCTTTCTTGCACACTTTCAGATGTTGTATCTTCTCCTTCATGCACTACAGGGTGTTACACACCATTTCAGTGGATCTGCCAGACTCTCCCAGTTCAGCATTATGGAGGGGTATTATATTGTTCATGCTATTGCTTCCTTGGTTTCGTCTTGGAAATAATCTTCCATTCTCAGTTGATCATTGTTGTTTTCAAACTATTGGTACTTGTGTCATATGTATCTTAGTTCTAGGTGTTTGCCTTTGTTTGCTATCTGATTCGAGTAGTGTCATTTGGGGCACTCATGCAGATTGTTGTCTTCTTGATCCTGATCATCTTATCATCAGCGGGGGTTCTTTAGCACCATAGCAGTCATCTTTCAACAGTTGTTTACAACTTCTTCTACTTCAATGATGTTCTTTTTGGCTTTCAGCTTCTTTTTTTGGAGTAGAGTTTTTCCCATGAGGTTTTCTCTATTTCTCTACTTTACAGAGATTTGGTTGTATTTGGGTACCTGATCTGGCCTAGTTGTCGGGACCCATGTTTACTTTCTTGCATTGTAGTTACCTTTTCTTTTTTGCACTTGTTTGTAGTTGGACTGTTGCTCATCTTAAGGGGGGGTGTTAGAGTAAAGGTTTTAACTTAATTGTGTTAATTAAGTTACCTTATTCCCTTCTTAAAATTTCACTTTAGTTTGCATAAAGTGACATTTAATAATTATATTAATTATTAAATGTTCTTCTTTTAGGGTTTCCCTTTTAGGGTTTCTTTTAGGGTTACACTTTAGGGTTTCTCAATCTCCTTTTATAAGGATTGATCTCATTGTATTATCACATCAATTGATTCTCTCATTCTCTTTGATATATAAATTTTCCATTTTCATAGAACCCTTGCTTGTTTGTCTCCATCTCTTCTTTTGTGATAGGGTATTTGCATGCAGGTGATCTTCGGGGTTTGTGGAGTTGTATTTTCTCAACTTCTACACCCATCATTTGAAGTTGTGAGAAGAAATTAAGGGCTCCTTCATAATCCATCTGTCCTCCTAAAACCTCGCAAGATTCCCATTTCTAATGCTCCAACCCACTTGCAAGTCAAAAAAATTCCTCCCTTTTATCATATCATTCCATAGAGTCGATCCATGTGGTAGACAAGGAGAATCAAGCAAAGTTTTAAGAGAGCCACAATTAGCCAAATATTTGTTTTTTAAGATTTTGTTCCAAACTCCATTTGATGAGAGGATTCTCCAAACCTATTTAGCAATGAGAGCTCTATTGACCAAGTTATGGTGTTCAGACAAACAAGTTTTAATATTCTTAAAATGTTCTAATAAAAGAATCATAACATATTATTTACTTGCAAACAAAATATGAAAAAAATACGGCACATCTATGCATGTGTCCTCTACTTATATTAAAATTTTTAAAAATAAATATTTTATTTTTATTGTACTTAGGTTGGTCAGCTTTTCATTTTTTTCTTGAAAATTTAGTACTACTGCATTGAAATTTTAAATTTTCACCAAATAGATTTACATTTTTTCAAAAAAGGACTAGTATCTTATAAAATACATTCAATTTTCTACCATTTCTATTCTTACATATTTTTCAAATTATCTTAATAACCTATTCAAATTTTAATGTCAAGTTGTCTAACTCTATTTTTGTGAACTTTCATTGCCACTTAACGGCCTAGTTTTGACCCCCATGATCCTTCACTAACCCTAGTCTCAAAGTGAGCATAACACATTCTTCTTTTCTTCTTCTTCTCTTCTTTTGAGAGATGACCCATGCATTTGATGCATAGATAGTCTCTCAAGGGGGCATCAATCATCTCATCTCTTCTAATTTTACATTTCTTACCCATTCATGACATGTCATGATCTTCTTCATCTTAGCTAATTTTTCTTCTCAACTCCTTTTTTTTCTTTCAAACAATGTCACTTTGAACATTGTTTCAAAGAGGAGAAAAATATAGACACCTAAATTATTCAACTTAACACTAATCATCATTTATAATTCACTTATCATTAGTCACTTTAATTATATGTTAGTCATCATTAATTTTTTTCCATTTGTCGCATATTATCATTTATTAAGTCTCATATTTGTCCATTTCATTAAATAATAATCTTTTATTTAACTAAATGTGAGTTAATTTCCACTTTCAAATAATTTTAATTTCTAACTCTTCAATCTTCATCACTTAATTCCATGTCAATTGACCTGTTAACTTGGCCCCCATTTAGAAACTCTTTCTCTATCCATTAGTTAACTTAAGTATCATTTTAGAATCTCAATCTTTATTCTTCAGTCAACTCAATCTTTGAACGGAAACTTAATGTGGACATTTCCAATTTTTAAATTAAATAATTCAATATTATTCTCTTGGTCTTGAAATAGTAATTTTTTGATTTGTAGTTTAGTTGACTTCAATTATTTTCTAGTTCTCAAGTCATCATCCTCATCCACATCTCCTATATTTATAAACTCAATCACATCTAAGCAATTACATTATCTCAAAATCACTCCATCATCATAATTAGTGGTACGCTACTAGATTGCATCCACATTCCAAAGGAGAAACAACAATATCATATTTTCTTAAGGTTTGCAATGTATTTTGTAGACTAGATTTGGTTTGATTTCTATTTACTGCTTTAATATTTTTATGTTTTCTAGTTTATATAAATTTGTATTCCATACAATTGCTAACCAAAATAAACTAAGCAGATGCATAAGACCTTGTCTAATTTTCAAGCAAATGCAACTCCTCTAAGGAAAATGGATAGTCATAAAGAAAAGTTGATTTTGTCAAATATTGTTGTGTTAAACATGTATGTAAATGCAGAAGCATAGACTAGGAACATGAGTCATTTGACAAAATACCCCAAATAAATGTGGTCTTATGGACTACACTGTTGAATTAACCGAGCAAAATACCAGTAGAAAAACATAAAATAGAACAGCAATAACAATTGCAAAAATAAAGACAAATAATTGACATAGTATTTAATGTGATTCACCATTAAAATAACAACATCCATCAAGAAAAACAGGTCACTCTGTTTTATTGATTAACAGCAACTTCATTACAATTTCTTTGCAACAGCCCAAAAGAAAAAACAAATGAAATTATCTACAACTCTTTCGATAAGTAAAAAGTCGTGAGAAAAAAATGAAAAAAGCAGTGATGATTGTACTTTCTTCCAACATGATGAAGGTGGATTTGTTGAAGGAGGCTTTAGAAACTTTTAAGTAAATGTGGCTGGTGGCAGGCCTGGAATTTGACGGCCACCCCTGCCTGTCATATGAAAATTTTGTGACAGTTTGTTCATTTAAATGCCTGTCACTTTACATTTTATGAAAAAAATCAACTGTCAAAAAATATTTAATTTATATTATTTTATATAAAATCTTTTATATTAAAACATTATTAATTTTATTAATCATACATATTAAATCAATATATTAGTAATCTATGAAATATTATTTTATAAAATAATTATGTAAGAAACTTTACAAATTTTAGAAACTATGCATGCACTCAATTAGTAAAATCAATTGCATATAATAAATTTTATTGATAAATGAAAAATTGTATAAATAAATAAAATTTACATTTTGACAATGCATAGATTATTAGTTTAAGAATAATTATATTACACAAGATGATTGTTTTTTCCATATATTTATTTTCTAATTTGTAAAATTTTATTTATTCTAATATTTAATTAGAATAGATTGAATATAAACTAATTTATTGATTTCACATGTGCAAATATCATAAATTCATCCATCAATTTGAAACTCTTTTATTTGAGTTAATTTATTTTATATTACAAATTGATTTTATTTTTCATATATATTTTAAATTCAATTATTTAAAAACACATTTAAATATAAATATCAATTTCAAATCTAGCAAAAAATAACTATATAAAATTAAAAATAGTTCAATCCCCAAATTGATCTATATAAAAACACAGATGTTGTTGTATCAGCTTGAAAAGAATCAAAGCTCACAAATCATCTATAAAAAAATCACCTAAAAAAAAACATGAATGAATTATTTGTAAGAGACATAAAATTTGCTCACCAATAAAACCAAAGGCATATTATAAAGACATAAAATTTGCTCACCAATACCAATAAAACCAAAGGCAATATTATCTTCAAAAGAATCAAAGCCCTGTAAACAAAATGCTATAAAATAAATGCTTTTGAAAAAACAATGAATGAAAATTTGTGTTATGTTATTATTCATATGGATATGGATATCTATATATATATATATTAAAAAAAATGTAAAATTAGAAAATATTGATAATTAGAAATAAATGTAAAAATCTAAAATTTACTACAATTAATAAGAAGTTTCTAAAATCATATAAAAAAATAAATCTTGTTAAAATATTCAAAAAGTTAAAAGACAATTATATTCTATTTTAAAAAAGATTTTGAATCAATATATATTTTTATAATAAATATTATAAATCATATATATTAATATAAAACAATAATAACTATTATTAAAAATGTCAAAAAATTTAAAAAAATAGAAAAAGCTATATTTAATTTTGAAAAATTCTATTTTAAAAGATTTTGAATTAATAAATATATTTATAATAAATCATATATATAAATATAAAGTAAAATTAGAAAGAATTATTCCAATTTTAAACTAATTTATATTTTTATCATAAACATTATATATGTATACTTACAATAAATTTTTACGGTTGATTAATAATTTTAAGTGTCATATTTACGATATTATAAAAATATAAAAAATCAACTATTATGATTTAATAAATTTTTAGATTGTAATATAAAAACGGTCAGATAGACCATCAAATTCCAGCCCTGACTGATGGTGTAAACCCTGACTCCACATCCTTGTCAGCATTCTACCAGCCTGTAGGCAAAACTGAGGCTTGAGAGATCCATTCAGACTTAAAGGTTAGAGGTATTTTGAAGATAGCATAGCTGCAACCGCCCCGGTAGACACGCTTCCAGAAATGTGGAAGCAGAGACAAGGAATGGGAAGAAATTATTGGATATTTTGTCTTTGTAATATGTGTGAAAGTGTGGTTTGGTTGACTTCACTGCATGTTTTTTCTACCTCGTGAATTTTCTATCCAGAGACTTCTAATTCGGCGCAATCCCCGAAAATTAGCATCCAACGTGTAAAGAACGTATTGCAAAGAGCATGAGCAGTGTTAATCTACCATAATAGACAGTACGTGCTAAATTTACCTATATATGCATATTTAAGTTTCTATATTTCAAGAAAAGCAGGTCATTATAAATTTAAGGTTTCATTAAATATTTTATTCTTTAAAAATATGGAAACTTAAATATGCATCTAATAGAAAGACTTTTCATAATAAGTGCACATCTGATTTTAAACAATTGCAAAATTAAATACAAAGAAAATATAAGAAATTTATTATAGCAAATAAAAATAAGTTCTTAAATTAATATATATTTAAAACTAGCATATCTATTTTTAAAAAAAATGCAATAAAGAATTACATTTACACTTATCGTATAGTTTTAAAATAATTTATATAATATTATTATTATGGTTAGGGTTAGATTACAATTTAATTAGAGTTAAGATTATAATGTTGTCAAGGTTCAGGTTCAATTAGGGTTAAAGTTCAATGAGGTTGATGGTTCAATTATTGTTAAAGTTAGGTTTAGATTAGTGTAAAGGTTCTACGATTAGTTAAGGTCAAGGTTCTTATAGGTTTATAATTATTGTTATGGTTAATTAGGATTAGAATTACAATTTGCAAGGTTAGGGTTAGATTAGTATGAGGGTTCTAGGATGAATTAAGATTAGGATTTGTATAGTGTTACAATTACTATTACAATTCAATAAGGATTAAGGTTAGGTTTGATTATTATTCATTTGGGGTTAGGGATGGGGTTAGCCTTTAATTATGCTTATATTTTGGTTAGGGTTAGGGTTCATTTAGTAATATATTAAATATATTATTATAATATTTTAAATATAATAATTTATAGGGAGTGGACCATGGTTAGAATTACAGTTAGAATAGGATTAGGGTTAGAATAAAGTTTTAATCTAATTAGAGTTACATTCAATTTTAATATATTATGAGCTGCCCCAAAATATAGATTAATGGTTATAATCACTTTCAATTTAACCCTAATATGAATGTAATAATCACAAGAATTAGAGTTCAATCTATGATTAGAATTATGGATGCATGTTAAGAAGAGGATTGGAAGGATATAGATTGCACATGGAACCTCTTAAAAGGAAGGAAGGTGGCAAGAAGATAAACAAACCAAGGGTAGGAGAGCAGAGGAGTTAAAAGGGGAGGAAATAGGATTAAATCACCAAAGAAAAATAGATGGAAAAAATAGACTAATAATATATATAGAGAAATAAAAAAAGAAAGTGTAGGTTTAAACTTAACTTAAAAAAATGGTACACTACCCTTTATAATTTAATGATATATTTTAGTTCAATGTTAAAAATAAAATATTATTAACTTTTAACACTTTAATTAATTAGATCAATTAAATAAAATTTATAAATTTATTAAACATATTTTTGAATACATATGCTTTAGTATATTTAATAATCCATTTAAACACAAAATATATAATTAGGTCAAGATAGTTATCAACTTATTGTTCAAAAATAATTAATGTTATTTTTTTCTATTTTAAAACATGGTGATTACATATATTTTTGGTGGGTTACAAGTATTCTCTTTAAAAATGTTAATAAAATTAAAAAAAAATGAAAACAACTATAAATAAAATTCAATTAATATTATAATTAGGTTATTTCATTTACGTAAGAGTTATTTTACTTTTTACTTTAGAGCTATTTAAGGATTATTTTATTTTATTTATATTATAGGTGCCTCCAAAAATATCTCTCTATGTAGACTACATATATTTTTTAAATATAAGTATGTTAGTATTTTTTATAGTTATAAGATGAAATTATTATTTCATCTAAATAATAATAAATTATAAATTTTTTTAATATCTTAACCAAGCAACAACAATAGATACAATGCAAAGTGGAGATGGTATAGAAATTATACAACACACTTCAATCAATTTTATGTCTTTAATTTGTAAAATTACTTTTTCTTAGTTGATGTGTTAAATGTGCATGTTATTGTGGCTTTAGATGATCAACAAAACACCCACCAATGTATGCTACCATTTTTTATTGATCTTAACCAAGAAGCTTCAACAATGGATGTAATGCAAAGTTGAGATAGTAACACTACGGTAATTTGAAAGTTTAAATTATAGTAGATAAGTTTTTATTTGGTTGGCCTAATTTATTTACTATTGAGCTAATTAAAATATGGTTTGACATGTTATTGTGCAGTCAATTTTGCATCCATCAAGTGGCATGAGGAGGCTAGATTTTGATGATCCACCACAAGTTTAGGACTCACTTGAGACATAGGATCAATTGAACTATTAGGATTTAATGTGTAGCTATTGAACATCCACATTGCATATAGATTTTGAGATGGCATATGGAGCTTGAGATGACATATGCAACATTTTGTAAAAAATATTTTGAGTTGGTATAAATGCCAATTTTGTGTATGCATTAATAATTATTCTACACTTATATATATAAATCGACATACAATATAATTTTTCCTTATGTGCATGTTTTCCAACTTTCAACATTTAAATTTGAATGTATATTCACTTTATATTTTCCCATAAAGCACACCATTGTATCCTTTATATTTTCATAATTATTTAAAAAAAGTTACTTCATTTTATCATTACTCATTTGAAAAAACAATAGGAGCAACTATTTCAAATATAAAAATTTCATCCATTAAACATGGTTTTATTCAAAAATAAATACTAGCAATAACACACTAGTGTGCAATGGGTATGCCAAAGAGGCATGGAAAGTTAATCAAGAAAAAATTTGGTATATTTTTGGCATACATTTGTGCAATACATGAGGTCAATTAGTAGGTCATTTAGCAAACAATATTTGTGAAACAAAGGTCTTAATGGATAAATGATGTTTACATCCACTTATAGAGATCCAAACATAACTGAAACAAAACCTCTAAATATAATCAAGCTCCATTACTGATCGGTGCACGGTATGTTTACAATAGAGAGTGGGAGAGGAAGATATAGGGATAGAAAGAGGGAGAGATAAAATAAGGAAGAGAGAGAGGGGGGGTAAGGAGATATAGATCTAGAGAAAAGAGGGAAGAGTGAGAGAGCAAGACCTGAGGGTAAGGAGATATATATAACGAGGAAGATATAGATAGAAATGGAGATATAAATGGAGAAGGAGAATGATATGTAGAGGACATGGAGAGATACAAATAGAGAAGAGAGAGGGATAGATAGAGATAGAAGAGATAAATATATAAAGGGAGAGAGGGAGAGGTAGAAAGATAAAGATAGAGATAGGAAGTGACATATAGAGAGAAGTAGAGAGAGGAAGAGATATGGGGATATAGAGAGAGATAATGAGATAGAGATAGAGGGATAGATGGAAAAAATATGAAGAGGTAGATGGAGAGTCAAAGAGATATAGAGATAGAGGTTTGGGAAGAGGGAGAGAGAGAGAGAGATGTCTAGAGATAGAGGGAGAGAGAGGAAGATAAATTTAGAGATGAATATATAGCAAGAGAGGAAGAGGGAGACAAATAGATAGAGGTAGAGGGAGAGATAAAGATAGAGAAAGATAGAGAAAGATAGAGAGATAGAGAGGGGGAGATAGAGAGATATAGAGGAAGAGGGAAAATGAGAGATAGAGAGATATGGAGGAAGAGAGAGAGAGAGAGAGAGAGAGAGATATAGAGGAAGAGGAAGAGGAAGAGGGAGATATATAAATAGATATAGATGGTGAGATAGAGTGGTAGACAAATCTAGATATAATGAGATATAGAGAGAGAAACAAAGAGATAGACAAATAATGAGAAGTAGAGATAGAAAAATAGAGATGGAGAGAGGGAGAGAGAAAAATGGGGAATTATTGATATATGAGAAGATAAAGAGAGAAATATATACAAGAAGATAAATGGAGAGAGAGGTAGAGATAGAGAGATGGATAGGGGAAAGGAAGGGAGAGATAGAGAGAGGGGGAGATAAAGAGAGGGAGGGAGATAAAGGGAGAGATATAGGTAGAGGGGGAGAGAGAAGAGGGGGAGAGATAGGTAGGAGAGAGAGGAATGAGAGTGAGAGAGAGGGGATGGAAACAAAGAGGAAGATAGAGATAGAAATGGAGGAGAAGGAGATGGATATGTAGAGGACATGGAGAGATACAAATAGAGAGAAGAGAGGGATAGATAGAGATAGAAGAGATACATATGTAGAGTGAGAGAGGGAGAGGTATAGGGATAGTGAGATAGATAGATAATGAGATAGAGATAGAGGGATAGATGGAAAAAAATATGAAGAGGTGGATGGAGAGTCAAAGCGATATAGATATAGAGGTCTAGGAAGAGGGAGAGGGAGAGAGAGATGGATGAATAGAGAGAGACGTGTCTAGAGATAGAGGGAGAGAGGGGAAGATAAAGTTATAGATGAAGATATAGAAAGAGATGAAGAGGGAGACAAATATACAAAGGTAGAGGGAGAGATAAAGATCTATAAAAAGATATGGAGATATAGAGATATATAAGAAGAGGGAAAGGGAGAGATAGAGAGATATGGAGGGAGAGGGAGAGGGAGAGGGAGAGGGAGAGATATAAAGATATAAAGATAGTGAGATAGAGTGATAGACAAAGAGAACTAAGGAGATATAGAAAGGAACAAAGAGATAGACAAATAGAGATGGAGAGAGGGAGAGAGAAAAAGAGGGAGATAGTGATATATGAGAAGATAAAGAGAGGGAAAGATATATAGGAAGATAAATGGAGAGAGAGGTAGAGATAGAGAGATGGATAGGGGATAGGAAGGGAGAGATGGGAAGAGATAGAGAGAGGGGGGAGATAGAGAGAGGGAGGGAGAGAAAGGGAGAGAGATAGGTAGAGGAGTGGGATTGAGAAGAGGGGAGAGAGATAGGTAGAGGAAGGCAAGAGAGAAGAGGGGAGAGAAAAAGAGAGAGGAAAGAGTAGAGAGATATAAAAAGTTGGAATAATAGGGAGAGGGAGATAGAGGGAAAGATAGGGATACAAACAAGGAGAGATAGAGATACATATATAAAGTAGGAGAGATGGAGTGAATGAGAGAGTGAGAGAGAGAGGAGGTGATATAGATAAGTAATAGAGAGGGAGAGGGACAAAGATAGAGATAGAGAAGGGGGGGAGATAGAGAGATAAAGATAGTGATAGGGAGGGAGAAACATAGTGTGTGTGAGTGAAAAAGATATGGAGGTAGAGTAATAGAGTTTTAGAGGTGAATTATCATACAAATCAAATGGCATGTTATGTTGAGCATAACTCCCCAAGGACACATGCTATCCTTGGATTATTGGCACAAAACAACTAATCAAAAATTTGTCTAGCTCGCTCTCATTATCACACTCTCTAACTTTTTAATTTATATTTTAAGTTTGAAATTATTTTTATTACATAAATTTAAATAAAATTTAAAAATAGGAGTATTCTAAAATAATTAAAAGTTTAATAAGACAAATAATTATAAAATTAACTCTAATAAATTTTAAGTATTATATATAATTTAATAAAAAACATAAATAATTAAAATAAATTTCAAACTTAAATCTAAATTAAAAATTAGAACATTTCAAACTTGATAAAAATTACAAATAATTTGATTAATATTAATGAAGATAAAAAATTAAATTCAAAATCAATTAAAAAAACTTAAATATTCTAATTATTTAAAATTTAGTAATAAAATTAAGTTAATTTCAATTTAATTTATTTATTCTTTTATAAATATTCAATATAAATATGAACCTTAAAATAATAATAATAATTTTAAATTATCAAACAACTTTTTTTTCAACAATTCTCTCACTAATATATTTATTTAAAAAAAAATCATTTAACTTAATAATACAAGGATTGCCAGCATGTTGACCACCAATTAGTGTAGATGATGTGATGGGGGTGTACTGTCGATGGCTGATGTGACGGGTGTGTACCGCCGAAGTAGGCCCATTATTCCCATTCCCTCCCCTTCTAACAGACCGTTAAAATGTAGGATGGGCATGGCATGGCATGGCATCGGTTTTGTATGTTGCGTAGCCATTGCCATCTACATACGCGTGTTAGTACTTGAAACGAGATCATCTCTGTCTTTGTCCCACTTTTATCGTCCGATTTTTTCTCCCGAACATATTGCTGAAATGTCACCCAAACTCATGTCAAATGTCATTGTCCTGAACGTAATTATTATTTTTCATCTGAAATGTCAAACCTATTTATCTTGGTAGTTTACTTTAAACCAAGGCACTTTGCTAACATATCTTGAAGAAGGTTTTGCATTGAACACCTCTTTAAAATGTAGAATATATTGAAGCATGAGAAAATTAAATATTAGATACAATAATTGATGCCTTATAATTTACTCAATCAATAGCCATAAAATTATTTGTAGGAGAAATTAGTTTTTACAAAATTATAAAAATAAGCATATATGACATTACAATGCTTTTCTTAGAGTGTACAAGATTTTTGATTATATCATTATTTATTGGTACTACTTGTTATATCAATGTATTATTTAAAAAAAAAAATGTACTTGTAGTTAAAGAATGAGATTATATTTGATTTTCAAGTATATGCAAGTATGGGATCTCAATTAGACTATCGCTTTGATGAAACATAGCAAAATAGACACATAAACACCT
This sequence comes from Sequoiadendron giganteum, assembly GCA_007115665.2. Classification (NCBI taxonomy): domain Eukaryota; kingdom Viridiplantae; phylum Streptophyta; class Pinopsida; order Cupressales; family Cupressaceae; genus Sequoiadendron; species Sequoiadendron giganteum. The sequence goes on along the minus strand of CM021104.1, from coordinate 113,303,830 downwards.
ACCTCTACCAAACTTAAGCTTTGAGATCATGTCAGGATTCAATTTCGGAAAGCAACACCACCTCAACCCTTACACTAATGTTTATTTTTAGTTCATAGAAAGAAGAATGTTGAGTCTCATAAAAAACTGATTTCTACCACTACACTTGCCCAATGATCACATATCATATCTACTAATTTGTACATGTAGCCATTCGCATAGCCAAATTCCTCTTTATCTCCTCGAGCTCTCAATACTTTGATTTCTTTAATCTCTATCTACTTGCATCAACTATGATGATTGTTACCTTAAAAATTTGTATTCATATCTTATGAGATTTAACATGAAAACACAAAAAATATCTCATGAAGTATACACCCCAAGTCTACTTGGTACACATGAAACCTAGATATGCATGTAACTCATAATCTACTGACATCTCAAGACATCAATAAAAAAATTGACGGAGATCCATCCATATGTGAATATTTATAAAAATCATTAAGATTATTGAATACACACTCCATATAGATTCACCTCATTCTATTCTACTAATTGTTCTAGAGGACCAAAAATGCCTTAATGCACTTGCCACATATAAGGTATAAATCTATAAGAACCATATATATATATATATATATATAGAGAGAGAGAGAGAGAGAGAGAGAGAGAGAGAGAGAGAGAGAGAGAGAGAGAGTTTTTACATGCAATACTCATAAAAAATAATTCAGTGTGAGCAATCTTAAATGTCATAGGTTTAAGATCTATGGTTGTACTACAAACACGACACTTTAACACACACTTGATCACTATTATTATTAGGAAATGTGACTAAAATACCATCACATGTTTCATCTCCTTTTAGGTAATATGGTATTGAATGTGGATTATGTATTAAGGATTCTCCACATCTTAGTGAGAGGAAGTAGATTGGATTCTTATAACACTACATTTTAGAAGGATTGAGAGTTGCACTAGTGATTAAAGGAGAAAATGGTTATTAATAGGGTGTTGTTTCTTCACAAAGATCATGATGAAAATATAATATAAGATGTGCAAGTGGCTATTCTTCAATTTTCTTGTATTCATTCTTCATAATGGATATGGTTCATGTACTATGTCCTTATATAACTACGTGAGGAGGTATATGATTAGTATATAATTTTCACATGAGGTTGGTTCCTCCTAGCATATCCCTGTGATTATTTGCATATGTATTTTGATGATTGTGTTATGTCTCCATGAAGGTCATTCTTACATTAGTATGAACTTCTAAGGCAATTGATCCAAAAATAAAATGCTTACTTATCTCGTCCTGAAACTAACTCATTTCACCTTGTTTCTTTCAATACTTTCACATAATAATTAATTTAGATTAAATAATCTCTATTAGCCCCAATGTGAACATATCTTCCCTCCTATGAAATATTTTCCTTATTGGGATATGGTTTAAATGTGATTTTACCCCTTATGGAGGGGCATTTTTGCTATTCTCTATTATAACAAAAGAAAATGAGGCCATATAATTGGATGACTAAGATCAATTCAAATTATGCCCACCCCAAAAGAATGATATTTGGCTCTCAAAAATCTATAAAATATCCTCCCTACATTTATTATGAAATCCACATCCATAGTCTCCATAATAAACAAGATCCATTCACACTTATAATATTGCATACTAACTCTTTGTAGATCACCTTCTTGTCACTAGTGTAGTGGATATGTAAGGATTTTCATATATTTTTCATAATTTTTTGGTGGCCCATGGTGTATGTTGGCCATATGATGGTGATAGTTGTTCCTATCATTCCCTCTTGGTTACAATTTATTTGTGTGTGTATGTTTGTGTCATAATGAAATATGCTTGATAGACCTTGGTTAGTTAGTCAATGTAAAGTTTGGTCTGCTTTTTCTAGGATTGTCTCTCTTATATATATTATATAATAGAGAGTTTATTAAGGATGGGATTATGTGCTTCAAAAAATGGAATAAATGAGCATGACTAGGCTAAAGAGATACATAAATGAGTTGGAGGGACCCATGAGAACCACAAAGGAATTCAATCTACTACTAAGGATGGAATTGGTTACATGTTAAGAGATCAAGATTAGTCTTCCCCCATAAATGTTTGACACTAGAAAGAGAGACATAAAAATGTAATTATATAGATGACATTTGGATGGGATGTAAATATATTAAGAATTAATTTTAATTTCAAGATTTTAGTTTATATCAAACTATTTTAAAATTTATTAGTAAATGTATTTTCTAAATCATCAACAGAAGCCAAAATTTAGATAAATAGAATAATGGTTTAAATACTTTAATTTGAAAATTTTGAGTGATATATGTATTTTTTCATTAGTTAGTTTTATTTGTTGAATGAAGATTAGGAGTGTAAAATTTAAATTATCTTAATATTTTGTGTTGGATTTTTGTGTGACTTGGAACAAAGATATGCATAACATAGAAAATTTAATCAAAAGTCAATTATTAAGATCTAATAAAAGTTGTAAGAGAGGATCTACATATGAGATTTACAAAGATTAACTTAATGAAATAAACTTGTTTCCTTCCAATTGATGAGGATAAGATTCTATCTCATAACTTAATCTTGAATTATGCCACATTATGTCATATATATTTTTCTATCTATATAACTATTTATAATGTGTTTTCTTATGCCTTCTATACAAATTCAACATAAAAATGGTTTTTTTTGTGCTTTAATTAAATATTAGCTACATATGAGCTACACTATCATTGCATATGCATATTAAAACATAATATTAAATATCTTAATTTAAATAATATAAATTTAACATAGATATTATAAATTTAATATTATATATTATATATTATAACATAATTTTTATAATAATAAATTAATTATATTGAATATTTATATAAAAAATTTAATGTTTAAATATGGAGAAAAATATTAAATTCATAATTATTATATGAACATATATTTTTAAGATGATTATTTTTAAGTAATTTTATGAAATAAAACATAAAAATTATTAAACTTACTTTCTATCTACTTTTTAATTTGATTACATGGAATATTTTGGAATTGAGATTTTATCCTAGTGACACCTTGAGTTTATCTCTTTACACCTCTTGAGTGATGTACAATGGAATCTCATCCACACCACCAACAAATCAAGAGTTGAACTCATGAATGACATGAACTACCTGACAAGTGAAACCAAGTGAGCTAACCCAAAGATCAATTAAATAGATCATAAATTGATCCAAAATATTTAAAACATATAATTATTTATTTACTAGGATTTGATCTTGAAGCAAGCCACCAATATTATGGAAAAGGATATAAGAAGTTATTCCAACATTTGCTACCCTACAAAGATGAAAACAACAAAGAATAACTAGTCTATTATAAACACATCATAATCTATAATATAATATACTGGAAGGTATGTATGTTACAATAAATATTGTTTTATTTTTAAAGATATTAATTTTATTATATATTTTTTAATTTTAGTGAAGAAAAATTTAAAATATTTTGATTTTATTGATGGTTGTATGAAAACTATAATAGAAAATAGAAGATAAATAAAATTTTGATGATAAATTAATTATTTATTAGGTATACATGTATTGTTATTATTCATAATAATATAAATATAAAAAAAAATGAACATAAGAAATAAAAATAATATAATTGAAAGAAAACTATTGAATAATTAAAATGAATGAATGTTATAATAAATTTATTTTCAAAAAGAATTAAAAAATAATATATTTAAGAATTACAAATATAAAATAAAATTATGAAATAAATTACAATTACGTAATTACATTTCTATCATGATAATTTTGTAGAAAAAATAGAATAAACATATACAATAAAAGCAATATATATTAAAATAGATAAAAATTATACCATAAAAATTCTGCTATAATCATCTTCCTCACTTATACATTACAATTCATTCATTCACGATATAATAATAAAACTCTCAATCAACCCTTACACATTTAGTGATTTGTCATCTAGAGAATTTTATTGATCAAAATCACTTATGTGTTAAAAAATATGATTCAAGTCATCAAAGTATTAAATCTATCCTTCAATATTACTAACATCTGATATATATGTGTTTCTTGCCCTGATAAATGACATTTTATCACATGTCATCATCCTCAGTAATTATTTCAACAAATTGAAAAACAAACCCTGAAATAAAGATAGTAATATATATATAGGACAAAGATTACGGCGCCCAGCAGTGAAACCAGAGAACAAAGCATTGTTGCGACTTCTAAAATCATCTGCCTACATCATAATCAGAATCAATCTCATTAGCATGGCTTGTGGAAGAGGTTGCAGGAACGGAAGCCAATTGATCGACGGTTACTTCTTCACCTGTAATATGAACAACACTACTGTCATCGTCTTTGTAGCTCGTATCATAAGAATTCCAAGGAATTTGATGAGCTGGAAGAGGAGCTTGGCTTTCCAGTATTTGCAGTATAGTTCTAATGCCAAGCCTTATTTCTGGTTGAGGATGAGAACAAAACAATCCCAATTTCAATACTCTTTCCATTTCTTCCACATCATACACACCATCAAGATTTGGATCAGCTGCATGCAAGATCTCACCATTTTGATAGAGATCCTTCACCCAATCCAACAAAACAATCTGTTCTTTGTTCTTGCACAAATCTACGGGCCTCCTGCCACATGCAACTTCCAGTAAAACAACGCCAAAACTGAATACATCGGAGCTTGGAGTAACTTTCCCTGTATTTGTTACTTCAGGAGCGATATACCCGACAGTCCCCAAGACCCGAGTTGTCTGTGGATTTTGCGTGTAATCGTACAAACGAGCAAACCCAAAATCTCCTAATTTTGCATTAAGCTCTGAGTCGAGCAACACATTGCTGGATTTTACGTCTCTGTGAACCACCCTTTGTTCCCATTGCTCGTGAAGATATAACAACCCTGCGGCGATGCCCTTCAGAATTGTGTATCTTCGGGCCCAAGACAGTACTTCTGCTTTCGCCGCTGGGCTTGGGAATATCAATTTATCCAGGCTTCCGTTGGGCATATACTCATAAACAATAAATAGTTGTTTGTGTTTCCTGCACCAGCCCCACAATTGAACAAGGTTTCTGTGCTGGAGACGACCCACGCTTGAGATTTCTGAAATAATTTCCTTCATTCCTTCAGTGGAGTCCTTTGTGATGCATTTCACTGCAACTTCAAGCCCGCTTCTGGAGAGAACGCCCTTGTAAACCCGTCTGAAACCCCCGCAACCTACCAGCCGGTCATTGCTGAAGCCTTGTGTGGCAGCTTTTAGCTCTTTGTAGGGAATTCTGTGAGGCCAAAACTCTAGCTCCCATTCTTCAATCAACTCCCTCTCTTTTATTTCTTTCACTTAAAGTAGTGCAAAGAAAACGGTTAGAAAGAATACAACCATAGAAGCTACAGTCACACCGGCCGTGAAGCCTCCGGATTTAGTTGTCTGGTTTTTTTTAACGAGTGAAGGGGGATCCGAGAGATCTACGGGCAGCGCTTTACCTGGTAAAATTGCAGGTCCAGATGAATAGACCAACACAGAAGTAAAAACAACCATACAACTTGAAGATGAGACTAAAAATTCTATGATTATACTAAATAAAAAGAGCCCTCCAGGTCTCGTTGATCCAACCTTAAAAGCAATCTTACACTAAAAACATAAAGCTAAATATAAAATGAAATCTTATTTTTTGGTTTTAACGATTATCTCTAAATACCTTTTCTAAATCTATTTCTATATTATATTGACATTACCTTCCGTGCTGAAGGTCCGGCCAAGAATGTAATGATCTTCAACTGCGTGAGACCCTGTGGATGCAGAAAACCCCACATACACCTCTTCCTTCAAAACTGCAGAAAGATTAAATTTCCTAATAGATATCAATGGCCGGACAGGCTTCTCCATCCCAAATAATGCAACAGTCACATTAAGTCGGTCTTCAACATGATCATAATCAATCCAGGCTTATATATTCTCTCCACTTTTCAGACTGAAATTGTTAAAATGATCATCGTCCATCCAATAGGCTACCGGCTGAGATTCAAAGGACTTAATGCCGTTTAGGTTAACTCCAACATGGTTGTCGTCTATATCTCCAACATCAGGGTCATGCACCGTGTCAAATTCGACTGCTAAAAAATGGTTGGATCGCATACCATTTGTTTTAGGCGAGACGAGTCCAAGGTACTGGAATCTTCAGCCCCTAGGACGGACTTATTGGGAGCCATGATGAAGGCCATCCCATTCCCGTTCATTGATGTAATTTAAAATGGGCAGAAAACAAACTATAATTCATACATAAACATTATATTAATCAAATAGAAATTACAGAGACTTATGAGCTTCAGCTCATATCCTTATAGCTTACACTTACAGCTTACAGCTCTACTGAGCTGGACTCATCTAAGAGTAAGTGGAAAGCAATACAGACTCAACAATATATAGGCAAACAAGCACCGACAACTAACAGTCAATAGAGAACAGTCAACAGGCTGAGTAGTTGGAGTAGCTGAAGGAGATAAGATCAAATTTTATATGGATCCTTGTCTTTAATGTTGAGATAAGAGACAGAGACTAAGAAGATAGGTTAGCTGGAGATATCAATGAAGTAGTTGGGATTAGATATTCCAACACTCCCCCTTAATCTCAACTACAAATTCCAATTTCTTTCTTATTTTTCCCATTGATGCTTCGGCATCTACAATCTTCAAGTTTCATGGATGGAACCTAGGAAATCCCAGTTTTCTATTGGGATGCTCTAACCACGAGCTCTGGCCTTCTTCTTACTAGTCCATCGTAGGTTCAGGTGTGATGCACTCGCTTTCTTCAACACCTCCCTTTGAGCTACATTGCTTGGTGCTCGGGGATCCTAACTTTGGTTGGCTTTGCTTCATTTCTTACACCAACACATAATGCTACTACATTTGTTACCAATCTTCAGCTTCACTTGTCTGTCCTCTTTCGATCTTTTGATCTCTTTCAACAAAGGGTGGCTTAAGATATTCTCCTTATCAGCTTTTTAACAGTGGTTTAAAGCTCACCATGAACTCCACAAAGCATCATCACGGGGAAACCATCAGCGCTCTAGGCTTTTCTCTTTTTGTACTTGCATCAAAATTGATTATTGAGTCCATATAAAAAGAAATCCATCTACCACAATACATGGGTAACCAACCACTGTACTCGCTAGTTGTATAGGAATCATTTCCAGCTACATGGTTCATCAATATGTTAAACCAAAAAACATTGGGGGTGTTGAGTATAACCGATCATGCACCCCTTACAATAAAAACTTACTTGACTTAATGATTGCACATCATTTGAGACTAGTCAACCATCTTTGACAACTTCTCTTTCCTGAATTCATGACCTGCTTCACAAACATTCACCTCCTTCCAATGCTATAGACACATCATTATAGCTTCTTACAACTCCTTACATCGAGTTTTGGATCTCTCACAAGTAGTTTCAGATTACCACAAACTCACAAGGATGGTTTCAGATGACCACAAACTAATTGGGGTGGTTTCAGATTACCACCAACTAACAACTTTCTCTCTGTGAAGTTGGGTAGGACTCACAAAATTTGACTGAAATCTGCCAATTCGATGATGTGTCAAATTGCCAATTCCTTAATCGATGCCCATCTTATTCAATGAAACATCTTATAACCTTTCATCTGTCACAAATGGTGACATGATCTCCTCCTTTTCCTTTTGTCATGGTTCCAAACCAATGATTTGATTCGGGGTTGGATCTCCTTTGGCAACAGTGCCTATTGCAAGATGCTTGCAAATTCATGACTCTTTTCTTTAACAGTTGCTTCTGCAAACCCTTGTGGTGTTGACTCCTCCTTTCACCTGATCTAGCACCCCATGGAACAACTACAACTTTCCATTGGACTGGGGCTTCCACTGCAACCATGATCTGACTTTGCTTTGAAACTGGTGGCATTCCAGGCCAAACCCTCTCTCAGCTGCAAACACTTTGATCTGCAGTATTCTCTTCACTGGTTGTGGCAGATCTTCATTCTTCCTCAACAACGGCTTACGATATGTAATACAGAAGATTTCTCTAACTTTGGTTGCAGCCTTCTGAGTTGCGACTCCTCTATCAGCGACTTACACCTTATTAGAAATCGCATTAATTGGCGGCTCCTCTCTAGCTTTGTCTTTTCTGATGGCAACTAGATCTGCGATCTATGAGTGAGGACTATGATCATTTGCTCAACAGTTTCTCCTTCTAACAACACTTACAAAAACTCCTCATATGTCTTCTTTGACTTTGCAACGCACAAATTCACAGCTTCCATCTTTGCTCGCGGGTCTTTTCTCTCCCTGGCGGCATCAACCTTCTTTCTTTACATTTGCAACTAAAAACAACAATCTTGGCTAATATTGCAAGTTGCGGCTTGATAAAGGTCTCCTTTTCAACAATTCTTTACAAACTCTTGGATAGCTGTGGCCTCTTTGAACAATGATCCTCCTCTTTTGATGACTCTTGGATAGGCTGCGGCCTATATTCTTTTTCTGCAAACCCTTTGTGTGCCTACAACTTCTGGCAGCTTCTTCAATCATTACTCTGATCTAACCTACACAATCAAATTTGCAAAAATCGATAATACAAATCACAATGATCTACACCATTTGCAGTGACCTCTTAAAAGAATAGCTTCCTCTATAATTTAGGCGACTCCTCATAAAACATTATCAACAATGATCTCCTTTGCTAGTGATCTGCTGACTTAGATCCTTGCTACAACTTCAATTCTTTCAAACACCAACACTCCACGAGATTCTTCTAGCTCTAATAGTCTGATGTCCCTTCTATTCAACACTATTTAACTCCTCTGTGATTTGGCTCTTTCAACTTTGATGGCATGCGATCTCTCCTTTCATAAAAGTTGCAAACAAACTCCTTCAGCTTGGCTCCAAGATCTACAGATCTGCTACCTTAATACAACCATCTCCAATTAGCAACATCTTCATCTTCTAGTTGCTACAATCAAAATTTTAATAGCTCTTTTTCTAAAGTGATCTTCTTTCCTCTTCCATCGGCAACCTCTTCTTATCAGCTCCTATCTTCAACGATCTAGCTCTACCCACACAATCAATAACCTTGGCTCGCCTAGATCTCTCTGCTATACACTTGACCAAATTCTTCTGGCTCTCCAGGCTCCTACCATCGACTCTGATACCAAATGATGGAATTTAAAAGGGGCAAAAAACAAACTATAATTCATACATAAACATTATATTAATCAAATAGAAATTACAAAGACTTATGAGCTTCAACTCATATCCTTACAGCTTACAGCTTTACTGAGCTGGACTCATCTGAGAGTAAGTGGAAAGCAATATAGACTCAACAATATATAGGCAAACAAGCACTGACAACTAACAGTCAATAGAGAATAGTCAATAGACTGAGTAGTTGGAGTAGCTGAAGGAGATAAGATCAAATTTTATATGGATCCTTGTCTTTAATGGTGAGATAAGAGACGGAGACTAAGAAGATAGGTTAGCTGGAGATATCAATGAAGTAGTTGGGATTAGATATTCCAACATTCATGCCCTTGGAAGGAACCCCAATGGACATGACAAAGGTAGTGCTGAAGGGTAAAATTGAATTATTGTTGCCTTTTATTTTAATGGGGTAGCGGTACAGAACACGACCCTTTGAATGTCGGGTTTGATTAGTTAGGGTGAGCGCCTGGTGAGAGTGTATCGAAGCATCCTTTAGCAGTAATATATTTGATTCGTTGAAATCACCATAGATGAAAATGTTGGCGTAGGCAAAGTGTAAGCTAAACAATAGCCATGGCAGCACTATGATAAAACAGGAGCTTAGTTGGCAAAAGGTAGTCATTGTTTCTTCTAATCAAACCAGTACACTGGAATTCATGATATAATTATTTCTCAGCCTCATATAAATTATGAGGTTGATAACTTGTAAGGGACGGTATACATGCATTCCAGAATTGCCGAACTCCTTATCCTGTGGTTATTTTAGTTTACTCAAGTTAAAGTCATATAAAGTTGATTTTAAAAGATTTTTAATTTATTATAAAAGTTTATTGATTTTAGTAGAAATCAAGTCTCCTTAAGTATAAAGATTTTTTATATCAAAATAATCAAATAAAATTATGAAGTAAATATAATAAATAAATTAAATTTTAATAATATAAAAATATTTAAAATATTCAAATAGCTAAATGATTTTAAATATAAATTCATTCTTAATAATTTAAAGTACATGTTATAAATTTTCATTTAAATTAATATCATTATTAATATTTAATTTTAATCTACAAAAGATAAAAATAGATTATAATTAATTTGATGAGACAAATAATTTATTAAATAGGAATTTTAAATTTATTTTTTTACTTTCATTGTAAGAGATATCAACAAAGATTCATGTTTCTATATCATGTTCCTAGCAAAAATTTAAATTTCTTTTTGTACTCTATTTACATTGATTCAATACAAAAGAAAAAAAAGACTAAAAGTAGGGATAATAAGGTGAAACCAAAAGTAGGGTTAGAAGTAGTCTTTAGTGGGCCCCGCGATGGAGCACCTTTTATTCAATTGCAAAACACTTTTTTCCAGTAATTACATAATCTGACAAATCATGGTATGCCACATCAGCGTAACATATTCACATAACTTAGTGCCTTACTATTGGAATGTATGTGGTTTAACAAAAAATGTGCTGATGTGACATCATATTTGATGATGTGACCGTAAAAATACTTTTATTAAACAGATGAGTTGACAAATAAACTGCAATACAAAATTGAGACTTTTTTCAAATCTTATACTATGAATTTCAAAAACCCACATATAGAATGCCCTACTTAAACCCCTCTACCCTAACTAATAAATGATATAAAAAAAATATTTTAAAAAATACAAATGTGACATCTTGTCAGCCTTCCCATGGTCCGAAAAGTTAGTATTGCTAATCACATTCATGTAGTTAACGTGTAGAAGATAGAAAAGTGAAAATATTCCGCGTGAGGAAATGTCCAAGAACGCACATGAATTGACTGACTTTCTTTTGGATTTTCTTTCTATGCAAAGACTTAATATTTTCGGAGAAAGTCCAGAAAATTAAGAAGTTCCCAGTGCGTTTTAAGAAAAGATTTATTATAAAAATATTACAACTTACAAATCAAAGCATGGGCGGAATAAAAATTAGATTTGCATGTTAATATTTTAAATTGTTGGAAATTGAGTTATATTTAAATAATATATGGATTGGTTTAGTGATAAAAACGCGCAGCATAAATTAATAGTCCTGGATTTATCATAAAGTTCAACACAAATTACATTATTTTATTTTTATTTTTTTATTATTGTAAAATATTATAACATATTCTTCTAAATTGTGGAAATATATGATTTTGATAGCAGTGTCATTATTATTTATTTTTAATGATATTATTATTTTTATAGATTATTTATATTAGTAAAAACAAATATTTTTATTGTTAACATCATTTTTTAAAAATATATATAATACTATAAGTTTTTCATTGTTTTGAAAAAATATATAATTTTTCAAATTTGAGATTTGAAATATTTTAATATGTTTAAATGTTAATTTGAGTATTTATTATTTATTTTTATTGTAAAAATATAAATATTATTAAGAAACTTATTTTATTTATTTTTTATATAATAAAAGAAAATTAAAAAGATATTTTAGATGGTTCGAATGATATTACTTCAATTTTTTTATAAAAATTTCAATATAAATCTCTCGTGGTTATTATAAAGTTTATAGATTCTTATTTACAAAAAAAATCTATTTAATTTATTGGACCAACAATCATTTTGATCACCAGTAATATCATTTAATGTATTATTTTTGTCTTATCATTTTTGCCTCATTTTGATTAGGTTTCTTTTTACTTCATGATTAGTGTACAAGTGGTGTATTACAATATTAGCATCGACAAATAACATGATCCTTAATCTATTTCCATTAACATACATCCAAGGCCTAGTTCTTGTTTTTATTCCATCCATTCATTATCTCAAGTATTTTTTATATCACAAAACTAACCAAAGTAAGATCTACAAGTGCAAAACAACCATATAGTAAACTTTCAAATTTCTAATTTAATATTAGGCCCTTGTAAAGGTTAGACTTAAAAATAACTGGAAGCTACTCAAAACTTTGTGCAAAATATAGATACAAAAAAAACTATTCTAACAAAGATATGAAATCAAAAGAGAAAATTAAAGTTAGTTCCCACAAGAAAATGCAAATTCATTAGAAAAAGTATCATTATGAGAGCTCATAATAGCATGAATAAATAAAGAGACAAAATAGATGATACAAATAGTGGAAAAATGGTAGGAAAAACAAAATTAATGAAAAAGATAACTTCAACTATTGAAAAATAGGCAATAGTTACATTGTTAAGAACATGTTGTCTATCCTTATTTGAGTCAGTCACTACAAATATGAAAGATAAAATAAATGTATAGGAAAATATATAATATCCAACTAAAGAAAATAAAAGGAACCTACACTAACATGTCTCTTAAGTGTAGTTTAGATGGATGAAAAGATAGGTCACAAAAAATGAAACTTCATGAAGCAACCATGTAATAATAGATCCTCTTGTGAATAAGTATCCTTTTGCACCCCAAACAAAGCTTGTAAATAAATAAAATTACTTTCTCCAAAGGTTTTATAGAAGATGTCAATAACTTTCTCAAAATTCAAGTTGCATCAAAGATCAATGGTGTGTCCATAGATATGCTCTTAAATGTAGTGCATGTGAACCTCTATGTGCTTAGCTCATTGATGATGGTTTGGGTTCCATGAAATTTATAAGGCACATAGATTATCATAAAATATGACAAATGGTCATGTGAACTAGATATTAAACTAAGTGAGAATATGTTGAATCCAATCACCTTAGTGGTAGCATTGAATACCCATGATACTTAATCTTAGTGGAAGATAGAAAACATCAAACTTCATACTCAACAAAAATTAAGGACCCAAAATAAGTGAAAAGTTGCAACCAAAAGGGGACATGTGATCTTAAGAATCACCTAGCCAATGTATATTTTGTACCCTAAAAAATTAATATCACTACTTGCAATATAGAAAATCCCAATACTTTGAGTACCCTAAATGTAATGGAGATTTTACTTGGCTACCTTCTAGTGTACCTCGTCATGATCCTACATAAATAAAGAGATATTGTATATTAGATTTAAAATACTAGGATTCATATGCATCAAATAAATGAGGCTTCCAATAAGTTATCAACAGAAGGCACAATCAACCAAAGGTGAAGAGAATTGAACCTCAAGTTTGACTTAATTAAAAATGGATTAGGAGTAGTCTATCAATTAGCCATGTGAAACTACAAGATAAAATCAAAAGCATACTTAGATTGTGTAATGGTGGTCCTACAAGTAAATTATAATATCTGAAATTTGAGAAAGTAACCCTTAACACCATCTAAATAGCCAAAAATATGTAAGGCTTTCTATGTGGATATGATACCTTATGCTTCCCTACAAGAATGCAAGTACATGAAAGAGATCCACAAACTATTAGGTGCTTAATTATTGGTTTTTTACTACTCCAATATTCAAAAGGAGTGGCTCTCTTCAAGGCTCAATGAAGAATGTGATTCTAGATATAAAAATCATAGTTAATGGTTTCCACCAATACTTAGTTGTAGGAGATCTATCAAGTGCATGGTTTACATTTTCATTTCTTTCGAAAAAATGTTATTTCATTCCATGACACCATTTTATTAATGATTTGATGAAATTATGCACTAAAAATAAACCTCATTTATAACACAAATCCAATCAAAATGATTGTTGGCATAGCACCATTGTTCATGCATAAATATTTGATTGCTTTCATTGATTATTTATTTATTTTTAAATGAATTTATAAAAGAATTTAATATTGACAAAGAAAATATAGACAAATATATCTTTCCCTAATCTAGGAATGATGTAGAAATATGGAACAACCAAATCAGTGTGAAGTAATTCTTTAATTTGTGAAGCTCTCCATGGCTTTCCTTCAACACAATTTTATTTTGGATGCTTACCAAGGATGTAGCCTTGATAATCATCATGAAAAAAGTGAACTAAAGTCAAATTTGTAACCATAATAGCCCTTAGGATGTCCCAACCATTCATGTGATAACCACTTCATTGAAATGACTAAGGATTTAACGCCATTCCTGTTAACTCCAACATGCTTGTCGTCTTTATCTCCCATATCAGTGTCATAGACTGTATCAAATTCGACTGCCAAAAAAATGGTTGGATTCGAGACCATTTGTCGTAGGCGAGGCCAGTCCAAGGTACTTGGAATTTGTGGCGCTCACGAGGAACTTGATGAAAGGTCATCCCATTCCCGTCCAAGACAAAGGTAGTGATGGGGTTGGCGTACAAAACACGGCCCAGAGTGAGCACCTTATATGTTATCAACCTTCCCACGGTATTCCTCTGGTTAACATGTGATAGATGAAAAGTGACAACTTACAGGAAATGTCCAAGAACGAACATGGATGCAGATTTGATTGAGTGAGTTTCTTTTCAATTTGTTTTTATACAATAGGAAACGTATTACAAAGTTGAAAATTATGACAGGCGGCGTTAGGTGGAATCTAAAAATTGTATTTGCAATATAATATTTTAAGTTGCTGGGATTTTTTTTTGTTAACTTAGGTTAAAGATTCACATCTGTAACATGCAACTTCTTACCATCATGTCTTTTCATTGAAATGGAACCCGTTCCTTCAATTGCATGTGAACTGTCATCCCCAAGAAATATCCTTGCATCTTTTGTTTCTTTCAGAGAATTAAAGAAGTTTTTATTGTAAGTCATATGTTGGCTAGCTCCTGAATCAATATACCGGATGTTATTTCAATTTCCTTGAGTAGCCAAAGAGGCTATCATTATATTATGATCACCCTCTTCTTGAGCAAAATTGGATTACCGCCTTTGATAAAAAATTCTTTGACCTCCTACATTTGATTTCCTAGGATATTGATCACTTTTATGCCCTTCTTCTCCACAACTATAACATGTGATAGCTTTTTCTCTTTTAGAATGATCTTTGTTATTTCTTCATTCATTTTGTGTCATTTGAAAACCATGCCTCTGTTGATTATCCCTTGGTTGATTCCATTGCCATTGATTATTTTTGTGTTGATTCCCTTGATTTTTATTTTTATTTGATTGAAATTCTTATATTTGCCTCTAGCCATAAATGCTTGGGAACTCTTGCTAGACTCACCTTTGAACTTGTTAAGTCTATCCTCTTCATTCAACAAAGCTCCATACACTTCTTCTAGTGTGATATTCTCAAATTTTCCAGTTAGCTCTAATGTGTGGATGAAGTTATGATACTCATCTGGAAGACTTTCAGTTAAAAAATCTATAATTTCAGATTCTTCATATTCAACCTTCATCATTGCAAGTTGATTTCTTAAAATTTTCAATTTTGCAATATGATCATTTATGCTATTTCCTCCCTTCATTTTCAAACAAGTTAACTTCCTTTTGATGTCCATCACTTTTAATTTTTCTAGTTCTTTCATACATTGTTTGCAAATTTTCCCATATCTTCTTTGTTGTTTCCAAATCTTGAACATAAGACCTTATCCCTGGACTAATTTGTCATAAAATAGTAGCCTATGCATTCATATCCATTTTATTCCATTTTTTATACTTAATTTCATTTGTACGTTTGTCTTCTATTGCTAATTCCCATAAACCTTTCATTTGTAGAATCAATTCCATCTCACATTTCCAGCTTGCAAAGTTAGAAACATCTAATTTTGCACTAACCACAATATTAGAGATTTATGATGAAACCATAGCAAGA
Organism: Sequoiadendron giganteum; assembly: GCA_007115665.2. Classification (NCBI taxonomy): domain Eukaryota; kingdom Viridiplantae; phylum Streptophyta; class Pinopsida; order Cupressales; family Cupressaceae; genus Sequoiadendron; species Sequoiadendron giganteum. The sequence continues at coordinate 113,287,906 of CM021104.1, read as the reverse complement.
ACAAAATAAGCCCCCAAGCACATAAATATTGAGCCTTAAAGAATAAAGCCCCTACCAACACACACAATGAAATATTTGTATTATCATACCTTGATGTTGGCCTTCTTATGAATCAAACAAACAAGGAATTTTGCAAATTTGTGAAATACAAATATGAAGGAGAGCTTTATCAATCTCTTCACTTCAACGAGAATTGTCAAAAATTACAATATGACAATTTAACCTTCTACTTCATAAATTTATAAGCACTTCACACTCAAAAAAAATATCTTTCATGAGAAATATCACTCCAATGACATGAAGAGTGATGAGATGGATGATTTTGGTGACAAAGGAGTACCAAAATCTTCAAATGGAATTTGATAGCTCACTCAAACTAACAATGCCTTGAAGAATCATTACCGTGCATGTTATCTCTAAAAGATGAATTCTAGCTAAGTTGCAGAACTTAGCGCTTTAGAGAAACATGGAAACACTCCCAAGTTGTAGGTCACCCAAAAATTGGAGTCAATCTCTAGTGAGGCTGGCTCCTAGTTGGTTATCACCTAAAACTACTAAAATTGCAGAGAAAAGGAATAAGGAATGCTTCAGATGAAAACGAAAAATGAAAATGGAGGGTGATACACCAAACTAACAAGGACTATGAAAATTAAACCTTGCATACACTTGGCCACTAATGACAGAAATTAAACTGCACAACTTGTTACTATAGGCTTATGCATAAACATTTCACAAAAAGTTTTGAATGCATTAAATTTCAAAAAGGAAGATAAATTTCACAATTTAAAAGCTATATGCAACTTTAAAACATAGTTTACAACCTGCATAAACATACTTTCATAGAAAAGGCATAAAGACATAAGACAAAACTACAAGGAGATAAAAATATCTCACAAGTAACTTGATCAATCACTTGATAATACACAATGTTGCAAGAATAAGAAGGAAAAAACACGAATCAATAGTATCCAAGGTGTTTTTTGTATTTCATATCCCAAAAGAGTTACAAAGCATGCTCAAGTTTGAGAAAGGATTGCAAAAATCAATAACTCACAAAATGAGTCAAAATGAGAAAATAACCATCATCTCCCTCCAAAACCCACCAAAAAAGGCTCTAGAAACTGATTGAGGTCAAATGCCCCCAAAAAGCCTAAAATCTAGCCACTAGATCTCATCCAAAAGAACTCCAAAAGGGTGAAAAATTCAAATTTGACCAAGTTTATCATGAAGGCATGCAAAAATACCTCCAAAAAACTCTCAAATCCTCAACAAGGCAACTAAAAGATATCCTATATACTCTCCAAATGTCTGCAAATTGCCTCTAACCTCTCCTATATGCTTGCAAAAGCATCAAACTCAACAATATCCGATCTTGCATTTACATTACATAATTTTGCATTAAAATTACACCTTAACAAAGTAATTCATAACAACATTACTCAACTAAGTGTTTTACATTAAGGTAAATGCAAAAAAGACTCGGTCCACCATAAGAGATTAAGTGAAAAGAACAAGTCATAGGGATTTAATATACATGGCATATATGAGGACAACACCTAAGAAAGTTTACTAAGGCATCAAAGGGACCACAGTATGTATTAGTTCATTGCAAAAATAAAATGCAAAGACATAAATACCTTCTTTCCTATCGACATACATTAGGATTAGGGTTGAAACCCTAATGTACAAAAGCGATGCAAACAATTAAAAAAGCATTTAATTTTATCTTCAAGCCTTCTGGAAGAAGCTTCGACTATTGACATAGGGTTTTACCAAGAGCTCATGGAGGTTTTGATGGTGATTTTTGGGTGCAATCTCTATAGGAAAATAACAGAAAAAACCAAGGTAAGCTCTCGGTTACTCATGTCTTGCACCTTTTCTTCATTTCTCTATAGATGAAATGCTCATTTCAAGTTGCAAAAGGCGAGGATATGCTTATTTTGTGTGTATTTTAACACTTTTGAAACTTTGTAATCTCTGTATCATAGCATCTTCATAGAATATAAGGAAATTTTAAATTCTATGGCCACGACCATGTCTATTACAGATGCCTAGAAATCATGTCCTTCACTCACACCATTTTTCTATAATTTTCATGCATTCTAGAAAGCCTCATTCTGAATATTTCGGCCATTGTATTTGGTATATTTTTGTTGAGAAATTATGTCTCAACTTCTAGTCTTGTGCCTCTAGTTTAAAGGACTTGGTGAAAAAAATTGGTGTTTCTGCCTTTACCGCCATACCGAGCCTAGCTTATTTCAGCCTTTATCGCTTTACCACAGCAGTCTGGTCTACCCCTGGTGGTACCGCAGTGACTGTCTAGGAAATTATCACCTTATTGCGTGTGGTAAGGCCACCTACAGCCTGCATTGGCAGTTACGGCCTTACTGCGTGCGGTGAGTTGTCTCACCGTGGTGGTGCGGTAAGGCCGCTAGCAGCTTGGCTCGGCGGTTACTGCCATACCGCAGGTGGTGGTTTCTCTCACCATGGTGTCCGCGGTGAGACCACCAATGGTGTGCCTAGCGGTTACCACCCCACCGCGGACAGTGAGTTGGCTCACTATGGTGGCCACGGTGTGACCATTAATGGTCAGCCTGGTGGTTACCGCCCTACGACAAGGTGGCCTAGCGGCCCCCACGATAATGCGGTATGACCGCTAGCGGGTTACTCAATGATTACTATTGCACCATGGTTAGTGTTGGTTTGGGCAGCGATAACGCGAGGCATTCAAGTGGAAGGGATCACTGAAGTCAACAGTGAGCTTGAATGGCCTTACCACCATACCATGAGGTGAGTCGGATGGGGTAGCGGTAGCGCAAGGAAGATGAGAGTGAGCTTGAGCGAGTTCACCGCTATACCGCGGTTGGGTCGAAGGAGCTCGGCGGTTGTGCGGTAAGAGCTCGGATGAGCTCGGAACTCGACGGTTGCACGGTAAGAGCTTAGATAAGCTAGGAAACTCGGTTGATCGAGTTGGACCGGATGTCAGTAGTGATAGGCGAATGATAGGTGGACATGTGGTAGGTTGACTGTGATCTAATTGGCCAAAGATCGAAACAGTGAAAGGCAATTATTACAGGCTGATTTCTATCTGGAAAAGGAACTCGATTATGGCAACGAACTTAATGCTTGGGTGGCTCGATGCAATATGTGCAGATCGATTGCTTGCTTGAATGTTTGATGCATGAAATTGGAAGTCATGGGATTGGTTGAGACATTGAATGTGATGTATGACTTTGTCAGTTGAATACATTATGAAAACCGTAAATGTGACGGTTTTGATAAGTAAGTAGCAAGTCAATGTAAAAGATATAGAATTCATTGTATACTTAGAAGAAGTATTGTAACAATGAAAAATAATCAGAGAGTTGATGTGAGTTGATCAGAGAGTGAAAGCTGATATTATATGTAATGTTTTTACTGTAATATAATTTTTTTTGCTTGGTGTGGTGGGTTTTTTACTTGAAAAGGTTTTCCCAAGTAAATACTTGTGTCATCTGTGAATGCTTAATTCTATTATCTCTTTTATGTTCTTTTTATTCATCTCAGTAGTTTTAGAAGCTATTAGAACCAGTTTTTGCTCTTCTCCTCTATTGCATTAATGTTAAGGGAATGTATTCCACACTGTTGGGTCAATAGATCCATCCCTATTTTCCCTTCAAGTGGCATCAGAGCCTGGCTAGTTGTGTTAACCTTGAGAGAAAAGGTTAGTTTTTTGTGTTCATACTGGGTATGTGTAGGATCATGATGGGCCAAAAAGTGGCGATATCTAGGTGATATGATGGCCCATGTGGCTAATGAATTTTTTTTTACCCAAAATTGATGAAACAAAAAGGGTTTTTAAAGGAGATTCTCAGCTTTCCACCAATATAAATTATGTTTTACTTTGAATTTAATAAATAATTATTATTCATTTTCTATTTGAATTACGACTAAATTCCTGATTGATAGGTTGATTGAAAAACATCTATAGCTTTCAAATGGTATCACATTTTTTGAATCCAAAACATGCATCACATTCTATGCTTTTCATAGTATAGGACTAAAAAATAAAAAATTGAATTTCATGAAGTTTTGACCAAGTTAAGGTGGTTAGACATACGAGTTTTTATATTTTTTAAAATTTTTAATACAAAATTCATAATTAATTATTTACTTGGAAAAAATTACAAAAAAATATGCATCACATTGGGACATGAGTCCCCTACTTATATCTAAAATCTTATAAAAAAAATATTATCATTTTATTGTGGTTAGGGTGGTCAAACAAACACCTACTTCTTATTTTTTCCCTGAAATTTAAGTACTACTATATTGAAATTTCAAATTTTCACCAAATAGATTTTATTTTTTAAATAAACTTAGTAGTTTAGAAACTACATTCAATTTTCTACAGATTGTATTCTTACATATTTTTAAAATAATATAGATAACTTATTCAATTTTTTACGTCAAGTTGCCTAACTCTGATTTCCTAAATTTTATTGCCACTTAAGGGCCTGTTTTTTCCATGATGATCTTGCACATACCCTACTATTTCAATGGGTGTCTTGCATTGTTAAACTTGTTTCTGTTTGAGATGGCGGGTACATCAGTTAGAGTAGAGATTGAAAATTATAATGGAAGAAACTCTGAGTTATGGAAACTCAAAATGGAAGACTTGCTAGTGGATAGAGACCTTTGGATTGCAGTGTCTGGAACTATGCCACAAAGTATGAAGCAAGAGGATTGGGACCTTGCTGATAGAAAAGAAAGAGGTCTGATAAGACTGAGTCTAGCCGATTTTTGTACTCTTGAACGTCCATGAGGAGAAGTCTACAACTTCATTATGGAAGAAGCTTGGTGATATTTATCAGGGAAAGTCTCTGGTAAATAAGTTATTCCTAAGGAAGAAGTTGTACTCCTTGAAGATGGAAGAAGGTGCATTTGTTGCAGACCATCTGAACTCGTTTAATATGAGTGTTACTCAGCTGGCATCTATAGGTGTAAAGACTGAGGAGGAGGATCGTTGCATGCTCCTATTGTGTTCATTACCCGACAGTTGGGATCATCTTGTTATGGAGATTGGAAGTACTACCACTACTTTCAAGATGGAAGACATTTTTGCCTCATTGTTGTCTGAAGAGATGTGGAGGAAGTCTTTTGAGATGACCAAAGAGGCTCTTTTTGTTCGAGGTAGGCCAAAGGAGAAAGACAAGAAGAAAGACAGGAAGTCGAAATCCAAATCTGTAGGGAGATCAAAGTCTCTTGGTAAAAAGTCCAAGGTGAAATGTTGGAACTGTGGTCAACCTGGTCATATCCGAAAGGATTGTAAGGAGAAGAAGAAGAAGAATGCTTTCGACAATGAATCTTCTCAAAGTGATGCAGATGCCTTCATTGCATCAGCCCTGACAACTCAGGCATCAGATGATGTCTGGCTGGTTGACTCAGGTGCATCCTTTCACATGACATCCCATAGAGAATGGTTCTCCAAGTATGAGAAGTATGATGGTGGAAAGGTGTACTTGGCAAGTGATTCAACGCTGGAGATAGTTGGCAGAGGAAGAGTCAAAATTCAGTTTCCTGACGGAAGAGTCAAAGGAATTGGTGGTGTACTACACATTCCAGGTCTAGCTCGAAATTTTCTTTGTGTCAGTAAGTTAAATGATGCTGGTGTAGAAGTTTCTTTCTCTAGTAAAGGATGTAAAATGGCTAGAGGTGCAATGGTGTTGGCTAAGGGTGTTCATACTGGCACTCTGTACAAGCTAGATGCACGTCTTGTTCAATGTAACAATGCCTCTTCAAATTCAAGCAATGTTGCTCCTGTAGAGGAAGATGAAGACACTTCTCTGTCTACAAATGCTTTGGAGGTAAAAATCCTAGCAGAGAAGACTATGTTGTGGCATCATAGATTAGGTCACATAGGTGAGAAAGGTTTAAAAACCTTGAAGAATAAAAATCTTGTAGAAGGGCTTGATGATTGTAACCTTGAGTTCGATTTTTGCGAACATTGTATCTATGAAAAACAACACCATGTTTCATTTTACTCGAGTCCTCATAAATCTTTTGGTATACTGGATTATGTCCATTCCGATGTGTTTGGTCCAATTAATGTTCCTTCATTATCGAAGTCTAGATATTATGTTTCTTTTATTGATGATTGTTCGAGAAGGGCATTTGTATCCTTAAAAGTAAATTAGAAGTGTTCAGTTGGTTTAAATAATTTAAATCTTTGGTAGAGAATCAGACTAGAAAGAAAATTAAATGTTTGAGGACAGACAATGGCGGTGAATTTTGTTCTATATATTTTGAAAGGTATTGCACAGATCATGAAATTAAAAGGCATAAGACAACACCTTATACTCCACAACAGAATGGAGTTGCTGAAAGGTTTTATAGGACACTGATGGAAAAGGAAAGGAGCATGCTGAGAAGTGTTGGTCTAGAGCAAAAGTTCTAGGTTGAGGTTATGGCTACAGCTTGTTATCTAGTAAACCGATCACCTTGCTCTGCTCTTGTTGATAAGACACCTCTGGAAGCATGGTCTAGTAAGAAGCCCTCTTTGAGGCATGTTCATGTCTTTGGCTGTGAGCCATATGTTTATGTGCCAAATGAAAAGAGATCAAAATTGGATAACAAGGCTGTCAAATGTATTCTCATTGGCTATGGAGTTGGTGTGAAGGGATACAAGCTTTGGAACCCTATTACTGAGAAGGTTATGTACAATAGAAGTGTGATATTTCATGAGCTGAAACTTTCAGTAAGTGATCAGTAGCTTGAGATAGATCAGAGAGACAAGAAGAAGGATGCAGTTGAGATTCCCCAAACTCCAGAAAGGGAAGAGCTACATGGTGTACCTGAGACTGAGGAGAGCTCAAGTAGCTCTAAGAGTTCTGATGATGAAGAACCACAACCTTAGCCTATAAGAAGGTCCACACGAGAAAAATGACAACTTGAAAGGTATGGTTTCTCACTGTTAGATTTGAACTGTGCCTATGCCTTAATTACTAGCATTGATGAACCTAGGACTATAAAAGAAGCAATCAACATGTCTGATTTGAATTCTTGGTTGGAAGCCATGAATGAAGAAATGGATTCATTGAAAAAGAATGAAACCAGGGATTTGGTACCACTTCCTAAAGGGCGAAATCCTATTGGTTGTAAGTGGATATTCAAAAAGAAGACAGGCCTTGATGGCAGTGTTGAAAAGTATAAGGCAAGACTGGTTGCAAAGGGATTTTCCCAAATTGAGGGAATTGATTATGGAGAGATTTTTTCCCTTGTAGCAAAGCTGACATCCATCAGATTTTTGTTGTTATTTGCAGCTATGTATGACTTTGAAATTGAGAAGATGGATGTGAAGACAATGTTTCTCCATGGTGAGCTGGTAGAAGAAATTTATATGTCCCAACCTAAGCATTTTGTTGAAAAAGGTAAACAAAATCTGGTCTAGAAGTTAAATAAATCTCTGTATGATTTGAAGCAGTCTCCTAGAATGTGGTACCATAAATCTGACACATTTGTGTTGTCTATGGGATTTGTGAGATCAAAATCTAATAATTGTGTTTATTATAAATCTGAAAATGATCGTGTGCTTGTTATTACCATGTACATGGATGATATGTTATTCATAGAAAATAACAAGTCTATGATTTCTGATCTTATATCTTAGTTGTCTGCAAAGTTCAAAATGACAGATCTTGGTGCAGCTAGGTACATTATGGGAATGGAGATAACGAGGGATAGAACAAGCAGAAAGCTTTGGGTTAGTCAGAGTAAGTATGTCAATACAGTTCTGGAGAGATTTGGTATGAATGATTGCAAGTAGCTAGTTGTTCCAGTTATGCAAGGAATGCAACTATTTGTTGAAGATTGTCCAAAGTTTTCTACTAAGATGGAGGAAATGACCAGTATGCCGTATGCAAGTGTTGTTGGTAGTTTAATGTATGACATGGTCTATACAAGACTAGACATTGCCAAAGAAGTGGGAGTTATAATCTGTTTCATGGAAAATCTGGGAAGATCACATTGGGATACTATGAAGAGAGTGTTCAGGTAATTGAAGGGGACTTTAGATTATGCTCTATGTTACCATGGCAGTTTGGTTGCATCATAGAGAACACTCAACACTCAGGGATATGTTGATTCTGATTGGGCATGGGACATTGACAATAGGAGATCCACTAGTGGATACACATTCATGCTAAATGGTGGAGCAGTCAGTTTGATGAGCAAGCGACAGACTGTAGTTACTTTATCCATGACAGAGGTAGAGTACATGGCAGCAACTCACTCCTACAAGGAAGCAGTTTGGCTAAGGCATTTGTGTTCAAACATTGGTTTTAATGCAGGGTAGATTACAATTTGTTATGACAGTCAGAGTGCCATTATTTTGGCAAAGAACCTGACTTTCCATGCCAAGACGAAGCACATTGATGTGCAGTATCACTTCATGAGGGACATTGTGGAAGATGAAAGAGTCTGTCTTGAAAAAGTTGACACCTTGAGGAATGTTGCAGATGCATTGACAAAGCCAGTGAACATAGACAAGTTCAAATGGTGTGCATAATCAATGGGCCTTCGGGCCTATGATAGTTAGTGATTTTTTAAAGTTAAGAGGAAGCTAGAAGTCTTCGCCAAGTGGGAGCTTGTTGAGAAATTATGTCTCAACTTCCAGTCTTGTGCCTCTAGTTTAAAGGAATTGGTGAAAAAAATTGGTGTTTCTTCCTTTACTGTGATACTGTGCCTGGCTTATTTCAGCCTTTACCGCTTTATCGTGGCAGTCTGGACTACCCCTAATGGTATCGCGGTGACTGTCTAGGTGGTTACTGCCTTACCGTGCATAGTGAGTTCACTCACCGCAGTGGCAGTAAGGCTACCTATAGCCTACACTGGTGATTACTGCCTTACAGCACGCAGTGAGTTCTCTCACCACGGTGGTGGAGTAAGGCCACTAGTGGCCTGGCGCGACAGTTATTGCCATATCGCAGGCGGTGGTTTCTCTCACTACGGTATCCACGGTGAGACCGCTAGTGGTGTGCCTAGTGCTTACCGCCCCACCGCAGACGGTGAGTTGGCTCACTACGGTGGCCGTGGTGTGACCACCAGTGTTCGGCCTAGCGGTTACTGCCCTACCGTGGGGTGGTCTAGCAGCCCCCGCAATAACGTGGTATGACCGCCAATGGGTTGCTCAATGATTATCGTATCGTTGCACCATGGTTAGTGTTGGTCTGGGCATCAGTAGCATGGGTCGGTCAAATGGAAGGACTTGGTGAAGTCGGCAGTGAGCTCGAATGGCCTTACCGCCATATCAGGAGGCAAGTCAGATGGGGCAGCGGTAGCGCAGGGAAGACGAGGGTGAGCTTGGGCGAGCTCATCGTTGTACCGTGGCTGGGTCGAAGGAGCTTGATAGTTACGCGGTAAGAGCTCAGATGAGCTTGGAACTCAGCTGAATGAGTTTGACTGGATGTCAATAGCAATAGGAAAATGATAGGTGGACACGTGGTAGGTTGACTGCGATTTGATTGGCCAAAGATCGAAACAGTGAAAGGCAGTTATTGTAGGCCGATTTCTAGCTGGAAAAGGAACCCGATTATGGCAAGGAATTTAATGCCTGGGTGGCTTGATGCAATCTATGTAGATCAATTGCTTTCTTGAATGTTCGATGCATGAACCTGGAAGCCGTGGGATTGGTTGAGACATTGAATGTGATGTATGAATTTTTCAGTCGAATACATTATGAAAACCATAAAGGTGACGGTTTTGATAAGTAGCAAGTCGATGTAAAAGATATAAAATTCATTGTATACTTAGAAGAAGTATTGTAACAGTGAAAAATAATCAGAGAGTGAAGGTTGATATTGTATATAATGTTTTTACTATAATACAATTGTCTTTGCTTGGTGTGGTGGGTTTTTTACCTGAAAAGGTTTTCCTACGTAAATACTTGTATCATCTGTGAATGCTTAATTCTGTTATCTCTTTTATGTTGTTTTTATTCATCTTAGTATTTTTAGAAGCTATTAGAACTAGTTTTTTCTCTTCTCCTCTGTTGTATTAGTGTTAAGGGAATTTATTCCACACTGTTGGGTTAATAGATCCATCCCTGTTTTCCCTTCAATTTTCATGGTATTTCCTTCATAGGCACGTGAGCATTTTCATTTTCATTTCCTAAGAAAAATGGAGGAAAACTCCATCCTCAGGCATGACTTCATTTAAGTGTTCTCTACTCTGTTTCAGAAAGGCCATGGCTCAGACTTTGGCAATACTTACAAACTCATTTCATTCTAGATTTTTAACCATTTTCTCCTGGATATTTAGAGGGTTTGATCTCTCTTTTGTAGGCCATGGTTCCATCATTCTGAACTTTTGTTGTCAGTCTTCTTTTCACTGTGATGATTGTTTTCTTTTTTGAAAATGACCATAGTTCGGCCTCTGGCTCAGCTGTGCTTCTCTATTAGTCATTCTAAGTGATCATTATAAGAACTATGAAAATTAGGTTTTGTTTCTTTTGTGAAACCCTAGCTCAAGGGCTTTCTTACTTTGTCCTTGCACTTATTACCTCACATTCACAAAGAATGCATAAAAAATTCCATTGTAAGTTACACAAGCGACTTTCCCTTGCTGCAAAAAACTCCATTGTAAGTAGCCTATACTACACTTACAAATATCATCAACCATGAGTTGGCGAAATGAAACACCTTTTACTTGAAAACAATACCAATATATTCCATAAATTAAATTTCACTCTCACTTATTAAAGAGGTAACAATTTACTTGACAATCTAAAATGAAAATATATGAAAAAGATGATACTTATCTTAGGTACAAAAAAAACATGTTTAGTACCTTTACTTGAAATTCCTAAATAAGCATTTCTGATTGTTTGATCTTTGTAAAAGCATAATGGCTTTCCACTTCAAGGTGAATTATGATTGTGCACTGCTAGTTTATGATCACTTATTGGACAATATCTTTTTACTATACTTTGTCTCCTTTCTTGAATTACTAGAAAATTAACATTTTCACCTTACAAGTATCCATCTTTTTGCTCACAATATAGTCATGCATCAAATGACTGTCTCGTTATCTCTGTTGCTCACCTTTTAGTGATGAATGCACAATCATCAAGACTGTTTCCCTCCAATTCTTTCTGTACTCTTGACAGTCCTCTTCCAAGGTGACTATGAGCTTATTCTAGAGGTTACTCCATGACAAATTCATTAGGAAAACTATCCATTTATGTCTATCAACAAGCATTTATATTGTTCTTTTCTTGTCCAAGATCCTTCCAAAAGGTCCATACACTACCATTATCTCTTTGTATATGCAACTCTTCTAATAATTTTACCACTGCCATGCATGCTCGAAATGGACTCTTCTTGCCTTGACTGCTCTTCTTGTCTAGAAACTGAGGATACAAATACTCCAAGCAAGAAAACAAAAAAAATAAAATTCTATATTCTATTAAAGGAGTGAACAGTGACTACAATATTATGCCTTTGACATAACTTCACTAGATTCTAGCTTTCACAAGATTGACACTATACCTTGCTTTTGTACAATTGCAACATATGAGAATAAATGAAACTTTTGAAAGTGACCACCTCACTGGAACTGCACATTATCGTTGGCTTTGAAAATTGTGTTGCTCACTTTTCTTACACCTGAGAGTTATCTTGGCACAAACAATATAGAATAGTTATTTATCCTTGCTCCATAAAGCTCATGACAACTCCTAATAGCACTCAAATATGAATATGGTGACTCCATTTCATTTATGGTAGCTCCTAATAATTTTTGATAGCTCTTCATAAGACTTGAACATGAATATGATGAGTTAAAATAGTAAGACCTCATTAAGTCCTTGAAGATGAGTCTTGCAATATGCCTTAATTTATAAGGATTATCACTATCAGTGTGAGATGATTCCCATTAAAAATGATATCCATTCCTTGTCAATATCACCATGATTGATGAGACTTATCAACAAGAATTCAATGATGATATAAAAATGCAAGTATCCTTCTCTAATGAAAGCAAAAGATAGCATGTTGGGCTCAACCCTTGTGGGAGCCATATTTCAACCCACATATTGATATTAGATGAAAACAAAATAGCAACATAATTTTCCCTATATATTCATAAGAAGCAATCATGTTAGAAAAATATGTGCATATGATAGATGTGTTTGATAACTCTTTGTTTTTCTTGGACATTTATGATATGAAAAACTGTTTTAATGCAAATGAAGGTCAAGTTATACATTGTTAGATGTTTGTGCATATACTGATTTGTGACCCTTCATTGCTCTAACAACACTCTCTCTCTTAGATGCAGGAAACTAGGAGTAGTAAAGGATAACAACTGGATGCAAGACAAGCGGGAGGGCCAAAGATGAAACAAGGAAACTTAACAAGGACTCATCATTCAGGAAATGGTGGGTCACCTTTCCTTATATGTGCATTTCTTTATCTACAAATGTACAGTTTTTCCTTTATTTGCATTAGAAGAGTTAGTCCCATGGCTTGTGTGAGACCTTGTACATTTATATTATCAATAAAGATTACTTTTCTTGAAAAGATTTGTACAATCTTTCCCTATGTTATATGCATCTGCATGAATGCAATCTGGTAATTTAATTTAGCAGAAATAAAATGTACCTTATTCTTTTGAAAACCACAAAATCTCTACTTGATTGAGCTATTAACAAAATTAGGTAACATTTTTGGTGACATCTGCTATATGTTTTCCTACTAAACATCTTGACCAGTTTCCTAGGCTTATCTATTGGGTAGAAAATCACTTTAAAGAAATTTGAGACAACTTTGGAAATGGACTTAGACAACTTCTATAACTCACTAGATCAAAAAAAGATACCTTGGAAACTTATTGAAAAACAAAAAAAATTAGAAAAAGACTACTTAACTATGTTCAACAACACTTAGGGAATGTAAATAGCAACTAAAATAAGGTGCAACAACACTTATTGAAAGAAAAAACACCTAATCTAGCATATACAAGGTAGATCAAACCTCAAAACACCATTTGAGGTGCATACCATTGACTGGGATAGGTAGAACTTCTCCATCCATATTTGATAACTGGAATGTATTGTGCTCCTTACATTCAGTTATAACAAATGAGCTACTCCAGAAATTATGAAACATAGTGGGATTTCCTGGCTTGCTTTCAGTTCATCCCACTTGAGCACAACATCACCCTCTCTGAATATTATAGGGGTTGCTTTCTTATCAAAGACCATATTTATTTGGAGCTGATGATACTCCAAAGACTTCATTTCTTTGTCCCTTGTTTCCACTAATTCCATGAGCTGAGCATACCTATCTACCATTGGGTCCTATTCCTCAAACATTTCTAGCTAGTGTACAATATCAAGAGCTGGAAGATCCATAGATAAAGGAAATATTGCCTCTTTACCATAAACCAATACATGTGGGGGTAATTCTATCTACCCACAAGGCAAATTTTAACTTGGGATGCCAAGTTCTCTAATTATCCTCCATGGTTCTTTTGATAATTCTTATTAGATTCTTATTTGTTGACTCTACCAAACCATTACCTTGAGGGTAATAGTTTGATGATGTATTCAGATAAATGCCATTCTTAACAACCCAATCACTTACTCTTAATCAGACAAATTCCAAAGAGTTATTTGAAATGATTGATTTAGGTACTCCAAATCTAGTTTCTAAATCATCATAAAAATTTAACACAATAGCTTCATTGGCCTCTTTCAAAGCCATTGCTTCAGTCGACCTTGTAAAGTAATCAGTTGCAGTGAGTACCCACTTGTGACTTACACTTGAAGGTGGGTTAATGGAACCTATAAAATCAATGCCCCATCTCATGAAGGTTTGTTCCACTTTAATTGGATGCAAAGGAAAAGCTAGCATCCTTTCTTTACCTACAAAAATAACACATTTTACACATTTCCTTTCCCAAGCATGGGAATCCTTAAATAATCTTGGCCAATAATAACTAGATCTCATTATTTTCCATGCAATTATTCTTGGGGAAAAATGACTGAGCAACCAGTTCCATCATGGAACTCATGAAGCACTTTATCCTCTTGGTCATAATCAATACACCTTAACAACACACCATTAAGATCCTTTCTAAAAAGAACACTATTAACCAACACATAAGGGATGGACTGCAATCTGAAATATCTCCTTTTAACCTTGTCCAAACCTGGTGAGCACTCACCAGTTTGCAGAAAATGAGTCTATCCTTAACCCAACTTGCACCTAATGCAAGTGCAACATTCTGTGATTCATCATTAGTGACCAAAACAGTCTTTGTTTCTATCTTTTACTCACTTTTAGACCATGTAGCTAGCTATTGATACAACCCTTTATCCCTTAACAACTTAGTTATCTTGATATCAATGTCATACTCCATTACTTTTGTGATCCACCCAACCCTCTTTTCATTTAGGTCCTTTTTTAACAAAAACTCCTTCACACTAGGGTGAGAAACCATTAGATGTATCTTATTATTAGAAATCAAATGCTTAAAATTTTTTCAGACTTCTAAGTACAGCCAACACATGCTTCTCTACAAAACAATACCTTTGTTCATAGTCCTCTAAACCTTGACTGAAAAAAGAAATAGGTTATTCCAAGTTATCATCATTATGTTGTACCAACATTGCAGAAATGGAATCTATGCTACCAAAAGCATACAAAATAAAACCTTTCAAAAAGTTTGGATTTACCAATGTAGGAATTTCTACTAAGGCTTCCTTAATTGCTTCAAAACTATGTTTGGCCTCTTTGGTCCTGCTGAAACTTGAATTTTTCATTAACATGGCAGTTAAAGGCTTTAAAATATTTGCAACATGAGGTATAAAACTTCTCAAAAAAATAATTCTACCAAGAAATCTTTGCAACCCCTTTTATGATTAGGTAAAGACAACTCTAAAATAACTCTCTCTTTCAGGATCAATAGTGATCCTTTGTTTTGACACTATGCATCCAAGAAGCTTGCCTTCATGATAAACAAATATAATCTTTTTGGGATTGAGGGATATTCCATATTCCCTACACCTCTTGAACACTTGTTTTAGATGTGATAAATTCTCATCGACACTTTTTGAAAAAACTATTACATCATTGAGATAAATAAGAAAAATTTTATTAATCAAACCTTGAAATGCCATGTCCATAGCCCTCTAGAAAGTGGCTCCAACATTGGACAATCCAAAATGAATTCTCTTGTAGGCCATGGTGCCCCATTTTGTAGTAAATGTAGTCTTAAATTGATCCTCTTCTTTGACTAATACTTGGTTATAACCAGAATAGCCATCTAACAGGGAAAATATTTATGAACCAATAACTACCTAAAGGATCTGCTCCATAGAGGGCAGCGGATAATGATCTTTCAAAGAATCTCTATTAAGGTCTCTAAATTCCACACAAAGCCTAATCTCTCCATTTTCCTTTCTAACTGGAACAAGGTTAGATACCCAAGAGGTGTGCTTGATTGGAAAAATGATACCTCCTTCAACCAGCTTGGTTAACTCCTTAATCATAAGAGGCTCAAGTTTTGGGTTCAAAGGCCTCTTTTTCTACCTAATAGGCTTTGCATTTGGCTCTAATTTTGTTGTATGTTGAGAAATTCTAGGATCAAATCCTTTTAAATCAGAGTACTCCCAAGAAAATACATCATGAAACTCTTGAAAAAGAGCAATAAAAGATTTCCTATCTTCACGTGAACAAACTTTACCAATTTTAAGGAGCTTCCCTTTGAAAATATCAAGCTCTTTGTAATGCTCCTCTTTAATCTGAATGCTGGTTTTATTCTTCTTAAACTGATCATCAATGATAAAAATGGATTTCAACGCGACTAGACCCTTGGGAAACTTATCAGTTCTCAATTGAATAACCTGATCTTCATATTTTTGCTTAAGATTCTCTTGGTTTACAACTATAAACTCATCCTCTTGAAGAAGAAAACTCAAAACTTTCTCATCACTTTCAAAGGATTTCCAGTGAAATTTTTTGTCAAGAATAGAGGTTCTAACTACAACTTTAACATATTTCTACACTTTTTCCTTTTTGATATCATTAGGTATGTCAAACTGTGCACCTATCAAGCAACTAGCCTATCTGCATGCTTGTTTTGATTCCTAGGAATGGAAATCATATTAAAATAATCAACTTCCTCTATGATATCCCATACCCTATGCTTATAGGAGTTCAAAACATCATTCTTAGTTGCATTCAAGCCTCTTACCTAGTTTACTATCAACTCACTATCCCCAAATACCTGTAAGCAACCTAGCCCTCTTTTCCTTGCCCACTCCAAGCCCTGAATCAGACCTTCATATAAATAAGTATTGTTGGAACAAGAAAAATAAAATATGAAAGTAGAATAATACTTTTCAACTTGTGGGGAAACAAGCATTGCAACCCCACTAGCTCCATTCTTGCTTCTAGAACCATCAAATTACATTTTCCATAACTCATCTTGTTGCTCTAACTATTGTTCTACCTTATTTTCAAGATTTGGAATCTCTGCTTCAAATTCATGCAACACATAAACACCCAAAATAGCTTCCTGAATATGGTCATTGGGATTTTCCACAATATTTTATGTTCCCCATTCATTTAACAACACCTTTGGTACACTTTCAACTTGCAATTCATGAGCAGTAGCAAGCTCACTATCTTCAAAAATGAAACAATTGGCATTAACCACACTTGGTACATAAGGTTCAATGTGATCCTTGGCAAGTACCTCATATTTTATGGTTACTTTTATCCCATAACTAGTCCTAAAAAGAATGTGGAACCAATTTGAGGACAAATAACCTCCTATTTTAGTAGTGAAATCCCTTGACAAACATAATGCAAAAAATGGAGGTAAATCAATGACGAACACATCCCGAGGGTGAAAATTTTGGACAGGAATGTATTGTGAGACCTAAGTCCTTAAAAAATCCTACAATGATATCAACTATCCCATCTAATTAGAGTACTCCCTTCTCAAGGGGCTGGTATTTTAGTCCTAATTGGTCTGCAATCTTTTTTGGCATGACTGAGCTACTTGCTCCACTATCAACCATACAGCTATGTACTATCTTGTCCCCTACTATCAAAGACACATAGAAAGGGGGAGGTTTGACATCCTTACCTGGCTATTTACTACTATCTTTGGGTGTATTTGTGAAAGAAACTTTAACTAGATCAACTGAAACATCACTAGACACTCTCTTTTCAGACAAAGCATATTGTAACAAGTTTGTTTGGCCTGGGATGGCTAAAGAGTCCCACATAGACATTGTCACATTTAATTTTTTCATATTTTCAACAATATTGAAATGTGCAACAACATTTACCTTTTGATTGGTCCTTGCAACAATAGGGTTTTCTTGCAAGTGTGGTTGTTCCTTGGCAACACCTTGTGTATTCCTTTGCAGTATACTAGGCACTTGAGATTTGGATGGTTCTACAACTTATTTTCCTTTGTTTTCTAATTGTTCATTCTCAAAATCCCTCTTCTTGGTTCTTGTATTTGATGTAATTGGAGAATCATCTCTATTTACTCCACAAAATTCCTCTCCTTGCCAATTTAGGAAAGTAGCATCACTTGGAGGTTGCTCTTGATGCTATGGAGTTCCATCATTAGACACACTTTTCTGTGAACCTACAACATTCTACACCATCAACGCTTGGTTGATAACCCCATTTGAGCATGTGGCTTGATTATGTTGTTGGTTACAAGGAAAACACCACTCATAGTCTGTTGTAAGGTCCTTTTGAATAGGGACAAGATCCTTAACTGCACTAATTGGAGAAGGATTATATGGCTAAAAAGGCCTTGAATTCACATTTTTTCTTGCTTCTTAATAGCTTCCTTGGTAAGGTTGTCTATTTCCTCCATATGGCTGACCTTGACCTTGAAATGATTGACTTGGACCTTGATTTTGTTGAAATGGTTATCGATTATGGGACTGTTGTTTCTCTATTCTTACTAGCTTATTGCCAAAAGTATGAAGTAAACTTTTAATCTCTTGTAGCTCTTGAGATGAACCTGAAACAACAGTTTCTTGGCTAACAACTGATAATACTGGAACAATTGGTAAAGGAGTAAAAGGTGGAATTTGCAAAGGCATAAAAGGCTGTATTTCTAGGAAAATTGGCATTGGAAGTCTAGGTGCTATTTTACCAGCTTGAATTAAACTATTTTCCACTCTAATTTCTATCTCATAAGCATCTGGTAAGGAAGTACCTCCCATAGATTAAATCATGACTGATATGTCACTATTAAGAGCTCTCAAATAATATAAAAATGCATATCTAGGAGGGTCTTACTATGTTAGGAATTCTAAACCAAGTCTTCTAAAATCAGAAGTTAAAATCAAATATTTTCTCTTGAGGAGCCCTTTTGATAGTTGTAAGTTGTTCTACTAGAGACAAGTGATCAAACTTTTCTTGAAATTGTTTATGTAGATTGTCTCCCATTTCATCCCAAGTTGCAATAGATCCAACTTGCAAACCCATGAACCATTGTAAAGCTTTGCCTTTTAATGAAGTAGCTAATAGCCTAACAACCACATTCTCCTGAGTTATATGATGAACTTCACACAAAGAGGCCACATATCTAATATGCTCAATAAGGGTTGTTTGATCCTCCCCTGTGAAAAAGGGTAAGCTCTTCAAGGAAATCATTGGAATGTCATCATGTTGTGAAAGGTTTAATGGACTACCTCCATTAAAAGAAACAAATGGTTTATTTCTTTCCATTTGAACTATTGGATGTGGATTGTCTTGAACATGTACAGAAGATGCAGGTACAACTAAACTTGTTGATACTATTGGTCTGAAACCTGATGGAGTTGACTAAACTCTCTTTGAAATAGAAGCTATTTTTACAATTCTGCTTTGACTTTTAGGTGGAGACAACCACAAATATTCGAATGAACCTAAACTCCTAGTTTGTATCATTTTCATAAAAAAATGAAACAACACTGGTTTTCTTATTTTACTTAGTCAAAGTTGCCAAATATACAAAAAACAACCTCTTAAAGGCTTGAATATGTTGGCTACATATCCGAACCGACAATACACTAGTATTTTCTATAGTATTCTGATTCGAACAGTCCCACCGGGCATGCCAAAAATATTATCTCTAAAAGTTACACCCTAGCTAAGTTGCAAAACTTAACACTTTAGAGAAAAATGGAAACACTCCTAAGCTGTGGGTCACCCAAAAATTGGAGTGAATCTCCAGATGAGGCTGGCTCCTTGTTGGTTATCACCTAAAACTACTAAAATTGTAGAGAAGAGGGATGAATGAATGATTGAAATAAAAAATAAAAATGAGAATGAAGGGTGATACACCAAACTAACAAGGACTATGAAAATTCAGACTTGCATACAATTGGCCACTAATGGCAAAAATTAAACTGCACAACTTGTTACTGTAGGCTTATGCATAAACATTTCATAAAAAGGTTTGAATGCATTAACTTTCAAAAAGGAAGATAACTTTCACAATTTAAAAGCTATATGCAGCTTTAAAACATAGTTTGCAACCTGCATAAACATACTTTCATAGAAAAGGCATAAAGACATGAGACAAAACTACAAGGAGATAACAATATCTCACAAGTAACTTGATCAATCACTTGATAATACACAATACTGCAAGAATAAGAAGGAAAAAACTCAAATCAATAGTATCGAAGGTGCTTTTTATATTTAATATCCCAAAAGAGTTACAAAGCATGCTTAAGTCTGAGAAAGGATTGCAAAAATCAATAACTATAAATTGCATAATAAGTACTAACTCACAAAATGAGTCAAAATGAGAATATAACCATCATCTCCCTCCAAAACCAGCCAAAAAAGGCTCTAGAAACTTATTGGGGTCGGATGCCACCAAAAATCCTAAAATCTAGCCACTAGATCCCACCCAAAAGAACTCCAAAAGGGTGAAAAAGTCAAATTTGACCAATTCTGGCATGAACGCATGCAAAACTACCTCCAAAAAATTCTCAAATCCTCAACAAGGCAATTAATAGCTCTCCTGTATACTCTACCAATGTCTGCAAACTGCCTCTAACCTCACCTATATGCTTGCAAAACCACCAAACTCAATAATATCCGATCTTGCATTTACATTACATAATTTTGCATTGAAATAACACCTTAACTAAGTAATTCATAACAACATTACTCAACTAAGTGTTTTACATTAAGGTAAATGCAAAAAAGACTCATTCCACCATAAGAGATTAAGTGAAAAGAACAAGTCATAGGATTTAATACATGGCATATATGAGGACAACACCTAAGAGATTTTACTAAGGCATCAAAGGGACCATGGTATGTATTAGTTCATTGAAAAAATAAAATGCAAAGACAAAATTACCTTCTTTCCTATCAGCATACATTAGGATTAGGGTTGAAACCCTAATGAAAAAAAGTGATGCAAACAATTGTAAAGGCATTTCATTTTATCTTCAATCCTTCTAGAACAAGCTTTGGCCACCGACAGAGGGTTTTACAAAGAGCTCATGGAGGTTTTGATGGTGAATTCTAGGCGCAATCTCTACAAGAAAATAACAAAAAAAACCAAGTTAAGCTCTTGGTTACTCGTGTCTTGCACCTTTTCTTTGTTTCTTTGTAGATGAAATGCTCATTTCGAGCTGCAAAAGGTGAGGATATGTTTATTTTGTGTATTTTAACACTTTTTAACTTTTCAATCTCTATCTCATAGCATTTGAGTAGAATATAGGGACATTTTGAATTCTATGGCCACATCCATGTCTATTACATATGCCCAAAAATTAGGTCCTTCATTTATTTTCATTTTTCAATTTTCATTTCAAGCATTCCTTCTTCCCCTTTCTCTTCAATTTTAGTAGTTTTAGGTGATAACCATGTAGGAGCCAGCCTCATTTGGAGATTCACTACAATTTTTGGGTGACCCACAGCCTAGGAGTGTTTCCATGTCTCTCTAAAGTGCTAAGTTCTACAACTTATCTAGGGTGCAACTTTTAGAGATAACAATACCATCATGGCCCAAAAAATAAATATAGGGAGCACTCTGCCCACCACTATAGAAAAGTCCAATAACACTAGTGGCCACAATAGAGTAAAAGAAAAAAACTCACACAAGCATCACACAACCTTACAACTCATGTAACTAACAACTCATAGCTATAATGATTATAAAATGGTGGTGGCTTGTACCTCAATGTTGTTTTCATGTAACCTCCCTTAATTTTAAATAGTGACTGGATAAAATTAAAACATCAATGTCTTGAGCGATCTCTTTGACTTCTAGTGGATTCACAAGAACATTGCAGACTACTATCTGAAGCAATAGACAACCTTTACACTTGATAGCCTCTATGCAGTGACTTTGACAATTTCACCTACCTTCACACTAGTGATATCTTTCCCTGATATGCTTTTGTCCTCACTCACACTACATGCCTTTGTGCACAACTAAAATTGGCGTAAGTCACCAAAGAAAAGGTCATATTTTTCTATGAAGCATCCAACAAGGAGGCTATAGGGTAGATGAATCTCAAGTCAATGAAGTTGTAAATGAAGGTTGCCAATAGTAAAGTCGAAGGAGATCTGTATAATCTACCGTTATCAAAGGAATCATTAGATCCACCACTGCTTGGGAATCAAAAAGAGCATAGCCATAGCTATCAAGAGATCCATTTTCAAAGAACAAGGATCACTATTTTTGGTTTGCAAGGGAGAAAATTGTCATAGGAGATCTAGAAGAGATCATAGAAGGGTGAAGAGATCAATTCAAAATACCAAAAGATATTTGTTGTTGTTCATTGAAGCTGAATCGGGGCTCAAATAGTTTTCAAAAAGAAGGTCATTGTGTAAAATAATCACATACTTGAAGTCAATGTTTTTGTAGCATGTTAAGGAGGTAAATCTTTGTGAAGAACATCTCCAATTCAGAGAAGATAAGTTGTTAGATGTTAGTAGAGTCACTTGTGAAGGTATGCAACCATAGGAATTTTGAGGATGTTGCATGAATAAGTGTCTACATTGTGGGATGCTAAAATATTGTGTAGAAGAGAAGCCTTTGTTAGAGGTCGCATTTAAAGTCTACATAACAAAGGAGAGGAAAATATCAAAGAAGGATAGAAGGTGTTTAAAGTTAAGAAAAGATAAATGAAGTTTTCATTTGGTAAAGAAATAAGATGGTATTTGTGAGGACAATAGAGAAAACTAATGTTAGGGTCACTGAGGACTAGTAGTGTGGCTCAAAGGGAGCTGTTGAGAAAATCATGTGCATCAAACCTAAACCTATTATGGATTGGTGACCAAGTGAGCTAGAGCTCGTGGTTAGAACATCCCAATAGAAAAATGGGATTTCCTAGGTTTGATCTCTAAAACTTGAAGATTGTAGATTTTGAAGCATCAATGAAAGAAAATTATGAAAGAGTGAAGACACATGTGATTTTTCCAAAAGGAATACATTGATGTTGATAGAAGATCTGAAGATCATAAGAGATAGCTGGTTTGAAGCTATCATGCAAGGAAAGGATTTGAGCATTGATAGAATCATAACAAGTACATAATCAAATTGACCAAATAATTTGCAAAGATAGAATTTGATCATTGTGCATGCATACTTTCATATTAGTGAATAAGTTATTATAAATGGGTTCCTAACAAGGCTTTATATTAGGACCCATCTTTTCTAGGTTATGGGGGGTATCAAAAAATAGTTAGTATAATTAATTTATGGGGGGATGTTAGAATAGTAATTTAATTATATGACATAATTGTCCATGCCATCTCCAAGCCGATCAAGCACTGAATTCAGTTGAGTTTCACCATTACCATCAGTGATCTTCCATTCAAATTCCACATTCTCAATCTTCTTTGACAACAACTAGATCAAACTCCTTGACCTTGTAACTTGAAGCGTAGGGAATAGAGTGAGGGAAAAGGCCCACCTATTCTCCTTAGGTCATTCAATAAGGTCCTAGGATCCTAATTGGATTGACTATCAACCTTGAGGGTAAGTCAATTCTGAACAAGGAAGACCTAGGAAGGGTTCTTTTAGACTTTGAGGGGTTCACCACCAAGAAAAAGCTTGGAAAAGACAAATAAGAATTCAATGTACAAAACCTAACAATGCAAGCTAAATGAATGATGCAAATGATGAAATTATGCAACAAAAAGTTAGAGTATGTGTACCTAGGAATTTTGGAAATGTAATGAGGACTCTGGAAATGAAAAGAAGCTATCAAAAAGTGTTATAATGGAATAAGACACCCTTATTGTTGACTTAATCTCGCTGTTTTTTTGGGGAAAATGCAGAATCTTTGGATGTCGAAACTAGATCTGAAAGAATCTCTAAAAAATACCTACAGAAGGAATAAGATGCCATAGGTGGCGACTTAGTCCCATCTTGAATTTCTAAAATCTTTAAATGTGGTCCTGAGGCTCAAGGTCTACATTTCCTTCTCAAATCTTAGGTCCTGAATCTTTCGGATCTAGCTTGTAGGTGAGTTTTCATGAAGATGACAACTTTGTGATGAAACTTTGCAACTTTACAACTTTGCACTGCAAATGATCTTCAAGTCTTCAACCTAAATATGCAAATACAAAACCACAAGAAGGGAAAAACTTGTTGATTATTCTTGTTACCAAATTTCCCTAATAGCTCGATCAAGTAGAGCTCTTTGATTTAAAACTGAAAGAAAGGTACATTTATTATTCTTTCCTACATTAAATTTAGGTGCATAAGAAAAAATCAAAAGGTTACATTAATAGTTTATTGCATTTATAAAAGTGCATGTAACAAAGGAGAGATTGCACAAATATTTTCAAAGTAATCTTTATTGACAATGTAAATGTATAAAGTCTCACACAAGTCATGAGACTAACTATTTTAATGAAGAGAAAAAAAGTAGTATACATTTATAGATATTAATAGAGAGGAATGACATATAGGGAAGAGAGACCAGTCATTTCTTGAATAACTAGTTCTAGTTGTGTTGCCCTTCATCTTTGTCAATATTTTGGTTGTCTTGCTTCCAGCTACCATTTCCTTGCCACTCCTAATTGCCTGCATCTAAGAGAGAGGATTTTGTTAGAGCAATGAAAGGTCTTTAATCCATACATGCACATACCTCTATAAACATACAATATGATCCTCAAGAGCACTAAATTAGTTAGCATCGTGAAGAATTTTCAAGAAACAATAGGAATATGAAACATCTTTGTCATATGCATATTTTTCTAACATGTTTGCTTCATGTGCAGGTATAGGAAAAGTTATGTTACTGTTTTGTTTCATCCGATTTCAACATGTGGGTTAAATGTGGCTCCCACAAGGATTGATCCCAACATGTTGTCGTCTATTTTCATAGAGGGAAATAGTTACATTTTATGTCACCAATGGATACTTGAAAATAGGTCTTGTTAATCATGGTGATATTGATAAAGAACAAATATCTTATTAATGCGAATTTTCTCAAACTAATAATGACACTCCTTATCAATAGGAGCATGACACAAATCTAGCATACCAAGATTCTATGATGATTGCAGTCTTGAACTCATATGTACAGGGATATCAAATGAAATGAGTCATCAAGTGCTATTAGAGTTATGCATGAGCCTAGAGGACAATTATTACAAGACAAGAGAGGATGACTATAATGGAAGCATCTATGTTGGGATAAAAAATAGTGAAGGAACAACCTCAATATATGAATGACAGTCATATAATGCTGACAACCAACTAATAAGCAAAGGATTCAGTCTAAGGTGAAATCCTCAAAGGGAAATCAACAGTGCAAAATGATGCAAACGGTCACTTGGAGCAGTGATTATTCCATAAGAAACTTTATGTTTCCAGGACAACATGAAAAGAAAAGGTCCTAAAGGGATAGTTCTATAAGCAATCACTTCAGCACTATGGTAGTCAATAGTACTAGGATTAATATGCATTTGATAAGGAATAGAGGTTCAATGAGGGTTTTAATCATTGGAAAATGTTGTAGGTCTATAGGGTTTGAAAGGAAGTATATGACAATCTCAAGCATAGTGACAACAAGATTAAGTGATAAGAAGCATCATAAGCGAAAATTTTTGAATATATAAGCATCAACCTATAAGTTGCACATATGCAGAGGATTGTGCAATCATAAAACCAAATGATAGTTACATGTGGTACCTAGCTCAGTCATATCACATGGAAAATTGATTAAATAATTGCAGATCTATGCATAGTATGAGGTATTTTATGTAACTCAAATATTGTTTTGAAAAGGCGTTGAGAAGGAACTCCAAGGACATTGCGTATATTAACACTTCATGTATTAGAAGCTACACTTCACTAGGAAAAATTAAGAAAGGTAGTGGCTAAGGCACCTTTCTAACAGTCATAAAGCACACATTAGGAAACATTGACAATGATATCATAATGAGTGAATAAAAAATTAACAATCAGGAGGTTCATGAAACACTTTGATATCAATGATATGCACATTACTAATAAGGGCAAGGTTTTCTACACTTATCTGAAAATGCAAGAAAATATGTTCTTAAGCTGCCCATCAACAATGGCCATTAAATTAAATTTACAACAGTGCTAGGGTTAGTAACTTTGGGTTTCTTTACCTAAAGCATCATATCTCGGCCCCCTGAAGATGAATATAAAGTTGAATTGTTGTTGCATTGCATACAAAGTGGATAGCCTTCTAGAAAACCTGAGGATGGACTTGAGAGTGTCGATGAAGTAGAGGGTTACAAGAAAATGCCACAAAATCAAGAGGAGAAGTTTAAGGTGCAAGTTTTCTTCCCATATTACCCAGAAAAAAACATAACATGTAATAGGAAAAGCTAGAATTCAAAGAGAGAGAGCTCGGGCCCATAGAGGATAAAACCCTCAAGTACCTGCATAATAAATGAAGGGTGTGGTTTGTTGGGTCTCAAAAATGTAGGTTTGAACCACAAGAGGTTGCCAAGATCTCACAACGCTTTTGGCCAATGTACAGGGCCAATTGATGAAATTGAACCTTCTTCTCTTTAGGTTCTACTAGACCAAGGCGGGTGAACCTATGTGAATGATGAAGATTAAAAAGTATTTCCTGGTGAAACAATCTACCCACAATGGCAAGTGGAAGTGGATAGACAAAATCACTAAAACTACTCCTACTCCTACTACACAAAAGAAGGATTTGAAAATGTTGTTTGTATATAAAGTTAATTCTCTAGGTTGTGGCAGATCAATGCCTTCTATCCACATGGGCAATGGAGTCAAGAATATTAAGAATTGAATGTATTTCCCCCTCTGTCTTAATTCAAATTGTTAGGCACTTTGAAAATGAAATCTTATGATTGGCATATTATTTCATTTATTTATGACTTGCCTAAATAAGGCTGGAATGTTTTCTTATCAAATTCTACTTCAACAATCCAAAAGAAATCCTAAATCACTGTGACTTGAAGGAATTTAATTCTGACTTGCAGACACCAGCAAATAAAAATCACACAAAGAAATCAAACATATGCTTGATATATTGATTTAAATGATCAAAGGACTTCAGGTTGGAGACAATTAAATAAGAAATATATATTATTGCAACACAACAACTAAAATCATGAAGGTTTCATAAATTAAAAATAATTCATCCATTGCTCTGCTTCAAAAAAGGTTGTCATTATTTACATTTGCCCAATCCATTTTCTGGAAAAAGATCTCCTACTCTAACCCCCTACAACTAATTTTTCAAATCATTTATACATTACATACCAAGCATTGCAACCATTCACTTTCCCATTACAACCTCTTATATTCTATGAAAAAGATTAAAATATTTAATTGGGTTGCCTTATCGGCAAATTAAATATTTTTACAATAGTTTGCCTTTTAATTTTTTGCCTTGACCAGTCTTTATTTCTTTTCATTTTATCACTGCCAAGCTTACCTTATTCCTACTGCTCCACCGCGGTCAACATGTTGACCGACCGTGGTATCACAGTGTAACTGCCGGGGTCTTTTCTCTCCTTCATCGATCTACCGTGGCTTTCACTTCTTCATCCCACGGTATCACGGTGCCTGGCATTTATTGTCATCTCTGCTACCTTCTCGCTATTGACTTATCTGTCACCGCATTACCACGGTCTTCAACCTTTCTAGCTATAGTACCGTAGTAGTCATGTTGCAAACCACTAACCATTCTCCCTTCATCTACCGTAGTCACCGCGGTCTGCCTCCTGACTGTTGGTGGTACCGCGGTGTGACTGATCTCGACCGCTGTGTTCACCGTCCGCTGCTTACCAACTAGCCACCGCGCTATCGCGGTCTATGGTTTAACCACACGTGGTGGCGTGGTAAAAACTTTATGCCTACTTCCTTATCCACTACTATTTCCATTGCGTAACCGTCGGCCTGCTTTTGACTGATCGTGGTGTAGCGGTAAACTTTTTTCATGACTGCTCTTAACCGTCACCGCTATACCGCAAGCCACTTTGCAAAAGGCCACGATAAAGCTGTAAAGGGTGTGGGCGTATGAAACATGATTAAGGTGGCAATTTTTATAAGGAATAGGTTATTATCACTTTATGAAAGGTGGTGAAATGAATTTTTTCATGACAAAGGTAGGAAAATGGATAAAATCCTTTAGTTTTAATGGAAAAATGGGGTTTAAATGAGAAAAACCCTTAGGATTTTAGATGGAAATTTTGGGTTCTAACATGGTCCTCATATACAATAAAGGAAAATATTTAGATTTTTCTATGAATGGAGGCCAAAAGTTTAATGAGAACCCTTGATTTAAGAAAAAACAATAGGAGATTCATTATGCAGGAAATACACAACATGGAGAGGAATGCATAGCCATGACTTGAAATGCCTCAAAAATGATAGAGAAAATAGAAAGTATAAAATATGTTCATTCTTATACAAATAGACTCGAATTTGAGCATAGTTTTCTTTCAAAAAGTGAAATGAAGCAACAAAAAATTATTTACCTAGCCGGTGCATGTTTTATTCTCCAAGTACTCCTGTTAGAAAATTCTTTGATAGGGTTTGAGACATGGTCTCCATGGTGTGCAAATAGAAGATAAGATCACAAGAAATGAAACAAGAAAAAATGAGGGAAGGCTACAAGAAGTCATGGCCTAAGAGGCCTAAAATCATTAAAATGAAGCTTTTGTTCAATAAAATGGCTTACCAGTGTTGTAGTGAGGAGATCTACAAGTAAAATGCTCTGAGAGGATAGAAATATGCCAAGAAGAACTTCTATAGAGCTCCACAAACCCTCTAATGGCAGTCGCTTAGCTTCTTCCTAAAGCTTCAAAATAAAATGAAGTGAATGTTTCATTTTTTTTCTTTTTTTGATCTAGGGTTTGTAACCCTAAAGATGTCAATAGGGAGGTGTATTTTTCACCTTTGATTTAATAAAAAATGAGTGCCAACTAATATATGCCCCGTGGGTTCATAAGTGGTGTTCATGCCTTAGGAATTTCAAATGCCTTTGTACTGTTTTTGAAGCCTTGCATGTGCCTTGTAATGACTTGATCACCAAGCCTTGTCAACTTGTTGCTTTGACCCATCTTATCAATCGGTTTTTTTTTTTTTCATAACTATTCAAATGTAAAAAAAATGGCTTAGAAGATGTGTTTATAAACCTTTAAGTCATATTGTTAATCATAAATGCAAAAACGGTGAGAAGGTTGACTCATAGGGTATTTATCAGTTGCTTTTATTCTTTTACAAGCATATTAGAGAAGGTTGAAATAGTTTTCCAACACATGCAAAGCATATAGGGGTTTTGTTTGCTTTTAAGAGCCTTTTGTGGGAAGTTTGAGATGTCATCATGTTGGACAAAGTCAAGTTTGACATTTTCATGCTTATTGAAGCCTTTTGGAGGGAGTCTAGTTGCTAGATTTTAGGCCCTTTTCATGCCTCTGAGCCCAATCAGTTTGGGAGTCCTATTGTTATGGAATTTTGGAGGGAGTTGATTCATATAGTCACTTGAGTGACTTTTTTACACTTAGTTCAGATTATGCAGTTTTTGTACTAGGTGACTTTTGAGAGTCCTTATATAGTTTTTGGAATATTTTTGTAACTCTTTTGATATGAAATACAAAGGATACCTTGGTTATTTTTGGTAATGAAATCCTTACCTTTTGTTCTTTACAGTTTTGTGTATGTTAAATGATTTGATCAAGCTATTTGTGAAACTTTCATAATTTCCTTCTAGCTTTGTCTCATAAGTTATACCTTTCTACAAATAGTGTGTTTAAGTAGGTTGCTAATTGTTTCTAAAATGCATATTGCTTGCTGATTGTGAATTTAACCTTCCCTTTAGCTAGTTTTTGTGTCCAGGCCCTTTAGTGAAGCACTTATGCAGAAACACACAGTAACGAATTGTGAAAACTTAGTTCATATCAGTTGAAGCCTAGTGTTGAATTTTCTACTCTTCATTATCCTTGTCAGTTTGGTGTATCACTTCATGTTTACTTTCATTTTTAGTCATTTTAAAGTTCTCCTTCTCCCTTTTCCTCATAATTTTATTAGTTTTAGGTGATAAATCCAACTAGGAGTTGCCCTCATCCGAAGATTCACTCCATCTTTAGGTCACCCACAACCTAGGAGTGTTTCAATGTTCCTCCAAAAATTTATGTTCTGCAACTTAGCGAGGGTGTATTTATGAGAGACAACAGTTTTGGCATGCCCGGTGGGACTGTTCAACTTAGAACAATAACAATTTATGACTGTATTGCTGGTTTGATGTGCAACTAGTAGTTTTCAAACCTTTTCAGAGGTTATTGAAGCATATCTAGTGACTCCATGAACTGAAGAACAATAGAGCCAGTGTTGTTAAAACTTATGAGAAATATACAAACAAGGAGAGGTAGACCACCCAAGAAGCAGAGTAATACTCATTCTACCTCACCAAGCTATAGAACAATAGGTTCACCTTCAAACAACTATTGTACCTATTCCAACAGTACCTATTCAAGCTACCCCACCTCCAGTTGTTCAAAAGGCAAGGAATCAACCCTTTGTGCCATTTGATGGATGTAGTCCATTAAACTTACAATAGCATAATGATATACCTGTGGTTGCCTTGAAAAGCCTACCAGTTTTATAGGGGAGGATCAAACAACCCCGATTGAGCATATCGGACATGTGGCCTCTTTGTGTGGGCTTCATAATGTAACTTAGGAGAATGTAGCTATGAAGCTACTAGTTTCTTCATTTAAAGGTAAATCTTTACAATGGTTTAGGGGCTTACGAGTTGGTACAATTGCAATGTGGGATGACTTGGGAGACAATTTACATAAGCAATTTAAAGAAAAATTAGACCACCTATCACTTGTCAAGAAATTGACAACGATTAAGAGAGCTCCTCAAGAGAAGATGTTAGACTTCAATTTTTCATTTTCAGAGGACATGGTTCAGAATTATTGAAACGGTAAGGCCCTCTCATGAATATGCTTTCTTATATTTCTTTAGGGCTCTCAATAGTGACATCTTCATCATGATACAATCAATGGGGGGTGTTTCCTTACTTGATGCATATGTTGTAGCAATTAAGGGATAGAATAGCTTAATTCAGGCTGGTAAGATGGCACCTAGGCCACCAATGCCCATTTTTCTAGAAATTCAACCTTCCATGCCTCTGCAAATACCACCTTTTTCTCCTTTGCCAGCTGTACCAAAATTACTAGCTGCTGCCCAAGCTACTGTTAGCCAAGGAACTATTGTTCCAGGCTCATCTCAAGAGATACAAGAGATCAAAATTTTACTTCAGACTTTTGGTAATAAGTTAGTAAACATAAAGAAGCAATAGTCCCATAACAGACCACTTTTTCAATAGAACCAAGGGCCAACTCAGCCATATTAGGGCCAAAACTAGTAGTATCAAGGTAATAGGTCACCTTATCAAGGAAATTATCAAGGTGCAAGATAGAACATGAACCCAAGGCCTTTTTAGCTTTATGCTCCAACTCTTGTCAATGCAGCTAGGGACCTTGTCCCTATTCAAAACAAGCTTGCAACATAATATGAATGGTGTTTTCCTTGCAGCTAGCCTCATGATCAGGCCACGTGCTCTAATGGAGTCATCAACCAAGCATTGATGATGCATAATGCTTCAATTTCACAACCTAGTGTACCTACTAATGGAGCTCCACAATAGTAGGATCAACCTCCAAGTGATGCCACTTTCTTGAATTGGTAGGAAAAGGAGTTTTGTGGTGTAAGCAGGGATGATTCCCCAATTGCAACAAACACAAGAGCCAAGAAGAGGACCCTTGAGGTCGAGCAATCAAAAAAAAAAGTTAAAGAAGTTTTTGAACCATCCACATCTCAAGTGCCTCACATTCTGCAAATGAATCCATAGAGTGATACCAAGGAGCAACTTCACTTGCAAGAAAACCCTATTAGTGTAAGGACCCATCAAAAGGTAAATGATGCTGCACCTTTCAACATTGTCAAAAATATGAAAGAAAAAAAATGTGATAATGACCATGTGGGACTCTTTAGCCATTCCAGGTCAAACAAACTTGTTACAATCTACCTTGTCTGAAAGGAGAGTGCCTAGTGATATTGTAGTTGACCCGTTTAAAGCTGTTTTCACAAATACACCTTAGGACAACATCAATCAGCTAGGTAAGGATGTTAAACCTCCCCCTTTCTATTTATATTTGATAATAAGGGATAAGCTAGTGCATAACTATATGGTCGATAGTGGAGCTAGTAGTTCACTCATGCCTAAAAAGATTGTAGACCAATTAGGACTGAAATATTAGCTCCTTGAAAAGGCAGTATTTCAACTTGATGGTTCAACTGTTAATACTGTAAGTATCATTAAGGATTCAATTCTTACACTTCATGCCTATCCAAAATTCTCCATTCCTCAAGACAACATTTTCATTAACCTACCTCCCTAATTTACATTGTGTTTATCAATATATTTTACTGCTAAGATAGGAGGTTATTTGTCTTCAAATTGGTCCCACACACTGTTTAGGACTAGGTATGGGACAAAAGTGACTATTAAATCTGATTTTCTTGCTAAGGACCGCATTGAACCCTATGTTCCATGTATTGTAAATTCTAATTGTGTCATTCTTGATGATAATGAACTTGATGCTTCTAGAGAGCTGCAAGTTGAATGTGTACCTGATATACTTTTGAATGAGTGGGAAGCAAAAAATGTATTAGATGAGCCATGTAAACACATTGAGGAGAGAGGACCAGATGTTTATATGTTTCATGAGCCTGAAATAGTTATTCCAAACCTTGAAAAGGATGTTGAACAATAGTTAGAACAATAGGATCAATTTTGGAAAATGTACTTTGATGGTTCTAGAAGCAGAAATGGAGCTGGTGGGGGTGCAATGCTTGTGTCCCTGCAAGGTGACAAGTATTTTTCTACTTTTCAATTTTCTTTTTCCTGTTCTAACAATACTATTGAGTATGAAGGTTTAATTCAAAGCTTTGAATGAGAAAGGAAAAGAGGAGTAAGTTCCCTAAAGGTATTTGGTTACAGTGAAAAAAATGTCAATCAAGTAAGAGGCTTGAATGTAGCTAAGAATTATGCTTTGAAGTCTTACAAGAATAGAGTTCGAGATATGATTAAGGAATTAAATTATTTTAATTTGGTTTCTATTCCTAGGAATTAGAACAAGCATGTAGATAGACTAGCTGCAATAGGTGCACAATTTTATATTCCCAATAACATTAAAAAGGAAAAAGTACAACAGTATGTCAAGATTATGGTTAGGCCATCTATTCCTGACAATAATGTTCAATGGTAAGTCTTTGAAAGTGATGCGAAAGTTTTGAGTTTTTTACTTGAGGAAGATGAATTTTCTATGGTGAATCAAGAAAATATTAAGCACCGGTATGAAGATCAGGTCATACAATTGAAGACAAACAAGTTTCCCAAGGGTCTTGTCACTTTGGAATCTATTTTCAATATTGATGATCAACTTCAGAAGAGAAAAACCAACATTCAGGTCAAAGAGGGGAATTATAAGGAACTTGAGATCTTTAAAGGTAAGCTCCTTAAAATTGGAAAGATTTTTTCACAAGAAGATAGGCATTCTTTCATTAACCTTTGTCAGGAATTTCATGGTGGTTTTGCATGGGAATATTCAGACTTGAGAGGATTTGATCCTCAAATTTCCCAACATACAATAGAGTTAGAACCAAATTCTAAGCCTATTAGGTAGAAACATAGGCCTTTAAACCCAAAAATTGAGCCTCTAATGGTTAAAGAATTGACTAAGCTAGTTGAGGAGGGTATTATTTTCCCAATTAAGCATACCTCATGGGTCTCTAACCTTGTATTGGTTAGAAAGAAAAATGGAGAGATCGGACTCTATGTAGACTTTAGAGACCTTAAGAGAGCTTCATTGAAAGATCATTACTTGCTACCCTCTATGGAGAAGATCCTTCAAGTAGTTGCTAGTTCAGAGAGATTTTCCTTGTTAGACGGTTATTCTGGCTATAAACAAGTATTGGTCAAAGAAGAGGATCAATACAAGACCAATTTTACCACAAAATGGGGCACTATGAAATACAAGAGAATGCCATTTGGCCTGTCCAATGTTGGAGCCACTTTTCAAAGGGCTATGGACATGGCATTTCAAGGTTTGATTCATAAGCTTGTGTTCATTTATCTTGATGATGTAAGAGTATTCTCCAAGAATGGTGATGAACATCCATATCATTTAAAATAGGTGTTTGAAAGATGTAGGGAGTTTGGCATATCCATCAATCCTAAAAAGAGTATATTTGTTGTTTATGAAGGAAATATTCTTGGACACATAGTGTCAAAACATGGGGTCACCATTGATCCTGAGAGAGTTAAAGCCATTTTGGAGCTGCCTTTACCCAATCACAAGAAGGGGTTGCAAGGATTTCTTGGAAGAATTAAATTTTTGAGAAGGTTTATACTTGATGTTGCAAATATTTTAAAGCCACTAACTAATATGTTAAAGAAGAATGCAACTTTCAGCTGGACCAGAGAAGCCAAACATAGTTTTAAGGCTATTAAAGAGGCTTTATTAATAGATGCATCACTGGTAAACCCAAATTTTTAAAAATACTTCATTCTATATGATTTTGGTAGCATAGATTCAATTTATGCAATGTTGGTATAAAGGAATAATGAGGGCTAGGAATAGCCCACTACCTTTTTCAGTCAAGGTTTAGAAGGTTATGAACAAAGGTATTCCTTTGTGGAGAAACATGTGCTTGTTGCAATCAAAATTGTGAAAAAATTTAAGCCTTTGATTTCTAACAATAAAATATATCTAATGGTTGCTCATCCTTGTGTGAAGGAGTTTCTTTTGAGCAAAGAACTGAATGAAAAGAGGGTTGGTTGGATTAAAAAGGTTATGGAGTACGATTTTGGCATCAAGATAACCAAGCTTGTAAGGGGTAAAGGGCTATGTGAAAAACTAGCTACTAGGTCTAAAAATGAAGAAAAGATAGAAACAACGACCGTTTTGGTTAATGAAGATGAGCTTCAAAATGCTGCACCTATATCAAATGTAGGTTGGTTACATGATATGACTCATTTCTTGCAGACTAGTGAGTGTCCACTAGGTTTAGACAAGGCTAAATGAAGATATTTTAGACTGTATTCAGTCCCTTATGTGCTGGTTGAAAACATTCTTTTCAGGAAAGACCTTAATGGTGTACTATTAAGGTGTATTGATTATGATCAAGTGGACAAAGTACTTCATGAGTTCCATGATGGAACTATTGGGGGTCATTTTTCCCCAAGAACTACTACATGTAAAATAATGAGAGCTGGCTATTATTGGCCTAGCTTGTTTAAGGATGCCCATGTATAGCCAAGGAAGTGTGTAAAATGTGGTATTTTTGTAGGAAAAGAAAGGTTTCCAACTTTTCCTTTGTAGCCAAATTCAAGTGGAACAACCCTTCATGAGACGAGGCATTAATTTCTTAGGTTCCATTAACCCTCCTTCTAGTGCAATTCATAGGTGGGTACTTACTGCAACTGGTTACTTTATAAGATGTACTAAAGTAGTGGATTTGAAAGAATCCAATGAGTATGTTATTTTGAACTTTTATGATGATTTAGTAACTAGGTTTGGAGTACCTATATCAATCATTTTAGATAATGCCTTAGCATTTTTTGGATTGAGAGTTAGTGATTGGGCTATTAAGAATGGCATATACTTGAATACATCTTCAAACTATTACCCTCAAGGTAATGGTTTTGCAAAATCAACAAATAAGAACCTGATAAGGATTATCAAAATAACCATGGAGGATAATCAAAGAATTTGGCATACCAAGTTAAAATCTTCCTTGTGGGTAGATAGAATAACTCCCAAATGATCCATTGGGAATTATCCATATGTGTTGGTTTATGGTAAAGAGGCAAGATTGTCTATCTTTGTAGAGCTTCCAGCTCTTGATATTATGCATTATCTTGAAATGTTTGAGTAGGACCTAATGATAGATAGGTATGCTCAACTTTTGGAGTTATAAGAGTTAAGAGATAAAGCAATGAAATCCATGGAGTATCATCCACTCCAAAAAAAAAGAGTCTTTGATAGGAAAGCAACTCCTAGAGTATTCAGAGAAGGTGATGTTGTGCTCAAAGGTGATGAATTGAAAAGTAGGCCAGGTAAGCACACTAAATTTGATAATTTTTGGAGTGGACATTTTATTATTAATGAATGCCAAGAGCATAATGCATTCCAATTGTCAAAAATGGATAGAGAAATTATACCTATCCTAGTTAATGGTGTTTTGAGGTATGATCTACCTTGTACATATTAGGTTAGGTTTATGCTTTCAATAAGTGTTTTTGCACCTTAGGTTAGTTGTTGTTTACATTCCCTAAGTGTTTTTTAGAAGAGTTAGGTTATTTTTCTTTTTGTAGTTTTGATGTTCCCATAAGTTCTAAGGTATCCTAAGTTATTGTTGTTGAGTTACAATATTAAACAAAGCTATTTTAACTTCTTTTGAGGTTTACTAAGAGACTATGTTCACAATAGACAAGCCTAGGCATATGGTCTTCATGTTTAGGAGGAAAACATATAGCAGATGTTGCTAGAAATGTTAACAAATTTTGCTAATAGCTCAATTAGGTAACGATCTTTGATTTAAAAATGAAAGATAGGTACATTTCTTAAGCTTTCCTACATTACATTTAGGTGCATAAGAAGAAATCAAAAGGTTACATTAACATATTATTGCATTTATACAAGTGCATGCAACAAAGGAGAGATTGCAAAAATATTTTCAAAGTAATCTTTATTGACAATGTAAATCTATAAGGTCTCACACACACCGTGAGACTAATTGTTTTAATGAAGAGAAAATAAAATATTATACATTTATAGATATTAAAAGAAAGGAATGCACATATAGGGAAGAGAGACCTGTTATTGCCTAAATGACTAGTTCTAGTTGAATTACCCTTCATCTTTGTCAGTCTTCTGCTTGAATTGCATCCAATTTCCATTTCCTTGCCTCTCCTAATTGCCTGCATCTAAGAGAGAGGGTTATGTTAGAGCAATGAAATGTCTTTAATCCGTACATGCACATACCTCTATAAACATACAGTATTATCCTCAAGAGCACTCAAATAGTTAGCATCATGAAGAATGTTCAAGAAACAACAAGAATATCAAACATCTCTATCATATGCACATATTTTTCTAACATGTTTTCTTCATGTGCAAATATAGGAAACATTATGTTACTATTTTGTTTCATCTGATTTCATCATGTGGGTTAAATGTGGCTCCCACAAGGGTTGAGCCCAACATGCTCCCCTCTATTTTCATTAGAGGAGAATAGTTGCATTTTATGTCACCAATCGATCCTTGAAGATATGTCTCGTTAATCATGGTGATATTGATAAAGAGAGAATATATTATTAATGCAAATTTTCTCACATTAGTAATGACACTCCTTATCAATAGGAGCATGGAACAAAACTAGCATACCAAGATTCTATGATGATTGCAGTCTTGAACTCATATGTATAGGGATATCAAATGAAAGGAGCCATCAAGTGTTATTAGAGCTATGCATGAACATAGAGGATAGTTATTACAAGAAAAGAGAGGATGATTGTAATGGAAGCATCTATGTTGGGACAAAAAATAGTGAAGGAACAACCTCAATATATGAATGACATTCGTATAATGTTGACAACCAACTAATAAGAAAATGACTCAGTCCAAGGTGAAATCCTCAAAGGGAAATAAGCAATGAAAAATGATGCAAAGGGTCACTTGGAGTAGTGACCATTCCATAAGAAACTTTATGTTACCAGGACAACATGAAAAGAAAAGGTCCTAAAGGGATATTTCTATAAGCAATCACTTCATCACTATGGCAGTCAAAAGTGCTAGGCTTAATATGCATTTGATAAGGAATGGAGGTTCAATAAGGGTTTAAATAATTGGAAAATGTTGTAGGTCTGTAGGGTCTGAAAGGGAGTATCTGATACTCCTAAGTATAGTGACAACAAAATTAAGTGATAAGAAGCATCATAAGTCAATTTTTTTGAATATAGAAGCAACAACCTCTAAGTTGCACATATGTAGAGGATTGCACAATAACTAAACCAAATGATAGTTACATGTGTGACCTAGTTCAGTCATATCACATGGACACTTGATTAAATAATTGTAGACCTATGCATAGTATGAGGTATTTTGTGTATATGAACACTTGATGTATTAGAAACTACACTTCACTAGGAAAACTTAAGAAAGGTAGTGGCTAAGGCACCTATCTCAAATTCACAAACCACACATAAGGAATAATTGATAGTGATATCATAATGAGTGAAGAAGAAAGTAAAAAATAGGAGGTTCATGAAACCCTCTGATATGAATGATATGCATAGTGCTAATAAGGGAAGGTATTTCTACACTTCTTTGCAAATGATAGAAAATATGTTATTAAGCTACCCATCAACAATGGCCATGAAATTCAAGTTACAACAATGCTAGAGTTCGCAAATTTGGGTTTCTTTACCAAAAGGATCATATCTCGATGGTGCAGGGCACCATCACCTTGGAATGTAAGGGGAAGAGTCTTGAATTTATATGAAGTAATTTTAAGGTCTTTTAAACATTATGCAATGAGGAAGTTACAAAATATGTTAAAATAGGTTGCATTGTAATAACTTGTCCATGTATATCATGTTGACAGGTGATCTAGGTGGGTAGGATATAATGTAGGATTGGTTTTCATGATTTTATTATGAATAAGGTCTCAATGACCATTTGAAATGTATTGGAAGGTTTAATAGGTCAGTTAAGAGGCATTTATAAAGTCAAGTTGTAAAGGGATAGTGATTAAGAGCGAAATTGGAAAATTGCCATTTTTAGTCTAACAAAGGGTGGTTATGGTAGTTAGTCAGTTCTAGGAGGTAGTTTGATGCTAGAACTATCATAAAAATATGTAATCTCTTGAGGATAAGGTTGGTTGTTCATTCTAGAGGAAGAAAACATACTCTGGAAACATTGATCACTGGTTTTTCATTGATTTTTCCTAAGCTTTCTTTCTTGCACAGGCCCGTATAGGTCTATCATGGTTTGAGACTATGCATACTTTGAACTATATGTGTATAATTCATATGCATCTAATTTGGGGGTTTAGAGCCATTGTTTTGTGTGTGGGATTATCAAACTTCTGAGACTGCTTTGTTTTCATGAATCAAGGTTTTGAGAGGAGGTAAAATGAGCATCTAAGCCTTTCACCCACTATGAAGACCTGTAACTTGGTGGATAGGCTTAGATAGGCCCAATAAACATGTTAGTTCTTTCATTTTTGCAGGGTAGACAATTGTCATGATTTGGGAGTGTTTGTAGGACTGATCCCATTGGAAAAGTGCATGATTTGAGGGGTCTAGACTTGAATATGATGATGGGGAGTTAGGAGTGGCCATTTTATGAATGTTTAATCTTGAGGGGACCATTTTAGACATTTCTGAGCAGTTGGTGTAGTTTGGAGAGGTTGGGAGTATGTATTTTCAATAGGGGTGTCCTAAAACCCTATGTTTCTAGGCTTTAGAGAAAGTTTTGGAATTGGAGGTTAAGATGAGCCATTAGAGTCTTAGAACCTAGAAAATCATGAGTCTGGATACCTTCCCTAAGACTATTTCAAGTTTTCTTGGGTTGGTAGTCAGTTTGTAGAGGGGTCCCTTTGAAACAAAGGGCTAATTGAGGCTGCAAAACAGTGAGAGCAACCATTTTGGGGGGAACATTCTAAAGGAGTCTAGTGTACCTATTGAATATGTTGTGTTTCTTGAAAATGGGTATCTAAATCTCCCTAGAGCTAGTTAAGTCCTGTGGAAATTTTTTGAGTTAAGGTCTAAAAACCTGGTTTCCACTACTACAAGGGAGGCTAGTTACAAAAGGTGAGTTTTGAAGACTTTGATGAATCTGACTTAGGGAATGAATTCAAATGGATAAGTTGTATTTATGGGCATATTGAGGAACTTTTTCAGGGTCTTGGTGGGGTTTCCTTTGCATCATAGTGGTATCAGAGCAAGGGAGTAGGTCTTTTGTGAGATCAAGATTGAAGTTTGTGTGCAGGAAGAAGAAGGTAGTTGGAGGAACAAAATGCCTCCTAAAAACAATGTTTTTGCAAGGAAAATTGATAATCATGACAAGGATATAGAGACATTGAAATGGGAGATGGCTGCAATAAAGGCTAAGGGCAGGACCCTTTTGGATGAAAGTGAGTCTGAAGAGGAAGAGACCTCAGGTGAAGAAGAGGAAATGGATCCAGATGTTGTGAGAACAATGAAGCTTCTAAAAGCTATGAAGAAGGATGGACATGGAAAAATGGATGTGCCTATATATGGAGGTAAACTTGATAGTGAAGATCTCTTGGATTGGATAGGGGCTTTGGAGAACTACTTTGATAGTGAAGATGTTGATGAAGGACATAAAGTGAAGAGGGCAAGAAAAAAACTAAAAGGACATGCTTTTGTGTGGTGGAATTTTGTACAAGAAGATAGAGAGAGAAAAGGAAAGAGCAAGATAATTTCTTGCAAGAAGATGAAAGCAAAGATCAAAGGTAAATTTCTTCCTTTTGATTACAATATTCAATTGCTTAAGAAGTTGCAAAACCTTAGACAAAAGGAGTTAGATGTGCAAGCATATATTGAAGTGTTTTTTAGGTTGAGTATAATGGCTAAACATGAAGAAGATGAGGAAGAAATGACTGCTAGGTACTTTAATGGTTTAAGATTCAACATTCAGGATGAAATCAGCTTGATGGCACCAACATTAGTTGAATAGTTCTTTCAAATGGAAATAAGGGAAAAAGAAAAGCTAAAGAGGAGACAAGAGAAGGTAGCAAGAGGAAGAGGGAACACCTCTAGAGGAAGAGGATTCAATCCTATTTCAAATTCAAACAATGAGGGCCAAGGCGATGACAAGAAGGACAAAGAAAAATCTTATTCAAGAGGTCGATGGAGAGGTTCAAGAGGTAGATTTAGTGGAGGAAGAGGTTCCTATCAGTTCTCAGGGAGATACTACACTTGTAACTAGCCTAGACATCCAACCTTTAAATGCCCTAAAAAGCAAGGCTCAAGATCTTATGGTGGAGAAAGGAGGAATCAACTAGTGCATGAAGATGAAGAGAGTGTGACATCACCTGTAGTCAACCTTACATCAGAAGAAGGAGAGGCACTCATGATAAGAAGAACTATGTTGCAAGCATCTAAGGAGAAAGATTTGAGTCAAAGAAGGAGCCTTTTCAGAACTACATGCAAAAGAAAAGGTAAAGTGTGTCAAGTTGTCATTGATTCTAGTTCTCAAGATAATCTAGTGTTTAGGGAGATGGTGGATAATTTGAGTTTGGAGAAGTTACCTCATGAAGAACCGTATAGAGTTTCTTGGGTCAATGATAATCAAACTTTGGTGGTAAAAGAGAAGCATATGTTGATTTTCAGATTGGAGAGTATAAGGATAGGGTCCTATGTGATATTTTTCCAATGGATTGTTGTCATGTGCTCTTAGGGAGGACTTGGAAATTTGATAGGAGGTCTATATATGATGGTTGGGAGAACACATATATCATTAAGAAGGATGACAAAAAATTTAAGTTGCTCCCCTTGAAAACAAGTGTAAGGGATAAGGGTAAGTCTAAGGTGGTAATGTTTGGAAAGAAGGAGCCTTTAAGGCTTGGGGATAGTAAGTCTAATGTGATTGCAGGTTGATGGTGTTATGACAGTGAGGAAGGCACCTAAAAATGGTGTTAGGATAGTGGGAAGTTTGTTTTTGCAAAAGGAAGAGAAAGCACTCATCCTTGAGTTTGATTTGGTTAGGATGAATGGTGAGAGGACAGTGAGGAGTTTGGATTTACAAGGAGTGGGTGATGGATTCACATCTAGGTCTAGTACAATCAAGAAGAAGTATGGTAGGGTAGTGCATGAGCATGGAAGACAAGGTGGAGTGTTTTTAAGGGAGGATGAGATTACTGTGGGGACCATTGTGTGTCCTATCAACATAAGCAACGATGAAAAACATGTGAATTTTTCAAGTATAAATACTAGTGATTCTGATAAGGCAGTGATACTTGGCAATGTTAGTGTGCAAGGTCTGATCACACTAAGCAAAGACCAATAGGAACAAAGGGGCAAAGGTCTAATGACAGTGAAAGGAGGACAAAGTATACAAGCATAGTTGAATGGATGCAAGTGTGGAGATGAAGAAATGAAGAAGTTGGAATAGTGTATTACTAACCATTGTTTTTTTGCAGGTGTAAGGGATATGGGGATGTCAACCTTTGATCCAGGAGTGAAAAAAAGGCAAGTAGCAGGTCTGGATATGCAGAGAGCAGCAAGATGGAGGCATGGAGTAAAAGTTTCCTCTTGGGACAAGATTTTTTCGATGGGGGGGTGTATGGTGTAGGGGCACTATCACCTTGGAATGTAAAGGGAAGATTCTTGAAGGTCTATGAATTAATTTGAAGGTCTTTTAAACATTATGCAATGAGGAAGTTGCAAAATATGTTAAAATAGGTTGCATTGTAATAACTTGTCCATGTATATCATGTTGATAGGTGATCTAGGTGGATAGGATATAATGTAGGATTGGTTTTAATGGTTTTCTTATGAATAAGGTCTCAATGACCATTTGAAATGTATTGGAAGGCTTAATAGGTCGGTTAAGAGGCATTTATAAAGTCAAGTTGTAAAGGGATGGTGATTAAGAGCAAAATTGGCAAATTGCCATTTTTATTCTAACAAAGGGTGCTAATGGTAGTTGGTCAGTTCTAGGAGGTAGGTTGATGTTATAACTATCATAAAATTATGTAATCCCTCGAGGAGAAGGTTGGTTATTCATTCTATAAGAAGAAAACATACTTTGCAAATGTTGATCACTGGTTTTTCACTGATTTTTCCTGAGCTTTGTTTCTTGCATAGGCCTATACAGGTCTATCATGGTTTGAGGCTGTGGATACTTTGAAATATATGTGTATGCATTCATTTACATCTACTTTGGGGGTTTAGAGTCATTTTTTTGTGTGTGGGATTATCAAACTTTTGAGACTGCTCTGTTTTCCTGAATCAAGGTTTTGAGAGGAGGTAAAATGACCATTGAAACCTTCCACCCATTTTGAAGACTTGTAAATCAGTGGAAAGGCTTAGATAGGCCCAATAAACATGTTAGTGCTTTCATTTGTGTAGGGAAGATGATTGTCATGATTTGGGAGTGTTTATAGGACTGATCCCATTGGAAAAGTGCATGATTTGAGGGGTCTAGACTTGAGTATGATGGTGGGGAGTTAGGAGTGGACATTTTATGAATTCTTAAGCTTGAGGGGACCATTTTAGACATGTCTAAGCAGTTGGTGTAGTTTGGAGAGGTTGGGAGTATGTATTTTTGATAGGGGTGTCCTAAAATCCTATGTTTATAGGCTTTAGAGAGGGTTTTGGAATTGGAGGTTAAGATGAGCCCTTAGAGTCTTAGAACCTATAAAATCATGAGGTTGGATACCTTCCCTAAGACTATTTCAAATTTTCTTGGGTTGGTAGTCATTTTGTAGAGGGGTCCCTTTGAGAAAAAGGGCTAATTGAGGTTGCAAAATGGTGAGAGCAACCATTTTGGGGGGAACGTTCTAAAGGAGTCTAGTGTACCTATTGGATATGTTGTGTGTCTTTAAAATAGGTATCTAAATCTCCCAAGATTTAATTAAGTCCTATGGAAATTTTTTGAGTTAAGGTCTGAAAACCCGGTTTCCACTACTACAAGGTAGGCCAGTTACAAAAGGTGAGTTTTGAAGACTTTGATGACTCTGACTTAGGGAATGAATTCAAATGGATAAGTTGTCTTTATGGGAATATTGAGGAAATTTTTCAAGGTCTTGGTGGTGGTTCCTCTACATCACTCGACCTCTTGAAGATGAATATAAAGTTGAAATGGTATTGCATTGCATACAAAGTGGATAGCCTTCTAACAAACCCGTAGATGGACTTGAGAGTGTCGATGAAGTGGAGGGTTACAAGAAAATTCCACAAAATCAGGAGGATAATTTTAAGGCATGGTTTTTCTTCCAATATTACCCAAAAAGACACATAACATGTAATAGAAAAACCTAGAATTCAAAGAGAGAGAGCTCGGTCCCATAGAGGATAAAACCCTCAAGTACCTACATAAGAAATGAAGGGCATGGTCCTCATATGCAATAAAGAAAAATATGCAGAGTTTTCTATGAATGAAGGTCGCGGGTTTAATGAGAACCCTTGATTTAAGAAAAACAATAGGAGATTCATAATGTAGGAAATACACATGGAGAGGAATGCATAGACATGACTAGAAATGCTTGAAAAATGATAGATAAAAGAACAAGTATAAAATGTGTTCATTCATATGCAAATAGGCTCGAATTTGAGCATAGTTTTCTTTCAGAAAGTGAAATGAAGCAACAAAAAATTGCTTACCTAGCAAGTGCATGTTTATTCTCCAAGTTCTCCTGTTAGAAAATTCTTTCATAGGGTTTGAGAAATCTTCTCCACGACAACTAGATAGAAGATAAGATCACAAGAAATGAAACAAGTAAGAAAAAATGAGGGAAAGCTACATGAAGTCACAGCCTGAGAGGCCTAGAATCATTAAAATGAAGCTTCTGTTCACTAAAATGGCTTACCAGTGTTGTAGTGAGCAGATCTACAACTAAATGCCTCTGAGATGACAAAAATATGTCAGGAAGACCTTCTATAGAGCTCCACAAACCCTCTAATGGCAGCGGCTTAGCTTCTTCCTGAAGCCTCGAAATACAATGAAGTGAATGTTTCATTTTTTGCCTTGTTTTGTTCTAGGGTTCATAAGTGGTGTTCATGCCTTTTGAATTTCAAATGCCTTTGTATTTTTTTTGAAGCCTTAAATGTGCCTTGTAATGACTTGTTCGCCAAGCCTTGTCACCTATCTTTGACTTGTTGCTTTGACCCATGTTATCGATGGGGTTATTTTTTTTTACATAAGTATTCGAATGTAAAAAAAATGGCTTAGAAGGTGTGCTTATAAATCTTTAAGTCATCTTGTTAATAATAAATGCAAAAATGGTGAGAGGGTTGACTCATAGGGTAGTTATCAGTTGCTTTTATGCTTTTGTAAGCATATTGGAGGAGGTTGAAATAATTCACCAACACATGCCAAGCTTATAGGGGTTTTCTTTTCTTTTAAGAGCATTTAGTGGGTAGTTTGAGATGTCATCATGTTGCACAAAGTCAAGTTTTACTTTTTTCATGCTTATTTAATCCTTTTGGAGGGAATCTAGTGGCTAGATTTTAGGCCCTTTTCATGCATCTGACCCCAATCAGTTTGAGAGTTCTATTCTTATGGAATTTTGGA
Organism: Sequoiadendron giganteum; assembly: GCA_007115665.2. Lineage (NCBI taxonomy): Eukaryota > Viridiplantae > Streptophyta > Pinopsida > Cupressales > Cupressaceae > Sequoiadendron > Sequoiadendron giganteum. Next base: position 113,243,063 of record CM021104.1, on the reverse strand, counting down.
GGGAGTTGATTCATATAGTCACTTGAGTGACGTTTTTACACTTAGTTTAGATTATGCAGCTTTTGTACTAAGTGACTTATCAGAGTCCTTATATAGTTTTTGGCATATTTTGTAGCTCTTTTGAAATGGAATACAAGGGATACCTTGGTTATTTCTGGTAATGAAATGCTTGTCTTTTTGTTCTTTCTAGTTTTGTGTATGTTAAATGATTTGATAGAGCTATTTGTGAAACTTTCATAATTTTCTTCTAGCTTTGTCTCATAAGTTATACATATCTGCAAATAGTGTGTTTACGTAGGTTGTTAATTGTGTCTAAAATGCATGTTCCTTGCTAATTCTGAAGTTAACCTTCCCTTTAGATAGTTTTTGTGTCCAGGCCCTTTAGTGAAGAACTTACGCAGAAACATAGAGTAATGAATTGTGAAAAATTAGTTCCTATCAATTGAAGCCTAGTGTTGATGTCTCTGGTCTTCATTATTGTAGACATTGAAAATATATCAACACACTTGATCTTGATTACTAACATCGCTTCGTCCTAAAACTCTCAGCTTATCATCACTTTTTCATCTCTTAATTAGATAAATCATTATTTATTTAATTAGATCTTTCTCCCTTGTTGATTAAATTAATTAGTTTAATTTAATTAATCCTCAATCCCTCTTTAATTTTAATAATTCATTTTATTTGATTAAATCCCTAAAGTCCTCTAATTGAATTGAATAAATTAAACATTATTTGATTTAATCTAACATTATCCCCCTTGGTTAAATAAATCAAAACATTTATTTAATTAAACCTTTCCTCTCAATTCTCATTTAAATTAAATTTAAGTCTAAATTGTCACATCTCCTAATTCTTCATTAAATTAATCAAACTTTGATTAATTTAATCTTAATCCATGTCACATCCTCTAAAGAATGCAACTTGCACAATAAATCAATTACTTTGATTTATTAAATTGCCGATTTTCTCTCAACGTAGAATAAAGGAGGAATATTCCTTCAAATTTGAATTAAAAATCCAAGTGGATATGTCCTTCCAAAAAAGAATTCAATCCTTTTATATGTCCTTTTTGCATTGAGACAAGTGGCATTTATTTCATTTTTTTTTCCCTCTCACATGTCATTTCCTCAATTTCAAATTCCACCTAATGGCATTTATCATGCACATTGACCAAAATGTGCACAACCTTCAACCATTCACATCTTGACAAGTGGCACTTAGCCATTGGATGTTGAATGATCCCACATTTCTCAATTTCACCCTTTCTTCCAATTTGGAAATCTATAAATGAGAGACTCCTCCTCTCATTCTATCATCCACAATTTGAGAAAAGTTACTCTATTCACATTGAGAGCTAATTTTGCCTATTTCATAGCAATTGTTCATCATTTTCATGATTTTATAGCAAGGTTATGCCAAAATCTCATCAAGGAGATTCAATCATCCACAAACCATCAACATTGCAACAAAAGAGTTGGGAAAGGGCCAATTTCAACACACCAATTGGCACCAATTCCCCCATGGGACCAAGAGATTGCATGCTTGATTTGGATTGTTTTAGCTTTTCATGTTTTGATCTTGTTTTTCTATTTTGAGCATAGTAAATGGATTTCATGGGGAATCCTTGTTTTATCTTGCATATGAGCTTACTAATGTGTTTTTCTCTTGTATTTGTGCAGGTATAGGATTGGGGTTCACATTTTGGCTCTAGAAGGAGGGCTTGATTGGAGAAATTCATCACGTTTTTCCTAAATTCCATAGTTTTTGACATTTTTGTGCTTGTAGGAAATTGCACCGCTTACAGACTGGCAGTGCCATATTGCACCACTATCAGTCTGGCGATGCTATATTGCACCGCTCCAACCTCAAACTTTGCCGCAATTTTTTTCCCACCCAAAATTTTCAAATCTGCAAACCGTGTCAGACTCCAAACTACGCTGCATTCCAAAATAGTGCTACATTTGTGCTCTTTGTTTGTTGTAGAGCACCGCACTTAGTCAACATGCGACGCCATATTGCATCGCTAGATTTCTAAACTGCGACGCATTTGCTGATTGCACCGCTGTGTGATAGAGAAAAGTTCAAATTTGAATTTTTTTAAAAACATTTTCCATTTTGTTTTCAGCTTTTTGAGTCAATAACTTATTTGGTGTCTCTATATTTTCTAGTTTTAATCATTTTGCAGGTTAGGGAAAGGAGGAAATAAAAATGGAGGGCTACATTATGACACCATTTTTATCCTATTCCAAGTGTTTTTAAACACTCTAGTGTTGTTTAACACTCTTAGAGAGTTCTCAGTCTCTCCTAAGAAATTTGTCTCGTTTTATGCTTTAGGGAACAATAAGGTTTCCTTTTGGGATCTAAAAAGAACAATACAAATTTTCTTTCAAATTTTGCAAACAAAAGGCTTAAAAAGAACCTTAGAAACAATTTACTAGATTTGGTTTAAGGTTTAACAATTGAACAAGGTAAATTCCACATTTGATTTGGTGTTATAAAAAGAACTCACTTTTGCTTTGTGGACTTAAAATGGACAAGTGTTGTTTTGTTTTGTAATTGTTTACTCAAATTAATATCATCAAAAGGATGTATGTGCTTCTCTCATGCCTCATGATGATCTTGAGAATCAAAAGCTCTTTTGGTGATCTTAAGTTGAGTAAAATAATTACCTCCACATTTTATTTTGGGTTTAAAATTGAACAAAATATCTTGTGAGTGTAAGTAAGCTTATTGCGTGTGTTCTCCCTTTGTTTGTAAATGAAAGTTGATCGAACTACAAATATATTTGCTCGCTTTTGTTTATCTTAGAGGGGTTTCCTTGTGGGAAAAATCAATCACCCAAGGGAACAACCCAACCAGGAACATGCTAAAGCCAAACGACTTCCAACCGGTATATAAGTGTGGATTCTCAACGAAATTTAGAGAATCATGAAGATTATTTTGATGAGAAGGGCAGCAATGGTCTCTCGCCACTTGGATAGTCCCCCACGAATAGAATGCCCACATTAAAACCCCTTGTTTAGAAAAGTTCAAAATCCTTAACTATTTGTTGGTGCAAAAGGTCATGTCCTTTGAAGCCACCCCACATATACATGCGGTTCTATTGTAGAGATGAAAAGTATGCCATGGGATATTCATAGCTACTGATGCTTGGCTACCCGAGAAGCAAGTGCACTGTAAGGAGGATCTTGTGTGGTCAAGCATCTAATCATCCGCATTGAATATGTGCAGTTGGATTTATCTAAGTGGGAGCCCAACAAATATTGTCTCTTCATCCTAGGATTGTGCATGTTCTTGAAATTAAAACACATTGTTTGGGTCTCAAAACAATTGAAAACAAACATTCACAAAAGCTTCAAAATTTCAAACCCTTTTGGGGAAACAAATACCTTTGATGAATCCAAGTTCTCTTGCTTGCCCTAGGGATTCCATCCTTAGAGGTTTCTAAGTGCTTGGGTTTAATCATCATTTGTTTTCACTAAAGTCAACAAATAGGTAACTATTGCCTTGATTTTCTCGATTTCCACATAATGGACCTTGTGGGATGAAAAAGAATTCAGACATAGACATTTAGTTTGAAAAGCATAATCAAGAAATTTTTTGTGGTAAAAAGAACCAAATCTAAGCAAGATAATAGACAATTGAACCACACATGTGATTGGTCCCTTTTGAGTCATTTGGTTTTCATACAAAAATTGGTCTTTTGGTTTGAACTACTTTTTAGGGAAAAGCATGTTCTTCAATATCTTGGTCTAGTAAACAAGTACTCTTAGGTTCATCTAGGATCAATTCAAACACTTCACCCCATCCAAACAGTTATCAAAATCCCATTTCACCAACAAGTTTTGGAACCTTGGAAAACATCACTTATGCTAGAATTTTAGGAAAAATCAACATCACTTTGTTTGGCTTAACACACCTAGCCAAATTATCCTCTTGTGTACAAGTTTACTCTAGGATAACACAACTTCCTAGAATTTACAAGTTCATTATCCAAAATCATCATGTTTGACTTAACACACTTAGTCAAACTATCCTTTCGTGTGCGAGTTTACCTTAGGATAACACAATTTCCTAAAGTCTACAAGTTCATTATCAATCAATCAAAATTAAATAAAATCAAGTCCTAAAGTCTAATATTGATCCAAAGTTCCTAAAATTTCAAACACCCATACCCCTCACCCTTTCATCCTTCATCTCATCATTGGTCCTAAACACTTTAGAGGTTCACTTTTGCAATAAGGCCAAAACACAAAATGGAAAATTCATTTAGCATCACGTTGCAAGTACTCCAACAAATGCATTCTCAAGCCCATGCTCAATACCATGCACAATTGCAAGAACCTCTACAACAAAAATTTCAACAAGGCCTACAATAGTATCAAGCACAATAGGAAGCAGCCCAATTACTAGCCCAACAACAAGATTTGTTGGCACATCAACAACAATACCAACAACAAGCATTGTTGGCACAAAAAATGAAGGCATATCAACAAGCCCCACTCACTCAACAAAGCTTGAAATAGATTCCCACCACAATCATTGAAAATGATGATGAAGATCCTTCAACCAATGATCATGTTGAAGATGTCTCTACATTACCTAATGAGTTAGAGGACTTATCTCAAGAATTTATTCCAAAGCGTGATCAACATCTCTCACCAAAGTCTAGAAATGGACCTTTCCAAGACATATTGATATCCTTTGACCTCATGGGTATAGATATTGAAGAAATCCTCAACTTACCATTTGATCCAAGTCCACTCAAAGCTCAAGAGGATATCGAGCCACTTCTCATTCCTAATAAAGATATCCAAGAACCCTTTGTAAGCAATCCATCCTTTGAAATTGACCCATGTCAAGAACTTGATCCAAAGCATGTCGAAAGCAATTCCGAAATCATTTGAGATCAAGAATTTGTATCCCCAAGCTACTACAATGATATAATGGAAACCCTCCTATCTATACAAGATGATCACATCCACATAGCACATACTCCTCCATCTACCCATGAGATGCTTTCCTTGGATGTACACATAGATGATCTTCATTCATAATAGGATTCCTTTAATCCTGACATTATTACACAAAAAGAGCAGGTTATTGATTCCTACAGTCAAACTGAGTTGTCAACATTAGGATCAGATATATCCCAAATTTACACTGAGGACATCATGTATGAAGATATCCAACATTATCCACTCAAGGCTATAGGTCAAACAGAACAAGATATTCCAGAGTCCGCAGAGCAACAAATTGAAATGCTATCATCTGCAGTGGTCATTTGTCAGAGAATGCATTCTGAACAAGGCATCTCAAAACAAGGAGAATCAAAGAACAAAGGTTCTACTATCACCATACTGGGGAAACTTCATGTCAAGAAAAAATCAACATAGGGGGCACAAAGGATCCTTATGATGAAACCAATGCAAATACTACAACTAGCCATGTCATGAATCTTCATCCACCCATCACCCCATCCACGAATTGGGACCAAAATCAAAAAGAAGGTTTTGAATCAAAGCACAAAGACCATTATCAAAGCAAAAGAAGCTAAGAAGCATATAGGATAAATCAAATACATGTGGATACCAAAAATACAAAGAAAGATGATCCCTATCATACTCCATTAGTCAAATAAACTATGGGGAAAAATAAAAAGGGGGAAAGTATCCATCAAAGATGTCCACAAAGGAAAAATAAGGCTTCTCAAGCAACGTGAAAAGTATATTAAGCAGTTGGTCCTAATTCCATGCACACTTTTTTATCCACTCATCATTGCTCATCTTCCCAAGTTTGGAGAGTCAAAGGTTCCAAACTATCAACCAATCCATCTTTTATTTCTAAAAACGACCCATCCATGCCTCCACACATAATATCCAATTCTCAAATTTACCATGTGTTGGCGAAGACCCCTCATCATAAGGATTTAGAAGGAACTCTATCATGATGTGTGCACATAGATGAATTTAACTCCGATGTCAGCAAATCAAATTAGGAATCTCAAAAGTTGCATTCAAGTGCAGTATCTTGGCAAAGCAACTTATTCAAGTAGGATATCGATGGCTTATTATGACAGAAGCCTCAACATCAGTACCACTAGGTGGTTCATCACGAGCTTAAAATCTTTCAGCGAAATATATAAAAAAATCCATAAAAATCAAAAAAAGGATTGAAAACAGTAAAAAAAAAAATCGTCCTCTAGTGAAAACCACTTTGGTGGTGCTTTGAACAAGTACCATGATAAAAACTTGGCAAACAGGTGTCATACGTAGAATGGAGCATCTACGTGTGCCATATCTATTGAAAGAATCTTATCACATCCATAATAAAGAACACATTCCATCCATATTATCCATGAACCATTTATCCAACCCATTTCCATCTATCTACATTATCTTGATCTTGAAAAATTTTGGTGCACACTTTGCACTTGTTTATGGTAAACATCTTGACATGGGTCATTTTCATTGATCTTATCCTACCAAATGTTATCTGGGCCTTGAAGCATTATCCAAATGAGAATCCTCTATTTTGAACACCATTATCTTATCACAAGATAATCCATATCCATTCATCCAAAAATCTACCTATGGCCTTCCAAACATTGCTAGAGACTAGGAGCAGATATTTGCATCTTGCTTCGGGAATAAATCTTGATATATATCCTCCAGCTTATGTGGTGATCCAAACATTGGAAAAAGTGAAATCAAATTGGTCAAATAATTTGTGAGTCAAAATGCCAAATTACTAGCCCATGGCATATTTTGACAAGAAGATGTTCCTTATCAAGCTTTATCTTTCATTGAACATCGATGAAAACAATCAATATCAATTGCATCTAATGTGTACTTCAATGTCACATCAAATCATTCAAAATAGATTTTGTTTCAAATCAAGCTATCAACCAATCAATCCATTATCATCTTAGGATATCCTTCCCAATGGTCCTTTTGTTTCTTAACACTATCCTTGCATTGTTGTGTATCCTCAACAATGTTATCACCATCAATCTCAAAATCCATGTGTTGTTTAACACTATCCTTGCCTTGTTGTGTATCCTCAACAATGTTATCATCATCAATCCATCAATCTGATCAATCAATCCTAGCTTGGTGTTCAACAAAATCCCAAAATAGAACACTGATATCATCATGCATATCCATATCCAAATTGTCAAAATCATGCGAAAATCCAAGAACATCCAAACCATATCAAAATCCAAAATATGTCGAAAATCTGAAAAATCAAAAATAGAGTCATCCTATTGAACTACGTAATCTCTGAGCTTGAACAAAGGAAAGGTTGATCTTTGATCATCCCCTGAGACACTTTAGGTCAGTCCTTAGGCATCCATCGCAATTTGGAAATCTTTTTTCCCATCTTTCTCATCAAGTCAAGTCTGTGTCAGTCGAACTATGTGGTCTCTGCGTATATAACGTAGGCAAAACTAATCTATGGATCAGCTCCCGAGACCCCTAGGATAGGTCTTTAAGTTAGTCTCTTCACCTTAAATGTCAAAAATCCAAAAAATTGAAAAAATCAAAAAATAAAAATAGCCTCAAAACATTTGAAAAAACCCAAAATGGTGCACCCATCTCATCTCGCTTTCACCCATGATAATCTCATTCCTAATAAATAAATCAATGCTTTTATCCTTTAGTGAGTCAATCAGAAGCAAGTCTAGCAGGTTCCAAAGTGAAAAACCTAATTGTCAAAGTCTGAAGTCTAGGTCAGTAAGCAAGCAAGTCAATCAACTCAGAGTATCAATAGCTTATCACCCAATCAGTCTTACCAAAACCTTGATCACATCATGTCCTAGGATGTATCTTTTCCATGATGGACATACGCAATAGGTATCTCGTAGTAGTTTAGCCTTGGATAGCAGTATGAAGAACATTAGCTTGTTTGTTTACTTTATCCTTGATCTTTGTGACTTATCTTGTTATGTGCTCATTCCAAGGACCTCTTGATGATGTCTAAGAACAAACAAGTTTAGAGAGAAAGGAATGGGGCAATGATCATTATCTTTTTTATCTATTGTGCTTGTGGGATACTCTTTTAAAATAACTTAGTCATACATGCTTTGTTTGGTTTTTAGGAAGGGTGTTTTAGGTATCTTGTTGACCACATAGGAAGGCTTGATTTCCTATGTTTTGGCTTGAGATGTTTAGAATATCTGAACTACATCCTGAATAAGGTTCCATATGCTAAGTGTGAACATGAATACTCCTATCTAATTGTCGATTCAAAGTCCATCACATTAGGTACCATGCCATCCTCTTTATCTATACCTTGATGCATTGTACCTCCATCTATTATAAAAAAATAAAGTAATTGGCCCTTTGAAAATCCTGACTCCTAGTATGCAAATCATCATCATCTCAACGACTTGTTGGATCTCTTTTCTTCTATCTTCTTTCCATACTAACATGGTACCATGATAGTTAATCGAAACATCGCTAATATATTGACCCTTCATCCATAAAATCATTAGCATAAGAACATATCACATATCATATAGATCATACCACATTATATCATCTCGCATTATCATCATCTCAATCTGAATGAAGACACTGCCTCAACTGCCGGGATGGGCTAGCCCTAGGCTGTCTCTCTTGTGCTACAAGCAAATATCGCCACATACTGATCATCTGGCCTATCCTGGACCTCACCAAACTGTGAGGCCACCTTTTCTAAAAGGTAGCACTCTATCATGGTATGCTCTTGGCCCTGCATCCATCTTTCTTGTCAATCAAAGAAGAACTACTTTGTATCATCGTACCATGGGCCTATACCCATCCAATGCCTCCAAATGAACTCTCTCATCTCATCAAGAGCCTGTCACCAATGGGAAATGCCACCTGTGCCAGTATGAGTGAAGTGGATTTATGCCCCACCATATCGCTAGACAATGGGGTCATCAATATCAAGAACAATTAGTGTGACATCTAGATGAAGCACTAGCATCTGCTCCCATGCCCAGATATGTAGTAAAATGACTCTGTCCCCAAGAGCCTAGTTGTCCAAGTATGCAAACTCATGTAGATCCTTGTATAGGGAAGCCAACATCACTAGCCCCCAAGCAAAGCACTCCCATTGGATGACCATCTGCTCCCATGCTAGTCCCCAGGCTGGAATGAAGTATCGGCCCCGCTGATTTGGTGCCAAAAGATAGGAAATGATGGCTGCAACGATCAACCTGTAGGTAGGTGTTATACCCCGGTATCGCTCCAAATCAATTTGTCCATCAGAAAAACATATCTCATCAACACCCATCACATCAAAGTAAGCATTCCTACTAGCATAGGGATCATAAATCACTCTAGCTCTGTGGATAGGCAATCAGAGGATGTGCTAGACATCCTCTAGTGTGATGGTGGCCTCACCAGTAGGAAGATGGAAAGAAGAGGTCTCACTGTGCCACTGCTCGACCAAGGCCATCATCGTACCCATGTGCATCTGAACATGAGGAACATATGCAACGAACCAAAGGCCAAGAATACCAAGCTACTCTTGAAGGTACACATGCATACCCTGCAATCTGTGGAGCATCGAACATATGTGCTCCCTCGAGTGAAGTATTTCAAGGTCCTCCTGCACAAGAAAAACCATCATGTCAAGTCTTGTAAAAAAATCCGCCTCTTGAGTCAGCTTTTCACATTTGAAATAAAAAATGTGGCATTGTTTGCAAATGCGGCATTGTTTGTAAAGTTCTGAACTATGTTACCACGGTGGATTTTTCCACATTCTAAACTCCAAAGTGCATTGTGCGGCACTATTTGTGCATGCGGTTGACTTTGTCCCAAAACCCTAATTTCAAACTATGCCACGTGGTTGACTTTTCATATGCGTCAGAGTTTGGATGAAACCCTAATTCTCCTAACTAGCCCATAACAGAGCTCTTTTCATATGCGGTGCTATTTGAGGCCACGTGATGCTGATTGAGCATTTGCAGCGGTACTATATAGCACCGCTTGACCTAAGGTTGGCCTAAACCCTATTTAATGCATGTAAATCAAAAAAATTTAAAGTCAGGATAGGGGTACATACCATGAGTCCTACGCTGACTGGTCGCTGGTGCACTCATACCCTCTCTGGCACATGCCTAGGAAGCTGTTGTTGTGCCATCTTGATAAGGACTTAGAGCTCAAAATGCAGAAAATTCTAAAGGCTAAGTGTGCAAATGTATTGAAAGTGACCCCTTAGGGTCTATTTAAGCCTCCAAATTAGGGTTTTTTGACCTAATTTGACCATCTGGCTAGGGTTTTGGTCCCCTGATCCCATTTTTGTCTAATCGAGGGCCATGTTGCATCTTTATTAGCATTTTAACAGGTTTTTTTTGACATCCTGGGGTACTTTTGGACTTGTCGGGCACCTTGTCCTCTTTTTTCGTGAGCTCATCCCAAAAATCAAAATTTTCGTTCGATCTCTCGAGGGGGCAACATATCAGCATAATCCTTCCACTGGGGCAACAATGGGGCATTTGGAAAAATCAAGAAATTTTGAACTTTGATCACAACAATTTATTCTTTGAACCAATACAACAAGTGCATTGCTTCAAAGAGGGCCAAAATGTAGACATTGAAAATATACCGACACACTTGATCCTGATTACTAACATCACTTCGTCCTAAATCATACTCTCAGCTTATCATCACTTTCTCATCTCTTAATTATATAAATCATTATTTATTTAATTAGGTATTTCTCCCCTGTTGATTAAATTAATTAGTTTAATTTAATTAATCCTTAATCCCTCTTTAATTAAATAATTCATCTTATTTGATTAAATCCCTAAAGTCCTCTAATTAAAATGAATAAATTAAACATTATTTGATTTAATCTAACATTATCACCCTTGGTTAAATAAATCAAAACATTTATTTAATTAAACTTTTCCTCTCAATTCTCATTTAAATTAAATTTAAGTCTAAATTGTCACATCTCCTAATTCTTCATTAAATTAATCAAAATTTGATTAATTTAATCTTAATCCATGTCACATCCTCTAAAGAACGCAACTTGCACAATAAATCAATTAGTTTGATTTATTAAATTGCCTATTTTCTCTCAACATGGAATAAAGGAGGAATATTCCTTCAAATTTGAATTCAAAATCGAAGTGGATTTGTCCTTCCAACAAAGCATTCACTCCTCTTACATGTCCTTGTGCATTCAGCCAAGTGGCATTTATTTCATTGTTTTTTCCCTCTCACATGTCATTTCCTCAATTTCAAATTCCACCTAATGGCATTTATCATGCACATTGACCAAAATGTGCACAACCTTCAACCATTCACATCTTTACAAGTGGAACTTGGCCATTGGATGTTGAATGATCCCACATTGCTCAATTTCATTCTTTCTTCCAATTTGGAAATCTATAAATGAGAGACTCTTCCTCTCATTCCACCATCCACAATTTGAGAAAAGTTACTCTCTTCACATTGAAAGCTAATTTTGCCTACTTCATAGAAATTGTTCATCATTTTCATGATTTTATAGCAAGGTTATGCAAAAATCTCATCAAGGAGATTCAATCATTCACAAATCATCAACATTGCAACAAAGGAGTTGGGAAAGGGCCAATTTCAACACACCAATTGGCACCAATTCCCCCATGGGATCAAGATTTTGCATGCTTAATTAGGATTGCTTTAGCTTTTCATGTTTTGTTCTTTTTTTCCTATTTTGAGCATAGTAAATGGATTTCATGGGGAATCCTTTTTTTACCTTGAATATGAGCTTACTAATGTGTTTGCCTCTTGTATTCGTGCTGGTATAGGATTGGGGTTCACAATTATCCTTATCAGTTTGGTGTATCACTTCATGTTTACTTTTAGTTTTAGTCATTTTAAAGTTCTCCTTCTTCCTTTTCCTCATAAGTTTAGTAGTTTTAGGTGATAAACCAACTAGGAGCCAGCCTCATCTGGAGATTCACTCCATCTTTAGGTCACCCACAACCTAGGAGTGTTTCAATGTTCCTCCAAAAAGATAAGTTATGCAAATTAGCAAGGGTGCATTTCTGAGAGACAATAGTTAGTAAATGGGGTTTTTCCTTGGTCAAACCCCTTGTTGGTAATTAAATATTGAAATGAAATGAAATGAAGGGAAATAATGAATGAAAAAAGTGCTATGTTGCAACTCACCAAACCCTTGTTGTGAAATTTGCACTTGTGTGAAATGGCTAGCTTGGATATAGATCTTGAATCCAAAGAATTCTTGATAGATCTAGACTTGAATTGCTTGCTTGAATCAAAACCTTACATCACAATTTTTAGCTCAAAAAAACACATGATGAAAAAATCTCCATGATATGATTCTTGAATATTGATGATGGCGCCAAATGCTTGATGAATTTCTCTTGAATTCTCTTGTGAACTCAATTATGCTATTAGGAATGCTCTCACAAAAGACTTGGTGAAAATGAGTGAAATAACCTTATATTTATACATATTCATGCTTAATATCCCAGAATTACACCACAACAAGCAAACATATGAATTCATTAATTAAAGGGGGGAAAATCCCACCAAAATTTGAAATTAAATCCTAAAAAAAGCTTAAGGTGGACTAAGACACCCTAGGTGGTGTCTTAGTCCCAAGACTTGAAAGTTGGGGCACAAACTTCAAAAAGGAGCCTATTTAAGGTGCCTTTGAAATCCAAATCCCAAGACCTTTGGGAGACAAATATTTCATGGGTGGCATCTTAGTCTCAACCCAAAAATCAGGGACACTCAGATAGAATCATTAAATTATCATTTATCTAGTGATGTTTGTCAGAATTTTCCAAAAAAAGATGTAGTTTATTAGGCTTGTGGATGCAAAATAGGACCAATTAAGACATAAATAGAGATAAATAAAGTAAGGTGGGCCCAAACAAGTGTGAAAATGCAAGGGTATACATTTTCCTACACTACATTTAGCCCCCACTTTAGTGAGAGGATGAACTTTCTTAAAAATCACACTAAAGTAGCTAACCACAAAATCAAGAGGGGTTCAAATGTACAGATTTTAATAAGATAGGATGGGAAAAAACAAGAGGGTGGCCAATCCCCCAAGATCAATATCCTATGACAGACCAACATAGGCACAAAGGAATACACATGCAGATGATATATGAAGCCATAACCATATTGCAAACATACACCATCAAAGAAAAAGAAAAATGCAATAGATCAAGCTTCAATTGGCTGTCTAATGTGTTGTGGACCTGGTCTAGGATTTTTGTCCAAAAGGGTTTACAAGTGTAACACACTATCCACTATGCAAACAAAACACATGCCCACAAGGGCTAGTGAAGCTAGTTTCTCAATAGGTGAGCCCCAAGAGGTCCATATCAAAGTCATACCCCCATGACTATGATAAAATAATAAATAAAATGCATTCTCACAAGGGCTAGTGAAGCTAGTTGTCCACTAGGTGAGCCCTAGGGGACCATATCAAATCCATACCTCATAACTTTAATAAGGTACAAAAATGCACGCTCAAAAGCGCTAGTGAAGCTAGTTGTTCACTAGGTGAGCCATAGAAAACCATATCAAATCCATACCTCCATGACTTTAATAAGGCACAAAAAGAGAAAATGCAATGCAACAAGAAAGAGGGATGTTCAAAGGAATTTTTCTTAGTTTGTGTGAGGTCTTAATCTTAGGGGACATTGTTCCTAATGTCTCCAAGAGGGGACCAATCAAAGGATAAAAGATTCATAACTTAGGGAATGTAGTGCATCACATCACCACTAAGAGGAATGCAATATGCTAGGATAGATCACAGTCTTGAAGGACATTACTCCCAATGTCACCACAAAGAGAAAAACACGTCACATGAAATAAGAAAATCACATCAAGGAACATGAAAAAGATAAATGCCAATGAAATCATGTCAAAGATAATGCTAAAATAATGCCAATATATGCCCCCACTTTAAAGGAATCGCTAAACACCATCATGTGAGAAATTAATTTAAAGTAGACAAACATGAAAAAGGAAAAGAGGGTTGCCTCCCTATAAATGCTTAAAGGATCTATGCATCTGAGGTCAGTATTTGTCTTTGTTGCAGTGATACTAGAGATCTTGGAACTATCATCATTCCCTAAATACACATAGAACTAGAAGAATGACACAAATAGAGTGAAAACAAAATGAAAAATCTTTTGGGTCAATGTGGAAGAGACATAGGGTGTCTCGATGCCTTACGTCATTCTCAAAAGGAAAAAACAAGAAAAAAATGCAAATGAAAGGAAAATATCAATGAAAAGGAAAAATCTTAGGACATATAAAAGAATGAAGGTACAAATAGAGGAATGCACAAAGAGAGAGAGAGAGAGAGAGAGAGAGAGAGAGAGAGAGAGAGAGAGAACATAAAATATAACATCATAGGGGATAACATTATGCACATTCCATCATACAAAAGAAAGAAAAAAGGAAAGAAAAAAGTCTAGTAAAGCACAAAGTGAGTCAACCATCCACTAGGTCATCTACATTCTAGTCTTGTTCAGTATATGCAAAATATAGATCACTAGCAAGAGGGACAACATCAAGTGTTGTACTAGGTGTATCACTAGGCTCAACACATGGTGCATCACTTGGTCTAGGAGGATCATCATGGTCGTTATCGTTGAAGCTCATAGAAGAGGAAAATAACAAATTCAACTCATTATTCACTTTCTCATCAATTTTATCTATTTCTTCATTGTCATCCAAGTTAACCACAACAAGAGGACAAATGATAATATCCATAGAAGGTGCTGGTCCTTATTGTGTTAGAGACATAGGATCTATTTGTTCTGGTAATGGAGGAGGTTCATCATTTATTGATTCTATCAAATTTAGATTTAGATTTTCAATGTTATTCTCTTCATTAATCTTGCAAACAATAGAATGATGTCTACACCTATGCTCTCTAGCATTTCAGTTTCTTTTATTATGGTTTTCAAGTTGTATTTTTGGAGGAGTGGGTTGGTCAACCATAGGTTCCTTTAATTCTTGTGAGGGAAGAACGAAAGAAACCATGGAAGGTTGCTCAACCACTTTCTCTTTGGCTTTATTAATTTTCTTAGGAGGCAGATTAGGAGTTGTTTTGTTTTCTCTTGGTCTCTTGTAGGAAATAGGTAAAGGATTTTTGATGGATGGTTCTTGGTTTGTTGGAAGGGATTTAGGCTCAATATTTTTTTCTTCAAGTGGTGGAGGTTCAAGCATGGGTGGAGGTAAATTCTCAAGGGATGATTTGGTTATGCATTTTTCTTTAAAATTTTGGTAGGACAGTAAGAGGAAGTCCTCACAAGGTCTTATAGGTTCCATGGGCTCAGGCCAAAAATAGTCTAAAGAGAAATTTCCATCGAAAGACGGAGGACTAAAGCCACTATGGTCCACAATGAATATTTCATTTCTGATTGGAAACTTTAAGAATTTATGGATAACACATGGGACCACATTCATGGAGCAAAGCCATTTGTATCCTAACTTTAGATGAAATTGATCCAAATTAGAGATGATAGAGAATGATACATTTAATTTATTTGATCCTACTTGTAAAGGGAGTGTGATTGAGCCCATCGTAGCACAAGACAAACCATCATGTGTTTTAATCCATGCTTTCAGTTTATCATATCTATCTTGAGTAAATTCATGCACATATAACAATTCTTCTATTATCACATTCTCTCCATAGAAGGGATAAATTAAAATCCCAAGAGTGGGCCTGTTATTGATTTTGTCAACTATGTAAAGAGGACCATCAGGTGCATGCTTGATTGTTTCTTCTAAAGAGAAAGTAATATCAATAGGCATTTTGGTTTGTTGTTTATGAGGCACGATGTCAATCACTCCTATCTTTGTATTAATAGGACTTTGGTCATTAGTATCCATAGGATTTTGTTCAACATCATCCATAGGATTTTGTTTGTTATTGGTCATGTTATCATCACCCATGTCAACATTCATTACATCGAGCTTAGTTTCACTAGCCATAAAAAATGAAATATTGTTTTTAGGGATGGGATTAGTAAATATTTGCAAGTTTTGGTTAGGAGGAGCTATAGATCTATTGCCTTTGTCATTCACACCTCCAATTTGGACATGATTAGAATCAATGAGTTCTTGAACAAGATGTTTAAGACACTTGCAATGTTCTATATCATGTCCTTTTCATTGGTGATAAGCACAATAGGCGTTATGTCTAAAGCTCAGAGGTAACGAATTGCTAGGGTCAAGAGGTCGAATGGGAGGTGAGGTAAGCATGTTTTTTTTTTTTAGTTGGGTCATGATATTTTGAAGTGTGTTGGATAAGGGAGTAAATCTAATTTTTGGATACTCAAAGATATAAGGATTACTCTTCTTTATAGTAGCTACTTGGGTAGGTTGGGAGGTAGAGTTTAGTTGAAGGAAACTTTTGTTTTTTCTTCTGAAAGGCCGGTAGGTGTTTTGGTTTGAAGGTTTAGACTTTTTAGGATGGGTAGAGGTGGATTTAGGTTCACAACTACCTATGGAATTTTGATAGTCTTGAAGGGTAGTGCATAAGTGCATGAAGGAATGGAATTTCATCACGGTAAGCTTGTCTCGCTTCTTACTTTGTAAATTCTCTATGAACATATTTTGAACGTGACAATCAAGAGTCTTCACACTAATTTTGGGATAAAGTGATTGGTAATGTGGAATAAAGTTAGTGACCTTTTCACCCTCATTTTTCTTACATCTTATCAAACCAAGTAATGTCATTTTAGGAACCATATGCACTTGGAAATGGTTAATAAAGGCTTTAACAAGTTCATTGAATGAATGAATTCAATTTTTCAGTAATGTGAAAAACCAGTCCAAGGTAATGTCTTTTAAGGATCAAGGGAAAAGCATAGCCAAAAGTTTGTCCTCAAGGATAAAGTCACTACAAAAATTAGTAAAGGCATTAACATGATTAGCAGGATCTCTCTTTCCTCCATATTTCTCAAATCTAGGGATCTCTATACACTATGGCACTAGGGTCCTCAATATCTCCAAAGATAGTGGGTTGATTTTTACATAGTATGAAGGTGGACCATTTTGATTTTGATTTATGGTGGCAACTTGACGTTGAATGGAGGAAAGGCTTTGTAAAATATGGTTAATGATAGGATCATTTCTTCTAGTTTGAGATGGAGGTGAATATGGTGGTGGTGTGTATGTGTTGGAAGGACCAGTGAATGGATTTCTTACGAGAGGAGATATAAGATTAGATGCCACATAAGTATAAGTAGCACTAGTGGAAATGTTTGAGGTAGGAAGGATATTTCTAGTTTTTTGCATCATTGTGGTCACTTGAGGATTGGTATAGGTGGGAATTGAGGTTATGGTTGAAGAGGGAGGATTTTGATTTCCTCATTGGCTTTGCACATTGTTTGAAGCTTGAGATCCATTGGTGGTTGAAGGAAGGTGTTTTCCAAAGATTTGATCTATGTTACAAATCAATTCTAGTCCTTCATCAATTTCCATCATGCAGTGAATACTATCTATGGCAGGTATAATAGTGTTTGAAATTTTTTCAGTACTAACACTATCTTGTAAATAGGATTTCTTCATGCATTTTCATTATGTTTTATTAAGGGATATGATCAGCCATTGTTTGAAAACTTGACATAACACTTGTAGGTAAGGTAGACATAGAAAAACAGGTGTCAAAGGTATGGTCCATACCTAGTGAACTAATACCAACACTAGGAGTAAGAGAGATTTATAACCCAAGATCCACAATGAGTGTTTAATTGCAGGATGCCATGAGTCTCACACTTTGTCTAACCAAACTATTAGCAGTAGGAAACTAAGTACTACAACTCATGAAAGGGATAAAATAAAGGAGGTTCAATGAACACAATATCATATGATTTCAATTACACTTGAAATGAAAGAAATTGCAGTAACATCAATTTTGCAAACTGAAATAGAAAATTGAAGGCAGTCAACAGAAGCACAAAAAAGTAATTTCAAACCCTAAAAATTGGAAAGTCAGTCAATAGGAACTAAGACGCTAGTAAGGGTGTCTTGGTTCTACTAGTGTGATTTTGAGGTTCTAGGGACTTGAACAGACAACAAACAACAGAGATAGGATATTGAGGCAAAAATATTGAGAGGGACTAAGATGCCAGGAAGGGAATTTTAGTCCTAATAGAGGTTTTTGTCAAAAAAATAGAAAATTTTGGATTTTCTATAGTGGTCATAGATTTCTTGTTCAGGGACTTGATGTTTATTAGTAGAAAAGTATGCAAATGAATGCAAGAAAAAGTAACTAGTGACAATTAATTGAATGCAAATTTGAATGCAATAACAATGTTTCTAAATTAAATTAGGATGATGAACAATGTACTTTTCATTTTTTTAATGAGATAAGATGATGCAAGAAATAAAAAAATGCAACCTATATGCCCTTTCACTAATGAAAATATGAGAAACCCTAGATGCACTTTCACTAAGTATGAGAAACCCTAGATGCAATTTCACTAATGCAAGATGCAATGCAAGAATGAATGCAACCTAGATCTAGGATTTTAATGATCACCAAATTAGAAAATGAATGCTTAAAGAAGTCGGGTTCACCAAAATGAACCATAGGGAATAGAGTGGGGGAAAAGGCCCAACTATTCTCCTTAGGTCATTCAATAAGTTCCTAGAAATCCTAATTGGATTGACTATCAACCTTGAGGGTGAGTCAATTCTCAACAAGGAAGACCTAGGAAGGGTTCTTTTAGGCTTTGAGGGGTCCACCACCAAGAAAAATATTGGAAAGGACAAATGAGAATTCAACTTACAAAACCTAACAATGCAAGCTAAATGAATGATGCAAATGATGAAATTATGCAACAAAAATTTAGGGTATGTGTACTTGGGAATTTTGGAAATGTAATGAGGATTATCAAAATGCAAAGAAGCTATCAAAAAGTGTTATGGAGGACTAAGATGTTGTTACTACTTACTTAGTCCCACTACTATTTTTCGAGGAAAATACATAATATTCAGTTGTCGAAACTAGATCTAAAATAATCTCTACAAAATACCTTCAGGAGGACTAAGATGCCCTAGGTGGTGACTTAGTCTCATCTTGAATTTTTGAAATCTCTGAATGTGGTCCTGAGGCACAAGTTCTGCACTTCCTTTTTCTCGGATCTTGGGTCTCGAATCTTCTGGATCTACCATGTAGGTGAGTTTCTGTGAATATGATAACTTTGTGATGCACCTTTACAAATTTAAAACTTCACTCCAAATGATCTTCAAGTCTTCAACCTAAATCTGCAAAAAAAAACACACAAGAAGGGAAAAACTTGTTGATTGTTAGTAAATGGGGGTTAACCTTTGTCAAACCCCTTGTTGGTAATTAAACCTTGAAATGAAATGAAGGGAAATGATGAATGAATAAAGTGCTATTTTCCAACTCACCAAACCCTTGTTATAAAATATGCAAACTTATGTGAAATGGCTAGCTTGGATATAGATCTTGAATCCAATAAATTCTTGATAGATCTTCAATTGAATTGCTTGCTTGAATCAAAATCTAAATCACAAATGTTAGCTCAAAAAACCACATGATGCAACAATCTCCTTGATATGATGCTTGAATCTTGATGATGGATCCAAATGCTTGATGAATTTCTCTTGAATTCTCTTGTGAAATCAATCATGTTATTAGGAATTCTCTCACAAAAGTCTTGGTGAAAATGAGTGAAAGAACCTTGTATTTATACCTATTCATGCTTAATATCTCAAAATTACACTAGTAGAAGCTGACATATGAATTCATTAATGAAAGGAGGCCAAATCCTACCAAAATTTGAAATTAAATCCCAAAAAAACCTTAAGCAGGACTAAGACACCCTAGGTGGCGTCTTAGTCCCAAGTCTTGAAACTTGGGGCATAAACTCCAAAAAGGAGCCCATTTAAGGTTCCTTTGAAATTCGGGTCCCAAGACCTTTGGGGGACAAAGACACCCTAGGTGGCATCTTAGTCCCAACCAAAAAATCAAGGACAATTAGATATAATCATTAAATTATCATTTATCCATTGATGTTTGTTGAGATTTGCTAGAAAAATATGTAGATTATTATGCTTGTGGATGCAAAATAGGACCTATTAAGACATAAATAGAGATAAATAGAGCAAGGTAGGCCTAAAAGGTATGAAAATGAAAGGTTATGCATTTTCCTATACTACATAACTATATCGAGCTCTTTTGTACTGGTAGGAGATCTCTTTTTCTTTTTCCTTCTTCTACGATAGTTTGGTCTCTGAATGTTTTCTTTGACTATAAATGACTTCCTCAATTAACCTTAGATGGTGGCATCTTGATCCTTTTTTGAAACCAATTTATTTATATTTATGTTGTAACACCATTCCTCTATTGGAAATATGTCTTATATTGTCATTGATGTCACCATGTTGGTCCAGTACCTTGTACTGATGTGTAGACTATGCTTATCTCATCTAGTATTTGATCTGGTATCTCTGGTATTTTGTTCTGCATATTCCCTCCAGTATTCAGTATGATCTAAGGTTTTGTAAAAAGGCTTATAATGGTTGGAAGAGTGTATGTACATACTTTCAAATGTTCATATGTTTGGGTAATGTGTTGGCATTTGTTTTTTTTATTGCATTTCAGTATTACGTTAATCATGGCTGACCTATTATATGTGAGACCTAGCTTTGGTCGTAGCCAAAATGTTGTTTCATGACACAGGTGAATTAATTTTGAGAATATTTATAGGAAGCTAACAAGTTATCATTTTGAAAATATGAATTGCGTCGAATTAGGTTAACCTAATTGATGCATGTGGAAATATTAGGTATATATGCAAGATGGCTAGAAGATGAGAAGTGTGTGTGAAAAAGGAGAATGTGAATAGAAGACGAAGAGTGTATGAGTGAAGTGTGTGAATAGATGGCTGAAGATTAGTCTATTGTCATGTGAATGGATACTCTAAGCATCAAAGGAACTGAATCTGCACTTCTGGTGTAATCTCATCAGTTCAACTCTAGCGGTTAGCCAAAATAAAATTATACAATTTTTGTAGGTAGTGAGCCTCTATGTTTGGACAGTGAGTCCTTGTAAGTAGTGAGCCTCATTGTAACTAGTATTGAAATAACTATATATATTGTGATCTAATCCTTACCGTGGTTTTTCTCTCATTAGGTTTTCCACGTAAAATCAAGTGTTCTTGTGTTGTGGAATTTGATGTTTGTTTATTGCCCTAAGTTGTTCTTTGTTGTAAAAAAGTTTAAATTATTTGTTCAATAAGTATGTCTGGATATTGATTCACCCCTCCTCTTAGTATCTGGTTCATTCAACAATCAGTATCAGAGCTCTAGTTCCTCGGTGAAAAGCTTAATCGCTTGAGGGAGATCTTGCAGATTGAACAAATGGATAAAGAAGAGCTTCAGGCTGCTCTTGAAGATCTTGACAAGGTAGAAATTGAAAATAGAGACTTAAAAGAAAATCTAGATGAAGCAAATGAAGTGTCCAAAAATTGAAAGAATAGTTAAAGAAATTAAAAGAAAGATATAGAGAAGTGAGTGAGGAATTGAAGCAAGCAAATGATGAGAATACCAGATTGAAATTGAAGATAGATGAAAAGAAGAAAGTTGAAGAGTGCCTGAAAATAGTGATACAAAGCAAGGCTAATGTTTTCTCTAGGCTTGAACAAGAAGTGATGAATCTAAAAGAAAAACATTGTGAAGATGAATTTAATACAGACTCCACCAGGCTTGATGAATTAGTAGTAGGACAAAAACCTTCTAAAGACAAAAGTGGCCTAGGTAATGAAGTTGATGAAAAAATACAGAACTCAAATCCAGTAATCAATCAGAAGACTCAAGATAAAGGAAAGAAGAAAGAAAACTCTGGAAGGAGATCACTTATCACAAAACCAAATGCACAGAGGTACTCATCATTCAATGGTATTTTTTTTTCATGTTATAAAATTGTTCATAAGGAAACAGAGTGTTGGAGTAGGATAAATCAATATTTTGGTCCCTTCTCTGAACAATGTTATACATGCAAGAAGATAGGACATAAAGCTACAAAATGTAGATCTTTGGTAATAATGATTAGTTAGGTGATGATCAATAGGTTCAATGGAAAAAGGATGAATCAATCATTTGTTGGATATTTCTATACCTGTAACATGTTTGGACATAAAGCGAATCAATGTAGAATAGGGATAAATGGAAATCAGACAAGTTAGAGAAATATTGTCTATTACTATTGCAACAAATCGGGACATATTTCAAAAGTATGCAGAAGTAAAAAGGAAAAGCAGTCTACTCTAGTGAAAGATAAAAACAATCTATGAAAATGAACGATAAGGAAGAGGTTAAGCAGGAAATGGGTAAGATATGGAAAAGGAATGACAAGTGCTAGCATGTGGATATTTTGTGAGGAATGACAGGATAGAGGTGATGCAAAAGAAACCAAAAGAAAAAGAGTGAGCATGTCCCTTTGCAGAGCAAATTAGGGTTTCTCAGTATAGAGTGGAAGAGAAATTTGTCAGATTTTTGCAATTAATGTGAGTTAGGGAAAAATGATGAAGTATAAAGAAAATATTGCAAATCATTTTGATTATCAAATGCATTTGAAGGATTCATAGAGTGACTTGGAACTTTCTTGAAGCATCTTTGAAGTGATTTGAAGATCTCCGAAGAATTGTCGATATTCGAAAATAGGTGACGAAAGCTTCTCTATCTCACGGCTGCAGAGGAAGGTAATTTAAGAATTTTCTTGTTGAGTTTTAAGTGCTATAATGGAAATTTATAAAAGAGGATCGAGTGGTAATATCCCTCTAAAGTCAAAAGGAGTCGATTTGGATAAATTTAATCATCAAAAAATAAAGAAGTTGGAATTAGGGTTGGAATTGAGAAATTTACGAAATGTACAAACCCTAGGTTTGGATGTATGGGGAGAATTACCTTGGTTTGTCAAAAAATAATTTATCTTGTTCCTTCTGAGAAAATTCAAGGATGGCATCATTGTATTGGATAAATCCTATCCCATTTCGAAGGAAGAAATCAAAGTAGTTACTAGATTGTGCAGTGTTTGAGAACTTCCTGGATGGAAAACTATAAAATACAAGGAAGTGGAGGAAATGACGGGAGTTGAAAGAGATCCCCAGGCATTGTTGATCGATACTATTGTTGATTCCTTGGTTAGGTATGCTGTGTACAACATCTCTTATAAAATTTATTTCAAAAATAGAGAAAGCTCTACTTTGGCCATTGTAGTATATTTGGCACATAAAATGGTAAAAGAAAACAATCAATTTGATCTATGTAAGCTAATTCTTGAAAATCTCACTGAGAACATACAAATGACACTAGGAGAAGGATACCCATTCCATTTTGGGTCCTTGCTTACATTTGTGGTACTTTATTTTCTAAAATCGCTACTGGGAAAGAAAGATCTTGAGTGGGAATCCAAGATTCCCATTGCAAGACAGATATGCAGACACTTGGAAAGTTTAGAGGATAAAGCTAGTGCATGTAAAAAAAAATTCTTATCCTTGCAGAATGTAATGAGCTCTAGTGAAATTCTATTGAGTCAATTTGAGGAAGGTTCCTCCTCTAGAAGAAAACAATTAGAAGTAGACATTAGTGATTCCCCTCTGGAGTCAAATAAAAGAAAAGTTGTCTCCAAAAATACCATTGTTATTCCTAAAGGGAAGGAAGAAGAAGAAGAATCTCTGGCTGGATCAAAATCTTTCAATCTAGAAGGCATCTGGTCTATGTTGATAAAAGGGAAAATGAAGAAAATTTGTGACTTATGAAGTTCAGTCTCTCCTGTTGCTAATACTTAAAATTGATGATGTCATGGTTGAATATCTACTTCGTAAAGGTATTGATGTATCTATCATTTTTTATTCTTTACCTAAAAATTTAGTTGAGATAGTTGAAGAGATAATGCTACTTGAAGGTGTGGAAGGATGCAAGTTGGAAGCTCTGGTTGAAAAGAGATGTTCTAAAAAGAAGCAGAGGTTAGTTGAACTAATCATGGAGATGAATAAGTGCATAAAGGAAATGTTAGACATATACAAGTATTGTCTTCAATGGCCTACTGCAGTAGATAATTTATGAAGTAGAATTGAAGCAATAGAATCTGAAGTGAACAACATTGGAAAGAAGTTTGATATTTTTGAAGACAAAGAAGGAAAGAAAAGGATAAGAGTTGGTGAACTTTAGGATGAAATGATCATTGTGCAGAGGAAAGGGGATGACGTAGTGAAGACCTTCTAGCTTCTTAAGGAAATTTTTGAGTTCCGGTTAGACTATCTTTCTAGAAATACTCTCTGATGCAAAGGACTATGAAAAAAAAATTTCATCCATAGATTGGTCATCCTCCTTCACATTGTTGGTTGTATTGGATAGTATGTTTGCAAGAATCGACTTTGTAGTGCTTGAATGGAAGAAATTACATCCTGTTATCAAAGAAAGGTACAAAAAGGCATTTCAGGTGACAAGTGTCATTCTGGTTTGAAGGATTGGTTGCTTGAATGTTTTGAAATTTTGAATGAATTAAGAATTTTTGAATATTAGATGTCACCATGTTCACATCTTTTTGGTGCCCTTTTCCATTGATGTCAAAGGGGGAGATATTTGGAGAGTTTTGGAAAGGGGAGAGTTTTGGAGAGA
The DNA here is from genome assembly GCA_007115665.2 of Sequoiadendron giganteum. Taxonomy (NCBI): domain Eukaryota; kingdom Viridiplantae; phylum Streptophyta; class Pinopsida; order Cupressales; family Cupressaceae; genus Sequoiadendron; species Sequoiadendron giganteum. The sequence continues at coordinate 113,218,419 of CM021104.1, read as the reverse complement.
ATTTTTGAAAGATTGAAGGGAATTTTGAATTGAAATTTTTGCACATGTTGCCATCAATTCCAAAGGGGGATATTGTTGGAAATATGTATTATATTGTCATTGATGTCACCATGTTGGTTCGGTACCTTGTACCGGTGTGTAGACTACACTTATCTCATTTGGTATTTGATCTGGTATCTCTAGTATTTTGGTCCACATATTTCCTTCAGTAATTAGTATGATCTAAGGTTTTGGAAAAAGGCTTATAATGGTTGGAAGAATGTATGTACATACTTTCAGATGTTCATATGTTTAGGTAATGCATTGGCATCGGTTTTTTTGATTGCATTTTGATATTAAGTTAATCATGGCCTACCTATTATATGTGAGACCTAGCTTTGGTACCAGTCGACATGTTGTTGCATGACATGAGTGATATAATTTCAAGAAGATTTATATGAAGCCAAAAAGTTATCATTTTGAAAATATGAATTGCATCTAATTAGGCTGACCTAATTGATGCATGTGGAAATATTAGGTATATATGTAAGATGGCAAGAAGATGAGAAGTGTGTGTGAAAAAGGAGAATATGAATAGAAGACAAAGTGTGTATGAGTGAAGTGTGTGAAATTATGGTTGAAGATTAGTCTGCTATCATGCAAACGGATACTCTAAGCATCAAAGGAACTAAATTTGCACTTGTGGTTTAATCTCATTAGTTCAAGTCTAGCAATTAGCCAAAATTTTGTTTATACAATTTTTGTAGGCAGTGAGCCACTATGTTTGGATAGTGATTCCTTGTAAGCAGTGAGATTTTTGTATCTTTAAATGAGCCTCATTGTAACTAGTATTGAAATAACTATTTATATTGTGAGGTAATCCTCACCGTGGGTTTTTGCTCATTCGGTTTTCAACATAAAATCTAGTGTTCTTGTGTTGTGGAATTTGATGTTTTATTATTGCTCTAAGTTCTTCTATGTTGTAACAAAGTTTTAAGTATTTGTTCAATAAGTATGTTTGGATACTGATTCACTCCCCCCTCTTAGTAGCCAGTTCACTCAACATCCTCCATTATAGATTGCCTTGTTGATGTCTTTTCTTTCACTTGACTTCAAAGAAGCTCTTCATCTCCTCCTGTGATGGTTCCCCCTTTAGCTACAACTAGATTCAACCTGGGTAGAACCACCTTTTCGTAGGTTTGATAACCTCTTACAATGCTTTAGCTTCTTCAAAGAACCTCTAAAATAAACTGTGATCTCCTATTTCAGATCAACTTCTTCACAAACAACAAAAGAATTTTCTTTTGCAAATTTTCATCATTCTTAATCACATGGGACATTGTTTTGGAATGACCTATTTTCAACATCCATCCATATTCCACACAACTCATAGATCATATTCTTGCACAAAATTCACACAACCTCACATCCCATGCAAATAACATCTCACAACACATAGTTCAACTTCTCACTCTTGCACAACTAACAGTATGCATCTTGTAATAAAATTAGAAGGCTCCAGTTGTAGATTGACACTAACTAATATTTCCCCTTGCACTTTGATACCATGAAAGAAAACATCGAACATAGGAGAAGACATAAAAACAGAGTAAAACTTCTAATTTGAGTTTTACTAAATATAGTCTCAAGCATTAAATTTATAAACAAATACATAATAAACTATGTAAATATTGTAGATTGGTGCTAGCTCAAGCATTTATCATGAGCAGGTGAAGTAGAACATAGTGTGAATAACATGGATGAGGTGGGGTGGTGAAAGTTAGCTGAATGTGGTTCTTGGTTGGCTTGGAGATGGCATGGACAGTCATGCCTTATAATTAATTTACTATTCTAAAAATTTGTACTTAAATGACATTATTAATTGTGTGGATTATGTATATTAGTAGTGTTTATTTTAATTTTCTATTATAATATTATTTTTCAAAGATATATAATATTACAAAGCTTTCATTGTTTCAAAAATATATATATATATATATATTATTTTAAGATGAGAAATAGTTTTTTTTTTTCATGTTAACTTGAATAAGTATTATCCATTTTCATTGTAAAAAAAATTATTAAGAAGTTTATTTTATTGGTTTTTTATAATAATTTAAAGGATAATAAGAATGAACTTATGATTAATTAAAATTCAAAAAATATTTTAAACGGTTTGGATGGTATGATTTTAGAGATTTTAAAGAATGTTTAGTATAAATTTTGAGTGTTTATTATAAATGTTATTAATTTTTAGTTTTAGAAAATTCTATTTAAATTATGTGACTAACCATAGTTTTGACTTTAGAATTCACTTTGATTAAATTTCCCTTCATGTCACGATTAGTGTATAAGTGGTGTTTTACAATATTGACATTGATTGTTAAATGATCCTTAATCTATTTGCATTAGGATACATCCCAATCATTTATTTCCATTCATTCATTATCTAAAGTTTTGTAGTCACAAAACTAACCAAGGTAAGAACTACAACTGTGAAATTAAAGCGTAAAATTTCAAATTAAGAATTAGGCCATTGTCAAATGTTAAAATTAGAAATAAATTGAAGTTACCCAAAAATTAGAGTAAGAAAATAGATCAAATAAAACTATTTAAGCAATTATATGACATCAAAATAGAAAAAGAGAGTTAGTCCCACAAGAGAATGCAAATGCTTAAAAATAAAGTAGCATTGTGAGAGATCATAATGTAGTGTAGAAAACTTTATGCTCTTGAAAGTGTTGCAATTTCACACTTAATTTGGACCTATTTTGGCACCCTTGCATTAATCACCCTTTAATTCATCATTTATAGGCCCCTAAGACCCATTATTTCCAATCCCAAGGCTTATTTCACTTAAAAACCCAACAAAATCATTCAAAACGATGAAAATCCTAAAAATCCACGTCAAAAACCTAAGGTGGGACTCATTTTACACCTTGGACAAATGAGTCCCCTTAGGTGGGACCCATTAACCAAGGGTGGCAAATGAGTCCCATTTGGGTTCTTTTTTAATTTTGAGTGGGAAATTCACCATTTTAATTCAAAATTTTATCGGATATCGGCCTTTGAGATCTAGCTAACTATCAATTAGGTGTTAATTCCTATAAAATAAAGTTTCCAAGTCATTTTTATCATCTAGCTAATCTATTTAGGCATTCTCAAGAGAAATTTTCAAGATCCAGGCATTTAAGAGTCTTCACAAGAACATTCAAGAGTAAGTAATCAAAAAAGTTGAAGCCTGGGAGCAGCATTAAAGTGTTTTTGCAGGTCTTCTAGCTCACTTTTATTCAATATCTAACATTTTCAAGGGTTGATCATGGTTGCCTATGGTGAATCATGATAGATTCTCAGTTGAGGAGATGCAACTAGCCATCAAGCCAAGCCTAAAGACTTGTTTCCTAAGTGATTCCATCCTCCATTACCACTCTAATTTCAGTCTAAGGAAGGTACACACATCATTAGGACTTGTTTGGGGTGATTAGAGATCTCTCCAAGTGAGTCATTCATCTTCATATTTCCATTCTTGCATCATGTTCTTACACATTAGAATAGGATTACATTATGCTTCTTATTTCCTAGTCTTAGACACACTTAAGGCTAGGGTTTACATTCCTATTTGCATGCATATTTCATTATTTTATCAAGGCTTAATTACCAAACTAGGGGTTTGACCAAGGAAAACCCACCATTAGCAAATCAAGTCTATATTTTGTTTTGCGATTCTTTTCACAAATTTAGGTCCGAAACTCAAGTTAGAAGGAAAGAGCAAGGGTTGAAGTGCAGATCAAAACTTTAATTTCTAGAAAAAGAAGGATGAGATTGATTCACCACAAGTGGTGAATGAGTCCCACTATAGTTGTTTGCTAGATCTGTTTATAGATTCAAATACCCTTTTTCTCGAAACATTCTTCTATGCAAAAATCCAAATCTGGGACTGATTCACCTGGGTTGGCAAATGAGGCCCAATTGGTCAAAAAGTCAAATTTTGTAGTGTTTAAAGGTTGTTTCTAGTCACTTCCAAGTTTCCAAGTACACATCATTCCTTTTATTACTTTTTTGTTATATTTTGGTTTGCATTTCTAAGGCATTTTCTAGGTCATTGCATTGAGTTAGGGTTTTGTATTTCATTATCTTTTCCAAGTCTAAAATTTGTCATGAACCCCTCATTAGATCATATTCAGCTCCTAGGACAAGCCCTCTTGCAAGATCTCTTTCTCCTTTGTAGAGAGATCTCAAGGGTTTTTTCTTTAGTGAAAGTGAGTGAAGATTGTTCCTTCTAGGTCCTAAACCCTAGAGAGAGATCCAAAAACCAATTTTCTTCCTTTCATTTTGGTGAACCTGCATTTGGAACATCATAATTCGGATTTTGAGTGCATTATTTAGCTTTCATTAACATTGCATCATGACTTGCATTGGTTAACTTGCATTCTAGGGTTTCAAATTTTGCATTAGTGAAATCTCATATAGCTTGGATTTTTGGATCTTATTTCATCTAAAATAATTCAAAATCTGCACTTAAATTTCAGATCTAGATCATATAGCATAGAAAACATAAAAATCAACTATTTTTTTTTTTAAATTCTTTAAAAAATCCCCACTTGGATTCATTCGCCACCTTCGGCGAATCAGTCCTAGTCCAAATTCTGCATTGCATTTTATAGAGTTAAATTGTCTATTTTTAAGCTTCTAGTTGTTGTTATTCTTTTCTATTTTAGTTTGCCTACTTTTTGTTACATTGAAATCATTAGAAATGTAACCATTTACATTCATTGCAATTGTGGATAGAATTATATTTTTTCACTTTCCATTTTTAGCATTTAGATTAGATTATATTAGACATAGATTGGAAAAAAAAAATCCAAACGAAAGACCAAAACACCTAAGCCACTTGGAGAAAGTATAAGTTATTTGACTATGTCAAATCTCTCTTTCCAAGTCAACCTAACCTTCAATCCTTTTAGTAGTGATGACTTTGACATTTTAGATGAAGCCCTTGAGGACTTCATCTCACAAAGTTCATCCACTAAAGCTTGTTATGAGAAACTAAAACCAAGAGAAGTTAACGTGATTCAACCTCAACTCATTGTTTACCCACCTTCACACAAACCAGAACCTAAAAACAAGCCTGAATTTACTCTTTACCTACCTAAGAGCAATGTTTTGTAGAAATCAAGTAATAATACCATTTCTCACACATACAACACTTGAAACAACCTGCAACCAAGGCAAGAAACTCCAACAACCTTACCCTTGCCTAATCCCATTTTTCCTAGGGCTCCTCTTTTAAATTTGCATAGTGGGAAGGAGTATGATCTTATTGAGAAACTTAAAACTTCTCTTGCAAAGATATCCCTATGGGACTTAATTCAAAATTCACCTAACTATCACACTATGCTTCAAATAGCCTTACAACAAGTAGTGGTCCCTCTAGGTAAAAATGCAAATGATGTGGCATCTCTAATACATGGAATGAATATAGTCAATGTAGACATCACCTTTCATCAGCATGAGCTGCCTCCTTTGGAATTGAGAAATAAAAATGAGGAATTCATGATAATCACCAAATTTAATAGAATAGGAATAAAAAGGACTCTTGTTGATAATGGCTCTACCCATAATGTGTGTAGTGTGAAGCTTTTAGATAGGTTGTGTGTAGATAAATAAAAAATGGAACCTAACTCCTTATCGATTCAAGGATTTGACAATGTAGGAAATCAACCACTCGGTGTGATTACTTTACCCATCATAGTTTTAAAGGTCACCCTACAAACTCGTATTCATGTTATGCCTCATGACCTTTCATACAATCTTCTTTTGGGAAGACCATGGATTCATGAGATGCATGTGGTTCCCTTGTCTCTTCATCGTATCTTGAAATATGTCTATAACAATAAGGTATACCAAGTTGAAATATATCCCAAGCTTGAAAGTTTTTTACAAGTTTAAAAAGGAATGATTAGTCCTCTAAGCACATTAATTCCAACATCGAACATAGAACCTAAAGAAGAAGACAAATAATAAATTGAAATAGTGTCAAAGTTAGTAGATGATGATTGGGGTTCCTTGGAGTTCACACCCTCATTTATGGGAGAATACATAATCACAAGAAAGGAAGAGGAATAACAAAATAAACCAATGATCATGTCAACTCAGAACTTGAAAGAAAACTCACAAGAATCTACCTCATACATTTTTTAAGAAGATACAAGCTATACAACCAACCTTGATGAGATAGATTATCAATAGCCATCAAACCCGAAAGAGATGGAAAAAATTTATGGGAGAGGTTATGAACTTATGAAACAATTGGATTATAGTGGTAAATAATATGGAAAGAAATAAAAAGGGATTCATGTTCCCATAGAACCCAACATGCGAGAAAAAAATTTGGTTTGGGGTATTGCCCTTCTAAAATTATGCAAGCAACAAAGAGACTATCGTTAAAAATCAACATCATCACGTGTAAACCTAAGATCAATCTCACCTTGAAATATCTTGAGTTGATTGAAATGGATTCCAAACCATCATGGTAATACTTTAATGATGATGAAGCCTTGAAGAAAATGCTAGGAGTTTATGACAAACCATCCGCTACTCCTCAAAAGAAAAAGGTTACATGCACTATGACTAGCTCTAAACAAAAAGAGGCCAAAGAGGAAATTAATAAGACAAATATGAGTAAATAAGAATACAATCCTGAATTTTCAAAGCCAAGTGCACTTCCTCTAGGAGATACAATTGATGTACCAATGGAAATCAATGATAAGGATAAAGTCATTAAGATAGGAAAGTGCCTTGATGATGAATAACAAGAGGATCACACAATGTTACTACATGAATTTCCCAAAAACAATTCTTGGAAATATTCAGATATGCCAGGAATAGATGTTAAGATAGTGACACACAACATAGTCCTTTCTAAAAATGCTAAATTGGTGAGACAAAAGATACACAAGATGAATGAAAAAATACACTACTTATTGAATGCAAAAATACACGTGATGAAAAAATTCAACCCTCTAAAACATCTCTTCAATAAAACCAATTTATCAGGATGTTTAGCTAAATCGGTTATGTTGTTAATAGAGTTTGAACTTAAGTCTATTTTAAAAAAATATATTAAAGGAAAAGCCTTAGCCAACCACTTAGTTGATGCTCCTTCACCCCTAACATTACTTAATGTCAAGACATTCCCTGATGATCATGTGTGGACTATTCAAAAATATGATGAAGCATGGGAATTATAGTTTGATGGATCTAAGTGCATAATAGACACCGAAACTGGAGTTATACTAATTCCTCCCACAAGAAAGCCCATTCCCTTATCATACCTCTTAAACTTCCTATGCACCAACAACACTGTAGAATACGAAGCATTGATTGTTGGGTTACACACAATTTTAGCTTTGGTAGTTCAAAATATTAAGATATTTGGTGATTCATAGCTAGTCATTAAGAAAATAAATGGAACATATCAAGAAAAACATGACAAATTATCGAAATACAAGGATCTCACAATGAATTCATTTGAGAAGTTTGAATCATTTACCATTAACACCATCTCGTGAAAATATAATTGGCATGCAGATGCAATGGAAAGTGCGGCCTATCTTATATCACCTCAAGATCCTTCAAGGGATTTCACATTCACTTCTCACCCAATTATGAAACCATCGATTGATTCCAAGATCGAATATGTATTAATAATGAATATGGTGAGATGTAGTGAATGGTATTCACTGATATTTACTTATTTAAAAGAGGGTACCTTTCATGAGTTGACAACTAAAAATACTCGTGATTGTCTTTGCAAGATTGCAACTAAGTATATCATTCTCGCTGATGTATTATATAGAAGATCCTTTGATTGCCTTTTATTGAGATGTCTTAAATAATTTGAAATCCCCATAGTACTCGAAGAGGCTCATGTAGGTACCCGTGGTAATCATTTTGGAGGAAGATCATTAGTTCAAAAACTTGTTCACATGGAATATTACTGGAGACATATGGAAAAATATTGCTTTGAATACATTAAGAGATGTCATAAATGTTAGGAACATAGCAATTTGATTCATGCTCCTACTTCTGAGATTCGAGCCCAAATTCCTATTTGGCCATTCTTAGTGTGGGGACTGGATCTAATTGGAAAAATATCACCACCTTCCTCTGCCAGACATATCTTTATAATCACTGTGACAGATTATTTGACAAAATGGGTAGAATCTACCCCCCTTCGATCAACAACGGTTGATATAATATTCCATTTCATATTGGAACACACCATTGATCACTTTGGACTTCCTTCCACATTGATTTCAGACAATGGGACACCATTTAAGAATAATGACATGAAGAAATTCCTAGAAAACTTTAAAATCCAACATCACTTTTCCACACCTTATTACCCATAATCTAATAGTCATGTTGAATCAAGTAATAAAAATCTTGAGCAAATCCTAAGGAAGATAGTAAAAAAGAATAATAAGGATTGGAACACACAATTGACATATGTGTTATGGGCTTATCATACTAGTATTAGGAAATCCACTAGGACTACTCCCTATCACCTTATCTATGGTACCAAGGTGATTATACCCTTGGAGTTAGAAATCCCCACATTAAGGATTACCTTTCAAGGACTTATTGATGCAAAACTTATAAAGAACAAAAATTACACCAGCTTAAGATGCTTGATGAATAGTCCATTAACGCTCTTGAAAATCTCCAACCTTATACTAGAACATTACAACATAGTTATAGTGATCATTTCATCTCTCAGGCATTCAGAGAAGGTGACTTAGTATTACTCAAAAATCAACATAACGTCAATGCCGACCCAAGTGAGAAAGGAAAATTTAGTCCTAACTGGTTAGGACCTTACATAATTAATGGAACTTATGGATCTGGTGCATACACGCTAATAGAAATAGATGACACACCCCTCAAAGACCCTATTAATATCACACATTTTCATTGATGTTATGTCTAATCCTCTTGAATAGTATGAACTATAAAGTAGTGGTGTTAGAGTTAGTGGATAGTATTCCATATTCTCTCGCATTGCCTCATTCTTGACAAGTAGTTATTTATGTGTATTGAATGCTAAAGTGATTATTTAATTAATTTTAAGTGATTACTTTAGGTTTCATGCTATTCAACTTAATCTTGTGTGTTATGGTAGATTAGATCCTTATATGCATTTAATTTTAATAGGTGCATTTAATTTAGCATAACATACTTAATCACAATGTTGCATCCAAGAGAAACTAGTATGAGTTTTAATTAAATAACATAAAACATGTTAAATCATGGAGACATTCATTAAGTAGTCTTAAAAAGATCATTTAATTAATCAAATTTCCATTTAACATTCAACACATCAACACAAGTAATAAAACATCAAATGATCATATTCATATATATATATAAGTTTTGTGTACATGCCATCAATATATACAGTGCTACTAGGGTTTGTAACTACCAAATCCCTCGAAACTTGGTGCTCACATTTATTTAGTGGAAGTCTATGTGGAGATGGTGGTATGTGATCATGATTGTTATCTGCTAAGTATACTAAGAGCAAGTTGTAAGCGTTGTATCGTTCTAAGGGCCTCTCGATGCTCCCCATCTATCTAATCTCTCTTTGCTTGTATCCTAGCTACCTTTGAATATATTCTCTCAAACTCTACTAAGATATGAGATAAGTGTGCATTAGGGGAAACATAAAATTGGTGGGAGTGCCTCCTAAGACTCTCATACACTACCCATACTCTAACATATGGCCTAAACAACTCTAGGTCTTGATTGAAAATGGGTGGGGGCACATAGTCTGAGTCAGTGGCCTCCTCATCGACTGATGGGGCACTCTCTTTGTATCCACTTGATGATAGGGATCATGAGTATCTCTCATAGATTATGCAAGATAGAAACCAGAAGAATAATCAATACACATCATGATATATTTGTATACATAAAATTAAAGCATAATAATAAAGCATAGCACTAAATAAAATAACATCACCTAGCTCTCAGGCATGCTATGACAAATCAACCTCATCGTGTGCAAGGGGCATTGAGGATGTGATATCCTCTCCATGGCTTTGGGTATTGGTGCCTACTATAGCTATTGCTCATGATCTAGTAATAGAAATAGGAGATAGCTCTCCCCACTTATGGCCCACTAGATCCTCATCTGCTACCTCATCACCCTCACTCATGGACTACTCCTCCTCCTCATCCTCCTCCTCATCTCCACCCTCCTAGCCACCATAGTCAAGATCTACAACCTCATAATACTCCTCATCTATGACATTTTTAAATATGTTTGTAGCCTTGTAGTGTGTCTCCTCGGCCCTATCCTCTACCTCGTCTCCCTCATCTGGTAGTGGTTGGAATCACCTATCGACTCGTCTATCTAGAATATAGGACTTGATCATGATATTGTCCATCACTCATATTCATCTATGGCATTGACATCGTCAATGTCAGAGATCATAAGTATATTGTGATCTGAGTACTTGGAGTCACTATAGATAAAATCCTCGGTAGTGAACCATCTCGAATCACCGGGTCTTTGGGTACTTTGTACTAACCTCATAAAAATGGTTTGTGCCCTATGTGCTATTTGAAATTGATAAAACTATATCATGACATGATCATAGGAGAAATATCATACTATGTAATCATGCCTACCAATCAAGAACTTGTCTTGTTGTAATCTCTACATCTACCAAGTGTGATCTAGCCACTATAGGACAAGCTGATAAGGTCTCCAAAAGATCTTGTTCTCCTCTAGTTGATCAAATTGGAATCTCTAGAAGTGTAAATCTTCATACTACCAAAGCCACCATAGAGGATAGATGAAATCATGAGGATACCCCAAGGCTATCAGACATGGAAACCTGGTCGACCTAGTACATGTGATATGCTCTAAGAACCACACCTACAAAAGCATACAATGTACCATGTTGTCCACCTTTCAAAATACAAATAATCTAGGATCATAATATAGGTGCATTAGGATGTTGCACCCCCAGGCATATACTATCTTGTGCTCTTCCATCCCTCATATCATATGCACCAGTCCACCCTCCAAGTGCAATTTTCATCATCATAATCCTCACCACCAGTGGAGCTCATGAGTATAGTAGCATTGCTAAGTCTATCTATAGCCTAACCCTATCATCATGTACTGGTCCTCCAAGGTAGAAATTCATGTTGTATTTCATCTTGTGAAATTACCACTCTGTTCAGAAACATACTCGCTCACCTTGAATTGAAACTCAAAGTATACGGTGTATGTCAACTAGCGTTATGGTCATCTCACTGGTAGGTAGATGAATGTACATGTATTTGTATCCCATCACTCTGCTAAGGCCATCAACATTAGATCATGGTACCTCATGGGGGGCATGAGGTACTCTCAGTATAATCCTATAGTCTACAAAAGCTTTGATCCTCCACTAAAAGAGTGGGCGCTAACTCTTGAAGGAAGCTAATATGTTTGCCACCTAGATGCTATTACGAATAGGTGGGAACCTAACAAAAAAGAAAAAATATGTCCTATAAGCAGTCTAAATTCTTAAATCTTCACATCAAAAATCATAGAAGTGTACTAATTTGTTCTATTATAGTTTCTTAGAGGTACTAGACACTTTAGACCCCTTTTGGGACACTTCGCGAACAAAAGGGACACTTTGTGAAAAAAGGGGACACTTTGCAAACTTTTTTCCAATGCCCTAAATTAACCTGGAAATGCACAAAAATCATCAAATAACTACATAAGGACAAATCTAAGGTAGAAAGATCAACTCACCTCATGATGGTGCTCGCCGCGGGTCACCTGGTCTTGCAGGACATCTAGTCTTGTAGGCTTGTAGTTTCATCGGCTTGGAATTTTCAGCTACTCTTCAATCACTTTCAAGCTACATAAAGGTAAATGACAAAATAGTTACACTTTACTTCTTTTTTTTCTCTCATATAAGTTAAAATTAGGGTTTTTTACTATATTAGGGTTTAAAAGTTCCTTTCATTCAAATCAACATAATGGGTGCACTAGAGAGCTTCGTTTTTGACACCGTTTGTTGTGTTGGAATAATAATCTCCCTCCCGTTGTCATAAATCATCTATCATTATGTGGTATAGTATTTGGAAATACCCTATGATATAGCTTATCCTATTATATGTGGCTAGGTTGCTACCTTGATTCTACCTCTGTAAAGAAAGCGGAATCAAGAGGTGAATACATCTACCAGGTATGTGCAAGATCATCATGGAAAAAACAAGCCCTTAAGTGGCAAAAAATTCAGAAAAATCAGAGTTAGGAAACTTGACATAAAAATTTGAATAATTTATCTATATTATTTTTAAAATATGTAAGAAAAGAATTTGTAGCAAATTGAATGTAGTCTCTAAATTACTAGATTTATCTACAAAAAATAAAATCTATTTGGTGAAAATTTGAAATTTCAATACTGTAGTACTTAAATTTCAGGGAAAAACTAACAGGTAGGTGTCTATCTGACCACAATAACCACATTAAAATGATAATATTTTTTTATAAGTTTTTAGATATAAGTAGAGGACTCATTTCCCGATGTGATGCATATTTTTTTGTAATTTTTTTCCAAGTAAATAATTAATTATAATTTTTTTATGACAACTTTTAAAAAATATAAAGACTCATATGTCTGACCACCTTAACTTGGTCAAAACTTCATGAAATTCATTTTTTTCCTTTTGAGTCTTATAGTATGTGAAGCATAGAATGTGACACATGTTTTGGATTCAAAAAATATGATATCATTTGAAAGCTATAGATGTTTTTCAATGAGGCTAAAAATCAGGACTTTAGTCATAATTCAATAGAAAATGAATAATAATTATTTATTAAATTCAAATTAAAGCACAATTTATATTGGTGGAAAGCTGAAAATCTCTTTTAAAAACCCTTTTCGTTTCATCAATTTTGGGTAAAAAAAAATTCGTCAGCCACATACCCATCATATTACCACTTTTTGGCCCATCATGATCCTGCACATACCCTAGTACCCTCAAATTTTATTTCTAGAAGAAGTTAGATAAGAGGATTTTTGGAAACTAAAAAATTTTTGTTGCAAGATGCAGTTCCTAACATTGTGGTATTACAGATAGCTATATTGGGCACTTCATTTTCTCGTATGATGATTAAACTTATATGTGTATCCTTTTATGAAACAAAGGTTATTATTAGATTCCTTTAGCTTGCATATGCACGTAGAGTTATATGGGCACTGAAGTGGGGGCTAAATGTACTGTAGAAAATTGTACGCTCTTGAAAGTGATACAATTTCACACTTAATTTTGACCTATTTTGGAACCCTTGAATTAATCACCATTTAATTAATCATTTATAGGCCCATAAGACCCATTATTCAGGATCTTGAGGCTTATTTAACTAAAAAACCCAACAAAATCATCAAAACATTGAAAATCTCATAAACACACCTCAAAAAGCTAAGGTGGGACTCATTCGCCACCTTGGGTGAATGAGTTCCCTTAAGTGGGACCCATTTTCCAAGGTTGGCAAATGAGTCCCATTTGGGGTCTTTTTCAATTTTGAGCAAGAAATTCACCATTTTAATTCAAAATTTTGGTGGATGTCAGCCTTTGAGATCTAGCTAATGGTCAATTAGGTGTTAATTCATATAAAAGCAAGTTTCCAAGTCAATTTTATCATCTAGCTAATCTATGCAAGCATTCACAAGAGAAATTTTCAAGATCTAGGCATTCAAGAGTCTTCACACGAGCATTCAAGAGCAAGTAATCAGAAAAGTTAAAGCTTGGGAGCAACATTAAAGGTCTTGAAGGTCACTTTTATTTAAGATCTAGCATTGTCAATGGTTGATCATGGTTGTCTATGGTGAATCATGATGGATTCTCGGTTGGGGAGATGCAACTAGTCATCAAGCCAAGTGTAAAGACTTGTTTCCTAAGTGATTCAATCCTCCATTATCACTCTACTTTCAGCCTAGGGAAGGTATACACATCATTAGGACTTGTTTGGGTTGATTAGAGATCTCTCCAAGTGAGTCATTCATCTTCATATTTCCATTCTTGCATCATATTCTTGCACATTGGAATATGATTGAATTATGCTTCATATTTCCTTGTCTTAAACACACTTAAGGCTAGGGTTTACATTCCTCTTTGCATGCATATTTCATTATTTCATCAAGGTTTAATTACCAAACTAGGGGTTTGACCAAGGAAAACCCCCATTAGCAAAACAAGTCTATATTATGTTTTGCAGGTCTTTTTGCAGATTCAGGTTCAAAACTCAAGTTAGAAGGAAAGAGTAGGTGTTGAAGTGCATATCATAACTTTAATATAAAAAAAAAAGTAGGACAGGACTGATTCACCACAAGAGACAAATGAGTCCCACTATAGCTATTTTCCAGATATGTTTGTAGATTCGGATACCCTTTTTCTCAAATCAAACTCTTGTATAGAAATCTAGATTTAGGATTGATTCACCCAGGTTGGAAACTGAGTCCCAATTGGTCAAAAAGTCAAATTCTTCAGTGTTTCAAGGTTGCTTTTAGTCAGTTTTGGGTTTCTAGGTACACATCGTTCCTTTTAATTCTTTTTTGTTGTGTTTTGTTTGCATTTCTAAGGCATTTTCTAGGCCATTACATTGAGTTAGGGTTTTATATTTCATCTAGTATTTCATTATCTTTTCCAAGTCTAAACTTGTTGGTGAACCCCTCATTATATCATATTCAACTCCTAGTACAAGCCCTCTTGTAATATCTCTTTCTCCTTTGCAAAGAGTATCTAAAGGGTTTGTTTTGGAGTGAAAGTGAGTGAAGATTGTTCCTTCTACATCCTAAACCCTAGAGAGATCCAAAAACCAATTTTATTCCTTTCACATAATAACATAAAACAATTTAAAAACTATAGGAATAGATACAAACATAGGAAATAAGGGAGGGAGAAGTTACAAATAATTTAAAAATAACTTTAATTATACAAAAATAAGCAAGGGTTACATTAATAAAAAGATGTGATAATCCTTTCTTAACTTAATCACTACAAATAAACAAGAAAAAATAATTGTGTATAAGAATATATAATGTCTAAATAAATAAAATTAAAGAAACTTAGACTAGCAGCCCTCTTAACTATAGCTTAGGTGAGTGAAAAAATGTGTGACAACAAATGAAGCCTGATAGGGAACCCATGTACAAAATGATGGAATTGAATGAATAATTATCCTTTTGCACCAAAATAAAGCTTGTAAATGAAGATTTTTTTTTTGTTTCAATGGTTTAGAGAAGATGTTAGTAATTTCTTCATAATTTAATAAATTTTAGAGATCAATGGCTTACCCATAGATAAGATCTTAAATGTAATGCATGTGAACCTCTATGTACTTGGTTCATTGATGATGAATTAGGTTCCATAAAATATATATGGCACTTGAATTTTCATAAAACATGAATATTAGTATTGTGAACCAAACACTAAACTAGGGAAAACATTAGTGGTGAATTTTCACCAATTGGAAAATTTTAGAAATCAGCCAAGTCAAAATCGGTGAATTAATTGCACCCACTAGGGTTTTCAAATCGCCCAGATTTTATAAATTATCAGTCCAAGTCTTGTCCATTCACCATCAATTTTTTTATTGAGGCATATTCAAGCAACAAATTCGCCATAAAAAACTACGTGTTTCAAATGGACTAATTAATATTTTTTCTTGGAATCTCGAAAGCATGTAATAAAACACCTACATATTCACCAATACTATTAAAACAACATTGTATCATGAACCATTTCGCCAATTAAAATTTACAAATAGTTTCTTGTGAAGAACCATTTCGCCAATTAGAATTTACAAATAGTTTCTTATGAGAACCCATTTCACCAATAACATTAAAAAATAATTACATTTGAGGACACATTTCGCCAATTTTCATGACACATCCATGCTAATCGTAGGGACATAATCGCCTTGAAAATTACAACATATCATTGTATAAGCACACAGGATTCGCCAAATTTTTAATATACCATTTAAAAATCCCACGAAATTTTCCAAATATGGATTGATATAAATACAATCAAAACTATCATTTATTCTTACACATTTTGTTCAATTCTCAATTCAGAAGTTAGACTTGGAACCTTGAAGTTGACCATAGGAAATTTACAATCTTACAACACATGGATTTCTGCATTGAGGAATAGCAAGTCAGCGAAATCCTAAACTTAAAGGTGAGTGATCTTTTTTTCATAGTATTATAAGATCTATTTATCTCTTTTCCATTCTTTCTTTAATCTTAAAGATGATATTGAGTAGGGAATGTGATTTATATTCTTTGTCCTTGTTAAACAAGAAGAGATTTTTTTCTAGCTTTTATTCGAACTAAGAGATCAATATGTTGAGAAGAAAGGGTAAGACTCCTCAAGGTGGTGAAAGGACTAGGAGGCTATCAAAATTCCCAAAACTTAGAGGTAACATAAGTCTTACTTTGGAATTGGCAATGCTTCTAATCCATCAAATTAAGATGGAGCTACATAATCAACTCTTCCACCAAATATTAGTGAAGAAGGCATTCACAATACCTCACTACCACTAGAAGGTCAAGGTGAGATTTTCATTGAGTTAACTGTGTCAAATGAGGATGGAAATACCCTAGAAGATGGAAGGTATTTATTTTGAAGAAACCTTTGCCCCTGTTGCTAGAATTAAAGCTGTAAGGTTATTTCTTGGATATTATGCTTGTGTTGTTGATATGTGGTTGTCATTGATGTCAACACTATTAGCATAAATGAATTGAAGGTTGTATATGTCAAAGATATTGAGAAAATTGTAAAAAATATATTGCAAGTAGTTTGTGAAGCTGAGAAGGTCAGAGTGATGGAAATTTTTGTACGTTGATGTTCAGAAGGCACACATTAAAGGGTTTGTTACTGAGCCTATCTAGTATGTTGTCTGAAATTTTTAGAGGTGTGCATCAAGAATTGAGAAATTTATGAAGTTTTGTGTTCCTACAGTTATTCAGTTACTGTAGCAAGTGTTTCTGGAAGATTTAATTACAATTTTGATAAATTGAGTTGTTGCGTACATTCCTAAGATGTTCAGTCATGTTTCTAGATTGTGCTCTATCAGTGTGGTACGTTCACGTTGATTGGTGTGTTATGATCGAAGATTTTTCTGTGTATTCAATTTTTCATGTTCTTGGTTGACATGTTGATGGTAGCGTGTTGCGGATCCTCATGGATTAATATTTTACTACTTGGCATGTTCGAGGATTTTGATTTAGGTTGGTGCGCATTGAGATTTGTTCATAAAATTGGGCCGACATTTGTAATTTATTCTTTATTTGTGGCCGACAGAGTTGTTTGATGTAAATTCATGTAGTGCATATATAAGACTGATTGTTTCCTCATTTTAGTGTGTATGAGTGCATGTGTGGTGTGTATGTGAAATGTGCAAATAAAGATCAAATCATTTGATTTCAAAGAAGAGTGTGAAGAAGATTGAGCGAAGTGTGAAGAAGTGTTTTTGTGTCTAACCGAAACTGTCATCAAGCTTTTGTAGAAGATAATTTCTCAGTTCAACCTCATCAGATAGATTTAATTTGATTATTTTATGTAAGGTAGTGAGCCTTCCCTTTGAGTAGTGAGCTCTAGGTAGTATGCCTGAATGCATGTGCATTTCCTATTCATTCTTTCATTATACTTCTAATAGGATATAATCTTGTGGACTAACATCCACCGTGGTTTTTCCCCTAACAGTGTTTCCACGTATAAAATCTTGGTGTTCATGTGTCTCTCATGTGTTGTTGATTTATACTTTCACTATTAATTATCAGATCTATGATTAAAGGTTGATTAAAGTTGAATAAGTGTAAAATTTGTAACAACAGATTCACCCCCCCTCTCAGTTGTCTATCCCTGTTTTGCCAACATTAACTGTGTCAAATGAGGATGGAAATAGAATAGAAGATGTTCCAAGGGATACCCTGGTTAGCCAGAATGAGATAATTAACTTGGATAAGGATGATTTTGGTAGCAAGAAAAGAAAAGGAAAATAAAAAGTGGGGCACGAGTTGTAAATCACAAGGAATTTTCAACTTGGTTGGTTGTCAAATTACCCATTCATTGTACCAGTGGGGAAAGAAAAAAATGTTGAAACTACAATAGAATGTATGTATATGATTTGTAGTTGGAAATGTAAAAGAGAGAAGAAGTTGCAGCTAAAGCTTGACACTATAGAAAGCATATTGGTAAAGTTTATGAAAAACAAATCATAGATAGAATGGAACAATCTTTCGTATGATGAAATCAAAGGAATAATGTCTTCATGTTAAGTATGTCACGGAATATGAAGAGAATAAGCAAAGAATGTCAAAGCTTGCTACATGTCAAGGTACACTTGAGGCTTGATTTGGAAAAACAATGGAAAGAGAAAATCTGTCAAAAACTATTTACATGAGTGTTGTTTTTCATATTTTGTCTAGAGGGTGTCCTATGACAGACTACCCAAAATATTTTAATTTATTATCTTTTATGGGTGTTACTCACTTTCCTAGCTCACATTGGTTAGTAAATGTTGGATGGGAATGGGAAAATAGTCTTGATGTCATGGAAAAGAAAGATTTAAAGGAGAAAGTAAAAGATTCAAACTTCATTGTATTATCTTTAGATGAAGTTACCATGGTAGACAATACTTCTTAGGTTTGTATGCATGTGTATACTATAAAACATGTCCACCAAGCTCATCTTCTCCGTGTTCATAAAATGAAGGAAAATTAAACATCACAAAATCTATTTGAACTAGTCAAGAAATCATTGAATGAAATTGTAGGCATGGATGAGTTGACAATTGCCAAAACATTGGTGTGTATAGGAGCTGATGGAGTTTTAGTGATGCAAGATCAAAGGACCAGTGTTTGCACAAAGTTACAAACTATTTGTGCACTATACATGCTTGGAATTCAGTGAATGACCCACATAATGAATTTAGCATTCAAAATTGTAAGCAAGTTTCCTATAGTATCAAAAGTTGAATATCTAGTCCACGAGCTCTACGCATATTTTTGCCGAAGTCCCAAAAGTTTTGCGGAATTTTAAAATTTTGCTAAGGGAATAACAATAGGAAACAAACTTCTCAAGGATGTTGATATGAGATGGATCTCCTTGCATGGACCAACACAATGAGTTCTTTTAGAATATCAATCCTTGATTGGAGTAATATACAAGAATCACATCACAACAAACAGAGCTCCTAACCTCTTGCATAGGTTAAGTTATATAGAGACACTCTTGAATTTAGCTAGTTTTCTCCCCATGTTGAATGGAATGAATAATATTGTGAAGAAATCCCAAGACAAAACTATGTATATTTATGAATATTCTAAACTATGTTGACATACATGCATGGTCCTTGATCATCTATATCTAGATCTAACACAAGAAAGGGAAAAAATTTTCATATGGTAGAAAATTATTGATTTGAATAAGCCTGATAATTATTTACAGTTTAATGCAAGCGAGAACTTATGTATTTGTGTAAATAGATATGAGATACCAATGTACCATTGTAAGATAGCCAGACGCTCTATCATAGAATTACCTGTTAGAGAGGAAGGTTTTAACGATATTGTTAAATCTATTAGTGTTAATTTGAATAAAATTGAAAAATTTCTTTCCTCAAAGATTTATGAAAGATTCCCTTGATATGAAATACTTGAAGCCATGGGTATTATGTATCCTCAATTTTTGGTAAATCAAGATAGCCCAAAATATTTTCATGATCAAGTAAATATCTTGATTGCATAATTTTCAAAAAGTGTAACATACAATGGGCAGACAATAGAAGGAATTTTAAATGCAAACAAGCTTATACAACAATGTAATAATTTTTCAATAACTATGAGGGATCATTATGATTCCATGGGTATGGAGAAGGCCTTTGAATCAGGATCAATAACAAAGGTTTGAACAAACTTAGGCTGGAGTGAAATATTGCATGGTACGATATCAAAATATTCCAAACTTGTTGAATTATGTCAAAAAATGATATTGGGGTCAATGGAGCATGAGAATTTTTTCAATTCATTGGAATTTTTGAAATAAAAGTTAAGAAATGAACTAGACAATAATTTGGAAAAATTCTTGAGGATGAAAGGAACTATGTATAGTGTCAAAAAAAATCCTTTTGAAAGGGCACTCACAATCTGGAGGTCAACATGCAAAAGAAGACAGTTTTGAAAAACTCCAATTCCAAACACTGGTACTTGTGGAACTGGCAGTGGTAGTGGGACAAATGACAGTGACACAATGAATGTTGAATTTAAGACACAAGCTGAAGAAAATGAAGAGTAGACTCAGAATCAAGATGACTCTTTTACTTTATCTCAAGTTGAATGTCAGTTTTAGGAGAATCAGGACCTTGACTCCATTTGGGAAATTGAAGTGAATTAGTAGCTTTTAGGTATTTATACTGAACTTCATGAATCATTTTCCAAACTATAGTTGATGGTATTTTATATTGTATTCCATGAAATTGTGAATCATTGCACTTCATGAATCATATTCTAAATTGTAGTTGATGATATTTTATATTGTATTTCATGAAATTGTGATATTTTATATTTTATATTGTATTCCATGAAATTGTGATATTTTATATTTTATATTGTATTCCATGAATACAATACTAGAGAGAAAGATAGGTCAATATTATATTCAAAATTAAATAAATACACTTAATTATTTGAGTCATCTTTTGTTATTAAAGAGAAAAATTACAACATTTCCCAATATCCTATATGTGCTATCAAATAGCTTATAGTAGCCTAATCTGTACTATTTTTAGGCTATGTATTATTTCTCTCTCATCCATTAATCACCATGGGTGAAGACGTCAAAACCAAAATTTCACTCACCATCCCACAACTACAAGTCATTCCTCCAATATGTCTAAGTATTTGTTCTTCGAGGCTTGGAATTCATCCTCAGTGAGCCAAATGAAGCTCATGACTCTATCAACCTCTTTCCTATAAGGTTAATATTTAGTAACAACCTGATTGGCTTCCTTATCAAAATCTACCAGGACAATCTCTACATGGTCCAACATGTTCATGTTCCTCATTAGTGTACCCATATCATGTCCCTGACAAATTGAAGAAGCTTGATTCATAATGACATCATTAGTTTCTATCCTCCAATCTTGCAAGGTTTTGATGTTACCATCATCCCTTAAAATGGATGGAAAGAGACCATGATGTGTTTCATGAATTTTTTTAACCCATTCCCTTATCCTAGTCTCCAATGGCTCTAGATATTTCCTCTGGACTCTTGCATTTCATTTATAGTTTGAATGGTGGGCTTAAGCTTCTCAGGGGATTAACATTTTGCTTGGCTCCAATAGACATCATTCTCAACTCTTGCAACCTAGGAATCCATGTCTCCATAAGTGGAATAGCCTTCTCCTTATCATTGTCAAAATTATTTAGAGAAAATCTCATAGAAGAGTAGTTGGCATGAATATTGTTAAATCTATTATTAACCCCTCTATTTAAATGGTCCATGACTGTAGTGGCAATATTCATATTACTGTCAAAGATTTCCCTATTATTATTGTCACATCTCTCCTTATAATCATTTAGTTGCTTAAGTAGTTCCTCCTTGTTGGAACCTTCCTATGTCTGTGGTGCTTCTGATGTGTTTGGTTGCACCATTTAAATGGGTACAATTCCCATGCTGTATGGAAAAATGGCCCATAAGGAAATTGTTGAAAGAGTATAATCAGTAGGTGTAGACTTAGGTGAAGTAGTAGGGGAGGCAACATTGGTTTGATTTCATTCTCTTGATTGCAAGTTTTGAAATTTCTCCCTTAATAATGTTATCTCTATCTACAATTGCATTTTTTATTGTTTAGTATTTTGATAATCAACCAACAAGTCATTGTATTGTTGTCTAAATCGCTCCTTCTCTACAATTACTGACTCTACTATGGATTTTGTAAATTGAGAAAAATTTATTGACATTTTTGTTGTCTCAAGAGTTGATGTCTCTGACACTCTCTTTATTATCAAGCCTCCTTTGTAGTCTAGTGCTGGCTCTACAATGTCAATATTTCTTGTACTTGGAGCTAAGGCCCATATAGCCAATATATCCCACTATTCACTGAAGGAAGAACCTTGCAGTGAAATTGTAGCTTCCTATTCTAAATTATAGAGGGGTCTATCACACCTCTTTATCGTATCAAAAGCAATGGCATAAGATAGATCCCATTTTGGTAACAATAGGACACCACTACTTATTACTAGTGCTCTACCTTCTGCTTCAGTCATTCCATAAAATTTAGCTCTCATTTCTTTTAGGACCTGGGCTTGAATAGTTTCCTTTGGAAACTCTGGGTGAAAAATTCTTTGCTTAGCCATAGTAGTAACATACTCATCCTTCTTAGCCCTATAGGTAAACTCCATAAAATACTATGATTTCACTAATGAATCATCATACATGAATCTTGTGCATGCTTCCACCCAAACATCATTAGTGTTATTTATCCCAGTGAGGTCATCCTTACTCAACCTCCTACCTAATTATTATGGAACAATCATTGTCTATGCAGAAGGCATTCCCTATTGCATTTCTTGCTCAGATACCCAAATTTCCTCATTTGATTCTTCATCATCATAATCCACTAAACCTGTTGATTTGAATTTTTTCTTTTTCAATGGTGGCTCTTTTGGTGGCAAGGCTTGTTGTGATGGGGAATCAACATCTACAATTTTAGGCCTAATTGACCTTAGAGGAGATGGTGGTCACACTTGTGGCACTAGAGAAGGAGCTCTTTTCTCCTCTTTTTGAGAGGAAACATCATCTACATCATCCTTCTTTGCTTTATTCTTTCTCATGAAAAACTTTATTTTTTGTTCCTTAGGAGGTTGATATGTAGGACTTTCTTCCATAAAAAGGATTTCTCCTCCAACCTATTTCTCTTCCATAGGGGCTTTCCATTTATCTTGAATCATTCTTTCACCCTCAAGGTGACCAACCATTATTTCAAAATTATGGAAAACATATTTCATTCTCTATATTATATTGGGGATTTTTGCAAGAGTAGTGAATTCACTTTCCTTTTCCCTTACCTTTATTTTCACTTTTTTAAAAGAATTCCACATTCATTTTCTATCATCTTGCTCCAAAATATCAAAGATATTCCTTATTACATCCTCAAGGTACTGGAAAATGTGTTCAAATTTGGAATTCTTGTTCCTTAAATTTAACCGCTCTATGAAACTCTCAATATCATGATACTCCCTTGCTCCTAATCTATTCATGTCAAAAGTATTGAGTATATAATTTATGTTATTCCAACCTCCCTTAATCATTACAAATTTAAAGAAGCATGTGTATGAAGGGAAAATTGTTCATTTTCCCTAATCCTTCAAATGCTTGTTATCCACACTTCCCAACTGGCACATCACTTCACATAACCCAATTCTTTCTGGCACACATCTAGGCAACAATTTAGGTGAGACAATATCACCATACACTCCCAAAATAGTATATGCAGGATAAGGGATAACATCTCGCCAATTAAGATCAACCCCCAAATCGGGACTCCTATCCTTGGGTCTTAAAAGATCATCCAGGGCCTTAGGAATTCTTGGCACATTAACAACCATAGCTCTTCTCAACTCAGAGGAAAATAAATTCTCAAATACCACATAGTCAAATTTTCTATCATCTTTGTCTAGGATAGTGGTTCAACACTGGACAGGAAATTCCATCTTACCCTCTACCCCATCCAGTGTCATATTATTTCCAAAGTAAGGTACACCTTTGAACAAAAACATGTGCATGAGTAATGAATATCGGTTGAATCTTACTCCCATTTCATCATTCTTAAAATTTACTATACCCTCATGAATTATCTCTGCAAGAAACCCTGCATAATCATAAATTTTACAATAATGGGGTGCTAGATGTGGGCAGCCATATACATCCATGCCATGGGAATTCTAGTGACTGGGTCGTAACCAATAATATCATAAATGGAGAATTATTTTTGGAAATAAGGGACAAAATAGTTATCAAGATAGATATCTATATCAAATGGTCCTAATGTAATCTTCCAGGCCCTAATCTTTACTAGATACTTTCGTAGTATATGGACCTTGAATGAATGCCTACTCTTCTCATATTCTTCTCTAAGAGCCTTTTCATTGATCTTAATCAGGTCTTCACTCCACTTAGTGAGATTGAAAACATGAGAAATCTCCTCCTTAGCAACTTTAACCATGTCAATTTTGTAAAAGGACCTCACAGTCCTTGTGACTGGGTCATAATTGATAACTATTTCTTTTAACAAATCAATATCCAGGTATACATTTGGCACAATCAATTTTCCCAAGTCAAGATTCCAAGGGTTACTAACTGGAACACCACAATTTCTATTTCCAAACTCGCCACTGAATAGTTCCCATCTAGTGCAAGGCAATATGGCATCCCTAATAGAGCTATTCTTTTCAATTACACCCTCTTATATTTGTGGACCCCGGAAGAGAAATTGACCCTTAGGTTTTTCATTGGTTGAGGGTGGTAGTTGGTCAGCTAGGTCCTTATTCAAAGGTCTTTTGGAAGTAGAGGCATCCACCTTTGATGAAAACACTTTCGTTTCAAGAGCTATGATTGAAGGGTTTTTGTAAACTGAGGTTTTTAGTTTGACAAACTTAAATAGGGTTTGACACAAACAATTGCAATGCATAACTGCTAAATTATATGAAATGAATGTCAAACCTTAAAAGAAATGAAAAACCAAGAAAAGCCTACTGATAGGATGACATAGAGTTTTTTTTTGAGAAAGTTCTTAATAGTTTCAAAGGCAGGATAGTATATCAACTTACTAGCTTGGTGTGAGCTTTAAAACCCTAACTCCGACATTGAATAGGCTTGAAAATGCAACACAAGCTTCCTTGGATGCGTAGAGTAATTTTATAAATTCTCAATTGTGCTTTAAAACAAGTTTTAAAAGCCTTACAACTTCTAAATTTGGTAGCTCGACGTCCTATCTGCCATTATGGCTTGCTTGTGTGAACCAAAACAACTCAGTTTCCTTCGATTTCAACTTTGAATATTGTCTGTTGATCTCACGATGAGATGAAAAGACCACCAACTCAAATTAAGTCAGCTTAGTTTGAAAAATATGACTATGAGAAGACATTACCATCATCAAACCAAAACTAGCCATGTGGAACCACTTTCCAATGATCCACAGTCCCCACCATCTCATTGTTGGTGAAGCAAGAAACCACACGTTATCTTTCTCGCTTCCCCATGAATCTTAATCCTCATGCAGCTTCAATCAACAAGAAGACGATGAAGGGGTGAGATTTAATGTTTCATCCTCAACCTATGTGTGTCTTAAGAAAAGCTTACCCACTTGTGCACATAATCCCTTGGCACAACCAACTGCCATGATTAAAATATCCATTTGTTATTACATGTGCCTCTAGAATTCCCTTTAGTAACTAGAACTTTAACATCTTCAACCTATGGTGAAATATTTCATTAATTCTCTAATGTTTCCTTTGTAGCTCAAGTGATTCCACATGACATTATCCTATTTCCTTGTTGATGTATGGGAGGAAGAGGTGGGTCCCCCATGGGATGGTAGGGAGTGGTCGAGATTAACCCACATCTTTGACCTTCAACCGTCAATCTCATTTGAATAGAGTGTTTCCTTCCTTCACTACCCAGCGGGTCCTTCTAACAATGGGACATGCATAATACGCCTACTACCACATGATATTATCTAAAATCCAAAATAATTTAGATGGGGAGGCAAGGAACGCTCCAAATGTACCCATGTCATTTCATCACCACCATTGATATGCTCAATCTCACCACTTGCTGACTTTTCAATGATGTCAAGTGCTCTCATGCAAAAGATACATGGAACTCACCCACCATCCCGTGATAATATTTTAATGAAAAATAAAATCAAACGAGGGCATGGGGAGTGACCAAGATGATTTCTCGATGATCGAATGGTCTTCATAAAACATAAAATCTACACATTTAAATTGGTAGTTCAGAAAAGGGGGCCATGACTACATGAACATTGGGTGAAGACATAAAACCTAAAGATGAAATCATAGACCTGGATAATATTTTAATGATTTGTTATCCACATATTATTAAGAAAATTTATTATTAATATGAAGGGTAATGACAAGAGTCTTAGGATTTATGGGTCAATCAATAGAATGATCCAAAAGGCACAAATCACAACTTAACTAACTAAGAATTGGCAAGAAGGGTTCAACGACGAAACATAATAATTTTTGAAGAAATCAAACTTAAGGGTTTCTAGGAAGGGTTTTAGTAACACAAACCCTAAGTCATGACATTGAACAAATCCCTAAGCCCCAAGAAATAAAACAACCAAATGTAATAGAATTTAGAGATGGAAAACAAAGCATTTTAGGGGTTCCATTACTTTGCACTGACTAAAGGTGCCTTTTGGAAGGCAGGAGAATCTTCACCAGAAAATGGAAATGGTTTTTGTGCTGTATGAAATTATCCCTCGTATTTGCAAATGCAAAATTAACCACCTTTGGGGATGTTTTGAAATTGAAATTCAAATGTATGTCAAATGTAAATGTGACTAAATGTGTAATTGGGACTGAAGCTTATTTTCTCCCTTGTTTTTATAAAAGGGAATTCAAGGCCAATTGCATGGGTCTTTGGTTGAAAGATCTTTTAAACTTATGTAAGAGAATTTTGAAATTCAAGGACCAAGAAATAGAGTTATTGTTGAGTCTTAGGTATGAATTCAAGTCTATAATAGGAATAATGGTTTTA
Organism: Sequoiadendron giganteum; assembly: GCA_007115665.2. Lineage (NCBI taxonomy): Eukaryota > Viridiplantae > Streptophyta > Pinopsida > Cupressales > Cupressaceae > Sequoiadendron > Sequoiadendron giganteum. Next base: position 113,191,566 of record CM021104.1, on the reverse strand, counting down.
TAGTAGCGATGACGTTTGAATGAGAAAACACATATTTTGGAACACATTCTCTCCTCTTGTATTTTTTCATATAAATTATTAATAAACTGATCAAGGATCCTTCTATTGGTCTTCAATTTTTTTGGTTGAATGCATGATTTTGTCTTTGCTTTAATTCAAAGAATTAATTAAAATGCTCTAATGGAATCATAGGTTTGTACTCAATGATTCATCACTCAACTCAATGATTAATAACATATTAACAATAGTAGCATATACAACAATGAAATCAACAATCATTTAATGTGTATCTAGTAGTTGAAACCATAATTTTTATTCCAATGATAAAATAAACAATACAGATAATTGAACATCAACACATTACTAAATTTGATTTTTTTAATGATTTCACATTAAGGAATACATAGAGGAATTGGAAATGCAAAATATTGCTCATTTAGACAAATATGCATAGAGCTAAGTTGGAACTTGTAAACTCGTATTATCAAATATCAAATCACTATGTCAACCTTTCTAGGAACTTCCACTATTCAGGTGGTGGAATTGTCATTTGTTCTAACTGATGTTGTTTGACTTGAATATTTGTTAAAATTTCATGATTGAAATTGGAACCTAACTTGAATTCTTCAATCAATTTTTTATTCAAGGTTATTAGTGGTTTGATGGAATCTAAATAGTTCACCACATCTAGGTTCTGAGGAAACTAGTCCAAATCAATCTTCCTTGCACCCTCCATATTATTTTTGAAATAATCCTTCCAATGAATCAATCATTTGTGTCAAAATCCTCTAGAAAACCAAGCTCTATGAAGTTCCTTACCTTTTCATCCAAATTCCTTATCATGTTTGCAGCCAGATTCACATATTGCTTTGTTTCATGCATTCTCAAACAATTTTGAATGATAGATGACATCATTGAGGTAACATGTTGATTATTAATCCCTTTTGATTTCAAATCATTGTCATTGGATTTGTAGACTATTTGTTGAGCTTTATTTTTAGATTTCTCTAATGCTAGCACATTTTTTTTGTCCACTAAATATTTGTTGAGATTCTTATAATGTAGTCTGATAGCATTAATCAATTGAAACATTTCACATAAAGGATCAATCCTCTACATTATTTCATCCCAGATATTTTGTTTCATAAGCCTCATTGTTTCACTACAAAATGTCGATAACTTATTTTGACAAGAGTTAATTTCATTTTTTGCTTCCATTAGCTTTCCCTACAATATTTCATTTATTTTTCTCTCTTTCTCCAATTTTTGTTCCCATTGTGCACTTCCATTCGTGATGCTTTGTCTTAATTTTTCTGGAGTGAATTTTTCTTCATCATATTTCTTGTTGCTCTCATCTAGCCTTTGCTTCAGTTCATTCACTTCTCTTTGATTTTGTTTATCCTCATTGCTTGTTGATTGTAAGATAGAAAATAGGTCTCCACTAAGGTTTAGAACTTAGGGAAACAAACTTTGTATACTCCACATTCAAGGAAAAGCCCTTAAGATTTCAATGCAAAGGAGATTAAAATCTTGCAAATGGATTGTGCTAGGGGTTGAATGCGATCTCATAAGGGGTTCACCACCAAGTAAGAACTTGGAAAATAAAATGCAATATAATGTGAAATGCAAAACCCTAGTTTAATGCAAACTAACTCTAAATGACCTAGAAAAATGAATGAAATGCAATAGAAAGCTCTAAAATAGAAAGTGTGTACCTGGAAACTTATGGAGGCTTGAATGAAGATTGGAAATGTTGTTGATCCTAAAATTTTTCCTATTGGGACTCATTCGCCATTCTGGGTGAATCAGTCCCAGATCTGGATTTTTGCACTGAAGCAGGTTTTAGGCAAATGGGTATCCAAATTTGCTAAGATCTCTGAAAAACACCTATAGTGGGACTCATTCACCACAAGTGGTTAATGAGTCTAGTTTGATTTTTTTGGAAATTCAAAGTTCTAATCTATACCTCTTACTCTGCTCTTTCTACTTCTCCAACTTTCTAAATCTAAAACCATGATTTCAAGGCTATAGATGACCTTTTAGTGAAGAATATGACCTTGAAAATGGGGAGAAAACTCCAACAAGCTTGAAACATAATCTTCAATGTTCTTCAAGTCTTCAAAGCACCTAGACCTGCAATCATAGAAAGAAAGAGCACAAAAGTGTTGATTGTTAGGGAATAGGGGTTTGCCTTGGTCAAACCCCATTTAGGTAATTAAACCAAATGATGAAACAATGAAATAAGGAAATGAAACATGAAACATGGGATATGAAACATGAAAAATGATACCTTGAATGATCTCTTGTAAATGATGTCTATAAATTTGCAACTTAATCATGAAATGGCCATGAAGGATGTAGATCTTTATCTTTGACAATAGGAATAGAACAATGCTTGGTCTTGGATCTTCAATGCTACATCAGAACACTAGCTCAATAACATGCTTGATGCTTGATATGCTTGACATGGTGATGGATCTTGAATTGCCACAACAATTGATGAAGAATCTACCTGTGAAGGATCTTGAAAGCTATCTTGATGACCTTAGAATGCTTAACCCTTACTTTCTTGACTTGATAACATGTAGCCTTATGTTGCTTGGATGAAATAATGATTTAGAAGCTTGTTTATATAGTCAAGCCACTCAGATGATTCTTAACTGGATCCCCAAGGCTGACATAGGAGAAATTTGAACTTAAAACCCAAATTTTCCTACTCAAACCTTGAAAATAGCTCAAATGGGACTCATTCACCATCTTGGGTGAATGATTCCCACCTTGATGGGTCTCATTTTCCCAAGGTGGCAAATGGGTCCCACAGGGACTATTTTTCCTACTAGAATGTCAGGGAGTGAATAAATTAGGTTTGAATGTTAATATTATTGGGTTTTTGATCGAAATATGCCTTGGGGTGCACAATATGGGGTCATAGGGGCCTATTAATGATGGTATAAAGGTCATAAATGTAATAGGGCCAAAAATATAATGTGAATGTGTAAAAAAAATTACAACACTAGATTAGGTCCACTTTAGTTTACAAGCCTCCCAAATTCAATGTGAAGATGTGAATAAACACATTTTACAACATTAAATTATGATAGTTTTAGGTTAATTTAGCTTTAAAATGGCCCAAGACCTAATGTGGATGTGTAGAACACCTCTCAACACTAGATCAAGGTGACATTAAGTCCAATTTATCATTAAACATTCCCAAATTAAGAAAGGGATTTTTTTTCTACACCATATTTAGCCCCCAATTTAGTGAGAGGATGAACTTGCTTCAAATTCACACTAAAGTAGACATTCAAGATGGGTCCAAGTGTACCGATGCAGATGGTATAGTATAAAAAAGATCAAGGAAGCAGTCAAGCACCTAGGATCTAAGATACTAAGTCAAACTAACATAAGCAAAAAAAGGACACACACAAGCAACATCAAGATATGTAAACATGCAATGTCAATAACTAGAAGAAATAAGATCAAAAATAAAAAGGTGGATCAAGTTTGGACCATTTGTACAACATAATGTGGATCAGATCTAAGCTGTTTTTCCAAAAATGCATAGTCACTCTAATGCAACAGAACTCCTAGCTATCCATTGGGTGAGAAGTCAAAAAAGGTGAGAAACATACACTCTTGACTAGTATGCACTCACACACACAAGTGGCTATGGGGAAATTCATGCCTCAATCGGGCTTCCCACTCAAACCATACAAAAGTTATACCTCTTGATAACTTTGATAAGGAACCATGCAAAAATGATCTTTGAGCTCCACTAGGCAAGAAAAACTTCATATGCTCGAAACTCATATCGACGTTGTAAATGAAAAATAGTGTAAGATTTGTTCAAAGGGATTTTTCTTAATTCATGTAAGGTCTCTTCTTACAAAACATCATGTCTAATTTCTCCAAGAGAGGGAAAGTAAAAGAAATATCACACTCTCAAAGGAAATCAAACCCAATGAATCCACCAAGAAAATGACACATCACAAGAAGAAATAAATTTGTACAATGAAACATGAGTGGTGATGTATGCCCCCACTTTAAAGTGGTTTCTAACACCATTACTGTGAGAAATTTCTTTAAAGTAGAAGGAAACATGAGAGATTATTTAGAAATCCCTATGCCAAATTATATGTTTTTTAATCGAGCTACATCATGAATGAGTATGTCACATGCAAACCAACTTAAGGCATGCCATCCACATCCCAAGCTTTCTCTTATATGTACATGAAAGGTGATCAACTAGCCAAAAGAGACAACAACAAGTGACATATGGGGTGGAGACTAAGTAATCCCTTTCCCACACTTAGTGTAGGACAAGGATGAGCCAAATAGGATGAGAATAAGTATCAGTTATAGGAGTTAGGTGTTTCAACACAAGGAAGAGAACCAAAATCCTTGAGATGTTGGATATGACTACTCAAAGCCTTACATTCATTAGTGGCATTACCATGAAATCGATGATATGCACAAAATGAGTTCTTGTAGTAGAACTTATTTTTTGTTCTTGGAGTAAGGGATATCAAATGATCTTGGATTAGTCTCACCAAGATACTCTCTTGATCAATAGAAGATGTTCCTTTATTTTGTGACAAAGATATCTCTTGCTTAGTACCAAATGTCATACTTACACAAGACTCTTTAGATTGCAAGATTTTGTTCTCTCCTTTATAGGAGGGTGTAAAATCTAATGAATTCAAATCATTAGTGTTTTGTGTGATGACATTGACATTAAGCGAATATTTCTTTTTTTCTCTTGTTTCTTACAAAGTATAACACTCAAGACCACTAGTATTCATCAGTTTAGGATGCACTACTATTAAGGTCATCTTAGAAGAATATTTTGTAAGAGTGTTGATATTGAGTGAAGGATTGTTCATTTCTATCAAAGGACAATAACCAAGACCATGATTTTTTTCTTGCGTGTTAGGATCTATAGGGACACATATGCCTTGTTCTCTAGCACCACATCCTTTTCCACTATATCCAAGTTGTTTCATAAGTTCATAAACGTTTCCATAAATATTTTTCATTGCTTTTGGATCTAGTGGTTGTTGATAGTCAGTTTCATCAAATTTTGTTGTATAATATGTTGTCTTTTGTTCTAAAGTGGTTGAGGTGGATGCTTTCGAAGGGTCTTATGTGTTTTACATTGATATCACCAATTTTCCTTTGTCTAAATCTTTGTTTATGATCTTGTATTCTCCCATGAATGTTGGTGTGAAGTATAAGGAACCCTAATCATCTTCTAATAGCTTTGTGACTTATTCAATGTCTTTTTATTTTTATTTCTATTGCATAGGTTCCACTTTGTAGTTGGTGTTAATGTTGCCAAAGGATTTTCCTTGCCTTTATCAATGTATACAAAATTGTTTGCGTCAGGGTCTTCTTCGAGTGTGTACAATTTGTTGTTGTAAATATACTTCATTTTTCGATGAAGAGAAGAAGGCACCCCATTCATTGCATGAATCCATGGCCTACCTAGAAGGAGATTATATGAAAGATCATGAGGCATAACATGGATTAGTGTTTCCAATGTGGCCTTTCTGGTTGTAATAGGCAAAGTGATCGCACAAAGCTATTTTTTCCTACATTGTCAAATCCTTTGATAGATAAATAATTACATTGAATGTTTGATTTATCGATGCCAAGCCTATCCAAAATGGTCACATTACACACATTAAGGGCAGAGCCATTATCCACAAGGGTTCTCTTTATCCCTTTTCTTTTGTATTGAGATATTATTATGAAAGCTTCATTGTGTTTTTGCACTTCCAAAGGGGGGAGTTCACTCTATTGGAAAATAATGTCAACATTTATTCCTTTAATCATGGTTGCTATGTCATTCAGTTGCACATTAGAAGAGATAGGAAATTGTTGTAAGGAATTTTGAATCATGTTGTGGTAGTGAGGGGATGCTTGAATAAGGTCCCATAAGGATATCTTGGTGGGAGTATTCTTAAGTTGTTTAAAAAGATCATAATCCTTCCCACTATGCAAAGATAGATGAGGAGGACCAGGTAAGATAGGATTAGGCAAAGGTAAGGTTGTTGGGTTTGGTTGTCTTGGTTGTGGATTGTTTCTAGTGTTATATGTATGAGCAACGGTATTATGACTCGATTGCTATAAAACATCATTCTTAGGTGGGTAAAGGATAATTTCAAGTTTGTTTTGAGTTTTTGGTTTGTGTGACGATGGGTAAAGGATGAGTTGAGGTTGAACAATATTAGCATACCTTAGTGAGTGAGAGTCTAGTGTTGCTTCATCATCTTCATCTAAGGGAATAATATCAGTATTTAAATGTTTTCCTTTTCTTGCAACATGATATTCTCCCTAGGAGGAGAGCTTTTAGGAGAACTACAAACCAAATGTTATTGAAATTCAAGGATTGGTTCTTCTAAAATAAATTCATCAAAAGTAAGGGAGTTATCAATGGTTTTATTGTCTTGTTTAAAAATAGTGGGGATATTAGGAGAAGGATCTATTTGATTTTTTGTTTTCTTTAAGGTCTCATTCTCTTGTGCCATATTATCTACCCTAGTAGGAGAGCTTGTAATATGTTCATCACATTCCTTGGTTAAATTTTGTAAAGTAGCTTCATCACAAGTAAGGGAGGCATCAAGAGAAGGACAACTATGATTTTCATGCTTATCGCATAGATCTTTCCAAATGGTAGGAGCATTAGGGAAAGGAGGGAAATGATTCTCATGACTTTCAATAGGTGAATCTTCTAACACTAACCTATCCACTTCACATTGAGGAGGGATATTAGGAAAAGGATAAAAAATTTTGTCATAGGTATTTATGATATCATCCTATTTCGTTAAAACATTTTCACAAGCAAGGGATGAATGGAGACTAGGTAAGGTGATGTTTAGAAATGTTTATATGATATCATCTTCTTGTTTTCTATTATCTTACAAAGAGTGATGAGGACAATCAAGACTCTCAATGCTTGTATCTTCTTTTACCAAGATACCTTAGTCACTAATAGGAGAGTTATGACAAGAACAAGTATGATTGTTATGATTGTCTATGCTTGCATCCTCACCAATAGGCAATGTAATATTAATGATTGCATTAATGGTTTAATCCACTTGCTCTAGGATGTTCTCATAACTATCAAAGATAGTAGAAGGATGACTAACATGTTTCTTAATGACCTCATTGTTGTAATATAAATTGAACTCATAAGAGGGGATGTTGTACTTATGCAATCCACATCTCTTGAAAGAAAACATGTTATTATGGAAAAGTAAATAAAGTGCAATTCTATGACCTAAAGTGAAATGCAATCTTTTGATTCGAAACAAGATAATTTTTTGATTACACTATGCGAAAATCTAAAAGTGAAATATTGTAAATGCAAAATTTTGAATTGAGCAATGCATGAAATGGACTAAATTAAGCTAGATTTAGTGAAATGCATGTAACATAAACTCAACCAATTGAAACCGATAGTTAATGGTAGCAAATAGAAGTGTAAAAAAAAGGTTTTTAGTGTTGTAAAAGGTTGTTTCAGATCTGTTTTGGGACTGATTTTCCCAAGGTGGCAAATGAGTCCTAGTAGGGGTTTTTTTCAATTTCTTTGAGAATTTTCAATGGATTTTGATGATTTTTATGTTGTATGATGTGTATCCTATGTGAAAATGCAGTTTTTAGATGATTTTCAATGATTTGAGATGCATAAATGCAACCTATATGAAATTTTACTAATGCAAAATTTTGAAACCCTAGAATGCCAATTAACTAATGCAAAGTGCAATGCAATGTTAATGCAAGCTAGATATAGGATGATGATGGACTCCAAAGTAGAAAAGAAGGTATTATAAATGTAGGTTCACCAAAATGTAAGATAGAAAATACATGTCCTCTAGGGTTTAGAACCTAGGGCAACAAACTCTTTATACTCCACATTCAAGGACAAACCCTTGAGATTTCAATGCAAAGGAGATTGAAATCTTGCAAAGGGGCTATCCTAGGGGCTAAATGACATATAATGAGGGGTTCACCATAAAGTTAGAACTTGGAAAAGATAATGCAATACAATGTGGAATGAAAAACCCTAGTTCAATGTAAACTAACTCTAAATGACCTAGAAAGATGAATGAAATGCAACATAAAACTATAAAAAAGAAAGCATGTACTTGGAAACATGTGGAGGCTTGAATGAAGACTACAAATGCTGCTGATATTGAAATTTTGGCCTAATAGGATTCATTCTCCATTTTGGGTGAATCAATCCTAGATATGGATTTTTGCACCGGAGCAGGTTGTAGGAAAATGGGTATCAAAATTTGCAAAGATCTCTAAAAAACACCTATAGTGGAACTCATTTTCCACTTGTGGAAAATGAGTCCAGTTTGGCTTTTCTAGAAATTCAAAGTTTTGATCTACACCTCTCAGTCTTCTCTTTCTACTTCTCTAGGTTTTTGAATTTGAAACCCTAATTTTAGGGTTGTAGATGACCATTTAGTGATGATTACGAACTTGAAAATAGGGAGACAACTCCAAAAATCTTGAAACCTAATCTTCAATGTTTTTCAAGTCTTCAAAGAACCTAGATTTGCAATCACACAAAGAAAGAGTGCACAATTGTTGATTGTTAGGGAATAGGCATTTGCCTTGGTCAAACCCCTTTAAGGTAATTAAACCAAATGATGAATCAATGAAACAAGGACATGAAACATGAAAAATGATACCTTGAATGATGTCTTGTAAATGATGTTTATAAATTTGTAGCTTAATCATGAAATGGCCATGAAGGATGTAGATCTTGATCTTTAACAATAGGAATAGAACACTGCTTGGTCTTGGATCTTCAATGATACATCACAAAACTAGTTCAATAGCATGCTTGATGCTTGATATGATTTAAATGATGATGGATCTTGAATTGCTGCAACAATTGATGAAGAATCTATCCTTGAATGATCTTGAAATCTTTCTTGATGACCTTGGAATGCTTAACCCTTGCTTGCTTGACTTGATAACATGTAGGCTTATATAGCTTGGATGAAATAATGATTTGGAAGCTTGTTTATATAGGAAAGCCACTCAAGTGACTATTAATTAGATCCCCAAGGCCGACATAGGAGAAATTTGAACTTAAAACCCAAATTTTCCCACTCAAACCTCAAAAATAGCTCAAATGGGACTCACTCACCCAAGGTGGTGAATGGGTCCCACAAGGGCTATTTTGCCTACTAGAATGTCGAGGAGTGAAGAAATTAGGTTTATACGCTGATATTTTTGGGTTTTTGATTGAAATATGGCTTGGGATGCACAATATGGGGTCATAGGGGCCTATTAATGATGATATAAAGTTCATAAATTTAATAGGTCCCAAAATCAAATGTGAAAGTGCAAATAAATACATTTTACAACATTAAATTAAATAAAAATTGAGTCTATTTATCTTAGAAGGGTCTTATATCCCATGTGAATGTGTAAAACACATTATAACACTAGATTAGGCCCCCTTTATTTTACAAGCCTCCTAAATTCAATGTGAAGATGTGAATAAACACATTTTAGAACATTAAATTAAGGCAGAGTTAGGTTAATTTAGGGGTGATCCCATAATGTTGGCTTACAATTCTTGGGAGATTTTGATTTTTGTTGAAATCACATATTTTTAGAAAATATAATGATTTAAGCCCTAAAAAGTTCTATTTTAAGGATTCCAACTGAAGAGGGTTTGATCAAACCCCCTTGGATAGAACCTCGCTAGTATTAAACCATACCTATAACAAAGTCTCCTTTATACCTATCTAAATGCTAATAAAAAACCACTTTTGATTTAAATTTTGGGGGATCAAACGAATTCATTTAAATTTATTCTTTGTATGTATGTAGTCCTTATTATAAGCTTCCCAAAAAGTATAATTTTAAATAAATTTAATTTAATTATTATATTTATTTTTTATTTCTTGTGAATGAAGGTTTTTCACCGAAAATCAAGCTCTTTGTTCTGCAAAAGTGGAAAATAGAAGATAATCAAAAAAAAAATTTGAAAAATATCAGTGCACAAGATATTGAAATCCTTGATCCAAAAAAAAATGGAATTTTGATACATACAAAAAAAGTTATGTTGTATACAGTCTGCCTATGTGTAAATTGTAATTAGTTTAACTTCGAAACTTGATTAAGGAAAAAATATTCAATAAAAAACTATGAAACCAAATGAAACCACTATACATCATAGTTACAAATTTAAATTCAAAAAAAATATAATTTTATCCTTCATGGAAAAAAATTATGTTGTATACGGTGAACATCACTCCTTAAAAATGGTGTTTACTGAAAAAACTAGTTTTCAAAGGAGATGGAAAAAGAAGTGCTATTTGATTCCAAATTTTTTGAAAAAAATATATTTAGAATCTACAAACAAAATTTCACAAAAAACTTGTTTGCATGTTCTTCAAATTCATCATGGTTTAGCTGCTATAGGTGCCCAAAAGTGAAGATTTAGTTAGAAAAAATCAGTTTAGTGTCCAGTTTGGCAAAAAATTGTAAACCGGTATTGTGGGATCACCCTTAGCTTAAAAAGGGCCCAAGACCTAATGTGGATGTGTAAAAACACTCTCAACACTAGATCAAGGCGACATTAAGTCCAATTTATTAGTAAACATTCCCAAATTAAGCAAGGGATGCTTTTTTCTATACTACATTGATGTAGAGTCGAATTTTTTTAATTTTTTTTCTAATTCATTGCTCTTGTTATCTACTACTTTCCTCTTTGCTTTCTTATTTGCTAGGTCTTCCCGTAACTTTTATATTTACATATACAACCCTTTTTTTCTCTCTATCTTTATTTAAAAATGATGTGTACACCAATTCATTGTTCTTCTTTGATACACTAATTTTGTCTATATTTTTGAGCCCAAAAAATCTAATTGCAAACTGCTCACCTGAAATTCAGATCGATCCATCTGATTTGTTGGTTTATTTTGAACTGTAGGAAAAACAATTGTGTACTACATTTTTTCTTTATTTGTGTCAAATGTGGGTAATAACATTGTTTTTATAGGCTTTGAAGTTACAATAGACACACTCTCCATTAGTTGCTTATTTTATTTTTTATACAAGTCTAATTTCTTTTTAAACTCTTCAATGTAATCAAAACCTGGGGACACAAGAACCATTAAATTCTTGAATGGTGAAGGAATAGGATTACTTAGAGTTACTAATTTTTTCACAACCACACTAACTAGCAGTGGGGGAGTGCTTGGAAATAACTCCTTTGTTGTGGATCCACTAGTAGTGTGACTTGGACCTGTCAAAATCCTTTGCATGTTCTACATGCCTTGATCACCTGGTGTTTGTGTGGTATCTTGTATTGTTGTACTCATGTGTGTAATTTGTTGTTGTAGCACATGTTTACCACTACTAGTACTACTACCCATACCATCACCACCAATGGTAGTGTCAGTAGTAGTTAGCTCTCCACCATGGGCATACAACTTCCTAGTTGTGATTGTATCTGACCATGAGGATGAGGATTTGAAGCTCTACTTGTATGCCCTTGGTCTACTTTTTCACCTCCAAGGCCATATTTATCAACTGGTTTTCTATGCTCTACATTTGTTAACCTCCAAGGGCCTTGTCTTTGGGACCCTAAAGGACCACCTTCATAACCCTTTTTTTCAACTATGGTTTCTCTTGAAGTATATGCTTCTTTTTTGGCCTCACTTAAACTAGGTTTGAAATTGGCATGGATTTGTTCTTCCCTATCATCATTAGATTCGTCATCAATTTCTTGATCTTTAGGTTTTTCGGGATGCTCTATATTCCACAATTTTCTAAATTCGTGATCTTCTTCATTATATCCATACTCTGCAAGAGCTCTTGGATCACCTAGCTCCTTCCTTATAGACCAAAAGATAGTAATTTCTAATCATGACCAATTTTTAGTTGTAACTTTGTTATCTAGAGAATCTAGCATTTTTACTCTACTATATGGTTTATAACTTTTTTCATAAAAATTGTTGTAGGTCTCCTGATTGTCTTTTGATGCAATGCCATAATTTCTTTTAACAAATGTTCAAAAGAAATACCTTTCTGACCAACACTTTTCTCCATTTCTATTTTGACCTCATCCCAAGAATACTCATTTCTCAAGTTTTCAAGAAAGGGTTTAATTTGATGTTGAATTCTACTTCTAGCATTCATATTGGCCACAACCATTGATTTAATAGTGTCACATGGATCATACTACCAGTGACAAAATTCATCAAAATTTAAAATTTTCAAAAGATCATGTGCCACACTAAATGCTTTTCTCACGAATGCGAACCCTCCACATGAAAAAGGTAAAGAAGGAAATAATGTCTTCTTCTATTGATTAACAAAGTGTAGCTCATCAGTACTCTTCATCTTCCTTACATATTCCAATGCAAAAACCATTTTTATCACATGTATTGGAAGTTTGTATGGCTCTACTCCTGATCCATTAAGTACCAATTAGCCAAATGTATTTATTTTCCTAGTTGAATGCAATTTCTACATGGTATAGGAAATCTAGGCATTGGAGTATTTGTAATTTCTTGTTGCAATGGATCCAAGAAGTAGTCTACAAAATGAATATAGTTCCTTTGAGAATCATGCATCCTTATCTTAGTGGTCCAATCATATACTGGATCCATTTTATTTCCTTGAGCATTACTATAGGGCTGAATCTAAAGCTTGTTGGTTTGAAACATTCCTCTAAATTTGAATAGAAAAAATAGCACAAGTAGGTTGTGAATCTAAATGTCTTGGTGGAACCTCCTTTAATCATTAAGAATTGTTTATGCATGGATTCTACAATGTGCTCAATAAAATTATATTTGACGTGTAACACCATAAAGGATATTATATACCATTTCAAGGGGGCTTGCACCCACTTCCCAATTGCTATCCAGTCAATGGAAAAATGCTAGCATGGAAACAGTATCCTGAACCCATGATCTAAAAATATCAAAATCATAAGGAGGCTTATGATTACCTTTCAATTTTTTTCTAACTTTTATGTTATCCAGAACTATTTTATTTATGAAATAATTTTCCCCCCTTTCATCCACTGCTTCATAATCACTACCAAGATTTTCTAGGTCAATGTGGATGTTTCCAAATTCTTTGGTTATAAAGCCCAACACTTTTCCAAGTTCTTCTACATTAATGGATAACAGTTCTTCTTTTCTATCTTTATTAAAAATTTCTCTTTTGTTATCATCATAATTTTTAGCACATACCATGATAAATTATAGGCAAGGGAAAACCTCATGTAACATCTTGCACCCTAATCAAGTTACCCATGGTACACACTGATATTATTAACTTGTGAATAAGATGAAAAATGGGTGCTTTATGGCCTAGGTCATATAACACCACTCTTCTCCACAATTATTCATTCTAGGAGGAAGGATGCCCTTAGACCCCAAATTGGATTGACTATCAACATAAAGGTGAGTCAATTATCAACAAGGATGACCTAGGCAGGGTTCTTTAGGTTTTGAAGGGTTCACTACCAAGAAAATATTGGAAAAGACAACTTAACATTCAACTCACAAAACCTAGTAATGCAAGTCAAATGATGAATAAAAATGAAAAAAAGAAGTAACAAGTTAGAATGTGTTTACCTGGTAAGTCTACAAATGTGATGAGGATTCTAGAAATGAAAAAATGTTGTCAAAATATGCTAGGGAGGACTAAGATGCACTTACTGTTGTCTTAGTCCTGCTACTATTTTTTGAGGGAAATGTGAAATCTTCAGATGTCAGAACAAAATTTGAAATAATATTTACAAAATACTGTTGGGAGGACTAAGAAGCCCTTATTGCTATCTTATTCCTGATATAAATTTCTAAAATATTTCAATGTGATCCTATGGCTCATATACACCCTTCCTTTTTCTCAGATCTTAGTTCTCAAAACTTCTAGACACGGTCTATAGGTGAGTTTTCATGAAGATGATGTTGAATTTGATATGCAATTTTGCAACTTTACAGCTTTGCACTTCAAATAATCTTCAAGTATTCAACCTAAATCTACAAACAAAAACACAAAAGAGAGGATTTTTATTTTTGTTTTTAGTAAATGGGGGCTTACCTTGGTCAAACCCATTGTTGGTAATTAAACCTTGGAATCAAATGAAATAATGGAGGGAAATGAGGAATGGAAAAAGTGTTATGTTTCAATGCACCAAACCCTTGTTATGAAATCTACAAACTTGTATGAAGTGGCTAGATTAAATATAGAGTTTGAATCAAATGAATGCTTGATAGATCTTGAATTAAATTGCTTGCTTGAATCAAAACCCTACATCACAAATGTTAGCTCAAAAACACACATGATGCAAGAATATCTTTGACATGATGCTTGAATCTTGTTGATGGATCCAAATGCTTGATGAATTGCTCTTGAATTCTCTTATGAGCTCAAATTTTCTATTATGAATGAATACTCAAGTTGCTAGGATGAAAATAAATAAAATAACCTTATATTTATACTTATCCATGCTTAATTTCTTGAAATTACACTACAACAAGCTAACATATGAATGTTGGAAGTGGATTCACTCTAAGAGGGGGGGGTGAATCAGAGTGGAGTAATTTTACCTTTTAACTTTGAAAGCATAATGAAACTTTTACTCATTTAACCCGAAGTGAGAGATTTATTTAAGCAAGTGAACATTAACACTTTAGATCAGATTGACATGAGACTTGACTAACATTTACAACCCATATTAAAAGCATCATATGATATTATTCAATTAAATATTTATGAACAATATTGTTGTGCTTTATTAACAGAACTATAAAACTTCATAATATGCAACTTTGACTTGCTTTTGAAAAAAATTTGAGCATTCATATTATGAGCACAGAATGCAGAAGTTAATTCACTTTATGAAAGACATTTTGCATCAGATTTTCACAATCTAAATTTTCATGACAAACTTGAGCAAATTGAATTTAAACTTTTAAATAGCCTTAAAGTATCAAAGCATTGACCAACTGAATGAGCACAATAACATAAATTACTAAAAGAAAGAGTATGCAAGATAAACATAAATCACACAAATAAGAGACACATAAATTGCCGAGTGGAAAACCCTCTTGGGGTAGAAAAACCACTCCTGAACTGCCTTACTGGCTTAATTTCAAAACCACTGCCTACAATGCCTTATAGGCTAATTTTTGAGTACCAACTCAAGGAGCACCGACCCCTCATTTAGAGACACCAATCTCAAGGAGCACCAACCCCTTTTCTATTTTCAGTGAATCACACAATGATACAGAGGCTCTCTCTATTTCTCTCTTATCTATCAAGTGCCTCTTGACATAAAATATCTAAAATCCTCAAAGTTGAAAAATGAACTTTCAGAATTTTAGCCATTGTCAAGCCTTAAGTTAGCTTGATTATCAACTCATATTTCAGATTTTCAATCTCAGAGCTCAACATTTTTCAATACAATCACTATTATGTACTCACACTAGTTTTTCCCTTTTTGTTTCATACTTTTCTCATTGTTCTTCTCTTTTTATCAATTAACTCTCTCCTTCTATTTTTATACTCTTTTCATAGATCTTCACTGAAAACTAGTTAACCCCCCAATTCTCTCTTTTTGTTTTTCCTTATTATTAAAGCCCTAATCTCTCTATTTTATTTTGATTACAACTTTCATCATTACATTCAAGGAAGGTTACAACAGTTGCTCATTTTTCTATTTCAGAGAATAAAACAAAGATGATTATTAGGTTACCAAACTTCAATCGACCAACAATGCCAAGTGTTGCAGTATCCATGTGAAAGATCAATATGAAGAAGTTATTCTGACAAGAATACCCAAGAATTATGCAAATATAGAAGGCAGATTGAAACCTATCCTCTCAAGCAGCCTGCACAATTAGTGCTAAAACCAAAACAACATAAGATCTAAATAAATCATAAACCATAGCCATTGAAACTACTGCTATATTAAAGTAACCGAAATATAAATGTAGTGAAACCGAAACCATAAAATGATGCATTCAAGAACAGTTACCAATGACTCCAAGTGTGAAACTAAGAAGATTCTTCAGGCTTCATGATTACCCACAACTCAAAAATACCATTCCTTAAATCTGATATGGTAACCCTATTGAAATGTAATACTAAGCATGTGAAATCATTATAGTTCTAACTGAGAAGAAACTAAACCAAATCTTCAACTTCCATGCAGAAGCAAGCACTTATCCCTTATTAACCTTGCCAGTAAAGGTAATGGTTCTCCAAAGATAAATAGATGAATACTTGTGAAGACCATAACTGAATTTCCCATGACCAATTTACCAGATCTATGAAGTAACTGAGTAGCTCGAGCTCCTTCCACATTCAAACTCTTTCCCAATGGTAGGAGACTACCAGGTGAATTGACCATTGTCATGGTCTTCCAATATTTCCTATACACTATTAAAGATTAGTAAGCCAATGAATGCAAATAAACGGCTGAGGACAAGGTTCCATGGTGTTGGCTAGTGTAGGGTTCCAAAAAAGTGAACAATGAGAAGCGAAAATTAATGACCTAAACTTCCAAATGAACCAGAACACAAATTCCTTTCTCCACCATGCTACCACAGCGTTCATTCTATTCACTCGTGGTATAGCGGTGACTAGCACTGATTGTTACCGCTTCCTTTACTGCTTCCTTTCCACTCGAGCGTGGTCTCCCTTCTACTACCCGCGGTATAGCGGTAGCTGCCTTCCATGTGGCTAACTATTTCCACCGCACTACCATGGTTTCCCTTCTGACAACCCATGGTATAGAGGTAGCTGTCTTGCATTCCACTAGTTGCTTTCACCACACTATCGCGGTTACTCTTTTGACTACCTGCAGTATAGCGGTAGCAGTCTTGCATGCCACTAATGGATTTCACTGCACTACCACGGTCACTGGCTTAATTTCCAGTGGTACCATAGTAAGACCTTGATTCATAATGCCCTTTGAAGTCCATGGCCTTACCAAAGTCAAACATGTCGACAAATATGAGGCCATGCATTATTGCTGCCAAATGTCGAATTACTTTACCCACGGTCGATTTGCCACCATTCTAAGATATGTATACCCAAAGACTTGTGTTGACCAAGGAGCCAAAAAACATGCATGGGATTGATCAGTGTGTTTCTCAAAGCCTGAATGCAATATAATAACCAATGTCATATCATGTGCCAAATAATATCCAATGAATTATGAGGTATAATGAAGGCAAATGTTCAAGTTAAATTCAATATGCTTTTCACCCAAGCCAATATCAGTTGTTTAAGGAAACGCAATATTTTTTTCTTAAAACATGAAACCCACCTGCATTTTATAACTCAAGCACCAAGAACCAAAGAGCATTACCTTAACATGGGAGCATTAAATTGTAACCAATATTGTTGCACATGAAACCAAATAACAAATGTGCCAAACAAATGCCATAATAAGACCAGACTGATAAATGCTTCCAAGGCACCAACCCAGGGCGGTTTTGACATCAAGGACAAATGCCACAGATGAAGTCAACAATGAAATCATTAATTAAAGGAGGCTAAATCTTGCCAAGATTCGAAATTAAATCCTAAAAATAAATTGAGGGGGACCAAGATTCCCTAGGTGGCATCTTAGTCCCCAGGCTTAAAACTTGGAGCATAGACTCCAAAAAGGGGCCCCTGTAAGGCACATTAAAAATCAGGGTCGCAAGTTCCTTGGGGGAAAAATACGCCCTAGGTGGCATCTTAGTCTTAACCCAAAAATCAGGGACACATAACCAAAATTATTAAATTATCATTTATCCTTTGATGTTTGTCGAGATTAGCCATAAAAATATATATAATTTATTAGGCTTGTGGATGCAGATTAAGACATAAATAAAGATAAATAAAGCAAGGAAGGCCCAAAAAAGTATGAAAATGCAAGTGTATGCATTTTCCTACATACATTTAGCCCCCACTTTAGTGAGAGGATGGACTTGGGGTATGTGCAGGATCATGATAGGCCAAAAAATGGCGATATCTAAGTGATATGATGGCCCATGTGGCTAACGACTTTTTTTTAACCCAAAATTGATGAAACGAAAAGGGTTTTTAAAGGAGATTCTCGAATTTCCACCATTATAAATTATGCTTTACTTTGAATTTAATAAATTATTACTATTCATTTGCTATTTGAATTACGACTAAAGTCCTTATTAATAGGTTGACTGAAAAAAATCTATAGCTTTCAAATGGTATCACATTTTTTGAATCCAAAACATGCGTCACATTCTATGCTTCACATACTATAGGATTAAAAATAAATAAAAATGAATTTCATGAAGTTTTGACCAAGTTAAGGTGGCCAGGCATACGAGTTTTTATATTTTTTAAAAGTTGTAATTAAAAAATCATAATTAATTATTTACTTGGAAAAAAATTACAAAAATATATGCATCACATTGGGACATGAGTCCCCTACTTATATCTAAAATCTTATAAAAAATAATTATCATTTTATTGTGGTTAGGATGGTTAGACAAACACCTACTTCTTAGTTTTTTCCTAAAATTTAAGTACTACTGCATTGAAATTTCAAGTTTTCACCAAATAGTTTTATTTTATTTTAAAATAAACCTAGTAGTTTAGAAAATACATCAATTTGCTACAGATTCTATTCTTACATATTTTTGAAATAATATAGATAACTTATTAAAATAATTAAATCAAGTTGCCTAACTCTAATTTTTTGAACTGTATTGCCACTTAAGGGCCTGGTTTTTCCATGATGATCTTGCACATACCCCTTGCTTGAAACTCACACTAAAGCAGCCAAGTACATAATCAAGAGGGGTTCAAATGTATGAATGGTAGTAAGATAGGATGGAAATAACCAAGAGAGTGGCCAAGCCCCCATGATCAAGATCCTATGATAGAACAACATAGGAACAAAGGTACATACTTATGGATGATATATGAGGCCATTAACAGATCGTAAAAATAAACCATCGAAGATAGAAAAGGGAAAAAGAAAAAGAAAAAAAATGCAATGAATCAAGCTTTGACTAGATGTCCAACGCGTTGTGGACCGGGTCTAGGTTGTTTTTCCAAAAAAGAGGTTTACAAGTGGAACATGTTGTCCACTATGCAAAAAGATGCATGCTCACAAGGGCTAGTGAAGCTATTTGTCCACTAGGTGAGCCCCAAGAGGTCCATATTAAAGTCATACCCCCATGACTATGATAAGGACAAAAAGAAAATGCTTGCTCACAAGGGCTAGTGAAGCTAGTTGTTCACTAGGTGAGCCCCGAGGAACCATATCAAATCCATACCTCCATGAATTTAATAAGGTACAAAGAGAAAATGCATGCTCACAACGGCTAGTGAAGCTATTTGTTCACCAGGTGAGCCCCGAGGAACCATATCAAAGCCATACCTCCATGAATTTAATAAGGTACAAAAATGCAACACAATAAGAAAGAGGGATGTTCAAAGGGATATTTCTTAGTTCATGTGAGGTATTAATCTTAGGCGACATTGTTCCTAATGTCTCCAAGAGAGGACCAATCAAAGGATAAAAGATTTACAACTTGGGGAATGTAGTGGGTTGCATCACCACTAAGAGAAATGTAATATGTTAAGATAGATCAAGCTCTTGAAGGTCAATACTCTCAATATGACCACAAAGAGAAAAACACATTGCATGAAATAAGAAAACCCCATCAAGGAACCTGAAAAATGCAAATGAAATAATGCCAAAATAATGCCAATGTATGCCTCCACTTTAAATAAATTGTTAAACACCATGAACTATGAGCAATTACTTTAAAGTAGACAAACATGAAAAAGAAAAAGGAAAAGAGGCTTACCCCCTAAAAACACATAAGGAATCTATGGATTAGAGGTTAGTATTTGACTTTACTACAATGATATTAGAGAGCTCAAAAATATCATCATTCTCCAAATACACATAGAGATGGGAGAATGACACAAAGAGAGCAAAAAAAAAGAAAAAACTTTTGGGTCAACATGGAAGAGACATAGGGTGTCTCAATGCCTTGTGTCATCCCCAAAAGGAAAACACAAGAGAAAAATGAAAATGAAAGGTAAATGAAAGATACAAAATCTTTTGGGCCAACATAAAGAGACATAGGGTGTATTGACGCCTTGTGTCATCCCCAAAAGGAAAACACAAGACAAAAATGCAAATGAAAGGTAAAAAACAATGAAAAGGAAAGAGCTTACGAAATATAGAAGAATGTAAGTATGAATAGAGGAATGCACAAAGAGAGAGACAGAACATTAAATATAACATCATGGGGGATCAAATTACACACATGAAATCAACAAAAAAGAGAAAAAATCAAAGAAAAAAGACTAGTAAAGCACATGTGAGTCAACCATGTAGCTAGTCATCCAAATCCTAGTCTTGTTCAGTATATGTAGAATGCAGATCACTAGCGAGAGGGATAACATCAATCTCTATAATAGGAGAATCAATAGATTCAACATGGTGTGCATCACTGGATTTAGGAGGATCATCACGGTTGTTATCACCTAAGCTCATAGAAGAGGAAAAAACCAAATTCAACTCATTATACACTTGCTCATCAATTTTAGTGGTTTACTCATCATCATCCAAGCCAACCAAAATAGGAGGACAAATAATAATATATCTGGGTATGTGCAGGATCATGATGGATTAAAAAGTGGCGATATGATGGGTATGTGTAGGGTATGTAGCTGATGACTTTTTTTTAACCCAAAATTGATGAAATGAAAAGGATTTTTAAGGATATTCACAACTTTTCAGTGATATAAATCATGCTTTACTTTGAATTTAATAAATAATTATTATTCATTTTCTATTTGAATTACGACTAAAGTCCTGATTGATAGGCTGATTGAAAAACATCTATAGCTTTCAAACGATATCACATTTTTAAAATCCAAAACATGTGTCACATTCTATGCTTCACATACTATAGGATTAAAAAATAAAAATTTGAATTTCATGAAGTTTTGACCAAGTTAAGGTGGTTAGACATACGCGTTTTTGTATTTTTTTAAGTTGTAATAAAAAATTCATAAATAATTATTTACTTGGAAAAAAATTACAAAAAAATATGCATCACATCAAGACATGAGTCCTCTACTTATATATAAAATCTTATAAAAAAATATTATCATTTTATTATGGTTAGGGTGGTCAAAAAGACACCTACTTCTTTTTTTTTCCCTAAAATTTAAGTACTACTACATTGAAATTTCAAATTTTCACCAAATATATTTTTGTTTTTTTTTAAAATAAACCTAGTAGTTTAGAAAATACATTCAATTTTATACATATTCTATTCTTACATATTTTGAAAATAGTATAGATAACTTATTCAAATTTTTATGTCAAGTTGCCTAACTCTGATTTTTCTGAATTTTTCGCCACTTAAGGGCCTATGTTTTCCATGAGGATCCTACACATACCCATCTATTGGTTTTGGTAATGGAGGAGGCTCATCATTTTTTTCTTCTCTCAAGTTTGGATTTTTATTTTCTATGTTGTTCTCTTTGTTCAACTTTCAAGAAATAGCACAATGCCTATGCCTACACTCTCTAGCATTTTAGTTTCATTTATTATGGTTTTCAAGTTGCATTTGTGTAGGGGAAAGTTTATCAACCATAGTTTTCTTTTCTTCTTGTAAGGGAAGAACAAAAGAAACCATGGAAGGTCTTTCAACCACTTTGGCTTTATAAATTTTATTAGAAGGTGGATTAGGACTTATTTGGTTTTCTCTTGGCCTTTTGTAGGAAATAGGTAAGGGATTTTTTATGGATGGGTCTTGGTTAGCTGGTAGGGCTTTAAGCTCAATATTGTTTTCTTCAAGGGGTAGAGGTTCAATCATGGGTGGAGGCCAATTTTCAAGGGATAGCTTGCCTATGCCTTTTTCTTTGAACTTTTGGTAGGATAGGAAAAGGAAGTCCTCACGAGGTCTTATATGCTTCATGGGCTCAAGCCAAAAATATTCTAAGGAAAAATTTCCCTGGGAAGATGGAGGTCTAAAGCCACTATGGTTCATAGTGAATATTTCATTGTTGACTAGAAACTTTAAGCACTTATGGACAATGGACGGGACCACATTCATGGATAAAATCCATTTGTAGCCTTAGAAATTTACACGAAATTGATCTGAATTAGAGATGATAGGGAATGATACATTTTCATTTCTTCAGTCCTACTTGTAAAGGGAATGTGATCAAGCCCATTGTAGCATGAGCAAAACCATCATGAGTTTTAATCCATTCTTTTGGTTTATCATATATATCTTGAGTAAGTTCATGCACATATAAGAGTTCTTTTGTGATCACATTCTCTCCACATATAGGATCAATTAAAATCCAAAGAGTGGTCTTGTCAATAATCTATTGGCTATGTAAAGAGGACCATCAAGTGCATTTTTTATTGTTTCTTCTAAAGAGAAAGTAATGTCAATGGGAATTAAAGGGTTTGTTGTTTACGAGGCTTGATGTCAATCAATCCTATCATTGTATTAATAGGACTTTTTTCATTATTATGCATAGGATTTTGTTCATCATCATCCATAGGATTTTTCTTTTAATCTTTCATGTTATCATTATCCATGTCAACTCTCATCACATCAGGCTTAGTTTCACTAGCCTTAACAAATTAAATATTATGGTTAGGGATGGGATTGATAAGGATTTGAAAGTTTTGGTCAGGAGGAGCTATAGACTTATTACCTTTGTCATTCACACCTCCAATTTGGATATGATTAGAATCAATGAGGTCTTCAACAAGATGTTTAAGACACTTGCAATGTTATGTATCATGTCCTTTTTGTTGGTGATAAGCACAATAGGAATTGTGTCTAAAGCTCGAAGGTAATGGCATGCTAGGATCAAGAGGTTGAATGAGAGGTAAGGTAAGCATGTTTTTGTTTATTAGGCAAGTCATGATATTTTGAAGTGTGTTGAGTAAGGGAGTAAATTGTCTTTGTGGATCCCCAAAGATATAAGGATTACTCTTCTTTATAACAACTACTTGGGTATCAACTTGTTGGGTAGGTTCGGTGGTAGAATTTAGTTGAAGGAAACTTTTATTTGTCTTCTGAAAGGCTAGTTGGTGTTTTGGTTTGAAGGTTTAGACTTTTAAGGATGGGTAGAGGTAGTTTTTGGTTCAAAAATACCTACAAAATTCTAAAAATCTTGAAAATTAGTGTGTAAGTGCATGAAGGAAGGGAATTTCATCATGGTAAGCTTGGATCATATCTTACTTTACAAATTTTCTATGAACATTTTTTGAATTTGAGAATCATGAATCTTCACACTAATTTTGGAATAAAGAAAATGGTAACATGAAATAAATTCAGTGACCTGTTCAGCTTCATGTTGCTTACATCTCATCAAATTAGGCAATGTCATTTCAGGAACCATATGCACTTGGAAATGGTTAATAAAGGCTTCGACAAGTTCATTAAATGAACAAATTGAGTTATTTAGTAATGTAGAAAACCAATCCAAGGAGACATCCTTCAATGATTGGGAAAAAAGCTTAGCCAAAATTTTATCCTCAAGGATAAAGCAAAAGCAAAAGCAAAAGCAAAAGCAAAAGAAAAAGCAAAAGCAAAAGCGAAAGCAAAAGAAAAATCTTGGAAATGACAACTTAACATTCAACTCGCAAAACCTAGTAATGCGAGTCAAATGATGAATGAAAATGAAAAAAATAAGTAACATCAAGTTAGGATGTGCATACCTGGGAAGTCTGGAAATGTGATGAGGATTCTAGAAATGCGAAAATTCTATCAAAGTATGCTAGGGAGGACTAAGATTCCCTTATTGTTGTCTTATTCCTACTACTATTTTTTGGGGGAAATGTAGAATCTTTGGATGTCAAAATATAATATGAAAGAATCTCTAGAAAATACCCTTTGGAGTACTAAGACACCCAAGCACTATTGTCTTAGTCCTGATCCAAATTTATGAAATCTTTGAATGTGATCCTGAGGCTCAATATCTGCACTTCCTTATTCTTAAATCTCAGGTCTTGGTACTTCCATATTTGGTTTGTAGGTGAGTTTTCGTGAAGATGACAAAATTGCACTTCAAATGATCTTCAAGTCTTCAACCTAAATTTGCAAACATAAACACACAAGAGAGGAAAAACTTGTTGATTTTTAGTAAATGGGGGTTTTCCTTGGTCAAACCCCTTGTTGGTAATTAAACCTTAGAATGAAATAAAATAATGGAGGTAAATGATGAATGAAAAAAGTACTATGTTGCAACTTGCCAAACCCTTGTTATGAAATCTGAAAACTTGTATGAATTGACTAGCTTGAATGTACATCTTGAATCAAATGAATGCTTGATAAATCTTGAATTGAATTTCTTGCTTGAATCAAAACCATACATCACAAATATTAGCTTAAAAACACACATAATGCAAGAATATCTTTGACATGATGCTTGAATCTTGATGATGGCTCCAAATTATTGATTAATTTCTCTTGAATGCTCTTTTGAACTTAAATTTTCTATTATGAATGAATACTCAAGTTGCTAGGATGAAAATGAATGAAAAAACCTTGTATTTATACTTATCCAAGCTTAATATCCTAAAATTACACCACAAAAAATTGACATATATGAAATCATTAATTAAAGGAGGCTAAATCCCACCAAGATTGAAATAAAATATTGAAAATAACTTGAGGGGGACAAAGATGCCCTAGGTGGCATCTTAGTCCAAACCCAAAAATCAAGGAAACAAAGCCAGAATTATTAAATTATCATTTATCCTGTGATGTTGGTTGGGACTAGCCATAAAAAGATATAATTTATTAGGCTTGTGGATGAAAAATAGGACCAATTAAGAAATAAATAAAGATAAATAAAACAAGGTGGGCCCGAAAAAGTGTGAAAATGCATGGGTATGCATTTTCCTACACTAAAAATTGCATTTACTTTGCAGCCTTATTCTGAGATGAAAATCTAAGTTCTGAGGTATGCCTACAATAGATTTCAAGATCATAAATATCATGGAATTCATCAGTGAAACCTAGGGTTTTAAGCAATTTTGCATAATGTATATTTTTATTCGATTTTTCTCTAGTGGTATTAGTAGTAGACATGCTTATACAATGTGAAATTATGAATTCCCTCTTAATCATCCTTAATTTAAATTCTTAATTCTTAAGTCTCTCAACCCTAAAACCAAACTTCAAAGTTTGAAAAAATAAGACTTTAAGAAATGATGAAAGTTGAAACATAGTCATAGGAATTATGTCTTTCACTTACTTGGATTTTGATTCTTGAAAAGATTAATACTAATAGGCATAGAATGACTGTGTTTGACATGGAACCCAAAATATCCCTAGTGCATTGCTATGAGAAATATGAAATCTCCCTGTTTACTGACCCTCTCACTTAAAAATAAAATCACTTAGCACTTAGCAGTAGAAATTTTTCTCTTTTTTTTTAATATTAAATTGAATGAAACATTGAAATGTAAACGTGTTGCTTCCAGACTACACAATTAGTACATGGTTGTCTTGTATTGACAACAAATTCTAAAATGTTGATCTTTGTAAATCTAATGGTTATAGGGTGATTCTGAAGGTTTAAGTTCGCAAGCCTTGCACTCTATGCATTTCATTCTAGAATGTAACTACAACCATACACCAAATGTTCATCACACAGTTGAGTAATTTATGATATAAAAAATAAACATGTGTTTTAAAGTTGTTTTAAACTTTAGTGCACTAGGATTGAAATCAAGGCCAGGGGGTCGATAACTTAACATTGTAAAGGACTTAACAAAATAAATCATGATACTGAGAACTAAGGGATAAGGTCAATGAAAAATTAGAAATCAATAAAATTTTAGTAAACCCTAACAAGAGTGACAAATTTTGGTGTTTATAATATTTTTTGTCAATTTGATGACAACTTTCTTTTTTCATTTGTATTGCTTTATGTTGTACTTTTAAATCTACATGCAGTTATTTCATAAATAGATAATACTTAATTTATTAAAGGAAAAAAACTGATTTGAATACATACATAGACACTGAACTTAGAATATAATTCTTTACTGTAAATGAATAATGAAGAATAACACAACACAACCATTTATTTTATTACAATAGAATTAGAATGTCACATTATTACATATCTTTTTAAAGACGAGTATAGCATGTAAGTTCCAAGCTCATGTTTTATATAAATAACATGTGTTACTTTATATAATACAAATAAAAATGTAAGCACCAAGCTTCTATTGGACCGTTGGTGATAATGTAATACAAATGTCCCTCTGAAAATAAATGCATGGAACTTTCTCGGTCAACTATGCACTCTATAAATAAATATATGAGACTTTCCTGAGAAACCATGCGCTCTCAAAATAAATGCATGGGGCTTGCCTGGTGAGCCATGTTGGGGAAATGGGAGCTATGAAGATATAAAATGTACTTCTTTTGATTGAAAAATAGATTCATGCAAAAGATTAGGGGTAGTAAAATTTCTCCCATATTTTGCACGCAGCCTCCATGCACTGGGATAGCACTTATCTCCATCAAAGCTCCTCATCCTAGTTCAAGACCTGCCTCAAAATTTAGGAGAACCAGATCAACTTCTTTCCAATTTCAGCCATTCTAAACTTGAAGGAAATTGGTCTTTTACTCTGTAACTACATAACTGGAGGTCGAAGAATTTAGAGTATCCCCAATAATACCACATCATCTTCTTCCTGAATCCTTATTAACATTACAAAATGAAAACCCTTATGACAATTCAGTACATTGCACTCAATAGTAAAGCCTTTAGCCTTCAACGAATGATTTTAGTTGTGCTCACTATCCCTATTTATGGGCCACCAGTGCCACTACTAGCTTGATCCTTGTTTACTTGTGAGTCGTTCCACGTGTGAGGCTAGGTACTAGTAGGTATTAGCACAAATTTGTATCACACTTTTGGCCAACTTATCAACACAAGTTAATTTAAGTATTTTTAACTAAAAAATAATTTTGGTCAAACATATGATCTTATAAGATTCATTCTAGCTAATTTATATATGTCCAAAACTTTTCCAACTAATTTTTTTGGCTAAATGCATATTCAATGCCACTTTGAATCCAATTTACCAAAAAATAAAAATTATTTGAAAAAACTTGATGTTTCAGCAACTTCTACTCGTGTAATTTTTTATTTTTTAAATATAAAAATACCCTTTTGTAGATCCATAAGTTTAGTTTTCAAAAATGTATATATTTTAATACTTTAATTATTATTTATATTTTCCTTTTTATTTTTACTAAATGTAGGTTATCAACACAAAACATTAGGTTGATTATTGTTGCAAGTATGGATGTGTTTGGTGGTGTTTTCATTAATGTTGTCATTGATGTCACCATAGTTAATGTTGAGTAAGTTGTGTTTTTCCAAGTTCTTTTGAGAAAATCTGAGAAATAAGGAAAATAGTGTTGAAGTATGTTTTGAGTGTGCTTCAGTATTGTGATATGCATTTCTCCTATGTTGATCTTATGCCTATGTGGATATATAGGTTTGTTCATATGCTGTAATGGATAATATATCCTGAGTTTTAGCTTTTGGTTCGATGGAGAGTAGAAGATATGTTCACTGGTGTATGAACTAGTTTACCAGAACTATTTGTTTATGGACTAGGAGAATTTTTTTGGCTTCCCAGTCTTCTGATATTTAGTTTTAGATCTTGTGGATCTGGAAGATTAATTTTTTTAATGGTTTCTATGTTATGAAAATTTTTCTTGTGGTTTGGTGCTCTAGAAGACCTCCTCTAGAGCTCTTGTGTTTCTACTAACTGGTGGACGATTGGACTGGTGAAGAGTTCTCTGTAAATCAAGTTGGTTGTAATTGTCGTGGATGTATCTGAGGTGTTCTCAAAGATGGTAAAATGATTGGTGAATTGTGTTGAGTGATCAACTTGAGATTATCTTGTTGGAGAAGTGTTTACTTCAAATATCATTGGTGTTTTCATTAGGTTTGGCCGACCTGGTGTTTATATAATACAATAAGTATTTTCATCGAATTAAGAAAGAACGTGTGAGATTTAAGATGTTGTTTGGGTCCTAAATTAAATATGTAATTGGTCCTCTCTCATTCTTATCCACCATGGGAATGTTGAATAGCTGACCTAGTTTGAAATTGTATAAGCCAACCTTGATGAATGTTTCTAAGGTTGGGGATGATATAAAAGCAAGTCAGGTTGTGAAAAATTCAATATCCATCCACCAATCATCCACGAATCAAGCAAGTTAGTGAAGTGTGCAAAAAAGTGTGAAAAATAGAGAGTGGAAGAGTGAATTAAGGCAATAGACCTTTAAGGTGTTAGATTCCTGAAAGTAGTGAGTTGATGGCATCTGCAATATTCTAATCAGGTTGTGAATGTGTGGAACCCTAGTGGTGGATCTTCATCTATCTCTTTTGTTTTTTCTCTGTATGTAGTGAGCCTCCTTTCTAAACAGTGAGTCCTTCTCAATGCTATGAGCCATTAATCTGGGTAGTGAGCCTTTGTATTTGGGCAGTGAGCCTTTCTATCTAGTTTTTCCTTACTACTATTTTGTGAGTTAATCTTCACCCTGGATTTTCCCTCATTGGTTTGTTCACGTAAATTAGGTTTCTTTGGTTTTTTCTTTATGTTATTTGCACTTCATGTTTACACTTAATAATAGACTGAATTTAAGGTGAAAAAGATTAAGTTTAAAATTAAAGAGATTTGGTACAACTGATTCACCCCCCCTCATAGTTGTCTTGTGCATTTCAACAATTGGTATCAGAGCTTTGGTTCCTTGGTGAAAATATTAACCACTTGAGGTAGATCAGATGGTGCACAAGGGTATGTGCAGGATCATCATGGAAAAAACAGGCCCTTAAGTGGCAATAAAATTCAGAAAATCAGAGTTAGGCAACTTGACGTAAAAATTTGAATAAGTTATCTATATTATTTAAAAAATATGTAAGAATAGAATCTGTATAAAATTGAATGTAGTTTCTAAACTACTAGGTTTATATTAAAAAAAAACAAATCTATTTGGTGAAATTTTGAAATTTCAATGTAGTAGTACTTAAATTTTAGGAAAAAACTAAGAAGTAGGTGTCTGTCTGACCACCCTAACCACAATAAAATGATAATATTTTTTTATAATATTTTAGATATAAGTAGGGGACTCATGTCCTGATGTGATGCATATTTTTTTATAATTTGTTTCCAAGTAAATAATTAATTATGATTCTTTTATTACAACTTTTAAAAAATATAAACTTGTATGTCTAACCACCTTAACTTGGTCAAAACTTCATGAAATTCAATTCTTTTTCTTTTAATCCTATAGTATGTGAAGGATAGAATGTGAAACATGTTTTGGATTCAAAATATGTGATACCATGTGAAAGCTATATATTTTTTTCAATCAGCCTATCAATCAAGACTTTAGTCATAATTTAAATAGAAAATGAATAATAATTATTTATTAAATTTAAAGTAAAGCATAATTTATATTGGTAGAAAGTTGAGAATATCCTTTAAAAACCCTTTTTGTTTCATCAATTTTGTGTAAAAAAAAATTCATCAGCCACATGGGCCATCATATCACTTAGATATCGCCACTTTTTGGCCCATCATGATCCTGCACACACCCACAAGTTGCAACTTCCTATTTTTGATGGAGTTGATTATAGTGACTAGAAAGAGCATATGAAAATTTATTTGGTTTCACTTAATTTTAACACCTGTAAGGCTATGGAGACAAATTATGTGATACCAGTAGCTAGTCCTTCCTCCATTGATGAGGTTACAACTTATGAAGAAAAGGAAAGAGCAAGGTCTGCTTTATTTAGTGCTTTATCTAAAACTGAAAGATCAAAAGTTATTTCTCTGCCTACTACTCATGAAGTATGGACAATGTTGAACGACATTTATGAGGGGAATGATAAAGTAAATTTGTCAAGGAAACTAATTGCTAAGCAAAAATTTGAGAACTTGAGAATGTAAGATGGAGAAGACATTGCAATCTATTATCAGAGAGTTGAAACTATAGAAACAAAAATCAAGAATCAAGGTGGTACCATGTCAGATGAAGATATAATTGAGAAGATATTGATGACCTTAATAGAAAAATACAGTGACAAAGTATCTGCACTTAAAGAATAGTATGATTTGAAGACATTTAACAAGGAGCATCTATTTGGTGTCCTAACTAAATTTGAGATGAGAAAATTTGTAAGAGATAAGGAGAAGATTGAAACAAACTTTAAAGCAATGAAGATAGAAGATGATCTATATGAAGATGATACAAAAGATCTAGAAGAAAATTTCACAAGGAGATTGAGGAAAGGTACTAGTAAATACAAAGGTAAGTTTCCCTTTAAGTGTTTCAACTGTGGAAATATTGGTCATTATGCATCAAGATGTCTTAATAGAGCTACAAAAAAGAAGAACACAAATAATAACAATAATTAAAAAGATAAGAAGGATAAAAAATTCAAGAAGCTGTATTATGTCAAGGAAGATGCCAGAATTTATGATGATGAATCTAGCCTTGAGGAAGATAAAGATGAATGCTTGTTTCTAGCCTTGGAAAATAAAGTTGTACCTACTAACCCTGGAAGATGTGCAAAAGAATCTAGTCTGGAGAGTAAGAAGGATGAATTAGAAGGTAATCTGGTAATTTATTTTCATGCCAGACAAGATGAAGATTCTTGGGTAATTGATAGTGGATGTTCAAATCATATGACTAGAGATAAGATTAAGTCTACTAGACTTGAGAAATATGATGGAGGAATAGTCATGTTTGGAGATGACTCTAGTTGTAAGATTGTTGGTAAAGGAACAATTAGCTTTTATGGAAAACATAATACTGATGATGTTTATTATGTAAAGGGTTTAAGGAATAATCTCTTAAGTGTTGGACAAATGTGCAGCAAAGGTTTTAAACTTGTGTTTCAGGATAACACTTGTGAGATCAGAAAAAGGATCCAAAACTGTGGTAGTAGTTGGAGGAAGAATTCATGGAAACATCTACCATCTTAGAGGTGGTGATGTTCAATGCTTTGTTTCTCATATTAGTGATAGTTGGCTCTGGCACCGGAGGATGGGACATGTGAATTTTGATAATCTCATTAGGATTAGTTCTAGAGAATTTGTCAAAGATTTTCCTAGAATCACAAAGCATTCAAATTCAATCTGCAGAAGTTGTCAAGTGGGAAAAAAAACAATAAACAGTTTTAAAGAAAAGGATCAATCATCTACTAGGATGATATAATTAATTCACACAAACCTCTGTGGTCCTACAGGAATAGGAAGCCTAAGTGGTGATAAGTAATTTATGCTCTTAATTGATGATTACTCTAGGATGACATGGGTGAAATTTATTAGAGAAAAGGCTTAGGCTCTTGATAGATTCAAAGTGTTTAAGGAAAGATTAGAAAATGAGGCAAACTTGAAAATCAAATGCTTAAGGTCTGATAGAGGTGGAGAGTTTACATTTGGTGAGTTCAATGAATTATGTGAAGAACATGGCATAAAAATACATTACTCTACTCCTAGAATCACTCAATAGAATGGAGCTGTGGAAAGAAAGAACCAGATTGTGCAAGAGGCTGCCAAAACTATGATGAAAGAGGCCAATGTTCCTGATGTGTATTGGAGAGAAGAAATCCATACTGTTGTTTACATACTTAACAAAGTTCAAATCAGAGGTAACAACACTAAGAACCCTTATAAGTTATGGACTAGTAAGAATCCTACTATGAATATTTTAAGGTATTTGGAAGTAGATGTTATATTAGAAGAGATGAAGAAAATCTTGGAAATTTTGATGCTAGATGTGATGAAGGAATTTTCCTTGGATATTCAGATAAAAACAAGGCTTATAGATGTTTTAATAAGAGATCGAGGAAAATAATTGAAAGTACTAATGTGAAGGTTGATGAAGCTATGTATAGATCAGTGGAAATAAATGAAGTTGAACCCGATGAACCAATCTATGTGCAAATACAAGAAGAAGAAAAGGAAGAAACAAAATAGAATGATGAACATGAAGAGACTCTGAAACCTGCACCGAAGACTTCTAAATATGTTCAGAAGAATCACCCAAAGGAATAGATAATTGGAGACAAAAGTGGAGTGAAGACAAGAAGCAAAGTGGTTGAAATAAATTTGTGTTTAATTTCTAAGATAGAACCCAAGAATGCAAATGAAGCATGTGATGATGAAATTTGGGCTAGAGCAATGAAAGAGGAACTACAAAAGATAGAGAAGAATGAGACATGGGAACTATACCCTAGACTTGTAAACAAGAATGTAATTGGTTCTAAATGGGTATTCAGAAATAAATTGAATGAAGATGGTGAAGTGGTAAGGAACAAAGCAAGACTTGTATGTAAAGGATATTCACATGTTGAAGGAATATATTTTGAAGAAATGTTTTCGCTTGTAGCAAGAATGGAGGCCATTCAAATGTTCTTAGAATGTTCAGCCCATAAAGACCTCAAAGTATATCAGATCCAAATGTCAAGTCTGCATTTCTAAATGGAGAATTGGAAGAAGAAGTATATATGGAGCAACCAAAAGGTTTTCAACTATCTAACAAACTATAAATGGTTTGTAAATTCAAGAAAGCATTATATGGACTAAAGAGAGCTCCCAGATCTTGGTATGCAAGACTACATAAATACTTGGAAAAGAAAGGATTTAGTAAAGGGTCTGCAGACAACAATCTCTACTTCAAAGTTGAGAAAGACAAGATATTGATAGTTGCGGTCTATGTTGATGACATCATCTTTGGTGGAAATGAAGGTATGTGTAAATGATTTGCTGAAGAGATGGAAAAATAATTTGAAATGTCTATGATTGGTCAATTGAATTTCTTTCTTAGACTTCAAGTTAATCAAACTGACAAAGGGATATTCATTTCACAATCTAAGTATGTTAAGGAATTGCTAAATTTTGGAATGGATTACTCTAAACTAGTTTCCACCCCTATGGTTATCAGATGCAAGCTAAGTAAGGATGATGAATCTGCTAAAGTTGATCAGAGCATTTACATACCCATAATTGGTGGATTATTGTATCTTATTGCTACTAGACCTAACGTTATGCATGTAGTATGTTTAGTTGCAATATTTCAAGTAGAACCTAAGGAAGCACATGTTAAAGCTATGAAGAGGATATTCAGATATCTCAGAGGAACTCCTAATTATGGGCTATGGTATCCAAAGGAAAATTATTTCACCTTGAATGCCTACATTGGTACAGATTGGGCTGGTTGTATAGATGATTGAAAGAGTACAAGTGGTGGTGCATTTTTTCTTGGAGGAAGATTAGTTTCACGGTTGAGTAAGAAATAGGATTTTTTTTCTTTATCCACTACAAAAGTAGAATATATTGCAGCAACATCCTATTGTACACAAGTACTTTGGATGAAGTAAACCTTGATGGACATAGGTGTGGTAAGTGATGAACCTATCTCTATATTTTGTGATAATACAAGTGCTATAAAAATTTAAAAGAATCCAGTGATGCATTCCAGAACAAAGCATATACCTATCAAGTATCACTTCTTGAGGGAGAAGGTATTGATGAATAAAGTTAGACTTGAATATGTACCTACCAAAGAAAATTTTTCAAACATATTCACTAAGTCCCTTCCGAAGGATACTTTTGAGTATCTTAGAGGGAAGATAGGGGTTACTACCCCTCCTTATTTGAACTAAGTACACATGGAGGTGCATCAGTCCAGTGCATTCACATACTTTCTACTTTGGACTAATGATTGAGGTCTACTCCTCAGAGGGATTAGTGAAGTACATTCTTACAGTATGTGATGTGGGTGTACTCCTTAGGGGGAGTGAACAGATAGTTATATGGAAATAATTTCCTTTTTCATTGATGTCAAAGGGGGAGAGAGAATAATGTGAAAATTTCATGCTTGGCAGGTTGTCGCTTCTGAAAATCATGTATGATGTCTTTGATGGATTTTCACATCATGTGTTGCTGTCAATGACAAAGGGGGAGATTGTTTCAAGTATGGATGTGTTTGGTGGTGTTTTCATTCATTTTTTTATTGATGCCAACACAGTTCATGTTGAGTAAGTTGTGTTTTTCCAAGTTCTTTTGAGAAAATTTCAGAAATAAGGAAAATAATGTTGAAGTATGTTTTGAGTGTGCTCCGGTATTGTGATATGCATTTATCCTATATTGATCCTATGCCTATGTGGATCTGTAGGTTTGTTCATATGTTGTAATGGATAATATATCCTGAGTTTCAACTTCTAGCTTGATGGAGAGTAGAAGATATGTTCATTAGTGTGTGAATTGGTTTACCAAAACTATTTGTTTGTGGATTGGGAGAAAAGTTTTGGCTTTGCAATATTTTGATATTCAGTTTCAGATCTTGCAGATCTGGGAGATGACTTTTGTTAATGGTTTATGTGTTCTAACAAATTTTCTTGTAGTTTGGTGCTCTAGAAGACCTCCTCTAGAGCTCCTATATTTCTACTGGTTGGTCCGATTGGACTGGTGAAGAGTTCTCTATAAATCAAAGTTGGTTGTAATTGTTGTAGATGTATTTGAGGTGTTCTCAGATGGTAAAATGATTGGTGAAGCGTGTTGACTAATTCATTTGAGATTATCTTGCTGGAGATGCATGCAAGTTTCAAAGATCATTGGTGTTTTCATTAGGTTTGGCTGATGTTGTTTTTACATGTTATAATAAGTGTTTACATCAAATTAAGAAAGTGTGTGTGAGCTTCATGATGTTGTTTGGGTCCTAAATTAAATATGTAATTGGTCCTCTCTCATTCTTATCCATCACGAGAATGTTGAGTACCTGACCTAGTTTGAAAATATAATTTGAAATTGTATAAGCTGACCTTGATGAATGTTTCTAAGGTTGAAGATGATATAAAATCAAGTCAAGTTGTGGAAATTCAGTATCCATCCATCAATCATCCACAAATCGAGCAAGTGAGTGAAGTGTACGTGAACAAGTGCGAAAATAAGAGAGTGGAAGAGTGAATTGAGGAAACAGAGCTTTAAGGTGTTAGATTCCTAAAAGTAGTGAGCTGGTGGCATCTAAAATATTCTAATCAAGTTGTGAATGTGTGGAACCCTAGTGGTGGATCTTCATCTATCGCTTTTGTTTTTCTCTATAGGCAGTGAGCCTCCTTTCTAGATAGTAAGTCCTTCTCAAGGTAGTGAGCCCTTAATCTGGGTAGTGAGCCTTTGTATTTGGACAATGAGCCCTCTGGCAATGAGCCTTTATATCTGGTTTTGCATTACTACTATATTGTGAGTTAACCCTCACTATGGTTTTTCCCTCATTGGGTTTTCCACGTAAATCAGTTGTCTCTGGTGTTTGCTTTCCGTTATTTGCACTTCATGTTTACACTTAATAACAGACTGGAGTTAAGGTGAAAAAGATTAATTTTTAAAGTAGAGAGATTTGGTACAACTGATTCATGCCCCATCATAGTTGTCTTGTGCATTTCAAAAATTACCATGTCAAGGAAAAATAGTAATTTACTTATTATAAAAAATTGAAAAAAATATGATGCCCTAGACACAAGAATCTATATCAAGATGGTATAATTTTTTCCTATTTTAGATAAATAATTAATACAAAAGTTGACGTTGATTGGAAATAATTAAGTTTCAATATATGTGCATTTTAATATTTATTTAAAAATATTAATTTATCAAAATTGGAAATAAATATATCTATGCCCTAAAGTTTCAAGTTATAAATACACACAAAATAATTGTAGGGAAAAAAATTACTATATAAATATTGATGTCTCATGTAACTTCATTTCTCAACTTTTTATCAACAACTAAATTATAGTGTTAATTTATAAAAAAATATATTCAAATAATTTTTTAATTTTTTCAAAAAAATACAAACATAAAATATAATTAAAAATGAATATTTTATTAGTTTAGGTCATTTCAAAATTTAAAACATATATATTACTTTTTAGTGATTCAAGTTTAAAAGTTGGATTAGTGTGTTGGTTGGTTCCTTTATAAAATTGTGACAAAGCTTTGTACTTTTACCTTGGTATAATGATAATCATGATTTTCACAAACCAAAAAACCAGCTTAATCAATTCATGTAACTTAAGCCTTACATTTACAATTAAATTTTTTAATTTGATTGACATCTAGCTACATCCAAACTATACCTCAAGCTACCAAGTTAGCAAAATCACCAGTGCCACTCAAATGATATGAAATCATTACAAATCTTGTTTCACGAGATCACTGGATTAATGACATCATCATCTATGATTCTACAGTACATCATGTAGTTTTAAATATAAAGCTATCCAATCAATTGCTTCAGATGTTCATATGGAATTAATCTGTGCTGTCATCTACATTACCGCAACCACACTTTCTTCAAAAAGATTGAGATTTGAATAAATGAAAGGTAAAAAAATTCAACGCATTGAAAAGAGAGAATTAAATGGCTTGTTTTACCTTAATCATTATCAATGTCCACTAATAAGTCATAATAAATTTCACTCACATATGATCAAAACTATATGTTGATAATTACTATTAATTTTAGAAGCCATATTTTTATATTGATCAAAGAAAAAAGGATTTACAAGAATAGAGCCACAAAAACTAATTTTAATTTATGTAGCTATTGCTAAAGACTAAAGTACATAGTGCATAGACATCCTAGCCAAAAATCAACTAACCATGACAAAAAACCACTCACAAAATACATATTACAAGAACTGTTATGTTGTACAATAAAATATAGACACATGACATGGCACACAATTCATTACTATTTTTTTTGTAACATTAGCTAAGGCCATCAACTGGGTGTTTGAGTAGAAGGTGAATCAAATTTAACAAAGTACCAACAAAGAAGAAAAGAGAATCACCCAAAACCTTCCTCCAAAACTCCAAACTCTTTGATGATTCAATTTTCATATCACATAGAAGACCCCATCTTTTATTAACCAGGGAAAGAGTATGCACTATAGAAGCATGCAATTCCACTTTTTGGAAGATTCCACCAATATGCACTAACCCACTTTCAAAATTGTAATGCTCCAGTGCCAACTCCAATGAAGAAACATAATAAATGAAAGCTTGCAAATAGCATATTTCTAGCATCTTCACCAAATCTTTATCGAGAAAAATGTTCATGCAATTGGACAAGAAAGACAAAGCTACCTCAGAATATAGAGCATGGGAGTTGTTCTGAAGCCATTCCCTACCCACAATTAATCTTATAGCATCCTCAACCTACACACAAGGAATTGTAAAAACCATACCCAACTTTCGTTTGTCGTATGCATCTTCCCTTGTTTTCTCCCAAAAACATTTGGGTAGCATGACACACCATGAAGACTCCATAATGTTAATTTTTAGACCAGAAATGAAATAAGAAGAATTTAATTTAAACTTCAACACATAGACACAACATATACCCTGGGAAAACCCTCCACTTGGGGGAGAAAAACCCAACAAAGATATCTCTCTCTTATATTATAATAGAAGGAGCAAAAATCTGCTTTCAAACTTGGCCACAAAAGGACAAATTAATGCAGCAATGAATCACCCTCACTTAGGTGTGAATACACAAATAGATAGCCACTCCTAAATTTTGATTTGCCTCTTCCAATCAATTGATCTACTAGAAATGGAAAACTCCTTGACAAGTGTGAACTTCTCCTCAATAGGTGTGAATTATTCTTCTGTGTAATGGATGTATAATGAATTGGAAATGACCTTGTATAAATACACAAGGTAGAATACATCAAGGGAGGTCGGCCTCCAATAGAAGAATACATCTTCATAATAAATACAAGAATTTGGCCCAAGGAGAAATATAATTACAATTTAAATGGTGAAAAATTCAAGGAGGGTCGGCCCAAAGAGAGATATACGATTCCCAAGTGAAGCACCCCTTCACTTTTAATTATAACAATAAAATAAATAGCCAAAGGCTATATGAAATTTTACATCATCGATTAGGCTAGAAGGATGAACCCGAAGCTACAATAACTTCAACAGTCCCTCTCAGTTAGGGAGGAATATTTCAAGCTGTACAAGACACAACACCTCATTGTGATGTCAGCAACTATGGCACTCCCATATGTGAAAAAGAATCATATCACCTCATCATGATATTAACCATCATAAATCTCCCATGTATGGAAAAGGAACATATGACCTCATTGTGATATTAACCATCATGGATCTCCCATGTATGGAAAATGTAGATAAGTGCCCATCACTTAAACATGATATCGTCACCTCACCGTGACATTCACCATGGCTCTCCCAGAGGGTGAAAAGAACTAGTACAAGAAAATCATCATAGACTCTCTCACGTGATGTTGTCATGGTGTCACACAGATGAAATCCACCATGGCTCTCCTAGAGGGTGGAAACAAGGGCTTTCACCTTGAAATTCTCTCATAGCGAGAAATGCATTAATAAGGGCTTGCACCTCAAATCTCTCTAACAGAGAGAAATACATTAAAGAAAATATGAAGATCACTAATACTGAGACTCCTTCTTAGCTAGGGATTCATTCTCCACAATAACAAAATTGTCTCAGAAGTACACAAACTTTACTCTAGCAAGAGGCTTGGTGAGAATATCCGTGGTCTTCTTATCAGTGTTGATATACTTCAACTGGATTACTTTCCTCAATACCATATCTCTGATATAGTGGTATTTGATCTCAACATGTTTAGTTCTATCATGAAACACTGGGTGGATAGAAAGATTCACACAACTTTGATTATCACAATGAATGACAGTTGGCTCTAATGATTATCCAAAAAATCCTACAATGAGCTTCCAAAGCCACACTACTTCTCTAGTTGCCACACAAGCTGCAATATACTCAGCCTCTGCAGTGCTCAGTGCCACTGAAGACAGCTTCTTGCTACACTAGGAAATCATCATAGATGCCAAACTAAAACAACATCCAGAGGTTCTCTTCCGATCAGTGACACACCTCACCCAATCAGAATCAGTATATCCATGTAGCTTCAAGTCTACACCAAAATAATATCTCAAGCCATATCCAACTGTGCCACACAAGTATCTTAGAACATGCTTCGCTCCAACTAGATGTATTTTCCTTGGTTCACACATTAACTGAATAAGTGCATTCACTGCATAGAAAATATTTGGTCTAGTATTGACTAGATACATCAAAGATCTAATAAACTTCATGTACATAGTAGGATCCACCAGATCTAAACTAGCTGAAGCCTCCTTAAGTTTCTAAAAATTTTGTTTCCATAGGTGTAGACATGGATTTGCAATCCATCATACCAAATCTCTTCAAAATTTCAATAGTATACTTCCCTTGACTTAGAATGATCTCATCCATCTTCTACCAAGCTTCTAAACCAAGGAATTAGTGCATGAGATCAAGCTCCTTCATTTCAAATTCAAAAGCTAGCTCGTTCTTACATTTCATAATAAGGTGATCTTCTCCAATAAGAATTAGATCGCCAACATATAGAACCAAGATTAATGCTTCACCATCAATTACCTTGAAGTAAAAGTTTGAATCAACATCATTCTTGGAGAAGCCTAAGCTCATCAGGTATCGATCAATTCTTTCATTCCAAGCACGTGGAGCTTGCTTAAGGCCATACAGAGCCTTCTTTAATCTACACACATGAGAAT
Source organism: Sequoiadendron giganteum (assembly GCA_007115665.2). Classification (NCBI taxonomy): domain Eukaryota; kingdom Viridiplantae; phylum Streptophyta; class Pinopsida; order Cupressales; family Cupressaceae; genus Sequoiadendron; species Sequoiadendron giganteum. The sequence goes on along the minus strand of CM021104.1, from coordinate 113,151,860 downwards.
CTATCCCATGAACCTCAAAGCCCTCAGGTTGCTCAATGTATACCTCTTCCTTGATCACACCATTTATAAATATTGTCTTCACATCCATCTGGTGTATCTTCCATCCTCTAGATGTAATAACAATGATGGTCCTGATGGATGTATAGTGAGCAACTGGAGCAAAGGTGTCCTCATACTCAACTCCCTCTTTATGAGAGAATCCTCTAGCCACAAATCTTCCCTTGTTCTTCTCAATGCTCCCATCAACCGCATGCTTGATCTTGAAGAGCCACTTAGAAGATACAACAAATTTACCTTAAGGTCTAGGTATAATGTCCCAGACATCATTCTTGAGGATGGATTGATACACCTCAACCATAACATCTTTCCATTCTTGCTGACTAGAAGCTTCCTCAAAGTTGGTAGGCTTAGACTCAATGATTTGACTCATCAAGGAAACATAGCTTAAAAACTTGTGAGGTCTCTTTCTTTCTCTGAAAGTTACTCTTGGGGTTGCAAACCTTTCTGCCTCCTACATTGTTTTCCTAGCCCAAAGAGGTCTCTTATGACTAATCACAATGTCAATAGGCCCATTAGTAGGTTCCAAAGGCTCAACTGGATCATCTTCTATAGGATCAATAGTCTCCCTTTGAATCTTAGGAATATGGTCAAGTTCCATATCTTGAGGAGACTCTTGGTCATCATTGTCTATCTCCATGTGGATGCCTTTAGACCTCTTGAATGCAACATCTTATTCAAATGTAACATCCCTTCCATTCTCAATCAATTTATGACTTGGAATGTAAACTCTGTAGGATTTTGAAGACTCAATGTAGCCCACAAATATTCCCTTCTTTCTAGATAGTTCTAGCTTTGTCCTCTTGTCTTTAGATATATGAACATATACTGGACAACAAAAGATCCTTAAATGACTTACTTCTGGCTTCACCCCTATGAATGATTCTTTGGGAGTTATGTTCTTCAAGATTCGGTGAGGGCTTCTATTCTTAACATGCACATTTATCCTAGATGCTTCAGCCCAAAGGAAGGTTTGTAGATACTGATCATGAATCATACCTCTAGTTGCTTCAATAATCGATCTGTTCTTCCTTTGTGCAACACTGTTCTATTGTGGATTGTATGAAACACATAACTCCCTCTTAATTCTTGTCTCAATACTGAAGTTGCGAAAATTGTTGGAGATGTATTCTCCTCCATTGCTGGGTCTTAGAACTTTGATCCCCTTCTCGGATAATTTCTCTAACCGAGCTTTAAATTACTTGAATCTATCAAGTACCTCCTCAGATTCTTTAGTATTTAAGAAATAAATCCAAGTCTTTCTAGAGTAGTCATCAATAAAATAAAAATAATACAAGAAACCACTCAAAGAAGCAACAAACATTGGACCACATAAATAAGAATGAATAAGATCAAGAATACATTTAGATCTACTTTCACTACTATGAAATGCACCTTTAGTATTCTTACCCAATACACAACCCTTGTAAATGCCTTCACACTCCTGGTTGAACTTGGGAAGTCCCATGACCATCTTCTCCATGATTGGTAGTGCTCAAAAGTGAATGTGAGAAAGTCTTCTATGCCAAAGTTCACATGAGCTTGAAGAATCATGCAACAAGGCCTAAAGTGGATGAGTGCAAATTCTTTAGAGATACTCATGTCAAACTCCAATCACTCGAGTAGTCTTGATACATGAGTTCTTTGGCCATGCAAGAAATTTTCCTTCGAAGAATGAAATTTAATAACCCTTGTGCTCCAAGGCTGAAATAGAAACCAGGTTCCACTTGATACTTGAAACAAATAGAAAATCACTCAATTATAAGGTAATTCCTGAATCCAAGTGAAGATAGGAGGTCCCAACGCCTTTCACAAAATAACTTGTATCATCACCAATGATGACTTGAACACTAGAATCTCTCTCCACCAAGTTAGTAAGATGTTCTCTAAATCTAGTAATGTGATGAGAAGTGCCACTATCAATCAACCAAGTGTTGTAATCTGTGGGAACATTGCTTGATAATGCAGAAATGAATAGAAATTCATTTGAATCCTTCTGCGGAGGGATCTCACACACATATGCAAATGAAGCCTGTTGCTTAGGTCAAGGACACTCCTTAGCATAATGACCAAACTTGTCACATCTAAAACATTGAATGTGAGATAGGTCCTTCTTCTTGTCAAATGCAAGGGAACCATCTGATCCATTATCTATCTTCCTCTTGAAGTATCCTTTCTTTCCTTTCTTCTTCAAGGAATGAGTGGCAAGAACATGAATGTCTTCATTCATAGAGCTTTGACCAATGCCTCTCATAGCCAACCTCGATTCTTCTTGAATACAATCTGCCCTCAATCAATCAAACTTATGATGTTTGGATCTTGCACTAATTCCTTAAATGTATGACTCCCAAGATGGAGGAAGACCATTAGGGGCCAACATAGACAAATCCTTGTTGTCAACAACATGCCCAATAGTAGAGAGTTGATCTCTCAACTCAATAATGTTCATGAAGTAAGAGATGACAGAATCTTGTTTCTCCATCTTGGTGTGATGAAGTTGTTTATTTAATACAAAAGATTGACTTGTTTTGTTGATTTCATACATCTCCTCCAAAGTCTTGAACATATCTCTTGTTTTCTTCAGCTTGGAGATGATCGGCACAATGTGATCTTTCATAGAATCAACCAACATATTTTTTGCCTTAGTTCAATTCTTCTTCCACTAAGGCTTCTCATCTTCAACAGTAGGTTCGAGAACATCATCCTCCATGAACTCTGCTAACTCATTTTCTTCCAAAGTGAGCATAACTCTAAACTTCCAAGATGCGAAGTTAGAAGTGCCCTCAAGTCTGTCTTTGACCTTAAGCCCATTTACCATCTTCATAATAAGATAGATGCCTCTAAATGAGATGAAGATATCACTACTTAAATAATTCTGATCACGATCTTGCTTAAAACCGCTCTAATAACATGTTAGTTTTCAGACCAAAAATGAAATAAGCAAAATTTAATTTAAACTTCAACACATAGACACAACATATACCCTAGGAAAACCCTCCACTTGAGGGAGAAAAACCCAACAAAGATATCTCTCTTATATTATAATAGAAGGATCAGAAATTTGCTTACAAACTTGGTCACAAAAGGCTGAATTAATGCAACAATAAATCGCCCTCACTTAGGTGCGAATACACAAATAGATAGCCACTCCTTAATGTCAAGCTTCCTCTTGCAATCAATTAATCTACTAGAAATGGCGAACTCCTTGACAAGTGAAAACTTCTCCTCAATAGGTATGAATATTTCTTGTGTGTAATGGATGTATAATGAATGGGAAATGACATTGTATAAATACACAAGGTAGAATACATCAAGGGAGGTCGACTTCCAATAGAAGAATACATTTTCATAATAAATACAAGAAGTTGGCCCAAGGATAAATATAATTTAAATTTAAATGGTGCAAACTTCAAAGAGGGTTGGCCCAAAGAGAGATATATAATTCCCAAGTGAAGCACCCCTTCACTTTTAATTATAACAATAAAATAAATAGCCAAAGGCTATATGCAATTTTATATCATCGATTAGGCTGGAAGGATGAACCCAAAGCTGCAATAACTTCAAGACATAATATCATAGTTAAATTGAGAATAGAGAAGAAATAAATCAAAGCCAAATATATTATAAATGATATGAATAACCTCATGTTGGTGAAGTATATATAAAAATTAGAATGAAGATAATGACATCAAATACTTACACTTAACATTTAATTCACCACTTGAATCCTTAATCATTGATGTGACAATATTATATTAAAAAAATGTCACAATATTATTCCAAGTTACCCACGAGAAAATCCATGTTTCAGCCTCCCTAATTCCCTATTGGGTTTAACCCATGTGCAACTTTTAATAATGGGGAGGTGGGGAGTGGCCCATATTAAATTTGGTGCTTCACATATGTGTGCTCTTTACCTTAAGACCATTTGCCCGTGCATAACCCTCAAACCAAATGGATGACCCATATTAAGATTTATTGCTTACCTTTAAAATATATTCTTAAAAGGATCCTTTATTAGCACACGCTTTAACACTAGTTCCTTAACATTTCCTTAATATTTCACACCCGTTTATAGTTCCTTCGACGATTTTGATAATTTCACATGGCACTTCCCTACTTCCCCATTGAGGAATGGGAGATGTAGGTGGGTCCCCCACGGGCTGGCAAGGAGTGGTCAAGGTTGACCCACATCACCTTATCTTGACCATTCATTTCTCAAGCCCATCATTTGCCTAGGTCAAGGGGCTAGGGTGATCCCATGATGCTGGTTTACAATTTTTGAGAGAATCTGATTTTTGTTGAAATCACATATTTTTAGAAAATATAATGATTTATGCCTTAAAAAGTTCCATTTTAAGGATTCCACTTGAAGAGGGTTTGATCAAACCACCTTAGATCAAACCCCCTTGGATAGAACCCCACTAGTGTTAAACCATACCTATAACAAAGTCTCCTTTACACCTATCAAAATGTAGTTTAAAAACCAATTTTTATTTACCTTTTGGGGGATCAAATGAATTCATTTGACTTTATTTTTTTGTAAGTATGTATTCCTTATTATAAGCTTCCCAAAAAGTATAATTTTAAATAAATTTAATTTTGTTATTATATTTATTTTTTATTTCTTGTGAATGTAGGTTTTTCACCAAAAATCAAGCTCTCTGTTCTGCACATGTGGAAAAATAGAAAATGATCAAAAAAAATAATTTGAAATATATTAGTGCACTAGATATTGAAATCCTTGATCCAACAAAAAAAATAAAAATTCGATACATACAAAAAAAGTTATGTTGTATATAGTCCGCCTATGTCTGAATTATAATTAGTTTGACTTCAAAACTTGATTAAGGAAAAATATTCAATAAAACTCTATGAAACCAAATGAAAGTGCTAGATATTGTAGTTACAAATCTAAATTCTAAAAAATCATAATTTTATCCTTCATGGAAAAAAAATTATGTTGTATACGGTGAGCATCACTCCTTAAAAATGGTGTTTATTGAAAAAAAACTAGTTTTCGAACGAGATGGAAAAAGAAGTGCAATTTGATTCCAATTTTTTTGAAATAAATATATTTAAAATCTACAGACAAAATTTCATAAATCACTAGTTTGCATCATCTTCAAATTCTTCATAGTTTAGCCACTATAGGTGCCCGAGAGTGAAGATTTAGTTAGAAAAAATCAGTTTAGTGTCCAACTTGGCCAAAAATTGTAAACTAGTATTGTGGGATCACTCGGTTGTCACCATGATGACTCCAAAGGCTTAAGTCACAACTTAAGTGACCTTCAACTATTGGTAGCTAGTCAATGATAAAATATTTTTTTGGTTGTCATGACTTTAAGTGATTTAATAAGTAATAAAATTTCAACGATTGATCTGGAAATCTAATGGTTCTAGTGTTATTCTAGAGGTTTCCATTCACAAGTCTAGTGCTTTAGGGATTTTCTTCTAGAATGGAAATATAGTCATCCATTGAAAATTCATCGAGCGGTCATGGGTTATATTATTTTGCACTAACATCTGACTTCAAACATGATGAATATGTTGACACTTGTCTCCATTCTAGACACTTTATGAAGGAATTTGAATGTGAATTTTTTTTTTCTTGGAATTTGATATTTTTGCCAACCATGGGGCAGGTGCATGAAGATGGGTAACAAATTTGTGGCCACTTTTTTAAAAATATTTGAAAACTCATGACGCGATCATGTTATAATGTGCTTGCGTTATGGCTTGGTGTGTCGAGTATGAGGCTCAACTACCACAAGCCCATAACGTAAGCGTGTTATAACACACTCGCGTCATGACATGTTAAAAGGAAAAAAAAGATGTCGAATTCATTTTCATTTCTGATTGTGTTCTTCTTATTGCCTATGGCCAAAAACCCCAAAATCATCAACGGTTGTTGATTCATCGCCAGTATGCCACCACGTTGAGGAGGACATCAAAAAGGTAAGGATTATTTGTTTTTCTTTTGAATTTGTTAGTTTTAGGTTGTATTTGATATTTATTTTTTGAATTTGTAGGAGATTTTAATCAACCTGGAAACCCTCAAAATCCACAGCAAGAACAAAATCCTCAACAACAAAATCCTCAACCACAACAAGAACCTCCTCCACCAATCCATCAATACCCTCCTGGCACTCAACAAAATTTAATGGGTGAAATTGAGAACAATAAAAAATAAATTGAGGATTTAATCGGGAGTTTGAATGATCCAAATGGTTCAACTACGAAAAGAATGACCCTGGCAATTTCATTGCAAGATATGTTAAAAAATGTAGATTCAATCAACAAACAATTAACTGGTTGGTAGGATAGGAGGCAAGTGGCTAGGAATTTTTACCAAGATAAATTATCATATAAAGAAGTAAAAGATTTAAAAATTACAAAAGGTGATTTGTGTTCATTATTCACTGACCCACAATCAAATGGAAATCTCTCCCTCAATGCGAAGGGGTTTCCTATTCATTGGTGCCACCACCAAGAGATTAGGAAATATTTTTGGGATTGGTGGTATATGGTTTTTAATGACCCACCATGCAACAATTGTGAAGTCCCACAGTATTTCTTTAGGAAACTATACGTTGAGTTCATCTTGAACAATATCCCAAATTGTTTTGATATGAGGCACTTCCAAAGGAGAGGTGGGGGGTTAGCACAAGATAGACCCAGTGCACATTCAGATCCTACACAGCAAGAAAGATGAACTTTTCCTAGGCCGCCTCATGAGCACATCATCATCCCTTCCATCATGAAGGAGAGTGCCAATGTAGAGACTTTGTAGGCCACCAACTCTTTGATGCAGAGTGTCATCCAACATGCTATCCCTTTTGTACAACGACATCCAGGGGAGTCTTCGATAGGTGGACTTCAATCCTATGTGTATCAATCTTGTGGGGCAACTTGTCTGTATGACCCCATCAACACTCAGGAGATTGTTGCACAAGATCTGTCTATATCTATGGAGATGGAGAGGGCAACTGACATTTTGTGTGACGCGTATGGCATTGATATTCAGGTAAAAGTTAGCATGTTCATTGAATTTAATTTATTAAATTTTCATTTTGAAATGCAAGATTAACTAATTTAGTTTTATGATTTTAATAAACTTGTAGGGTCACAATGTTGACACTAGATACACTAGCCCTACACCTACTTATTTGTGTAGTACACCTATCGGTGGGGTATGCAACTAGTAAACAATTATAAATTTATTACATGTTAATAACATTACTTTACGAATGGTATTTTAATATGTGATTTTGGATGTTGAATAGGATAATATTGGAAGTTTCGAGGGAACACCTCCCAATGCCAGTGGATTTAGTCAAACCTTCACACAGGTAATAGAATAAAGAGTTTAACTAATGAATTGTACTTAATAGATTTGTGTACTTTATATTCATATCATTGATTACGTTGCATTGCACACCATTCAAACTCAAAGCATTACTTCACATTCCATAACTAATAACTAGATGTTGATAGATGATGAAATTTCAACTACAATATAGTTGTTTAGAAAGTCAACATAATTAGTGATGCAATTACTTCACATAGTATAAGTAATAAGTCTAGGAGCATCTTCCAATTGTATTTGATTTTCATGGCATTCCATGAGACCACATTTTACCGAGGCATCTTTTCAAATAGTTCACTGCCTTTTCTATGCTCCAAACTAGGCACCCATTATGTCCTATTCTCACATATCTAAAACTCACTTGCAACTCTTTTGGAGCAACTATCCCAAATCTAGCTTTTAACACTGAATTAGGCCACAATTAGGCCTCTTTTTTAAACAGACACCTCTCCAAACACACAACCAACACTTGAAACCTCCAAAAAATCAAAAGACAACCAAGAAAACCTTAGATTATTCAACTTTTAGGTCTCCTCTCGCTCATTTAGACCCCTTTTCATAAAACCCTCACTTTCCTTGCAATCAATTAGGGCTTATTGAAAATATTATTCCTTGACCTCTCATAATATTATAATCACTTCAATCAATCTTATTTATTCCTTCACATAATCATTCCATCCTCAAATAGTGCTACCCCAAAGATCTACATACACTTCACAAAATCACTCTTTTTCACTAGTTTTCACCCTCTTTCACCTAGGGTTTCTCACTTATTCACTTCTCTGACCACTTAAAACCTCTCAAATCCTCTAAAAACCCTCCAATTCACCTACTCTCACATTTTTCAGGGGATTCTATCCTCTTCTAAACCCCTGTCCTCTTTTCACTCACTCTAGCCTTGTTTAAAAGGCACAAAAACTGGTTTTTCACTAGGGCAGCAAGGAGAACTCACAAAAAAACTTCACCAAACCAATTCCTTACCTTCTACACCTATCCCTACTTTATACCGGTCCATTCCACCGATAAAAATTTGCTACAAAAAGGTGTAATGAACTATTTAGTTCATTTGGGCAATCAAACCCTTAGCCCTTGTTTTCTGACCGCCTAGAGAAATCAGGTCGCCAAAAGCTTGAAACTCAATATCAAACACTCAAATTAGTTTTAAATTTATGCCAAAACCTAAATCCTTCAATTCCAACACATTACAAATGAGCTACCATCTGCATGGAACTGTACACTAGTAGATGATGGAGGAAAACAAATAAAATAAAAGTATAATAGTGATATTTTATTAGTTTTCTCCTTCAAAATGCTTCAACAATAGCTAACAATGATGAATCACATCTTTTAAAAAATTTCCCAATCATTTCAACTTCCTAAGTGCCTAATATTTCCTCTACAACTACCTTGACTCTTCATATTCCTCCACTTCGCATCTTTTTGCATTTTTGCAACATTGATTGATAACTTTTGTTAAGATTCTGCAACTTTACAATTTATGCCTAAATTGACTACCAAAGACCATTACAAACTCAAAAATGGCTATTTAAGCCTTATTACATCATGAAAATAGCTATACAACTTCAAAATCCTAAATTTTCCTCATGGAGGCATGCTCTTGTAAAGGTGCACCTACACCACTTTTTCAAACAACTCACCGCCTTTTCTATGCTACCACATTTTCCATACATGTCTACCAAATAATTTGATCAAACAATTCATTTCCTCACTGCTATGGATAAAAGCTTAAAAAAGGTGCTTTCCAACAAACTATGAATGCTTGGAAAAAATCTATCAAAGCATAATAGTAAGCAATTGCATAGACAAGGCAGTTAGTTGGTTGAAAAACTGCCTCAAATAAATGTGGTCTCATGGTGATGGAATGCCATTCCATCACCATGAGACCACATTTCTGTAGCTCACCAACTTTTCCATGATACCACATTTTCCATACATGTGTACCAAAGCATTTTATCAAACTGCTCACTTCCTTCCTGCTATGGCTAAAAGCCTAAAATAGGTGATTTGCAACAAACTATGGATGCTTGGAAAAATTTCTATCAAAGCATAATAGTAAGCAATAATACCATAGAGAAGGCAATGAACTCTCTAAAAAATTCCTGAAATGAATGCATTCTTATGGTGATGGAATGCCATGACGTGCATTTGTTTGTAATGGTATTCCATCACCACAAGACCCCATTTCTTTGAGGCATTCTTTCAAATAGTTCACTGCCTTCTCTATGCCACCATAATTATCGTACATGTCTATGAAAGCATTAACAGTTCACCAACTTGTTGCTATGGGTAAAAGCCTAAAAACACTTGCTTTCAAACAAGATATGGATAGGGAAAATAGTAACCATGATAGTTGGAAATATATAGTTTAATAAGTACTCAAAATTTTGTTTATTATCTCATACATTATAGGTCATGACGTGGATCACTATTGTAGTTTTTGTGATTGAATAATTTGTTGTTTTATTTCCAGTCGTTGCAAGCGAAAACACCTCCAAATGTGATGAGGGAAATGAAGATCGATGTTTCATTTTCTATAGAATCCTTGATGCCTCTGACAAGGGAGGTATGACGAAAATTAATAAATTTACATTTACATTCATTTTTATAGATGTTAGTTAGTGAAAAATGAAACCATTATTGATTTGTGGTTTAATTTCTATTTGGATGGTTTATATAGGGCTTCAACACGCCTTAGATTAGGCCTACAAATATTTCCCTCATGGAGAGTGATCATCAAATGGCGGTAAGTGATTATTTTGTTAAATATATCATTTTTTATAATGTAATTTCTATATATTAATATCTTTACTTCTTATTGTAATAGATATAAATTCACCAAGAACTAAAAACTAGGAGGAGTAGTAGGAGCACTCCTCGAGCATAGCAGAAATGAGTGACAGATGTATTGCCATCCAGTTGACAAGCAAAGGGACAAAGTTTATTTTGAGAGCATGGAGAGCAATGACTTTTGATTCTAGAGCCCTTTGTTGTATGTATACATGGTAGTTTTGTACATATTTTGTATTGGATATATTTGACATTGTATGCCTCTATGGCATTCTTGTAAGCCTATATGGCTATTTTGTACCTATATTTCATACTTATATCGACATATATTGATGTATTCCTACATGGCTATTTGGTTAATACAAATATTTTTTATCAATGATGTCCATATTTACATTCTAAATTCATGGTTCAATAGATATCAGTTACGTGTATTCAAGGGTATACTTTACAACTTATGTGTATACTTTGTGACTTACGTGTGTTCCAATGTATACTTTGTGACTTACATGTTTTCATGTGTATACCTTGTATTCGTGCATATAGTTTGTATTAATTTGTGTATACTATGTACTCGCTTGTATACTTCAAGGTTTACATGTTTTTGAGTAATTGTGCTTCCCTTATTCACATGTACATGCTTGAGTTATTCATGTGTATCCTTATTGTGAAGCCCTAAACTTGCAAATGCACAAGAGAAACAAACATGTTAGGTTGTTAGATCAAATGCATTCAAACAAGTATGAGAGATTCCCCATGAAATCCATCTATTCAAAACAAAATTAGGAAATGAAGAACACAATAAAAGAAATGAAGTTAAATCCTAATTAAGCTAATAAATTAGTGATCCCATGGGGGAATTGGTGCCAATGAAGTGTTGCAATTGGCCCTTTCCCAATTCCTAAGTTCAATGTTGAGTGATTTGAGAAATGGTCAAATCTCCAAAGATATTTGGGCATAAATTTGCTACAATTTGTGAAGATGATGAATGGTTGAGTGAAATGGGAAAAATTAGCTCTCAATGTGAAGAGAATAACTTTGCATGAGATTGTGGATTTGAGTATAATAAGTTTACTCAAACTATGGATGTTAGAATGAGAGGAAGAGTCTCTCATTTATAGATTTCAATCTTGGAAGAATGAGTTAAAATAAGCAATGTGAGATCATTCAACATCCAATGGCCAAGTGCCACTTGTCAAGATGTGAATGGTTGAGGAATGAGCACATTTTGATCAATGTGCAAGTTTGAATTTTGAATTTGATGAAGTGACATGTTTAGGGGGGATGAAAGAAATGGAGTTAATGTCACTTGGCTCGATGCACAAGGACATGTATGAGGCATTGAATGCCTTGTTGGAAGGACCAAGTCCATTTGGATTTTGAATTCAAATTGAAGGAATATTCCCCTTTTATTCCATGTGAGGGAAAATAGATGAATTAAATAAATCAAAGTAATTGATTTATTGTGCAAGTTGCATTCTCTAGAGAATGAGACATAGATTAAGATTAAATTAATCAAAGTTTAATTAATTTAATGAGGAATTTAAGAGATGTGACAATTTAGACTTAAATTTATGAATTGATTTAAATCAAATTGAGAGGAAGGGTTTAATTAGATAAATGATTTTGATTTATTTAACTAAGGGGATAATGTTAGATTAAATCAAATAAAGTTTAATTTATTCAATTTAATGTGAAGACTTTAGGAATTTAATTAAATAAGATGAATTATTTAATTAAAGAGGGATTATAGAAATAATTAAATAAAATTGATTTATTTAATTAACAGGAGATGATGACTTAATTAGATAAAGTTGATTTATTTAATTAAGAGATGAAGAGTGATGAATTTAATCAAATACAGATTATTTGATTAAATGACTAGCAAAAGAGATGATTTAGGATGAAATGGTGTTAGTAAATTAGGATCTAGTGTGTGGGATAGAATTGTACATTTTCCATGTCTACATTTTCCCCCTCTTTGAAGAAATGTACTTGTTGTGTTGGTTCAAAGAAATAAACTGCTGTGATCAAAGTTCAAAAATTTATCGATTTTTCAGATGACCCACTGTTGCCCTAGTGGAAGGATTATGCTGGTATACTGGCCCCTCAAGAGATTGAGCAGAAATATATGATTTTCCGATCGAGATCAAGATAAAATGAGAGAGGAGTGGTTCTATTGATCAGAGGATGAAAGATAATTATTTGATATAGACAATTCTAACAATGTATAGATAGTCATCAGCCATGGGTAGCCTCATGTATATTTTGATACAACACACTGATTTTAGATAGAAATGTTAATAAAGATAAAAGAATAAGAAGAATAAGATGGATGGAAGGAGGATCCACACAAGTTCACATTATTACTGATGATGATGATGTATTGCTTACCAGGAGTTGGGATTTTCAAAGGGCCAATTACTTTATGTTTGATAACACACATTGGTACGACGCATCAAGGTATAAAGGACCAGGATGGCATTGTACCTAGTGTGATGGACTTTGACTTGTCAATCAGATAAGAGTATTCTTGTTCACACTTGACATACAAAAACCTTGCTAGGATGGACCCAACAAAGAAAGTATTCGTCAAGTTATTTTACAAGAACATCCAATAAGCACAATAGATAAAAAAGATAATGATTGTTTGCCCCATTCCTTTCTCTCTAAACCTATTTTGTTTAGGCATCATCGAGAGGTGCTTGAAATGAGCGCAAAATAAGATAAGCCAAAAGACCAAGATAAAGCAAACAAACAAGCCAATGTTCTTCATACCGCTAGCCAAAGATAAACTAAGGTGAGGTACGTGATGCTTATGTCCATCATGGGAAGGATTCATCCTAGGACATGTAGTGATCAAGGTTTTGATGGGAATGATTGGGTGATAAGCTATTGATACTCCGAGTTCACCAACTTGCTTGCTTACTAACTTAGACTTTCAAGACTTTGACGATTAGGGTGTTCACTTTGGAACCTGTTAGACTTGCTTATGATTGACTCACCAAAGGGTGAAGGTGATGATTGACTTTATTATGAGTGATGGCAATCACAAGTGAAAGCGAGATGAAAATGGATGCACCATTTTGGATTTTCATATATTTTGAGGCTATTTTTGGTATTTTTTGAATTTCTTGATGTTTTTGGTATTTTTGAGGTTTATGATGAAGAGACTAACATAAAGACCTATCCTAGGGGTCTCGGGAGCTAATCCATAAATTAGCCTTGCCTACGTTATACACGCAGAGACCACATAGTTCGACTGATGATAAACAGACTTGATGATGAGATGGACAAACAAATTGCCCTTTTATTGCTTAAACGACTGACCTAAGATGTAGACTAGATGGGCAAATAGATTGCCAATGCGACAGACGGCTAAGGACTGACCTTAACTGTAAAATAGATGGGTAAACAGATTGCCAATGCGACAGACGCCTAAGGACTGACTTTACTGTCTCGGGGGATGATCAAAGATCAACCTTGCCTACGTTAAGCTCAAAGATGATGTAGTTCGACTGACGACAGACTGACTTGATGATGAGATAGATGGGCAAATGGATTGCCAATGTGATGGACACCTAAGGACCTACCTTACTATGGAAAAGATGGACAAACGGATTGCCGATGCGATGGACGCCTAAGGAATGACCTAATTGTCTCAGGAGATGATCAAAGATCAACCTTGCCTACTTTAAAGCTCAAAGATGACGTAGTTCGACAAGATGACTCTATTTTTTATTTTTCATATTTTTGACATGTTTTGGAATTTTGAATGATTCAGATGTTTTTGGATTTTCACATAATTTTGATGATTTGGATATGGATATGCACGACGATATTAGTGCTTTGTTTTGGGATTTTGTTGAAAACCAAGCTTAATACTAATCAATCGAATTGATGGATTGATAGTTTGACTAAGTGTGTTAAGTCAAACAAAAGTGATAATGCACTTGTAAACTTTAGGAAGTTGTGTTATCCTAGAATAAACTTGTACAGAAGAGGGTATTTTGACTAAGTGTGTAAAGTCAAATGAGGTGATAATGGATTTGATAATTTGGCTAAGTGTGTTAAGCCAAACAAAGATGATAATGCACTTGTAAACTATAGGAAGTTGTGTTATCCTAGAGTAAACTCATACATAAGAGGGTGGTTTGACTAAGTGTGTTAAGTCAAACAAGGTGATAATTGATTGGATTCGATTGATCAAGATTTGGAAGCTTGGCTTGAAACAAAATCTGCTTTGATGATTTTTGATGTGACATTGAAGTACACATTAGTTGCAACTGATATTGATTGTTTAGATTGATGTTCAATGAAAGATCGTCCTGCCAAAATATTGCATGGGCTAGTGATTTGGATTTATTGGCTTACAAATGCTTTGACCAGTTTTATTTCATGTTTTCCAATGTTCGGATCACCACATAAGTGTGAAGGATATATATCAAGATTTATTCTTGAAACAAGATGTAAATATCTGCCCCCAGTGTCTAGAAATGTTTGAATGGCCATGGGTGGATTCTTGGATAGACGAATGGATGAATGTATATGGATCATCTTGTGATAAGATAAGGTGTTCAAAAAGCGGATGCGCCTTTGGATAGTGGTTCAAGGTTCAAATAGTGTTGGGTAGGATGGGATCAATGAAAATGACCCATGTCAAGATGTTTACCATAGACATGTGTGAAGTGTGCACTGAACTTTCATCAAGATCAAGATAATGTAGATAGATGGTAATGGATTGGATAAACGGTTCATGGATGAATGAATGATATGGCTCAAATGATGGCTTTATTATGGATGTGATAAGATGCTTTCTCCTAAACTGGCACACGTAGATGCTCGATTCTACACATGATGCTTGTTTGCAAGGTTTTCATCATGGTACTTGTCCAAAGCACCGCCGAAGTGGTTTTCACTAGAGGATGATTTTTTTCTTTATTGTTTTCAATCCTTTTTCTAATTTTTTTTTTTTTGGATTTTTATATATTTTGATTTTTTTGAGAGATTTTAAGCTGATATTGAACCACCTGGTGGTGCTGATGTAGACGCTTTTGTCATAATGTGTCATCGGTGTCTTTCTTGAAGAAGTTGCTTTGCTAAGATACGTGTACTTGTATGCAACTTCTGAGATCTCTGATCTATTTTTCTGATATCGGAATTCACTCTGTCTTTATGCACACATCGCAGTAAAGTGCCTTCTGAATACTTATCATGAAGAGTCATTGCCAACAAATGGTCAATGTGAGAATTGGATATTATGTGTGGAGGTGTGGATGGAGTGTGTTTAGGAGTAAAAGATGGATTAGTTGATAGTTTGGAGCCTTTGACTCTCCAAACTTGGGAAGATGAGGAATAATGGATGGATATGGAAGTGTGTGTGGAATTAGGACCAACTGCTTGATACACTTCGTATGTCGCTTGAGAAGCCTTCTTTTTCCTTTGTGGACATCTTTGTTAGATACTTTTCCCTCTTTTATTTTTCCCCATAGTTTCTTTGACTAATGGAGTATGATAGGGATCATCTTTTTTTGTATTTTTTGGTATCCACTTGTATTTGATTTGTCCGATATGCTTCTTAGCTTCTTTTTCCTTGATAACATTCTTCATGCTTAGATTAAAATCTTTCTTTTGACGTTGGTCCCAATTTGTGGATGGGGTGATGGGTGGATGAAAATTCATGATGTGGCTGGTTGTAGTATTGGCCTTGGTTTCATCATAAGGATTCTTCATGCCCCCTATGTTGATGTTTGTTTGAGATGAAATTGCCCCTAATTTTATGGAATTATAACTGATATGTTGAGATCCCTTGATTGTCGAATAACCAAGGCCTTGATGCTTAGGATTACCAACAATCTGCATTGGTTCTAGGATACCTTGCTCATGCAGGCCTAATCCTCTGCCTTGATAATTCATCTGCTGAAAAAACTTATTTGCAATAGGATATGATTTACCTTGGAAACAAGGTGCTAATCCTTTCCTGTTCTGTGGTGGATCTTCAAAAGTGATAGCGTCTTTATTGATGAGGTAGCTTGCCCTAAGAAAGGTAAGTGATCCAACTTTATAAGTGATAGGATCCTCCACATGTGGGATGAATTTCTGATTGGTATCTTTAGCTTGATTTTGTAAGATATCAAATTGTAGTGCTTCTTCAAGAGGTGTTGATGCTTCACTATCTTTGTAAAAGTCTTCATCATGATTCATTCTTGATATGCTTTCACATGATGTTTCTGATTCACAATTTCTGTAGAAGCCTTCTTCATGACCCATTTTTGACATGTCTCTGGATTTCTCTATATCTTGATCATGCGCACAAAAGTTAAGAGTAGGACTCTTGTTCCTTGGTAATGATGTCAAGAGTATGAGACTCTTGTTTTGAATGAAGATCATCTATGTGTCCATCCAAAGAAATCATCTTATGGGTAGATGGAGGAGTATGTGCTATGTGGATATGATCATTATTTGCAACATCTTGTATAGATAGGAGATTTTCCATTACCTCATTGTAATATCTTGGATATAAAAATTCTTGATCTTGGATGATTTCATAATTTCTTTCGACATGCTTTGGATCAAGTTCTTGACATGGGGCAATTTCAATAGATGGATTGTATACAAGGGGTTCTTGGACATCATCACAAGGTATGGGAAGTTTCTCAAATGTCATGAGGTCAAAGGATGTCCATATGTTTTGGAAGGGATCATTGCTAGACCTTGGTGAAATATGTTGATCATGCTTTGGAATAAGTTCTTGAGATATATCCTCTAACTCGTTAGGTGATGCAGATACATTGTCAACATGATCATTGGTGGATTGATCTTGGTTTATGTCAATAGGATCAAATAACATCAACACTCCTTGAAATAGATCTTTGTAGGAGGGGTCTTGATCATGACTAAAAAATGGCTCTTGATGTATGTTGATTCGATCATTGGATGAGGTGGAAACATGTTCAAGGTGTTCATCGATTGATAGATCTTGATCATTGTTTTCAACAATTATGGTCAGAATCTGTTGCAATCTCTATTGCATGAGTAAGGTTTTCTAATATGCCTGCATATGTTGTGCCAACAATTCTTATTGTTGGTCTTGTTGTTGTTGTTGTTCCAACAAAGCTTGTTGTTGGTCTTGTTGTTGCTATGCCAACAAAGCTTGTTGTTGGGCTAATTGTTGTGCCAACAAAGCTTGTTGTTTAGCTTTTTGCTTTGCTTGGAAATCTTGCAAGGCTTGTTGGTATGCTCGTAAATGAATTTTTTGTAACTGTGCATGTGTTTGAGCCTGTGCTTGTTGGGCTACTTGTGTCGCTTGTGCAGCTTGTGCAACTTGCTGGTTTCAAAGCATATTTTGATGAGCGGATTGTCTAGTGGCTTACAACATGATGAAGAATGAATTTGTCATGTTGTGTTTTGGAGGTGGTGGTGGTGGATATGGAATGGTGTTGATTGTTGGGTTTGCTTGGATGGTTGCCATCTATTGTTGCGATATCGATGGAAACAAGGGGGATTTGGTATGATGTTTTGATTTGGCATTATAGGTTGACTTTGAACATTGTTTTGGTTGGGAATCATACTGCCTTGATTTAGGTAACTTTGATTTTACATGGTGTTACCTTCACTTGGATCAATACCTAGAGTCGTCAACATATTGCTTGGATTTTGAACAACATTGATGGGATTTGCAAACATGTCTACCCCAAAATTTACCAAGTGTGGATTTGAAATGGTCATGTTTGGTAAATTTTCACTTGGCATGTATGGATTTGGTGGGATAATGTTGTTTGGTTGATAGATTTGCAAATTTGGACTTGGATTTAAATCTATCATTGGGAAAGGTGTTCCAAACTTTAGATTGGGCATACTCACATTCATATCATTGAAGTTTGGAGGATATAATGATGCCATGTTTGAATTGCATAAATGTGAGTTTCGATAATCAATTGACGTTGTGAGACTTGGATAGTTCAACTGATTTGGACTACTCATGATGGATGGATCAAGTTTGAATTCCATGTTCCTCTTATGTTTTGACCTTGTTGTGAGAGTGAACGTATAAGGTGTTTAGGACCAATGATGAGGTCAAAGATGAAAGGGTGAGTGATATGGGTGTTTGAAAGTTTAGGAACTTTGGATCAATGCTAGACTTTAGGACTTGTTTTGATTTGATTTTGATGATAGTTTGACTAGGTGTGTTAAGTCAAACAAAGATAATGGTGAATTTGTAAGCCCTATGAAGTTGTGTTATCCTAGGGAAACTTTCTCAAGAGAATAAATTGGCTAAGTGTGTTAAGCCAATCAAAGTGATAATGCACTTGTAAACTCTAGGAAGTTGTGTTATCCTAGGGAAAACTCGCACAAGAGAATGAATTGGATAAGTGTATTAAGCCAATCAAAGTGATCATGAACTAATAGACCTTAGGAAGTTGTGTTATCCTAAAGGTAATTTTTTTCAATAGGATTGATAACTTGACTAGGTGCGTTAAGTCAAACAAGGTGATGTTGATTTTCCAAAAGTCTAGCATGAATGATGTTTTCAAAGTTCCAAAAGTTGTTGGTGAGATGGAAATTTGATTGATGTTTGAGAGATGGGTGAAGTGATTATTTTGATCCTAGATGACCCTATGAGGACTTACTTACAAGACCAAGGTGATGAAGACCATGCTTTTCCCTACGAGTAATTCAAACCAAAAGACCAATGTTTGCATGAAAACCATAAGACTCAAAAGAGAACAAGCACATGTGTGGTTCAGTTGTTTATTATCTTGCTTAGATTCAGTTCCTTTTGACACAAGCACTTTCTTGATTATGTTTTTCAAACTGAATGTCCAATGTCCTAATTTTCTTTTATCCCACAAAGTGTATTATGTGGAATTCAAGGAAATCAAGGCAAAGGTTACCTAGCGTTGACTTTGGGAGAAACAAATTGAGATGTCTAAATGCTTAGAATTCTTCTAGAGATAAGAACCCCTAGGGACAAGCAGTAACATTTGGACACCTCCAAGGTATTTGTTCTTCCAAAGGGTTTGAAATTCTGATGATTCTTTGAATGTTTTTTTTTCCACTATTTTTAGATCCAAGCAAAGTGTTTCAATAACATGCACAACCCTAGGCTGAAAAGATAGTATTTGTTGGGTTCCCACTTGGATAAATCTAGCTGCGCATATTCTGTGCGGATGACTAGATGCTTGAACACACTGGCTCCCCTCCACGACACACACTTCTTGGGTCAGCCAAGCATCAGTAACCATGAATCTCCCATGGCATACTTTTCATCTCTACAATAGAACTGCATGTATAACATGGGGTGACTTCAAAGGAAATGACCTTTTGCACCAACAAATAGATAGGATTTTGGCCTTTTCTAAACAAGAGGTTTTAATTTGGGCATTCTATTCATGGGGGATTATTCATGGTCGGCGAGAGTCCATTTATGTCCATCTCGTCAGAATAATCCTCATGATTTTTGAACTTTCCTCAAGAATCCACTCTTATATACCAATTGGAAGTCGCTTGGATTTAGTGTGTTCCTGGTTGGGTCGTTCCCTTGGGTGATTACTTTTTCCCACAAGGCAGGCCCTCTAACATAAACAAAAGCGAATAAACATATTCGTAGTTCGATCAACCTTCATTTAGAAACAAAGGGAGAACACTCACAATAAGTTTAGCCACACTCGCATGTTTTGTTCATTTGTTAGGTATCCAAATTGAAATGTGGAGGCAATATTTTATGCAATTTAGTGTCACCAAAAATACTTTTGATTCCCAAGATTGCTGTGAAGCGTGAGAGAAGCGCATACGCCTTTTCAAATGACACTACTTTGCAAAAAAGATTACAAGACATAAAGAACACATGTTCGTTTTAAATCCCTCAAATCAATAATGAATTCTTTTTAAGCACCAAAGGAAATGTGAGATTGCCTTGTTCAATTTTTAACCTTAAGCCAAATCTAGTAAATTGTTCTAAATTTCTTTTTAGCTTCTTTGCAACTTTTGAAAAGAAATCTGATTGTTCTTTTAGTGTCCTAAGAGCATGAAAGTAAACAAATTCCTTAGAAAGGGATTATAAGTTCTCCCAAAATGTTTAAAAACACTTGATACAATGAGATTATGAATTCATAAAAAACCTTTTGCCTTCGTTTTCCTTCCTTCACTTTTGATCAAAAAAAATTCTTTTTAGGCAAATTTCAACAATTTTTAGGTTTTTCCTTTTTTGATAATTTTGCATCTATGACTTTGAGAGTCCTATTTTTTTCAAAAAACTTTCTAAAACTAAAGTAGGATGAATTGCCAACTAACATTTGAAATTGGAAACATGGACTTTGAGTTATTAATAGAAACAACTTTCAAAAAACTAGGAAAAAATTTTAAAATGTCATTTTGAGGGCCAAGATCAAAGTTTGAAGCCCTAAAAATGTGCCAAGATGGCATCAAACCCATCTAGATTGTTGCCAAATCACTTGCCACCTCATAAAGAAACTACTTGTAAAATTTCAGCCAAAACCCACATCCGAGTCAAAAGTTATGACCTCGGGAAGTTCCTGCATCACAAAAAAAAAGTTAAAAAACCAGAAAACTACAGGTGCGATGCAGTTAGCAAAAGCAATGCAGTTTGGGTAAAAGCAACGCTATATAGCATCACACGATTGACTGTGGACGACACTCTGCAGAAGCAAAGAGTGAAAAAGTGGCGCGACAGGGGTAAGTGGCGTAGTTTGGAAGCAGCCCTGTTTGAAATTTCAATTTTTTTAGGCGGGAGAGTTGGAGCGGCAGAGTTAGGAAATTTAAAAAACTGATAGGCAGGAATAGAAAAGCGGCGAGGTTTAGAAACTATGCGCGGTTCAGTATGACACCACTTCCCTGAAAGCAGTGAAGTATCGCGCCGCGCTTGTGAAAGTGGCTCAATATGACACCGCACGATTATTTTCCTATGACCTGCAAAAACATGTTACAAAAAATGCGGAAATTTAAAAAAAAACGTGATTAATTTCTTGAATGTTGCCCTCCTTCTAGCACCAAAATGTGAACCCCTAAACCTGCAAATGCACAAGAGAAACAAACATGTTAGGTTGTTAGATCAAATGCATGCAAACAAGTATGAGAGATTCCCCATGAAATCCATCTATTCAAACTAAAATTAGGAAATGAAGAACACAATACAAGAAATGAAGTTAAATCCTAATTAAGCCAATAAATTAGTGATCCCATGGGGGAATTGGTGCCAATGAAGTGTTGCAATTGGCCCTTTCCCAATTCCTAAGTTGCAATGTTGAGTGATTTGAGAAATGGTCAAATCTCCAAAGATATTTGAGCATAACTTTGCTACAATTTGTGAAGATGATGAATGGTTGAATGAAATGGGCAAAATTAGCTCTCAATGTGAAGAGAATAACTTTGCATGAGATTGTGGATTTGAGTATAATAAGTTTACTCAAATTGTGGATGTTAGAATGAGAGGAAGAGTCTCTCATTTATAGATTTCAATCTTGGAAGAATGAGTTAAAATAAGCAATGTGGGGTCATTCAACATCCAATGGCCAAGTGCCACTTGTCAAGATGTGAATGGTTGAGGAATGAGCACATTTTGATCAATGTGCAAGTTTGAATTTTGAATTTGATGAAGTGACATGTTTAGGGGGGATGAAAGAAATGGAGTTAATGTCACTTGGCTCAATGCACAAGGACATGTATGAGGCATTGAATGCCTTGTTGGAAGGACCAAGTCCATTTGGATTTTGAATTCAAATTGAGGGAATATTCCCCTTTTATTCCATGTGAGGGAAAATAGATGAGTTAAATAAATCAAAGTAATTGATTTATTGTGCAAGTTGCATTCTCTAGAGAATGTGACATAGATTAAGATTAAATTAATAAAAGTTTAATTAATTTAATGAGGAATTTAGGAGATGTGACAATTTAGATTTAAATTTATGAATTGATTTAAATCAAATTGAGAGGAAGGGTTTAATTAGATAAATGATTTTGATTTATTTAACTAAGGGGATAATGTTAGATTAAATCAAATAAGGTTTAATTTATTCAATTTAATGTGAAAACTTTAGGAATTTAATTAAATAAAATAAATTATTTAATTAAAGAGAGATTATAGAAATAATTAAATAAAATTGATTTATTTAATTAACAGGAGATGATGACTTAATTAGATAAAGTTGATTTATTTAATTAAGAGATGAAGAGTGATGAATTTAATCAAATACAGATTATTCGATTAAATGACTAGCAAAGGAGATGATTTAGGATGAAATGGTGTTAGTAAATTAGGATCTAGTGTGTCAGATCAAATTGTATATTTTCCATGTCCACTTATTAATTGGTTAGCCCTAACATTGATCATTATTGTCCTTCATGGTTTGTCTTGAATATTAATTGATTGATGCTAAACAATTGTATGTAAAAGAAAAAACACGTTTTCAATTGGTATTGCATGAAATGATTTATAAGAAGATTTCAAAAAGCATCCTTGATATTACAAAAATATATGTGTTTATACACCTAAATTGTGCAGTCACCCTTTCATTCTTTCAAAGAAAAATCTTCCTATGCCACTGTTACACTACACAGGTAAACCAAATTTTGTATTGTGGAGCTATATTAAGCTACCACTCTCAAGACCAATTTAACAATTATACAAAATAATGTTTGAGACTGCAAAAAGACATCAAAATGGCTAGTGTACTAAACAAATTCTTATGATTTCTAAAGAATGCTGATAACTCTACTCAGTTGGCTTCTTTTTTCAGAATCATACAAATTGAACACTAACATCAATAGACTGTGTATATCAAGCTACCACAATTCAAGTTTCAATGATGAATATT
Organism: Sequoiadendron giganteum; assembly: GCA_007115665.2. Classification (NCBI taxonomy): domain Eukaryota; kingdom Viridiplantae; phylum Streptophyta; class Pinopsida; order Cupressales; family Cupressaceae; genus Sequoiadendron; species Sequoiadendron giganteum. The sequence continues at coordinate 113,128,793 of CM021104.1, read as the reverse complement.
TATCATGCATGTTTTACATGACATTCAAGTTTATGGTGGTTTTGTTGTTTATATAATGTTATGTGATATTCTAATCCTTATTCATTCTTCTAGACTGTATATATATATATATTGTTTTTACATGTTTTTTGTACTAACGAACCCAAAACGAATTGAAACCCCCTCAAATTTTTTTTGTCAAACCGGCGAACTAAACCCCTGACCCTAAATCTGAAACTCATACAACCTCAAAACATCTTCCATCACTCTTTATTCTTCCTTCAAAAACTTAATTAACCTCCAAATTATTCTTCCCCCTAACTTTACCTTCTTTTACTCCCTCAAACCTCTCTTTTTCATTGAAAACCCCTCTTTTCCCAACTAGGGCATCATGCGATAACATACTTTTGACCTCACCTATGCTTGTAGACCTTTTGAACACATCAAAATTCACAACCTCGCTCTATTTCCAACCTATTCTAACTTATTTTCAAGAAATTTCTTCTTTTCACATCTTCTAGCCTTGCTTTTAAGGCCTAAATTCTAAATTTTCAATAGGGGCATCGTTAGTAATCTCTTCCAATACTTTTACCAATGCTATTTTATTATTCCTACTCCCTATCCTACTTACATTGGGCCCATTCCAATGATACACAACCTAAAAAATAGGTGGAATGGCCTATTTCAACATATTACACTCAAAACCTTTAATGAGCAAGTTCAGACCTGTTTCAAAAATCTACTTCTAAGTTGCTTGGAACTTAATAGAATTCCACAAGAATGGATTCTAATCAAAGATAAAACCATTCTAAAATAGATTAAGATTGTGTTAGAGAAAATTCCTTCTGTACGAACCCATACATAGGCTGGAAATGAAGAAAATGCACAAAAAATAACAAAGAAACAAATATATTTGATTGATATTCTCCTTAAAACTCTTCAAAACCAACTAAATTTTAGTTTCCAATGATCATATTCTTTTTGTGTGGAAAAATCATACTTCTAAACCGTTGTGTGTTGTTTCTCTTTTCGATTTTTTTCCATTCCATCATAAGGGATCAAGTTGGTTGAACATAGCTCGAGTAGTTCTGTGTGTTTGGGTGCAAAAGAGGACCATGCCTAGTATAAATGTATCTATCAGGATGTGTTGGAGCAATTTTTTTGTTCACATGAATTGCAAAATGAAAGTTGCACCACTTTGCAACTTTACATTGCTTACATTTGACATTTTTTCCATCAAGTGAAAACTAGACACCACAAGAAAATGACTTTGAGATAGAAAAAAAGAAAGAAAAAGAGAGGTTATTGTAGAGGGGCCCAATTTGATCATGTAGGTTCAAATAGAGAGTTTTTAAGAATCATGGTTTCCTAGTAATAGCTCATAAAATATTTCTTCCCTTTTGTACTTTGGACCCTTAAGGGATCAATCTGGTTGAACGTAGCTCAAAGCGATTTCACGTGTTTGGGTGTGAAATAGGATGATGTATAGTGTAAACATACCCATTTGGATGCATTGGAACATTTTGTTTGGTCACACGAGTTGGAGAATGAAATTTGCACCACTTTGCAACTTTCAACTTCTTGAATTTGACCACTTTTTTCCCAAGTAAAAATTCTCCTCCACGGGAAAATGCCTCCGAGATAGAAAAAACCAAGAGAAGTTATTGTAGAGGGGTCCCAAATTGATCTCATAGGATCAGATGAGAAGTTTCTAAGAATCATGGTATCTGAGTAACAACATGCTGAAGTTTGCAGCCATTTTGCACTTTGGACCCTTAAGGGATCGATCCGGTTGAACATAGCGAAGAGAGATTATGCATGTTTGAGTGTGAAAGAGGATCATTCCTAGCATAAAAATATGTATTCATACATGTTGGAATAGTCTATTTGGTCACATGAGTTGCAAAACAAAATTTGCACCACTTTGCAACTTTGTACTGCTTCCATTTGACAGTTTTTCCATCAAGTTAAAATTGGACACCATGGGAAAACCACTCTAAGATAATAAAAAATGAGAGGGGTTATAGTAGAGGGGTTCAACATGATCTCATAGGATTAGATGATAATTTTCTAAGAATCATGGTATCCCGAGTAACAACATGCTAAAGTTTGTAGCCATTTCGCACTTTGGACCCCTAAGGGATCGATCCGGTTGAACATAGCTCAAAGAGATTCCGTGTATTTGGATGTGAAAGAGGACCATTCCTAGAGTATACATACCTATTCAGATGCATTGGAACAATATTTTTGGTCACACGAGTTACAGAATGAAATTTGCACCACTTTGCACTGCTTGCATTTGACACTTTTTTCATCAAGTGAAAACTAGACACCACGGGAAAATCACTCTAAGATAACAAAAACTGAGAGAAACTATTGTAGAGGGGCCCAACATGATCTTGTAGGATTAGATGAGAAGTTTCTAAGAATCATGGTATAAGAGTAACAACATGTTGAATTTTGCAACCATTTTGCACTTTGGATCCTTAAGGGATCGGTCTGGTTGAACGTAGCTCAGAGTGATTCCGCATGTTTGGGTGCAAAAGAGGACCATTCCTAGTGTAAAAATACCTATTTAGACATGTTGGAACAGTTTTTTTGGTCACACAAGTTGCAAAACAAAAGTGGCACCACTTTGCAACTTTGCACTACTCGCATTTGACACTTTTTCCATCAAGTGAAAACTAGACACCACTGGAAAACCACTCTGAGATAAAAAAAAAAAACTAAGAGTTTATTGTAGAGGGGCCCAACATGATCTCATAGGATCAGATGATAAGTTTCAAATCATTATGGTATCCAAGTAACAACATGCTGAAATTTGCAGCCATTTTGCAATTTGGACCCTTAAGGGATCGATCTGGTTGAACCTAGCTCAGAGTGATTCTACGTGTTTGGGTGTGAAAGAGGACCATTCCTTGTGTAAAAATACCTATTTGGATGCATTGGATTAGTCTATTTGGTCACACAAGTTGCATAACGAAAGTTGTATCACTTTGCAACTTTGCACTACTTGAATTTGAAACCTTTTCCATCAAGTGAAAATTGGACACCATGAGAAAACCACTCTGAGATAGCAAAAACCAAGAGAGGTTATTGTAGAGGGGACCAATGTGATCTTATAGGATTAGAAGAGAAGTTCCTAAGCATCATGGTATCTGAGTAACAACATGATGAAGTATGCAACCATTTTGCATTTTGGACCTTTAAGGGATCAATCCGGTTGAACATAACTCAGAGTGATTCTGTGTGCTTGAGTGCAAAAAAGGACCATGCCTAGTGTAAAAATACCTATTTGGATGTGTTGAAACAATCCATTTGGTCACATGAGTTGAAGAATGAAAGTTGCACCACTTTGCAACTTTGCATTGTTTGCATTTGACACTTTTTCCATCAAGTGAAAACTTGACACCACAGGAAAACCACTCCAAAATAACAAAAATTGAGAGAGGTTATTTTAGAGGGGCCCAACATGATCTCGTAGATTTAGATGAATATTTTGTAAGCACCATGGTTTCTAAGTAATACCCCATCAAAGGTTGTTTCCCTTTTACACTTTGGACCCTGAAGGGATCGAGCCGGTTGAACATAGCTCAAAGTGATTGTGCTCTTTTTTTATGGAATTAGGTGGGAAACATACTTAAATCCACTTTAGTTTTGGTTTGGTTGGATTTCAAGTGATTTTGTGCATTTTAGAAGCCAATTACTAAGGGTCGGTCTATATACCCTATTTTAAGGGTTTGAGTGCATTAAAATGTCATATTAAGCCTTCCACCCATTGTATAATTATGTAACTCGATGGAAAGGCTTAGTTAGGGTTATAAAACATGTGTGTAATTTTTTGTGTGCAAGGGATGCAAATAGAGGGTTTTTAGGTGATTCCCTAGATGTCAAATGGTGCATTTTTTAGTGGAAAATGGTGGTTTAGTGCTAGGGTTTGAAGAAATCTTTGGGGGCAGTGATATCTCTTGAAATTTTAAGCTTGTGCAGACCTTTTTGAAGGTGTTTTAGGCTTTGGTTGGCTATGGGAAGGTTTAGAGTATGGGTTTTCTATAAACCCTTGCCTAACTTGTGAATGAAGAGGGTTTTGGGGTTTGTTATGTTAGAGGGCTTATCACTCCCTAAAAGTGGAGGAATTGCTGGTTTGGTAGACTAGTTAATGTTACCCAATGGTGGTTTGTGTGTGATAGGAAGAATAAAGGGGGATTTCTTGTCTTGTGAAACCTGATCCAAAAGATTCTTATGAGGGTTTGATGTATGTTGAAGAAGGCTTAAATGGGTGCCTAAAATGGTGTTTTTTTGCAGAGGTTGTTAAGGAATTCTTAGAGTTAAAGTGAGAAAAATAGGTCTACAGACCTACAAGAGTGACTAGATGCAAAGTTGAAAATAAGCCAAGATTGAGTTTGAGGGAATGAAGGAGGTTGGAATCCTTTTATATTGTGGAAGTGAGTTGATTGCCTCCCTATATTTCTATCAAAATCACTTCCTATCATAATCACTTCAAGTTTAAATATTTTTGCACTTTTTCACATTGACAACTTTTTCAATTTTTGCAATTTTACATAATTTTGACAAATATGCAACATGAACTCCAAAATGACCCCAAAACCAACTAACATGACTTATTACATTATAAATTGGTCTAATATGACCTTATTCAATTGAAAAAACTCAAATCACAAAACTAACTTAAGACTTCCATGAACCAAATTTGCTCAATAACCTTGGTGCCCTTGCACCAAATTTCATTATTTCAGTAAATCTCTTTACACATAAATCTCATTAAAATTTCATAGGTACTCTGTTCTCACAAATATTTTACAATTTAACTCATACATTTGAGATTCTCTTATAATCTCTACAGCATATGTGCTCATTATGAGGTTAACTTCAAATGAGTAACTTGAGATTCCCTCACAAAGCTTCACACACTCTTTTATAATGACTTCAAATCAGAATTGAGATTTCTCACGATCATCAAAATAAGGATGTTACATTTCTTTTTTTGCTGATATTCTCTTCAATGTCTCATAAATCATCATTTTATGCAAGGAGAGAGCAATCAATTTTTAGTAGTTTACTTATAGATACACAAAGTAAAAGAAGAAAAAGAAAGAGCATCCAAAATGGAAATGAAATGAAAATAGATGGAAGAAACTTATAGATAGGCATGGAAGTATCTCAACTTAGTCACTCCTAGTCATACATTTTCACTGGGAGTTCCAAGATAACTATTGCAGACAACACCTCTCATGAATAGAATATCTTGAAACTCAAGATTCTCTTATAATGTCTATATCATAGGTTCTCATGATAAGGTTAACTTCAAATGAATAACTTTAAATTCCATCACCAAGCTTTGCACACACTTTTGTAATGACTTAAAATCATAATTGAGATTTGTCAAGATCATCAAAATAAGGATGTTGCATTGCTTCTCTGGCTGAGATTCTCTTGGATGGCTCATAAATCTGCATTTTCTACAAGGGACACCAATCAATGTTTAGCAGGTTACTTACAAATAGGCAAAGTAAAAGAAGATGATAGCATTGGAATCAAAAAAATTAATGTGCATAGAAGTATAAAATTAATAAGAACCAATGTCCATATACTTACAAATTAATCCAATGAACCATCCAGGTCTACTCTACTCTTTATTGTGTCAAATATTACCTCATGGTCAGACTCACAGACCTTTCACAAGGTCTTGTTCAAATTTATACCCCCATATTTGGTTAAATGAACATTGGATGCCATGACAAAGTTCGAGTAATGAAGAATCTTACGATGTGCGTCAAAGTCCTGAAATAGCCAAGGTTTAGCACTCTTATGTGGGTACCTTCTAATCCATGCTCTAGCAACAACAAATGAGCCTATAGGGTATTCGATGTTTTCTCCATCTATAATTGGGGCCTTCAATTTATTTTTGGCCTCAACACAATGACACAAGTAATAGTACATTCCCTCTTCATTTTTTTCATCTGCAATAACTGCATAAACATGCCCTGCATTGATCTGTGCTACAAATATTTTGAAATTAGTCAACATTACAAATACAGTACAAAGTAAGATAACAATATGGAATTTGAAATACTAAGCAAGTAGATATATTACCTAGTTGAACTAGATATGATATGTGGTCAAATTCGACCGATGATTCCATCTATGTTAGTTCCAATGCTATCAAAGGGAAATATGTGTGAAGTGGGCTAAGATAACTTGTCAACCATTTATTAACCCACTCCCTTGACTCACAATCATTCTAGGCTTGCATTGTACATGAATAAAAAAAGTGTGCCATATTTCGTGTATCAATACTCCATGAACTTGCTTTTTAGCTAAGGAAAGAGTGCAACTCACTTGATCCTATTAGAGTACAACAATCCTCATATGGTGCAATGTTAATATCATCCATCAACCAAAAATATATATGAACTAAAGATGTACCTTCATTACCTAGACCCATCAAAGCATTACACCACTCGACAATTGATCTTGCATCTATCACATGTCTTTATACTTTAACTCTTATTGTGCTAATACTCTTTTCACGCATGCTCCTGCATCTAAGGTTCTAATGATAAACAAACAATTATCAACATGGAATATGCAAAAGGAAAAAAATGAAAGCAAGCCATAATAGAATGAAATAAAATGTGTAAAGAGTTCACATACCTAAAACACCAAAGTTTCAAATGGAGGAGTTCTACCTAATTATGTATCCTTTTCTTCTTCTTTCTTCAAACTCCTTAACAATTTAACTTTCGCAAAAGCTTGTTCCCCTCCAAACTTCAATTGTATATCAGTTTTCCCTAGAATTCAAACTTGAATTGATATTATATGCCTTTCAACGTGAAAACTCTACTATTTCATGCAAAGGTGGTGGAAAGAACATGAAAATGGTGGTGGAATGTGAAACACATGCATGCACACTTCACAACATCATCGAAAAGATACTTTTTGTCAAAGCATGTGTAGAACCAAGAGAATATGCAGAATGTATGCCGAGATCATGGGTAAATTGATTTTTTTTACCATTTTTAGAGCAAGCCAAAACACACTCATGTTATAATGTGATCGTGTTATAACGCTCACATTATAACATGCTTGTCTTATAACACACTTTCATTATAACATGCTCATGTTATAACATGCTCGAGTTATAATGCAAGCACATTATTTCTTGCTAAAAATGGTCATATCTCTACTTCTTCAAAACACGTTCATGTTATGAGAAAGTTGGTTTTTTTATAGATTTATTTTCTCTCTTTTTCTATACCCTCTACCCTTATTCTATCTCTCTCCCCTCTACCCTTATACCCTAATTCTATCTCTCTACCCTTAACCCTTATACCCTCAACCCTAAACCCTAATTCTATCTCTCTCCCCTCCCCCCTTTACCCATAACACTTATACCCTCTATCTCTCTCCCACTCTGTCCCTCTCCCTTCCTCTCTCCCACTCCCTTGGTATCTCCCACTCTCTCCCTCTCTCCCACTCCCTCTCTCTCTCCCTCTCCCTCCCTCTCTCCCACTCTCTCCCACTCTCCCTCTCCCCCCCTCTCTCCCTCTCTCTCTTTCTCCCACTCTTTCCCTCTCTCCCTATCTCTCTCTCCCTCTATACCTCTCTCCCTAAGACCAAAACCCACTCTATCTCCCTCTCTCCCACTC
>CM021104.1:113033321-113121044 GCA_007115665.2 Sequoiadendron giganteum | reverse complement strand
TATCTCTCCCACCCTCTCTCTCTCTCTACCTCTCTCTCAATTCTCTCTCTCCCACCCACCCTTTCTTTCTCTCTCCCTCCCTCTTTCAATTCTCTCTCTCCCACCCTAAACTCTTTCTCTCTCTCACTCCTTCGATCTCTCTCCCCTCTACCCTTTACCCTTAACCCTTATACCCTATATCCTCTACCCTCTATCTCTCTCCCACTCCCTCCCTTTCTCTCTCTAAAGTCTCTCCCTCCTATCCCCTCTCCCTCTCTACACTCTCTCACTCACTCACTCAATCCTATCTCTCCCCCCTCTACTCTCTACCCTTAACCCTTATACCCTCTACCCTCAACCCTAAACCATCAACCCTAAACCCTTACACCCTAAACCCTTAAACCCTATACACTATACCCTCAACCCAATACCCTAAACCATAAATCCTATAGGTCCTCAAACCTATACCCTCATTTCTCAACCCTCATCTATCTTTGTCCCTCTCTTGTATTCTCTCCTTCTTGCTAGCTCACTTCTCCCTCCATTTCTTCCTCCCTCCATCCCTCCCTCTCTATCCTATTCCATCAAACCTATATCCTCAACCCTTAAACCCTTAAACACTCAACCGTAAACCCTCAATGCTCAACCCTCAACCCTCACCCCTCAACCCTCAACCCTCAACCCTCAATTGTCTACCCTCAACCCTCAACCCAATACCCTCTATCCTCAACCCTTAAACCTAAGTAAACTCTCTACCCTAATCCATCAACCCTCAACCCTTTATCCCTCAACCCTTAAACCCTCAACCCTCAACCTTTAAATGCTAAACCCTCAACCCCAAAACCCTCAACCCTATATGTTGGACCCTCAACCCTAATCCATCAAGCCTTTACCCTCAACCCTCTACCCTCAACCCTTAAACCCTCTACCCTTTACCCTATACATTAAACCCTCAACCCTTAATTATCAACCCTCAACCCTTAAACCCTAAAGCCTCAACTTGTATACCCTCTACCCTATACATTAGACCCTCAACCCTAATCCTTCAACCATGTACCCTCAACCCTAAACCCTCAACCCTAAACCCTTAAATCCTAAACCCTTAAACCCTAAACCCTTAAACCTTCTACCCTCTACCCTCAACCCAATACCCTCTACCATCAACCCTAATCCCTCAACCCTATACCCTCAACCCAATACCCTAAACCATTAACCCTATATTTCATCAACCCTATACCCTCAATTCTTAGCCCTCTACCCTACACATTGGATCCTCAACCCTCATATATCTTTGTTCCTCCCTCCTCTTCTATCCTTCTCTCCCTCTCTCAAGTCACTCCCTCCCACACTCTCTCCCTCTCCCAACTCTCTCTCTCAACTCTCTCCCTCCTACCCCCTCTCCCTCTCTCAAATATCTCTTTCTCTCACTCCTATCTCTCTCCCCTCTACCCTTTACCTTTAACCCTTATACCCTCTATCCTCTACCCTCTATCTCTCTCCGACTCCCTCCCTCTCTCTCTCTCTCAAGTCTCTCCCTCCTACACCCTCTCCCTCTCTCAACTCCCTCTCTCTCACTCAATCAATCCTATCTCTCTCCCATCTACTCTCTACCCTTAACCTTTATACCCTCTACCCTCAACCCTAAACCCTTACACCATAAACCATTAAAAACTCTACCCTCTATCCTCAACCCAATAACCTAAACCATCAACCCTATAGGTCCACAACCGTATACCCTCAATTCTCAACCATATACCCTATACATTGGATCCTCAACCCTCATATATCTATGTCCATCTATCCTCTTCTCTCCTTATCTCTATATAAAATCTCCCTCCATCTCTCTATCCATCCATCCCTCCCTCTCTACCCTAATCCCTCAACCTTTAAACCCTTAAACATTCAACCCTAATCCATCAACCAAAAACCCTTACACCCTAAACCCTTAAACCCTCTACCCTCTACCCTCAACCCAATACACTAAACCATCAACCCTATTGGTTTTCAACCCTATAACCTCAATTTTGTCTCTCTCTATCAGTTACTCCTATCTCTCTCCCCTCTACCATTAACCCTCTACCATCTACCCTTAACATTTAAATCCTCTCCCTCTCTCAACTCTCTCTCTCTCACTCACTAACTCCTTCTATCTATCTCTCCTCCCCTCTCTCCCCCCCCCATACCTCCCACCTTACCTAGAAAATTCCCTCTCGCTCCAACCCATTCTCTCCCACTCCCTCTCTATTAAGCTCTCACTTCCACCCCCTTTCCCTCTCTCCAGATTCTCTCTCTCTCCCTCTCTCTCAAGTCTCTCCCTCTGGAAACCTACCTAGGTAACTCTCTGTCTCTCCCCTCTCTCTATATATCCCTCCCACCCTACCTAGATAAGTCCCTCTCACTCCACATCCCTCTTTCTCTCCCTCTCTCAAGTCACTCCCTCCCACACCCTCTCCCTCTCTCTCCCACTCCCTCTCTTTCGCACTCCCTCTCAATACCTATCTATCAAGTCTCTCCCTCTCAACCCCATCACACTCTTAGGTCTCTCCCTTTGTCACCATACCTACATAAATCTCTCTTTCTCATTGTCTCTCTCCCCACTTTTCTTGTTAGAGTAAAGTAATTAATTAACTTTACTCTTCTCTTAAGATTTCACCTTGCACACATATTAGTCATTTAATAATTAATATTAATTATTAAATGCACTCACCTTTAGGGTTAGTTTTTCCTTTTAGGTTTTGATCTTTTTTTATAAGGATTGATCTCTTGTATTTTCTTTTATGCTCTATTTCATTTTTCTGGAATACATCTTGCACATTGTGAGAGCCAAACCCTTGTCTTGATCTCTCTCTTTCTCTGTGACAAGTCTTTTGCATGCAGGTATTGATCGGGAAACAAAATATTGTCGGAAAGCTGGTTCCAAGCCCATTCTGATGGTGCAGGAATTTCTTCAAAAATATTCAGTTTGCATGCAGTTTTTCGCAGTCAAAGTCAGATGATCTTTTTGCACTCCGAAAGGCATATCTTGCTCAATTTTGCTCCATTTTTTGAAAGCGAATAGGCGTCGGAAAGGTGGTTCTGTGCTCTTTCCAGATCTTCAATTTATTTCACCAGAAAATTCTTTAGGTACATAGAGATTTGTCTCATACATATACTGCTTTCTATTGTTTTTTGGCTTTCAATTTGTACTGGGGATTGGTTTTTTGCATTGTGGGGGGGTGTTTTTTCTTGCTTTCTATCATTTACATCAGAAAACCAGAATCTATAAACACCAAAAAAAAACAAAAACCCCTTCTGCATCTTCTATCTAGTTCTGAAAGACCACTAAATAATAATAATAAAAATTCGGAGCAGTTGAGGCACAGTTCACAGCATGGCCGAAAATACTTCTAGTGTTGAACTTCTCACACCTCATAACTATCATACCTGGAAGACATTTATCACACGTCTTATTAGATCAAAGGGGTTGTGGTCCTATTTAGATATGGTTCAGCCAATTTTGACAAGGCCATTTGAGATTATGCAGCATAGAAATAAGACGGATAAGGCTATGGGTTTGATTTCCTTACATGTTTCAGACAGCTTGTTGTTTCATCTTGATGCATGTAACAGTCCTCTTGAAATGTGGACCAAGTTCAATGATTTATTTGGTACCATCAATCAGTTCCATGCACTATAGATTGAGGCAGAGTTGACTTCACTTGTACCTGATTCTTTTCCTTCCATTGAGGACTTTCTGATGAAATTCAAACAACAGAGATCTCTTCTACAAGGTTGTGGTAAGGTTACGACTGATATAGAGTGTATTTACCTGATTTTGTCAAAGCTTCGTGGGAACTTTCAGATATTCTCATCTGCCTTCCATTCCACTATGGATGCCTTGGGTGCACGTTTTACCATTCCTTCTTTTGAAGTGTTTTGTGATCGTTTGACACGAGAGCAGGCTAAAATATCACAGTTGGATGCTCTCACAAGATCACTACACCAAGCATTGGTAGCACAGTCATCTCAGGGGAAGTAGAAACAGAAACAGAAACCACAGACCACAGAGCATTGGAAGGATTCTAGTTCACGGAAGACTTCTGATTCACCTTCTCCTAAGGGGGAATCATCGAAGAAAGATAGACCTAAGTGTGCTTATTGCACTAAGCTAAGACATGATGAGTCCAAGTGTTATGAGAAGAAGATAGATGGATATGCAAAACAGGTTTTAGATTTGACAGCTCTTCTTGAGAAGAACCATATTCATCACTCTTCTTCATCTACTTCAGGCGGGTCTTCTTCTTCACCATCATTCCAAATAGATGGACAGGCCCCACATAAGGGTCATGCATTATGTGCAACCACCAGTTCACATTCATCTAGATGGCTACTGGATTCAAGTGCTTCACACCATATGGCATCTTCTCAGGACATGTTCTCATCTTTCAAGGTTGTGTCCTCACCACACATATTGATGGGTAATAACACTTATATGAGTGTATGTGGGAAAGGTTCTATCGATATTGATGACGATACATTCAATGATGTACTATGTGTTCCATCTTTGTCCACTAACCTTCTCTACATCTATCAGATTGCTCACAGTGGGATAGGGAAGACAGTTGAGTTCACACCTGATTCAGTGCACATCAGAGACATTCAGACTGGCAACATTGTTGCAACAGGGACAGTTGATCATTCTTCCCGATTGTATGCATTCACATACTTTGGTCCACCATCTCCCTCTCTTTCTACAAGAGAGCATGCTGTATCTGAGGAGAAGTTCGGTCACTTGAACTTATGTGTTCTTCCATCTGTTCATGAGACTAGTGTTGAGACTTCTACACCTCTTCCTCCTGTTGAGATCACATTTTTTCAGCAGGATACCTCTTCAGTTGTGACTGACATTTTTGCTCCACTCATCGAGCCATCAAGTGCAGTTGTTGAGGCCATATATGAGGATATTCCTTTCCTCACAGATGATAGATTCAACACACCTGTTATCCCTTCTTCATTGGAGATTCCATTTCAAGATCATCTTGAGTTGTTTGATTCACCATTTTGTTATTCATACACTCATTTTGTTGTTTCATTCTTCAGTGCGCATCATCCAGGACTTCCATTTTCACCTCACATCTAGGGATTTCCTCTTCTTCGACTGTTGGATCTGTTTCTTCCTCCGAGGCGACACATCAGTTTGATCATTGGCACAGGGGTTCTCTCATTCTGGGGGGGCTTTGGAGTCTCCTCTCTCTCTCATGGGGGGGTATCTGATTGTATATCTGCATATGTTCTTGAGAGATTCTCTTGAGACATTTCATTTGTACTTTCTTTTTGCATCTCTTTTTGGAGAGGAGTTTTTTCCCACTGGGTTTTCTCCTTTTCTCCATTTTAGAGAGATTTCCTTGTACTTGGGTACCTGATCAGGCCTAATTACCAGGACCCAATTTTACCTTCATGCATTGTAGTTACATTTGCTTTCTTGCACTAGTTTGTAGTTGCACTCTTGCTCATCTTAAGGGGGGGTGTTAGAGTAAAGTAATTAATTAACTTTACTCTCCTCTTAAGATTTCGCCTTGCACACATATTAGTCATTTAATAATTAATATTAATTATTAAATGCACTCACCTTTAGGGTTACTTTTTCCTTTTAGGTTTTGATCTCCTTTTATAAGGATTGATCTCTTGTATTTTCTTTTATGCTCTATTTCATTTTTCTGGAATACATCTTGCAGATTGTGAGAGCCAAATCCTTGTCTTGATCTCTCTCTTTCTCTGTGACAAGTCTTTTGCATGCAGGTATTGATCGAGTTCAGGTTATGTGGATTTTTATTTCTCAAATCCTACATTTCTCTCTCTCTACCTCTCTCTCAATTCTCCCTCTCCCACCCCTCCTCTCTCTATCTCCCTCCCTCCAACCCTACCTAGCTAAGTCCCTCTCACTCCAACCCCTTCTCTCCCACTCCCTCTCTCTTAAACTCTCACTTCCACCCCCTCTCCCTCTCTCTAGACTCTCTCTCTCCCTCTCTCTCAAGTCTCTCCCTCCCACTCCCTCTCTCTCTCAAGTCTCTCCCTTTGGCAACCTATCTAGGTAATTCTCTCTCTCTCTCTCTCTCTCTCTCTCCTCCCTCTCTCTCTCTCTATCTATCCCTCCCACCCTACCTAGATAAGTGCCTCTCACTCCACCCACCTCTTTCTCTCCCTCTCTTAGGTCACTCCCTCCCACACCTTCTCCCTCTCTCTCCCACTCCCTCTCTCACACCCCCTCTCAATACCTATCTCTCAAGTCTCTCCCTCTCACCCCACCACACTCTTAAGTCTCTCCCTTTGGCACCCTACCTACATAACTCTCTCTCTCTCTCTCACCGTCTCTCTATCCCCCCTCTCTCTCTTCGTCTCTCTCAATTATCTTCGTCTCTCTCTCTACCTCCCTCTCTCCCTCCCACCCTACCTAGCTAAGTCCCTCTCACTCCAACCCCTTCTCTCCCACTCCCTCTCTCTTAAAATCTCACTTCCACCCATCTCCCTCTCTTCACACACACTCTCTCTCTCCCTCTCCCCATCCCACCCTACCTAGACAACTCTCTCTCTCTCTCTTAAAATTCTACATACCTCTAAAGACATAAATACATACATACAAGAATAATACACATGTAAATACAATCCTACATCCATACAAGCATACATACATACAAGCATACATACATACATGTGTAGATATAATCTTACATACATATATGTATACATACAATATACATGCATTGATACATACATGCATACATACAAACATACAAACATACATACATACATGACATACAATAATACATGTACATACAAACATACAAATATATCAACATACATTCAATAGAGTGGAATTTAACATAAAGGAATACATACTGTGAGCATGTTATAATGCGCCCGTGTTATGTCTTGGTTGACATATTTTCCCGTAGAAGCAAAAAACCATGTCAAAACTGAGATATAATGCGCTCACGTTATATCTTTCTTTGGGAATCCCCAAGCCTTAGGATTTGTATTTTCCTTGGAATACCAACCCAAAGGCTTGGAGGGCTTTCCCAATGACCAGAGATGTGTTTTTGCAAATTCCACAATTTTTCATATAATCAAGTTCGTGCTCACCATCAAGATTGCATGTGGTTCAATATCAAAAAAATTGAACACATGGGTAATGTTAGGTTCTCTCTTAGCTATCCAACAATGTAATTTTTTTCACTTTGACAATGTTAAGCCTTTCATCCATAATTTATTTTGTTTGTATGTCTCTTTTTTGCCAAAAAGCAGTGTTTGGTGTTTTTTTCATTATAAAATAACCGCTCATCGAAATTTCAAATAAATTACATTTTTAGAAACTAAACTCCATTCTACAAATTTAAAAAAAAAAAATCAATTACTTTCCAAAATTTGTAGGGGGAGCACGGCCAATATTCTTCTTTTCAAGAAGTGTCCACTTAGAAAATTAGTAAAAAATCAAATATTCATTAAAAAATTATCAGAAAAATTATGCATCAACTTCATACTATTAGCTAACTTTTGATCATAGCAATTTTAAAAATACTACCAAAAAATTCACCGTGCTAGGGTCGTACAAGAGTTACTATGTTATGTTTTTCTGACAAAAACAACACCAATTTGTGTATGCTCCTCTTTTCAACTCCTTAATCTCAACCATTTTCAAAATAAATTAGTAGTTTAGAAAGTAGACTCAGATTAATTTGATCCTTGTTTTTGTTCCATCTCAAAATTTTGAGTGTAACTATCCTCAATTTCACATCCAAGGTCAGTATTTCCTGATTTCAGAAAAAAAGTGGCCACTTAAGCCCCCTTTTTGGGAACCATCTTGGTGCACTTGCCCCACACTATAAGTTTTTATTGGCATACCAATTTATTTTTCCATTGAAACGTTTTATTAGTTTGAGATTATGTTTAATTTTCCAATTTTTATTTATTTATTTGAAAATAGGTTTTATTCGCTAATGAAAATATATTTTTTGGTTTCACGAAAAGTTTTAATTGCCAACAAAATTATTTTTCTATTTTAAAAACAAGTTTATTCACCAAGGGAAATATTTTATTGGTTTTAAAAAAGGTTTTAATCGCAAATGAAAATATTTTATTGGATTAAAAAAATTGGAATTCACTAGTATTTTCCATAGACTTCTAGTGATTAGAAACGATTTGCCAAATCAGATTTTTTTCTTCCCAAAAAATGAAAAAAATCACCAATAAAATAAATATTTTTATCAGGAAGTCTACAATATTTGCCAAGATTTTACACCTTTGCTGGGGGGGGAGGGTTCTTAAAGTTATCCCTATACAAAACTCAATGATAATATGTTGAAACTAATGGCCCTAGTAGTAACATTGAAAGCCCCTAATATCTAGCCTCAGTAGAAGATAGTGCAATCATAGAATACTTCCTTCTCAACCAGAAAATAGGAACTAAACTAAGTGAGAAGGTATATAACCTACAGTGCACTTGTGAATTGACAATCACCTAGCCAGTAAAAATTGTTTACTCCATAAAATGAATATTACTACTTGCTACATAGTGAATTCAAAAATGTGACTACCCTAAATGTAATGGATAATTTGTTTGGTTGTCTTCTAGTCTATCTCATCATGATCCTACATAAACTAAGAGATAATTTCCATAACATAAAAAATATTAAGCCTCATATTTATGAAATACAAGAGGCTTCTATTAAGCTATCAATAGAAGGCACAAGACACTAGAGGTGAAGAGAACTAAGCCTCAATTTTTACTCTAGAAAGAAAGGGAGTAGGAGTAATCCTACAATTAGCTATTTGAAACTATTACCATTTTTTTACTATAGCTCAATTGGAAAAGCTAATTATTTTGTTTCATTTTAAAGTGAAGGTTCAATTAGTCATTTCATTGCTTAGATTGATGCTTTGCATCAGATTTATGAAGTCTAGTTATGCAAAAAAATTCAATGGATTTTACTCAATGATTTGCAAATGAAATGAAGTATAAAGGAGAATACATAAATGAGTAAGAAAGAATCATTGATTTTATTTATTTCACAATATTGTTACATTTCAGCATTTCATTTATTCAGAAATGAATTGTACAAGTTTGCATTGAGATGCATTTTCTTTTAGAATGGAAAACAAGAAAAGAAATTAAGGTGCCCCACACAAGCTGTGGTAGTAATTGTAACAATAAATCATGAGAAGCATGCTACACTATTGAAGATGAAAGGAATAAAAACACATAAGCATGGACATAATCATCATTGCCTATGCTTTTGGCTGATGTAGAAGTGGTGGACCATCTTTTATCCTCGAGCTCTGATTGACCTGTAAGATAAGTGAAGGATTGTTAGAGCTCTGATTATGAACATCCCTATATGAATCACCAACAATAATGTAAAATTCTGCTAACAATAAATTGAAATAGTTGAGAGAACAAGAGTTGAGTAGAAGAAAAGAAGGAAACATCATGATATTATATTGTTTTATCTAATAGTGTTTGTTCCATGTGCAGGTTAAGGACAATGAAAATACAGTGGTTTGTGAAATACCCAAAACATGAGTAGTATGGTCACGGCCTAGAGGGAGCTTTTGGCTCACAAATATCCACCATTCAAAAACACTTGTGAGTTTGTTGTTGAAATCTTGAAAAAATAAAAACAAACAATATGTGAAATGAAAGTTTCTTTATGGAAGTTCATTATAAAGAATATACATGGTGTGGCTTGTGATGGAGAAATAAATCACAAAAGAATGGAGTTCATGTTGGCAAAACAAGGATAGACAACTAAGAGGGGGGCTGAATCAGTTGTTACCAAAATCAAACTTATTCAACATTAATCAACCTTAAATCTCAGATCTGATAATTAACAGTGCAAGCATAAATAAATAACATATCAAAGACACATGAACACCAAGATTTTATATGTGGAAACCTTGTTAGGGGAAAAACCACTGTGGATGTTAGTCCACAAGATTTACCCTGTTAGAAGTATAATGAAGAATGAATAAGTAATGCACTTGCATTCAGACACACTACTTAGAGCACATTGCTTAGAGGAAGGTTCATTGCCCTACATACAATAATCAGATTAAATCCATCTGATGAGTTTGAATTGATAAATTGGCTTCTACAAAAGCCTGATTACAGTTCTAGTTAGGCACACAAAAACTTCTACACACTCTTCCACACTCTTCTCAATCTCTTTCACACTCTGTTATTCTCTTGAATGATTTGACCTTTATTCGCACATGTACATCACTTGGACACACCAAGCACTACCTTGAGCATACTAAAACAATCACTCTTATATATCCACCACATGGATTTACATCAACTGCTCTGTCAGCCACAAATAAATAATGAATTACAACTGTTGGCCTCAATACATGAGTAAATCTTAATGCACACCAATATGAGTTGGTCACAACATAGTGAGGACCCAAATAAACCCCTTAGAACATTCCAAAAAATAAAATATTAATCCTTATGGATCTGCAACACACTACTACCATCATGTCAGCCAAGAACATGAAAACTTCAAGCATACAATGAAAAATATTCAATCATGAACACATCAGCCAATGCGGGTGTACCAAGCTAATAGATCATGATATAGAAACATCTTTGAACATCACAACAACATACACAATAACTGAAATTACCAGAATTTCATCCTCTTCTTCCAAGAACACCTTCTACAGGAACTGAATAACTATAAACACATAGAACTTCATAACTTCCTCAAATCTTGGTGTGAACCTCTGAAACTTTCAGAAAACATACTAGAAAGTTTTAGCAACAAAACCTTTGAAGCACACCTTTAGATTAGAAACTAACAACTCTTTCCACCATTCTGACCTTCTCAACCTCACTAGTTGCCAGTAATATTTGTTTTTACAATTTTCTCAATATCCTCCACATATACAGCCTTCAAAATCACCAATGCTAATAGTGTTGACATCAATGACAACCACATATCAAAAAAATAGCCACAACATCCAAAAATCTCCCCCTTTTGCATTGATGGAATCACATGATGTGAAAAATAATGCCATCAACCCAACTAGATCTTCTCCAACAATCTCCCCCTGAGATTGTGCACTCTTTTCCTATTTCCTTCTTCTCCTATGTTTTTCACATTGCTTCTCTCCACCCCTTTGACGTAAATGGAAAAGGTACACATTCTCTGATCACATATTTGAATCATCTGACTATTCCCTCTGAGTAGTAGCTACCACAAAATCAATCCGGAATAGGATATAGCTATGAATTCATGGACTGATGCAAATATCTACATCTTAGTTCTGATCAGGAGGGGAAATCACCCCTAACTTTCCTCTGAGATACTCAAAAGTATCCTTGGGAAAAGGCTTAGTAAAGATGTCTATAATTTTCTCTTTGGTAGGTATATACTCTAGTCTAACTTCTTTGTCACTTACTTTATCTCTCAAGAAGTGATATTTGATGGATATATGCTTTGTCTTTGAATGCAGCACATGATTCTTGGAAATGTTTATGGCACTTGAATTGTCAAAGAATATAGAAATGGGTTCTTTATACTAAATTCTGACATCTCTCAACATTTGTTTCATCCACAATACTTGAGTACAACTGTTTGAACAACAATATATTCTACCTCAATAGTAGACAATGAAACAAAATTCTATTTTTTGCTTAGCCAAGATACCAACTTCTTCCCTAAGAAGAATGCACCACCACTACTACTATTCCTATCATCCACATCTCTTGCCCAATCAACATCAATGAAAGTGCTCAAGATAAGATCATCATACCTAGGATACCAAAGACTAAGATCAACTATCCTTTCCAGGTATCTAAAAATTCTTTTCACAACAGTCACATGAGACTCTTTAGGATCAACTTGATATTTATCAACTATGCATACAACATTCATTATATCTGGCCTGGTCTAAGTCAAATAGAGTAATTCACAAATCATTGACCTGTATCTTGTCTGATTTACTTTGGGAGAATCATCATTCTATGTAAGTTTGCATCTAGTTACCATACATGTACCAACTGGATTTGAATCTTCCATGCCAAACTTTTTCAGTAGCTATTTCACATACTTAGATTGAGATACAAAAATTCCACCATCTAACTAAGTGATTTGCAATCCTAAAAATAATTTCAGCTCTCCTATCATTGACAATTCAAACTCACTTTTCATTTCATCAACAAACTTCATACACAAATCATCATGACCTTCAAAATAATGTCATCAACAAAGACTTCAATGATCAATTCTTTATTTTGATCCAACTTGAAATACAAATTGTTGTCAGCAATACCTTTATTGAATCCAAGTTTCAATAAGTATTTATCTAATCTAGCATACCAAGCTCTAGGAGCTTGCTTAAGTCCATAAAGAGCTTTCTTTAATCTACATACCATGTCCTTTTCATTAGTTAATTGAAATCCATTCAGTTGTTCAACATAGACTTCTTCTTAAAGATCACCATTTAGAAATGTTGACTTTACATCCATCTGATAGAATTTGTAATTCTTGAAAGTAGCATAAGCAAGAAATAATCTTACAACTTTAATTCTAGCAACAGGGGAAAAAGTTTCTTGAAAATCAATGCCTCCTATTTGTGAGTACCCTTTGCAAAATAGTCTTGCTTTGTTTATGACCACTTCACCTCACTCGTTCAACTTATTCTGAAACACCCATTTGGTTCCAATCACATTTTTTTTCTGAGGTTTGGGAACAAGATCCCATGTATCATTTTTCTCTATTTGCATTAATTATTCTTTCATGGCTTCCATCCAATATTCATCTTTGCATGCTTCATTGATATTGCTAGGCTTAGCTTTGGAAATTAGATAGTAGTCTTCCAAAATTATTCTTCTAGTTTGCACACCTTTTCTCTTATCTTCTATGATCTGACTGTCAGAGTGATTTCGCCTTACATACTTGGGAGTTTTAGGATTTTCTCTAACTTCATGTTCTTGTGTTCTTTCTTCTACACTTTTGCTAGTTTCTACTTCCTGATTTTCTTAGTTCACCGGAACAATTTTAAGTTGATTCTGTGTCTAATCATTATTTCCATTGTTAGTATTATCATGTTGATCATCTGAATCATATCCACTACGTCTAGATGGTCTAATAATATCTTCATCAACTTTGACATTTTTCACTTTCAAGAATTTTATTCAACCTTTTATTAAAGCACCGGTAAGCTTTGCTTTTAGTAAAGTAACCCAAAAAGATTCCTTCATCACTTCTAGCATCAAACTTTCCTATATCATCACCTCTTTTGATGTAACATTTGCTTCCATTTTGTTTGAAATACTTGATAGTAGGCTTATAACCAAACCATAGCTCAAAAGGTGTCTTACCATAATTACTATTGACATTCACCCTGTTAATGGTGTACACAATAGTACTTAGAGCTTCACTCTAGTAGAAATGGGGAACATTTTCTTCCAGCATCATGGTTCTAGCAGTGTCTAGAACGGTTCTTTTATTTTTTTTAACAACTCCATTTTGTTGAGGTGTTTGGGGAGTAGATAGTTGTCTTTGGATTCCATGCTCTTCACAAAAAGAATTGAATTCCTGGGAAGTGAATTCACCACCTCTGTCCGACCTTAGGCATTTGATCTTTTGGCCTATCTCATTTTTTTCCATAGCTTTGAAACTTTTGAACTTTTCTAATGCTCTATGTTTTTCTCTTAAGAAAGCAACCCATATCATTCTAGAATAATCATTAATGAGAAACATAAAATACCTTTCACCTTGTAGGCTTCTGATTCTGGATGGCCCACATAAATCAATATGTATCAAATCCAATACCCCATTAGAGCTACACTCTTTGCTTTGAAAAGAATTTCTCGTCTACTTTCCCATCTGACATTCCTTGCACATAGTGTTAGTAGACTTCCCTAAGTTAGGAAGGTCTCTGATTGCTTGAGTAGAGCTTATTTGACAATTTTATCAGATTTCACATGACACAACCTCCTATGCCATAACCAACTTACATCAATCTGAGCAATTAAGAAACTTTCACTAGCAACACTCAAATGAAAGATATTACCTTTTCTCTTTATACCTGAAGCAATCATATTTCTAGAACTTCCCCTTATTTTGCACTTACCATCCTTGAATTGAAGATTGTAACCCTTGTCTACCATCTATCCAACACTTAACAAGTTATGCTTTAAGCCTTCTACATAAAGAACATCATCAGTATTGTGCTTACCACCCAAAAAGCTAGTGCCTATGCCACAAATCACACTAGAAGTGTTGTCTGTAAATCTTACAACACCACCATCATAGTCTTCCAAGCTTACAAAATTTCTTTTGTCACTAGTCATATGATGTGAGCATCCGTTGTCAATTAACCACTCATCTTTTTCTTCAATTTTTTCTACAAGAGCTTTCTCAACATTCACATTACTAGTAAATTCAGTGGAAACCTGACCATTTTCTTTGATAGCAATGAATACCCATTCATCTTCATTTCCTATTTCTTTATCAGATTCTTCATCAGTTACACCTTCTTCAGCATAATACCATTTCCTTTGAAATCTAGTCTTCTCAAGTTTGTACTTAGAAACTTTTTCAGGACATCTAGATGCAAAATGACCTATTTTACTGCAAGAAAAACATTTGATAGGTAAATTTCCTTTGTACTTACCATGACCTCTAGCTTCTCTTTTCACAATCAATGCTTCCAGTTCTTCTAATTTTTTTCTTTAATCCAATCTTTTTCATCTTATCTTCATAATTGAATGTCCTTTTGGAACTCTCTCCCAGATTGTATCTTTGCTAGCTTTTTCTGGATACAGTAGCTTTGAATGCAAACTTGGTCTTAGAAGTAGATTCACCAAATTCACTTAACTCAAAGGAAACAATTTTTCCAATCAGCATGTCTCTTGTCACATTTGTCACTGTCCTGAGTTCATCAATAGCTTGAGCTCTTTTTTTGTAGGAGGGAGGCACAAATCTGAGTATTTTAGCCATAATTTCTTCTTCATCCAAGGTTCCACCGACACATCTAATGCTCATCACCAGTTCATTTATCTTTTGATAAAAATAAAGGATATTCTCATCTTCATTCATCTTCATGTCTTCCTACTTTCCTTTTAAACTTTGTAGCTTAGCACTTTTCGCTAGTGCATCTCCTTCATACAATGTTTCCAACTTTTTCTAGATCTAATATGTAGTATTAAATCCTAACCCATTTGTCATCTTTGAATCTCTCAAAGAACTCAACAATGCTTCAATAGCCTTGGTATTAGCTGCTGCTTGCTTGATCTCATCTTTAGAGGACAAACCATTTTGAGGAATAGTATATGCACTCTGTGTGATCTTCTAGAAAGGTTCTCCAATGCACTTCAAATGACACTCGATTCTGAATTTCCATAAAGAGTAATTTTTACCATCGAATCTGGGTCTATCCTTCTTGTATGATGTCATCTCAGATCACCTCAAGCTATTAGGCTTCTTTAGAGGAACTAGATTTGATACCAATTTTTGGAAAAACAAGGATAGATAACTAAGAGGGGGGGTGAATCAGTTGTTACCAAAATCAAACTTATTCAACATTAATCAACCTTAAATCTTAGATTTGATAATTAATAGTGCAAGCATAAATCAATAACATATCAGAGACACATGAACACCAAGATTTTATATGTGGAAACCCTATTAGGGTAAAAAACATGGTGGATGTTAGTCCACAAGATTATACCCTATTAGAAGTATAATGAAGAATGAATAAGGAATGCACTTGCATTCAAGCACACTGCCTAGAGCTTACTGCTTAGGGGAAGGCTTACTGAAGGAATGAATAAGGAATGCACTTGCATTCAGGCACACTTCTTTTCTCTTGAATGATTTGACATTTATTCACAAATTTACATCACTTGCACACACCGAGCACTACCTTGAGCATACTAAAATAACCACTCTTATATATCTGCCACATGGATTTACATCTACTCTGTCGGCCACAAATAAATAATGAATTACAATTGTCAGCCTCAATACATGAATAAATATTAATGTGCACCAACAAGAGTCAGTCACAACATAGTGAGGACCCAAATAAACACCTTAAAACATTCCAAACAATAAAATATTAATCCTTATGGATCCAAAACACACTACTATGATAATGTTGACCAAGAACATGAAAACTTCAAGCATACAATGAAAAATCTTCAATCACAAACACATCAACCAATTTCGACATACCAAGCTGATAGATCATGATCTAGAAATACTCTGAACATCACAACAACATATGCAACAACTAAAATTACCAAAATTTCATCCTCTTCTTCCTAGAACACCTACTACATAAACTGAATAATTGTAGACACATAGAATTTCATAACTTCCCCAAATCTTGAGCCGAACCTCTAAAACTTATGGAAAACATACTAGAAAGTTTTATCAACAAACCCTTTGAAGCGCACCTTCAGATTAGCAACTTTCAACTCTTTCCACCATTTTGACCTTCTCAGCTTCACTAACTACCAGTAGTATTTTTTTTACAATTTTCCCAATATCCTCGACATATACAACCTTCAGAATCACCAATGCTAATAGTGTCAACATCAATGGCAACCACATATTAGAAACATAACCACAACATCCAATAGTTCAAAAATCAGAAAATACTCATACTGGCCGCGACCTTGAAGGCCATTTTTGCTTAAAAAATGAATGAGGATAAGTCAATATAGTTTGAAATCAACTTACCTAGCTTGCAAATGAAGAATCAACCAAATAGAGTGAAAAACAATGAAGCTTCAAGCTGAAACCCTAGTCATGGTGGCGACGCTTCTTCTCAATAGAGTTCTCCCTCAAAACACTAAGTGCAAATGATGTGAATTTAGGGTTTCGCCTTTGGTTTTGTCCCATTTTCCCTAATTCGAAATATGAGCTTTTACCTTAGATTAATTTAATGCCTTAATTTTATCATTTGATGGTATATTCATGCCTAGGTCGAGCTTTGAAGTTTTTCATAAGGCTTTATAAGTCTAAGCCTTTAGTTAGGTTTTGATTTATTTTCCGAAAGACCAAGTGCCTTAGTTTATTTTCAATTTATTTTGTAGAAATCAATTAAATGTAAATGTTGAAAAATGCTTATGCCTTAGATAAGACATTTATGTCATAGAATTTGAGTTTTTAATTGATTTTATAGAAATCAGTTAAGTCATTGATAGAAAGATTGCTTATACTTTTATGATTTTTTAAAGAAAAAATCAAACTGTAATGGAGAGGTAAGTAATGTTTTTGCAAAGATTTTTAAATCTTTATTGCAAAGAATTAAATCAAATGGAAAGATTAAAACTACAATTATCATGTAAAGCGGAGATAAAACAGTATTTTATAAATTGTTTTATTCTCTTTGCTATTTTTAGCAGTTTTAAGAAAGCTGAGAAGTTTGACTTTTCCTTGGGCGAAATTGAGTTGCATGGAGACAAGATAAGGTGTTTTATCTACTTTTAAAGCAAAGGAGACCTATTTTTAGGTGCTTTTTGGGATAGACATGCAAGAAGTGTGAGTTTTCCACTTTTCTTACACATTATGGAGCAAATTTAGATGTTTTTTTATGAGATTTCTTCCTGAGCTCGGATTAGGGTGTTGAGAGATTTTATTTTTGAAGAAAAACTTAGAGTATTTCTTAGTTTAGATCATTGTTTCTTCCTCTCATGCTAAAATAGAGAGTTTTTGTAAGAAAAAATTTGTACTTAGACTTTGGATACTCCTTTAGTTTAATAAAACAACATTCCTATTTCTCAATTTATGTCTCCTTTGCAATCTTAGTTTGATGTTTACATTGTGATTCTATTTACAAAATCCTTTTATGTCCTATTATTGTAGATCTTGATACAGAAAGTTCATGTGATACAGGTTGCATGTTGTGTTTGTAGTTGAATCTTCATGCAAATCAATTATGTATTGAGTGTCTATGAGAGGTTGTGAGGTTATTGTTATTTTCTGAGAGTTATTTGTGAGTAGATAATTAAAGTCATCATTAGTTTTTCTAAAAATATCACTTCAAGTTAGAGTTTCATTCCAGTTATCTTTCTAACTCTTTACATCAAATCATTTAGAATAGAAACTATCATTCAAAGAACCATCTCACTCTGGATATTCCTTCTTCGTTCAGATCACCTACATTTGAAGAAGGTTTCCATGTGTCAACATATAGTTAAGTTTTCTAAAAATTTAGCATAGGGTGCATATCTGATTGATAACAATTTTCGGCATGCCTAATGGGACTATCAAAGTTAGTTTCAAAGAATTTTTCAAGTTTTTAATTGCTTCTTGGTGTATGCAATAGTTTATTCAGCCTTTTGGAGGTTTTTTACATATACATAGTGACTTCATTCTTTGATTTTGCATGCAGATCAAGTGTTGGTTTGTTTTAAAAGCCTAAAATTTGTTATTTTCCAGCTTATGAATGAATAAATATGTCAATATTTCATGACAATGTGTCATATCATCCACCATACCACAAAAATGTTGCTTGTCCACCTCATCCTTAGTCATATCTGACCAATCATGTTATTAGTTTCAATCTCATGATGGCCTTTCAAAATCAACTTGCCCAATATAATTACCATCCACCCACCCTTGCCCATTTTTCATCTCAACCCTCATATGATCAAAATCAGCCCCAAGATATTCAATACTGGAGCTTCAGAGATATAAGGCTGAACTATGAGGGGAAGATGAGTGAAATAAAAAACTTAAAGCAATACAATGTGCACAAGGGGAAGATTGCAAGCATAAAGGGCACACTACTTGAATTCATGAGGTAGTTGGAGGAGATCAAGAAGTAGCATGAGTATAATCGACAATAGGAGGAGATGGCTTATTAAGCCTTTCTTTATGAGCAAGAGTCAGAAACACAAAGGTACGAAGCCCAAGCAGCTCCTATAGTTCCAAATCGGCTTGTTCAAGGAGGTTTGTGACTATGAATTCCCAAGTTTTAGACAAAGTGAGCCTCTTAGTATTCCTAAAATTGAGATTCCAAGTTTTAGGTAGGAAAAGTTCTTCAACTCCCCAAATCAGCCTCTTAGGCTTGAAATCCCAAATTTCAAAAAGCTCTATCCCTTGCATATTGAAAAAATTAATCAAGTTCAACCCATATGGTTGTAGAACAACCCTTTGAGCAATATTCTTCCTCACAAGAAACCCAAGAAGCTCCCCAAGTTTCCCTATTAGATGAATCTGATTGTCCTATCACTATCCACCTTTGTAAAGGTGGATCTATTATCTTTCAAGATAGCTCACTCACCACAAAGGAAGCTAGGAACATAAATCTAACACATGCAACTATGGAGCAGTATCGGTTGGAGCAGGAAAAGATTGAACAAGCACAAACTTCTCATGATGAATCTTTCTATTCTTTCATTAATGAGCTTCCTTGTTTTGAGGAAGATGATGAAATTCTTTTGGAGAGGTCAGATAGGGAACAAGAGGTTTCTAGTGGTTGTGTTGTATTCCCAGTTGATTATGAGCATGATGCATATGAAGGGGGTGCTGAGTCAAGCCTAAAACTGAATCCTTTGCATTTTGATTCATTTGAAAAAAACTCTAATGTTGTTTATAAGATGCATGAAAGTAGAATATAGAGGACACAAGGTGAAAGTTTTCAGCTGCAAGGACATAATGCCCAATTTTTATCAGAGGAAGCACCACACAAGGAAGAAGAATAGGTTTATTTGTTTGGTCATTTACCTAGTTTTGTAGAGATAGATGAGGGAAGCATGCTCATACCAAGGATGACAGTTCCAGAGCAACAGGAGTATCCTCAACAAGGTGAGGAATTTCCGACTGAAGCAAAGAAATATAACAATGGGGTCTTGGATCAAGTAAAGGAGCATGAAGCTAAACCTATCCTACAACTCACACAACTAGTTGAAAGTGGATACAAGGTAATAAATGGACCCCCTTTACAAAAAATGAAAATGAGAATGAAGAAGACATGTTTCGGGATGATCTTGAGATTTTTGTTGCAAATTTAGATGTCAAATGGTCATCTTTTGAAGGGGAATGTGTGGAACAATAGGTTCAAGAAGAAAAAGGGGGTATTGAAACTCAGGTTTTGATTGCTTCATTTGAAGAAATTCCTTTGTTTGTTAGTATTGATGAAGAAAATGCATATGAACTAACAAAGTTATCAAGTTCTGAGCAACAAAATAATGAAATCCATTTAGAAAAAATACTAATCCATGAGAAAATAAATGAGGGAAAATGTGAGCTTGAAGGCATGATCCAACCAATTAAAGAAATAGTTGTGGTTGGTGAGGCAATTGACAAGAGTAAAACTAGAGGGAGCAGTTCCAGTTTTGTCTTGTCAATGAGATGTCCAATTAGATACATTGATAAAATGGAGGCCAACAAGAAGATTCCTATCATGATTGAACCCAATCATGGCAGTGTAGTTGAAGAGGAAAAAATTCAAGGCACTTCGCCACTTCGGGTTAGTAGTGGTTATATTCCATATGAAGAGGTTAGTAGGCTTGTATACATTCTTCAAGGTGTGGTACAACTATCTCATGGCCTATTATCCATTTTTATTTTTCATGTAGCTTTCCAAAATAATGTAGAACATCAAATATTTTGTAGCAAAGGCAACTATTTCACCTAATCAGTGAATGGTTTTGTTTTCCCAACTTCTTTGGCTAGTTAGAGTAGGTTAGAGTTAGTGTGTTCGGTTAATAAGTGCCTCTTGCACATTTCATTTCGGTTGTTTTGCTTGCCCTAAGCAGTGCTGCGCATGTTTTGGTTGGCCATCAGGGCCTGTTAATTTGCTTTTAGTATCATTTGGTTTTGTTTTGCTACTATTTGGAATGTTTCTATTTGAATTTTTGAGTTTCATGAAGGGGCGGATTTGACTCCGCACCCAATGGAATGTTAAAGGCACCAAACCATATGAAATTTTGTCAAAACATAGAAACCATCAGAAATAGTAATCTCCCTAATTTGCAAGATCTAAAGACAAACATGAGAGGACTACACAGCCAAAACATTTCTCCCAGTCAACAACTAGATAACTCTGAAAAAACCAATTCATACACCAGTGAACATAACTTTTACTTTCCATCGAACCAAAAGCTGAAACTCAGAATATACAATATATTAAGCTCATGAACACACCTTTAGAACTGCATAGGCATTGGATCAACATAGAGAAACTATAGACCACAATACTAGGGCATGCTCAGAACATAGCTTCAATACAACTTTCATTATGTCCCAAATTTTCTTAAAAGCACTTGGCAAACACACAACCTACTCAACCTGTAAAGTGTTGACATCAATGACAACATTAATGACAACACCACAAAACACATCCATACTTGCAACAATCTCCCCCTTTATCATTGATGGCAACACATGATGTGAAAAACCATCAAAGACAACACACATGATTCTCACAAGTGGCAACCTACCAAGCACAAAATTTTCACATGATTTCTCTCTCCCATATCCTACATGATTATCAAAAGCAACAACCTGTCAAGCATCAAATTTTCACATGATTCTCTCTCCCCCTTTGAAATCAATGGAAAAGGACTTTCTTATCATATAAATCTCTATTCACTTCCCCTAAGGAGTACATCGACAAAACATACTGCAACAATTCACTCTTCTACTCCCCCTGAGGAGTAGACCTCAATCATTAGTCTAGAACAAAAGAGTCTATGAAACCACTGGACTGATGCACCTCCATGTGTACTTAGTGGTGGCATATGGCTTCTATTGTTGTCATTGATGGCAACCTAAGTCATTGATCTAGTTTGTACTTCAGTATTTGTCCATAATGGGAGACAAAACAAGGTATCCGATTGAAGTTGAGTCTATCAATCCATTCGCATTACCAGTTTATCAGTTCATGTTGTGGATCTCAGGGAAGGTTGTTCGGTATCTGGAATATCTTATTCTATATTTTTATTGTATCAAATCAATTGGTGTACAATTTAGGAGATCCGATTGCCTAATTTTCTATTTAATAGTGTGAGAACGCCGACTAAGTGAATGTGGCATGTTGCGGATGTTCGAGGTGAAATTGTTTGAAGTATTTTTGGGTTTCAGGATTTTTTTTTTGGGTCCTCACTATGCTATGGCCAACTTTGGATGGTGTGCACTGAAAATAATTTGTGGATTGAGCCGACGATTGGAAAATATTTTATGTTTTGTTGGAGTCGACTTGTAGCGATTAAATCTTTAGTTACAGATATATATAAGTGATCGATTATATCATTTTGATATAGATGTGAATTAAATCTATGAAGTATGATGTGAAATTCAGAAGGATAGTAGAGTGATTATGCACAATTTCACTTGTGCATAAAAGGATTTATGATGGGAATTGTAGAAGAGCAGAGCAAAAGAGCAGAATAAGATAGAAGGTCAAGAAATCAACTAATGTGCTTAACCGAAACTATAATTAGGTATTAATAGATGCTATTCCTTTAGTTCAATTCTTCAGATGGATTTAATCTAAATTTTTGTAAGGCAGTGAGCCTTTCTATTTTGAGTAGTGAGCTCTAGGCAATGTGCCTGAATGCAAGTGCATTCCCATTTTGTAAAACATATATTTGAGTACTCAAATTATGGATTGACCTCCACCGTGGTTTTTCCCCTAACAGGGTTTGCACATAAAAATCCTTGTGTTATGATATTGTGGATGATTTCTTTATGTGCTTGCATCTTTCTTTTAGTTCAATGTTGTAAGTGGTTTAAAGATTAGATTAATAAAGTTAAATACTGCAGAATACTGATTCACCCCCCCTCTCAGTGTTCCCTGATTCCAACAATTGGTATCATAGCCTAATTCCTTGAAAGAAGTTTAACATCTTGAGGTGGATCTTGGAATGTAATGGACTTTGGTAGTCTTCAACAATAGTGATAGAGCTTTTAAAAAATTTCTATAAATCTTGGCCGGTTCTGTAAAAAAAATTGTCTGGCTATTACCCTTGTGCTTAGGGGTCAAATGATAGGGTTTAGAGGTTTATTGCCCTTGTTTAAAATATTCACATCTTTTGGATCCTCGCATTATTTTTTTCATGTTGAGCTATTTCTCTACGTAGTTGGTTACTTAAGTCATCGATGGAGCCTTTTATGTCGTGCATGTAATGGCCCCCTTTACCTAGCCTGCCGTTCTTTTTCCACGTTGGGACTTAATATTAATCTTTTCCTAATGTTGGGTTGATAAATTTCCAAAACTTTAGACTTAGGTCTAAATTTTATTCCTTAAGGGTGCCCCCCATCTACCTACTCAGTCCCCTTTTATAAATAACATTGTTAAATGTGTAGGCTTATGGACCGTCAGATTGATGGTTTTGATCCTAATTGTTCCTCGTTTTCCTCGTAGGAATTTTCGATGATGCCACTAAAGTATGGCAAGGTGTGCGAGATGTTTCCACTTGTCATGTACAGTAATGGGGCGCGGTTCAATTTTTCTAGTAGTATTAATGAAGGCTTTCTAATCAACGACTACCATGTGATAATGAGGACTAATTGTTGTCGTTCCTCACCAACCGTGCATGATTAAAATAATGGTTTTAAAATTGTTGTGAGGTGTGCGAATGACTGACACGTGGATTTTTTTGGTGGCACAAGGTGGCTAGTTGGGGCGTGTAGGTGGCATGTGGGTACTCTGACTAGGGCATGTATCATTGATCGATGGGCTTGCCATGTGACAAAATGGAATTTTCAAAGGTGTTTGACTTGATCCAATTCATTCAACATGCCAATTCACCGGTGCATAAATGACTCAAATTCAAAACATTGAACCAGCCATGTGATGGTTGTTCAAGCTCTACAAATGACATATATTAATGGTGTAGGCTCTTCAATGGATATCAACCTAATTTCCATGTGTGTGAGGGGTTATTTCTTTGCAATCATAATGAATAGTACGTTGATTTCCATGAACCTAGAAACTAGCAATGGTGAAATTGATGTCAACGAATAATCATTCACTCACTTTGTGTTGTAGTTGGAGCATTTATGATCACTTCATCAATTTTATTGATAAATGCATGTTGGTTATGCATTTGCATCATAGAAATTAAGTCTTAGTTCCTCTATATTTCTACATTGGGTGATTGTTGGATCTACAAGGGCTTTGGGTTTGAGTATGACATGAGGAAGCCAGTTGCTTCTAGTTCACTATTACACAAGTCTATAAGAATGGATATGAGAAGGTCTCGGGAGGAGATGAAACAACATGAACATAGCACCATTCCAAGCACTCTTGGATCCAAGGAAGAAGACACAAGGTCCCTCCCAAGTCTTACAAGGAGCAGTCCTTGACTTAAGGGTCAAGTTCCAGGAGCAGAGGTGGCGAGTTGTGAATAGGAAAAGAGGTCTATGGAGCATGGTGAGGGATTGAAGGAAAAGCCAAGGTTCGGTCGAGGCTCTCTAGGGTAGAAGAATTCACCCATTGATGTCTCTAGCATCTTTGGTAGCGATGGTTGTGAGACTGATTCAGATTATCATAGCTACCTCATGGCTTTGACTGAGTTGGTTGGTGTAGATGAAGAGGTCCTCATGGTAACTCCAATTATCATGGTGGCACCATATGTTGTTCCTAGTTCTAGTGTTGAGAGGGGTGTTGAGTAGGCTAAGGTGGTGTCTTCACCTCTCATTGAGGAAAAAAGATGAAGTGGCCATCTATATCATGGTTGTGGTGCTGATTTGGGTTCCGAGAGTTGATATGGTTCTCTAGGTTCTGCAATTTTATTCTGGTGTTGATGTTGTTTCCTTTTGGGCCTAACGTGGAAAAAAGTGACAAGGCTTTGGTGGCATTTTTCTATAGTTATGGTGGTACCAATTGGTTACGAGGGTTGTACCTATTTTGATTCCCCTGTTCATCGAATGATTGCATCCAATTGTGTGGGAATTGCGAAATACAGATGAAAATCAATTTTTGAAATGAAATTATGTTGAAATGTAATGACGATGGGCCTGAAGCTTGTTACTCTCTTGTTATATAAAGGAGATCTAAAGGATCATTGCAGGGGTCAGATTTTTGAATCCTAAAGGTCTAGGTGGTATATACTAAATGCATACAATGTAGAATTTAGGATGAGTTAGCTGGTAAATTGTCTTGGGTAGGGTATGTATATGAGATAGTCTTAATGGGCCATATGTAATTACTGATATAAAAAGAAATCTACAAAATTTAAGGTAATTGCTCTCGTATGTGTGTTGTGATAGGCTATGAATGAAATTATCAAGGGTATTTTCATTTGTCTTCAATATTTCATTTGAATGTATGATTCTATTTCTTTCCTTAACTTAATGAGTTAATCAAATGCTTGAGAAAGGATTCTAAGCCTGTGATAATGTGCTAAGGATCTGATAAGGAGTGTTGTTTTGAATACTATGAAGTCTTATGATGTAATGCATTGTGAGAGTTGTTCACTAGTATTAGGGTTAGATTTTATGTATGACTAAATATTTTATATGTGACTCCTGCCCAATTTGATGAGGCACTGGCTAATTCATTTAGGATTATTTTAAATAATTAAAATCCAAAATCCCCTATATGTGGATTCAAGGTTAGAAAATTATATAATTTAAATTCTATCTATTATAAGATGAAAATATCACATAGTACATGTATTCCTAGAAAATATGTGGTCATTTATGTAAAGGTCAACCAAACCTTTAATGAATCTTGTATATTTGTAAGTAGTGGGAATTTATCTATGTGTGAAGTGTTCTTGCGGTAATGGGTATCAAATGAACACAAATAGGATCACCCTCCTTGGTCTCACACAACCTAAAGAGTAGGGATAAAGCTATGAGAAGATTTATCTTTCATTTGGCCACTAGATTTTGTGATTCTTGAACATAGAGATTGGCTATCTCTTAGAGAATTTCAAATCCTAGCTAGAAAAATGACCAACAAACAACTTTTGGTGGCACTTGATGATCTTGATCAGTTCAAAGCAGAAGTCCAGGAATTGAAAGAAAATCTTAAGGATGCTAAGAAATTCATGCAAACATTGAAGGATCATATTATTAATTCTAGGGAGAAGAGAAATGATCTTTGTGATCAAATTAAGCCAAAAGAGAGCAAAATCATGGATGATGTTCACCTGAATCAAACCTTGAAGGAAATAAATAAAGAATGTGAAAATATTTCTAGAGACAATGCTACCCTAAAGAATGAGATGGAATCTATGGTGATGAAGCTGACTAAGGAGATTGAAGAGAGAAAGAAGAATGAGGAGAATCTTTCCCAATCCTTAAAAGAAAGATCTAATGAATACAAAAGAATTAATGGAGGATTCATTCAGTTGGAGATTGAACTACAACAATCTAGAAACAATGAAGAAGAGCTTGAAAGAAAGATTGTTATTCTCAAGGATGGACTTTCTACTATAAATGAATACATGGAGAAGTTCAAGATTGGCTCAATTAAGCTTGATGAGCTAAATCAAGGTCAGAAGAATGGAAATGACAAGCGAGGTTTTGGATATGAGAAAGGAGAAAGTTCTGGATCTGGACAAAGGAATTTTAGGCAAGGAAATTAGATGAACAAAGAAAAAAGGCATCTGATAAGACAACCTAATGCTCAAAATTTTAATGGATACTATTTTTCTTGCAATAAATTTGGTCATATGGCTGTTGAATGTAGAAGTAAAATGAAATTGAGTGATCCTTAATTCTTCGGTTAGTGTTTCAACTATAATAAGTTTGGTGATAAGTTAATTGAATGCATAAATATGTCAACTAACTCTGTCAGTAGAAGGAATGTTAAATGTTATACCCGTGGAAGATTTGGGAATGTTGCTAATCAGTGCAGTTCAAGAAGAAATCAATGGAATGATTGGTCTAGACAAGGAGATGTTATGTGTTACAATTGCAAAAAATACAGTCACATTGCAAGATTTTTCATAAACAAAAATATGGATAGAAGAGGTCTGACATACAAAGGTAGAAATACCCAAAAATATGATAAAGGAAAGGGGAAAGTGACTATTGATGAAATAAGAGATCAAATGAAGAAGAAATGGGTGAAGAAGAGTTCCTCTATTGTAGGAAATGAGCCAACACCAGAACCTGCTTCTGGTAATTCCTCTGAGAATTGATTTAAGGCCATTGACCTAGGGGAGTTTTTCAAGAAAATCCTTTTCCCCCTGTCCGTAGTTGGTGTCGGAATATGAAAGATTGTGAATATTCATATTAATGATTCACAAATGCATTAGAAAACACTCATAAATAAATTCAAGCAATTGTAGGTCTGTAGAAGAATTTTTCTCTCGTTGATTGAGAAAATAGGGTATCTGAAACACCTAGGGAAAAATAATTTAATACAACAAAAATTTTGGTGTGTCAGTTATAAAAAGAAAGTTGGAATACTTATTTGCCACTTTATGTTGAAGAAAAGAAGGAGAGCACTCTACAATATAATTTTGAAAGTGTGAAGATAATTCAGTGGAGAAACCCTAATCCATCAAGTACTTTGGTTGTATTGAGAAATTTCCATTTAATTTGGTGTGCGGTTGAAGAACTTCTTTGATAGAAACAAGACATGAGTACATAAGGTAAAATGGAACAAATCAAAGGAATGATAAACCTAGATGAGTATAGTAGTGAGAAGATTAGAGCTATAAGAAACATGTTGTCACTCGATGAATTGAAATTTGGAGTGAATTCCCCTATTTTGAGAATACATAAATCATTAAGTTTATTTTGGATAGATTGAATGATGATATTATAACTCTAGATAAACCCTACCATATCTTGAAAGAAGTAATTGGAATTGTAACTAGGTTATGCAAAGTTCGGGATGTACAGAGAAAGAAGTCAATCTGAAATAAATAAGTTGAAACCCTAACTAGAGTTATTGGAGATCAAAGGGCATTAATAATCTCAACAATCACAGATTGAGTGGCAAGGTACATTGCGCATGGAGTATCTTACAAAATATTTTTCAGAAATAGAGAAGGTGCAACTTTGGCAAGTGGTATTTACATTTCACACAAGATGATAATGGAAGATCAAGATTTTGACCTTTGTGGATTGCTGAAAGATCAACTGATGGAGAACATACAATTGAAAAAGATGACAGATTACCCTTTCAAGTTTGGTACCTTGGTTATATATCTTGTGATGTATTTTCTGAACTACTTACCACTGAACAACAATGTAATATGGGAAGAGAGTGAACCAATTTTCAAGCAAATTTACATACACTCTGACAATTTGGCAAACTGTGATCAAGCATATGAAAGTTTCTTTAAAGGTTTTCTAGGAAAGTTTGGCTCAATTGGTATTCCCCTTCTAGTAAGGGCACTTAAAGTTGGTTCCTCCTCCGGTGAGATGAAGAGAAATAAGAAAAGAACAAAATAAATTGATCCTCCAACATGCAAGACTCCAAGAGTTGAAGGGAAAGGAAAAGAAAAGGTGATTGTAGATATACCAAATGAAGAATCCAATAAGGAAATTGAGGACACCCAAAGAAAAGAACTGGAAACAACTGAACTAGAACAAGAAAAGGCTATGATAGAAGAAAGTGAAGAAGAAGGTGATTTAACCAACGAAGGGCTATTGCAGCTTATTCATGAGGAATATGGAATGCAAAAAATCACAAACATATGGTCTATCAAACCTTCGTATGAGTGGGACATGATTTTAAACATACTAAGTGCTCATCTTGCACAACCATGTTAAATTAGAGATTTTACATAATATGTTGCCTAAAGAGATGATTGAATGCATAAAGGAAATCATGGACTCTGAGTCTCATAACAAGGAAGAAGAAGAAATAATTTTACACTTGAAGAAGAAGTACAAATGATCTCTCACCAAGATGAAAAGGCACATGAATCAACTAAGGAAATACATAAACACAAAAAACAACATCTACAAATATTGTCTTCGTTGGCCTCATGCAATCGGTAAGTACGAAGAAAAGTTGGAACAAATTGAAACAAAGCTGAAAAATATTGACCAAGACATTAACATGTTTCAGGATCAAGGTGGTGGAATTAAGAAAAGGATTCAAGAATTATAAAAAAGAGCATACAATTTTTCAAAACACTAGAAATAGGATTGTTGGCACCTTTTGGAAAGTGAAAGACATAACAAAATGTAGACTAGAAAGGTTGATTGAGCTACTAAGGAAAGGAGAGATATTAGAATAAGCCATCACCAGTCCAGAATCCCTCATCAAGATTATCAATCAAACATCTGAAAACAACAACATGATCATAATCATTGGGATTGCAGTAGAAGCATGGAAGAAGTTTCTTGCAGAGATGAAGGAAAAATACAAAATAATCTTCTAACACAAGTAGCAATTGTATTTCTTCAAAATTTTGAACCAATTTTTGAATAAGTAAGTATTTGGTTGTAGTCCATAAGGAATTACTCTAAGAATTTTTTTGGGTTTTTCGTTGATGTCAAAGGGGGAGAGAGAGCAGTGAAAAATGCCTTATCAAAATCAAGGTAGTTGTGTCAGCTGTGAATTTTTGAAGACTTGAAGTTTTGCAGTATGTTGGTTTTGACACTTAGTCATTTTTCACTAACTATTGCCATCAATGCCAAATGGGGAGATTGCTGGCATATGGATTTTGGTGTTGTCATTGATGGAAACCTAAGTCATTGATATAGTCCATACTTCAGTATTTGTCCATAATGGAAGAAAAAACAAGGTATCCGACTAAAGTTGAGTTTGTCAATCCATTTGCATTACCAGTTTATCAGTTCAGGTTGTGGATCTCAGGGAGGTCGTTGGGTATCTAGAATATCTTATTCTCGAGTTTTGTTGACACCTTTTGGAAAGTGAAAGACATAAAAAAATTAATACTGGAACAATTGATTGAGATACTAAGGAAAGGAGAGATATTAGAAGAAGCCATCACCATTCCAGATTCCCTCATCAAGATTATCAATCAGACATCTGAAAACAACAACATGATCATAATCACCAGGATTGCAATAGAAGCATGGAAGAAGTTTCTTCTGGAGATGAAGGAAAAATACAAAATATTCTTCTAACACAAGTAGCGGCTATATTTCTTCAAAAATTTGAACTATTTTTTGAATAAGTTTTTGGTTACAGTCCATAAGGAATTAATGTAATAATGTTTTTGGGTTTTTCATTGATGTCAAAGGGGGAGAGGGAGTAGTGAAAAAATCGTTATCAAACTCAGGGGGAGTTGTGTCAGCTATGAATTTTTGAAGTCATGAAGGTTTGTAGTATGTTGGTTCTAACACTTAGTCATATTTCACTAAGTGTTGCCATCAATGCAAAAGGGGGAGATTGTTGGCATATGGCTTTTGGTGTTGTCATTGATGGCAACCTAAGTCATTGATCCGGTCCAAAATTCAGTATTTGTCCATAACGGGAGACAAAATAGGGTATCTGACTAAAGTTGAGTCTGTCAATCCATTTGCATTACTAGTTTATCAGTTCGGGTTGTGGATCTCAGGGAAGGTCATTGGGTATCTAGAATATCTTATTCTCAAGTTTTGTTGATACCTTTTGGAAAGTGAAAGACATAACAAAATGTAGACTGGAACAATTGATTGAGATAGTGAGGAAAGGAGAGATATTAGAAGAAGCCATCACCATTCTAGAATCCCTCATCAAGATTATCAATCAAACATCTGAAAAAAATAGCATGATCATAATCACCGGGACTGCAGCAGAAGAATGGAAGAATTTACTTCTAGAGATGAAGGGGAAATACAAAATAATCTTCTAACACAAGTAGTGGTTGTATTTCTTCAAAAAATTGAACCAAATTTTGAATAAGTAAGTTTTTGGTTACACTCCATAAGGAATTACTGTAAGAATTTTTTTGGGTTTGTCATTGATGTCAAAGGGGGGAGAGAGCAGTGAAAAATTCCTTATCAAACTCAGGGGGAGTTGTGTTAGCTATGAATTTTTGAAGTCTTGAAGGTTTGTAGTATGTTGGTTCCAACACTTAGTCATTTTTCACTAAGTGTTGCCATCAATGCGAAAGGGGGAGATTGTTGGCATATTTCTTCTAGTGTTTTCATTGATGGCAACCTATGTCATTGATCTTGTCCACACTTCAGTATTTTTCCATAATGGGAGATAGAACAAGGTATCCAACTGAAGTTGATTCTGTTAATCCATTTGCATTCCTAGTGTATTAGTTCAGGTTGTGGATCTCAGGGAAGGTCATTGGGTATCTGGAATATCTTATTCTTTATTTTTGTGTCATTACATCAATTGGTGTATGAGTTAGGAGATCCGATTGACTAGCTTTCTATTTAATAGTGCTAGAAGGCCGACTAAGTGAATGTGGCGTGTTGCAGATGTTTGAGGCGAAATTGTTTAAAGTATTTTCAGGTTTGAGGATTTTTTTGGGGGTTCTCACTATGCTATGGATGACTTCAATGCACATTGCAAATAATTTGTGGATTGAGCAGATGGTTGGAAAATATTTTATGTTTTGTTGGAGCCAACTTGTAGCGATTAAATCTTTAGTTATGGATATATATAAGTGATTGATTATATCATTTTGATATATATGTGAATTAAATGTGTGAAATATGATGCAAAATGCAGAAGGATAGTAGAGCGATTATGCACAGTTTCACTTGTGCATAAAATGATTTATGATGTGAATTGTAGCAGAGTAGAGTAGAAGAGAAGAATCAGACAAAAGGTCAAGAAATCAACTAATGTGCTTAACCAAAACTATAATCAGGAATTAATAGATGTTATTCCTTTAGTTCAATTATTCATATGGATTTAATCTGAATGTTTTGTAATGCAATGAGCCTTTCTATTTTGAGCAATGAGCTCTAGGCAGTGTGCCTGAATGCAAGTGCATTCCTATTTTGTAATACATATATTTGAGTACTCAAATTGTGGATTGACCTCCATAGTGGTTTTTCCCCTAACATGGTTTCCATGTAAAAATCTTTGTGTTATGGTGTTGTGGATGATTTCTTTATGTGCTTGCATCTTTCTTTTGGTTCAATGTTGTAATTGGTTTAAAGATCAGATTAATAAAGTTAAATATTGCATAACACTGATTCACCCCCCCTCTCAATGTTCCCTGATTCCAACACTTAGTTCAAAGAAGGAGGGGCAGAAACCCCTAACTTTCCTCTAAGATACTCAAAATTATTTTTTGCCTATTTTTAGCAACAACTCAAAGCAAGTAGAGTTGAGTTGCATTCATCATTAAAAGGTACACAATTAATTTCAAAATCTTCTGCTAAGTATTGATTGCTATACAAATCTGATTACTTTTGAATTTCCAGTATTATTATGCAAATGTTTGTAACAAAAAAACTCATAAATTTGCATAAGAAATGTTATTTTATTCATATTGTAAAAAACCAAAGTTGCACACAAGCCGTGGGAGTAGCCTGATTTGATTACTTAATCAAATACTGAATACAAGAAAGAAATGTATATCACACAATTGAAGATAATATAAGAAAATGGAGAGAAGGTGATTTGTCATTGCCTAGAATGACGAATCATTGTCACAGTTATGTTGATCTTGGTTCAACTCCAACACTAGGTCCAACTCCAGCTCCAAGGTTTACCTGCAAGATTGTTGAAAGGTGGTGTTAGAGAAATGAAAAATCACATTCTACCTTATCCCTACATTACCAAAAAAAAATTATTATGTATCCTATCATGAATTCATCAAATGATTAAGAAATCAAAAAGAAAATCATCAGGGGAAATCACCGAATTCACTATTTTTCTAACTCGTTTTCTTCCTGTACAGATACAGGATCAGTAATGTTGTTGATCATTAGATAATAACATGAGTGGTGTGAAATGTGGCTCCCACAAGGGTTGATCCCAAATCATTAAAAGGTTTTATGTAGTGTGAACATCATGAGATCAATATATTTTTTGAAAACATGAAAGCAACAACCATTAAAGTTATAAGGGTTTTACATAGAACTCAAATTACATTTGAAAATCAAATACCCATTTTCAAAAACAAGAAAAAAAGGCCACAAGTAAACATTAGCAGAGGTAAAATTTTAAAAGAAAAGTGCATTGTTGAAACCCTAATGAAGAATAAAGATCGAGCTAGGTTTTTCTCATGGCGGCTAAAGGAGATATCAAGATGCACAGATGTAAAAGATGCAGCCACTAATATACCCATTCTCAAATATAAAGAACCCAGTTGACTATCAAAGGTTCATGGCCATAAAAGTTCAAAAATAGGGTGGGCTCAAACTTAGAAAAATGAATATACAGTCATGGTGGCCAACACAGAAAATTAGAAGGAGAAATGAAAAGCTCATATGGCCATGACCTCTATACATGAACAACAATCAAAGATACTCGTCATTTTTGTTCATTTTGTGGTTCCAATTGAACTTCTTCAGTAGAGATTAAGTGGAGAGAAACATAGAAACTTAACCTAAGTTTCTGTAAGAGGATCTTCATTAAACTCGTGGGCTTCCACTTCCTTAATTTTTTCTTAGAGAAGTTCGACTAGTAAGTATTCATGGCAGCACCAACAAAGGTAAAAGAACAATAGGAAAATCATAAAAAAAAATGCATGGTGGTGACCTATAAAGCTTTGAAGGCCTTTCAAAAACAAAGAGAAACTTCCAAATTCAAACATAATCAAACTTACCATCACTCCAGACCCCAAATATCCTTCAAAAATGATGTAAATGAAGTGTTTCTAGCAGAGAATGTCAACCTAGGTTTCCATGGTGACATTTTCCAGTAGCAAAGGGAAATGAATAAAATGTGAAATGAGAAATGAATGTATCACATTCATTTAGGGTTTAATAACCCTAGAAGGTTTGATGGAGTTGAAGTTTTTTGCCTAAAGTTTTATCAAAACTTTATTCATTTCCATAGGTTGTGGCATGCTTTTTTCCTTAGTGGGTTTTTGTTCTAAATTTTTTAGAAATACCTTCCAAAGACTTAGTCATATAAGTCTTTTATTTTGATTAAAATCCTTTTATCTTTGCATTTATTGTAAAACGTAAATATTTTTTTAAAGTGATTAAATAAATCATATTTAAATATATGTTATTTTTTCAATGCAAAAATAAAATGCCTTTCATGCATATTTTCAAAGTGTAAATCTTTATTTTAAATGATAATTATAAATCATTTAAAATAAATGATATTTTGAATGCAAAGTAAAGTAATTTTGGATGAAATTTCAAATAAATGGAGCATTGAAACTTTGCTTGGATTATAGGGATGGTTGAGAAAATTGTTCCAACACATTGAAGAAAATCAGGAGTTTGGATCATTAATGGAGTGTCCACCTCAAGTTATGAGTTCCATTTGATTGGATTTCAATCAAGGAGTGATTTGAGGTACAAAACATGAATTCACTTTCAGTTATAACCCTTTTTTAGAGGGATTTTCAGTTGCATACGACCCATGAGCTTGTTTTGAGATTCACAACTCTTGGTGCAGTTCTCTTTTAGTTACATGCTTGATTTGAGGGAGAAAGAAGAAAAACACATATTTTCTTGGAGTCAAAATTCAAATTTTGAATTTTTGGAGCCTTTTCTATAAG
Organism: Sequoiadendron giganteum; assembly: GCA_007115665.2. Lineage (NCBI taxonomy): Eukaryota > Viridiplantae > Streptophyta > Pinopsida > Cupressales > Cupressaceae > Sequoiadendron > Sequoiadendron giganteum. Next base: position 113,086,546 of record CM021104.1, on the reverse strand, counting down.
TCTTTCTCTTCTTTCATTATTTTCTCTAGTTCTGAGTTTGGTGGCTGCTATTGCAGATTATTCATCCTTTGTAAGTCATTTCTCATGAGATTTCATATATTTTGTAGAGCATATTTTCATTAGAATGAAATAAAATCCTAATTTTCAATAGAAGAAGCTTGTTTCCTCCTAAATTTTCTTTGTTTCAGTATTGATTAGTGAATGATTTTATTAAAATACTGTGTTCTCCTTTTTTTTATCAGAATTCCTTCAATATTGGATGAAAAAGGTACCATGTTATAGTGCAGGTTTGTGGATGTGTTTTTCTTTTTGTTGCATCAAAATTGTGAAAACATCCTTGTTTTCCTTCTTATGAGCATAAATAAACTAAAGCCTTTCATTAGAAACACTTTTTCAAACATGTGCAACTAAGTTGTGAGATATTATAGTTCCTTAGATTGATCAGATTTGGGAGTTTCAAAAGAATTATTAGGTTTATTCATTTGGTGTATCACCCATTAGTGTTAAGCTTATTTTTCCAAGCATTATCCTTCTTACCTTTTCCTTTGTCAAAAGTCAAATTTTTTAAGATATCCAAAGGGAGCTAGCCCATAATCTAGAGGTCTATTCTCACCTTAGGACACCCACAACCTAAGAATAGTCCCATCTTGTACGGGATTTTAGGAGTTTTTCAACTTTGCATCAGGTGCAAATCCTTGTGTCAACATTATCCTTTGGAAAAGCCTTAGTGAATATTTCTGCAATTTTTTATTTGGTAGGTACATATTCAAGTCTCACTTCATTCCTCAATACCTTCTCCCTCAAGAAGTGATACTTGATAGATATATGCTTTGTTCTAGAATGTATCATTAGATTCTTTGAAATGTTTATAGCACTTGTATTGTCACAAAAGATAGAAGTAGGTTGATCACTCACCACACCTATGTCCATCAAAGTTTTCTTCATCCACAATACCTGTGTATGGCATGATGTTGCTGCAATATACTCTACCTTTGTAGTGGATAAAGAAATTGAATCATGTTTCTTGCTCAACCATGAAAATAATCTTCCTCCTAGAAAGAATGCTCCTCCACTTGTACTTTTCTAGTCATCTACACAACCAGCCCAATCAACATCAGTGTAGGCATTCAAAGTAAAATTATTCTCCTTTGAATACCATAGCCCATAGTCTGCAATTCCTTTAAGATATCTAAGTATCGTGTTTACAACTATAACATGTGCTTCCTTCGGTTCTGCTTGAAATATTGCAACTAAACATACTGCATGCATAATGTCTAGTCTAGTAGCAGTAAGATACAGTAGTCCACCAATCATGGACCTATACATGCTTTGGTCAACTTTAGCAGATTCATCATCTTTACTCAACTTGCATCCAGTTACCATAGGGGTACATATCGGTTTAGATTCATCCATTCTAAACTTATTTAATAGTTCCTTAACATACTTGGATTGTGAAATGAATATCCCTTTGTCAATTCTATTAACTTGAAGTCCAAGGAAGAAATTCAGTTCAACAATCATAGACATTTCAAATTCTTTTTGCATCTCTTTAGAAAACTTCTTACACATACCTTCATTTCCACCAAAAATGATGTCATCAACATATACCACAACTACCACTATCTTGTATTTCTCAACCTTGAAGTAGAGATTGTTGTCTGTGGACCCTTTGTTGAATCCCTGCTTTGTCAAGTATCTATCCAATCTAGCATACCAAGCTTTGGGAGATTGCTTCAAACCATATAATTCTTTCTTTAACTTACAAACCATGTCCAATTTATCTGATAGTGAAAAACCTTTTGGTTGCTTCATGCATACTTCTTGTAGTTCTCCATTCAAAAATGTAGATTTGACATCCATTTGATATACTTTGAAGTATTTATGAGCCGCAAATGCCAAGAAAATTCAAATGGCCTCCATTCTTGCTATAGGTGCAAAATTTTCTTCAAAATCTATGCCTTCAACCTATGAATATCCTTTATATACAAGTTTTGCTTTATTCCATACAACTTCACCATATTCATTCAATTTGTTTTTGTATACCCATTTTGAACCTATTACATTTTTGTTTGTAGGTCTAGGGACTAATTCCCATGTCTAATTTTTTCTAGATGATGTAGTTATTCTTCCATTGCTCTCATCCATCTTTCATCATTACATGCTTCATTGATAGTCTTTGGTTCAATCTTAGAAAGTAAACACAAGTTTACCTCAACCACTTTCCTTCTTGTCTTTACTCCTTCACTTTTGTCTCCAATTATCTCTTCCTACAGGTCATTTCTTTGAACACATTTAGGGGTCTTAGGTGCAGGTTCCAGAGTCTCTTATTCTTCTTCACCTTGTTCTTTTTCTTCCTTTTCTTCTTCTTGTATTTGTATAGAGATATGATCATCTGGTTCAACTTTAGTTATTTCCACTGGTCTATACATAGCTTCATCAACCTTCACATTGGTACTTCCAATGATTTTCCTCAGTTTTTTATTAAAGCATCTATAATCTTTGTTGTTATTAGAGTAACCAAGAAAAATTCCTTCATCACATCTGGCATCAAAATTTCCAATATTTTCTTCATCCTTTTTAATATAACCTCTACTACCAAATACCTTAAATTATTTTATAGTAGGAGTCTTACCAGTCACCATTCAGGCTTTCTATTCTTGGAGGACCATAGAGGTCTATATGGATTAATTCATGAATTCTAGTAGAAGATTGATCCTTTCCTTTAAAACTGGTTCTTGTCTATTTTACCATCTGACAACTTCTACAGATCAAATTTGAAGGCTTTTTGATTCTAGGAAGATCTCTCACAACTTCTCTAGAACTGGTCTTAACTATATTATTCAAAGTTCACATGTCCCATTCTCTGGTGCCAGGGAAAACTTTCACTAATCTGAGAAACAAAGCATTGACTATCACCAACTTTAAGTTGATAGATGTTTCCATGAGTTCTCCTTCTAGTTGCAACCACAGTTCCACATCCTTTTCTAATATCACAAGTGTTATCGTTAAACAAAAACTTAAAACCTTTGCTAGATATTTGTCCAACACTTAGGAGATTATGCCTTAAACCCATTACATAATAAACATCATCAGCTGTATGTTTTCCATCAAAGCTAATTGTTCCTTTACCAACAATATTAGCACCAAAATGATCTCCAAACATGACTATACCTCCATCATACTTCTCAAGTTTAGTGAACTTACTCTTATCTCTAGTCATATGATTTGAACACTCGCTATCAATTACCCAAAAGTCTTCATCCTCTCTAGCATGAAAAGTAGCCACCAAAGTACCTTTTGTTTCATCCTTCTTGTTCTCCAGACCAAACTCCTTTACACATTTCTTTTACAGGGCTAGACACAAACATTCATGTTTTGCTTCCTCAAGGCAGGATTCATCATCCAAAATTCTTGCATGTTCTTTGACATAATACAATTTCTTGAACTTCCTATCCTTCTTATCCTTGTAATTATTGTTAGTATCCTTATTCTTCTTTTGTGTAGCTCTATTAGGACATCTTGATGCATAATGACCAATATTTCCACAACTGAAACATTTAAAAAGGTAACTTACCTTTGTATTTACAAGTACCTTTCTTCAATCTCCTTGTAAAATTTGCTTCCAAATCTTCTGCATCAATATCATCATCATCATCTTCTATCTTCATGGCTTTAAAGGTTGTTTCAGTCTTCTCCTTATCCCTTGAAAATTTTCTCATCTCAAATGCAGTTATGACACCAAATAGATGTTCCTTAGTAAATGTCTTCGGATCATACTATTCTTCAAGAGTAGATACTTTTTCACTGTAATTCTCTGGTAGGGTCATCAAGATCTTCTCAATTATATATTCATACTTCATAATAGCTCCTTGGTTCTTGATTTCAGTTGCTATAGTTTCAACTCTCTGATAGTATCTTGTAATGTCTTCTCCTTCTTCGATTCTTAGATTCTCAAATTTTTATTTAGTAGTTAGTTTCCTTGACAACTTCACTCTCTCATTTCCTTCATAGATGTCTTTCAATTTTGTCCACATTTAATTTTCTATAGTCAGACAAAGAACTTTTGATCTTTCATTTTTAGATAATGCACTAAAGATAGAAAACATTTCTCTTTCATTCTCTTCACTGGCTGCCACCTCATCAATAGTGGAGGGTCCAGCAGTTGGAATCACATACTTTGTCTCCACAACTTTCCAGATATTGAAGTTAAGTGAAATCAGGTAAATTCGCATTTTTTCTTTCCAGTCACTATAGTCATATTCATCAAACATAGGAAGCTGCAACTTGTGCACCATTTGATCTACCTCAAGTGGTTAAACTTTTCATTGAGGAACCGAAGCTCTGATACCAATTTTTGAAATGCATAAGACAAATGAGAGGGGGTGGGTGAATCAATTGTACCAGATTCTTACTTCCTAACTTAATTGATTCCACTTAAAATTTTGTTTGTTATTAAGTATGAAGATGAAATGAAAATAAAAAAAACACAACACTAAAGACACCATATTTATGTGGAAAACCCTAATGAGGGAATAACCATGGTGAGTATTAACTCACAATATAGTATTAATGCAATACCGGATACACAAGCTCACTGCTAGAGGACTCACTACCTAGATACAAAGGCTCACTACCCAAATTAAGGGCTCACTACCTTAGGACTCATTGTCCAAAAGAGAGGTTCATTGCCTACAAAAAAATACAAAGAAATAGATAAATATCCACCACTAGGAGTTACACACACTTCACAACTTGATTAGAAGATTATGAATACAATGAAGTTTTGTTGCCACAATTCGCTCTTCTACACTTTGATTTTCACACTTGTTCGCACACTCTACTCTTGCTCGGATCGAATGATGGATGGATATGAAATTTGCCACAACTTATCTTGATTTTATACCATCTTCAACCTTAGAAAAATTCCCCAAAGTCGGCTACTCAACATTCCCGCAGTGGATAAGAATGTGAGGGGACCAAATACATGTTTAATTTTGGATCCAAACAACAACTTGGATCATGCACACACCTTATTAAATCGATGCAAAAACAAAATGTACTGTGTTGACACCAAGTTGACCAAACCCAATGAAAACATTGATGATCTTTGAAGTACACACATACACAGCGAGATAATCATGTGGATTTCTCAAAATGCTTCACCAGTCATTTTACCAGTTCAACTAGCATAACCAACAAAAACACAGGAGGTTAGGAGTAGGTCTTCTAGAGAACCTATTCATAGGAAATTTTTTCAGAACATAGAAACCATCAAAAATAGTAATCTCCCAAATCTGAAGTTAAATATGAGAGGACTGCAGAGCCAAAACATTCCTCCCAGTTAACAACCAAATAACTCTAACAAACCAATTCATACACCGGTGAACATAACTTTTACTTTCCATTGAACCAAAAGCTAAAACTAAGAATATACAACCTATTAAGCTCATGAATACACCTTTAGAACTACATAGGGATTGGATCAACACAGATAAAGTGTGGACCACAATATCGGAGCATGCTCATAACACAACTTCAACATAGCTTTCATTATTTCCCAATTTCTCTCAAAAGAACTTGGCAAACACATAACCTACTCAACCTGTAAAGTGTTGACATCAATGACAACATTAATGACAACACCACAAAACACATCCATAATTGTAACACATATGATGAAAAATAGAGAAACCAAAGGAATACTATAGCTTCCCCTTCAAGTTGGTCTAGTTCTAAAAGACACCATGATGCATTTGATTGAAATTGAGTTGTCATATAATATCCTTCTTGGTTAGCCATGGATCCATGCCATGTGGGCAGTCCCATCCACCTACCATCAATGTTTCAGGTATCTACACAATGATGTAGAAGTCACAATCCTTGTAGATTCTAGTCCCTTCTAATATTGTTGATTATTTGAAGGTTCCTACACCAAGTCGCATAATTTTCCTAGATCGGATATTGCTATTCCTCAACCATAATTTCTATCCTCCTCATATGTTTATTCGACTACTTTAGCATCAACATCATCTACCAAACCATGTTCATCAAAAAAATTCAAGATTATAGATAAAGGTTGTGGGGAGTATGAGATACATAATTCTTTTCATGTTGGTCATCTAACCTTATCTCCAAATTCCTATTAGAAACCATAGAAGAATAGACAAAATATATATCCCAAGATCATCTAATGTGGTACATCCAATTTTATATAAAATAAGTCCTTGATGATGAAATTATAGACAATAGCATAAAATCTTGGTTATATAAAGATGAGGAATTTTCACCATGCTTTGTTCAATAGAAATATCCTAAAGCACAAAAAATGTGTAAGAATATGGGCTATAAAGAACAAGGATTGGGATTATATGAAGAAGGTCCTCTTGAATTAATCATTATTAAGGTCAACTATCATATATCTAGTTTAGGATATATGCCTCTTGTGGAATAATCCTATGATACCAATGATACCTCTGATACTACAATAGAAGATTTTCCTATTAATAAGAGTGTTAAAGTACATGAATTTGAAGACTTATTTGATGACTTAGCCTCCCACTTTAATGAGCTAAAAATTTCTACTATTAAACCAAATATTACACATTTCATTTATTTTCCAAACCTCATTTCCTATGAGCAACAAAATCCTATGTATTGAGACATATTCAAAAATAACCAAGCTATATCTAAGTTCATGGTACATTGTGAAGGTATTCCAAACAATCACCATATAATATTTTTTGACATAGAATTATATCCAACAACCTTTTTCAAGGAGCAAGATGAGTTCCTTAATCCTACAAACTCAAAATATTCAAAAGAATAAAAAAAATAAAAAAATGAAAAACTCAAATCCCCTAGTATAAACTTCTTTTAGGCACTATCAAATAGAAAAGAAAAAGAAAAAATAAAAAAATTAGAGTTTGTTGATGAATTTGTTTTTTAGGCATCACTAGACAAGGAACTCGACCTTCTCTTGAAGTTTTCAAAGTGGCAATATTAGTCAATAGTCCATGCAAAATAATTAAGAAAAAATACTATTACTACGATTGAATCCCTTCTAAATATGCCACATAATGGTCATCATTGAAAATTCTATGTCAAGAATAATTTGGTCCCCACATTTGATGTCCCATAAATTATAGTTCATTCATAGACTTGTTGGTCCCAACCATCCGTTATATCATGATATATGTAAATAACTCTACAATTACACCTTACCACCTCACCTATCTCACATAAAACATAATCATTTTATCCATCATTTTTTCCATATCACCATACCAAGAAAAACATAATATCAAAGGAGCTTCAAAATTAAATTACTTAGGGGGTTGGGGCCCTAGCCCGGTTGGCTAAATATTTCCTGTTGCAAGAGGTTGGTCACAAGGTCTAGTCTCCCCCACCCCCGTGCTACCGGAGGGCGTGTCGCGCCAATGCCACCAGTCACGTTCAAAATTTTACCAGGCACACTACAATTTATAGGGGGTTGTGCTACCCGATTCCTGCAGTCTAATAAAAGAAAATTAAAAAAATTACATTATTTAGATACCTTAAATAAAAATATCATTCTATCATAGTAAAGGAAATGTATAATGTTGTCAATAGACCAATCACTAGAGGTACTATATTAGTCACCAAAATCTTTAAAATATATTTTCCAGAGTCAAAATATTAGATCAATGGTTCCTCAATGCAATTAATTACCTCTAGTAATATTAGAATCACTTCCATAAGAATATTTAGGATATTAGAACTCAATTAATTCATATTGACAACCAGTAGTGTGCACCTTCAATGGTTATAGTTAATCTGATGAATATCCCAATTGAAAAATATCAAAAAAATGAAATAATTCAAAAAATTAAATAGTAAAGTGAAAATTTTCCCTTTAGTGAAAGGGTAAAAGTACAAAGTTGTGTCACACATTCAACCAACTTATCAACACAACTGAATTTAAGTATTTTAACTAAAAGCCAGTTTTGATCAAACATATGATCTTGTAAGATTCATTCTAGCTAATTTAGATATGTTTACAACTTTTCCAACTAAAATTATTGGCTAAATACATGTGTAGCACCACTTTGAGGCCAATTTACGAAAAAATAAAATTATTTGAAAAACTTGATGTTTCAACTTTCAACCACTCCTGCTCATGTAAATAATATTTTTTAAATATAAAAAACCCTTTTGTATATCCATGAGTGTAGTTTTCAAAAGTATATTTTTTAATATTTATCATTATTTATATTTTATTTTTAATTTTGACTAAAACTAGGTTATCAATGCAAAAATGTTAGGTTGATTACCATGTCAAGATAAATATTAAAAGTTATTAATTGTTTTTGAAAAAATATGATGCACTACATAAAAGAATCTATATCAAGATGATATAATTTGATTCTATTTTAGATAAATAGTTACTATGAAAGTTGACATCAAATACAAACAATTGTGTTTTAATACATGCACATTTTAGTATTTATTTAAAAATATATATTTATCAAAATTGGAAAAAGAAATATCCATGCACTAAAGTTTCAAGTTATAAATACACGTCTAAAAAATTTGAAGGAAAAAAAGATAAAATTTACTATATAAAGATTGACGTCTCATGTAACTTAATTTTTCAACATTTTATTAGCAACTAAATTATAGTGTCAATTTAAAATAAAACTATATTCAAATTATTTTTTAATTTAAAAAAAAAAAACATAAAATATATTAAAAAATACACATTTTACTAGTTTACATCATTTCAAAATTCAAACCATATATGCCACCTTTTAGTGATTCAAGTTTAAAAGTAGGATCAGATTTGGTTGTTTCCTTTATAAAAGTTTGACACAACTTTGTACTTTTACCTAAAAAATATTTTGATGGTTCCTTGAGGTAGTTACTGTAGTGTCAAAAAATATCATCGAGGACATTTTCACACTTGTTTGGGCCCTCCTTGCTGAATTGAGCTTAATGATGCCTTGATTTAGTGTTTTAGTGTGGTTGACACATTCACATTAGGTCCTAGGCCCTTGTGAACTAATGAATTTAAATGGTGCCTTGCCAAAGTTTTTTGAAGTGTTGTAACTCGCTTTCACACTTTTCTAAGGTTTTATTAATTAACTAAACCTAATAAATATCTTTTTAACCTTAATCCTACCTTATTTGGAGTGTTGTAAAGTTTTGTAACAAACTTTCACACTTTTCTAGGGTTTTCATTAATGATTGGGATTTCTTATGCTTTAATTGGCCTTATTTTACATCCACGAGCTTCATTTATTGCATCTTTTCAAGGATAATCCTGAAACAAATCATTAACCAATCATAATTCAGGTGTTTCAAGATTGAATAGCCTAGATTTAGTGAATTGGGACTCATTCACCACCTTGGGCTAATGATTTCCACCTAGGGTTTTGGGTCCCAAACCTAGTTTCACACATTTCTAAGCATTTTAAATTTTGGTCCCATACATTATGCCTAAAGGGACTCATCTGCCACCTTGGGAAAATGAGTCTTGTGTGACCCAAAATCAAAATTAATTCAAATTCTTGGTGTGATTTTATCCTCCTAGATATGATGTCGACTTGAAGTGTTGTAATTTCAAGAATTTTTGCATAATTGAGTATAAATACAATGTTCTTTCACTCATTTTCATCCTAACAAGCAATCAAATGATCCTTATAGAAAAAATGAGTTCACAAATATTTACAAGAGCATTCAAGAGTATATTATCAATCATTCTAGAGCATTCTTCATGCATCAATCATCATGTCAAATACTTTATGCATCATGTTTCTTTTGGAGCTAACAATTGTGATGTAGGATTTTATGATTCAAAGAAGTGATCAATTCAAGATCTATCACCTTCAAGCAAGATTCAAGATCTAAATCCATTGGAGCCTTCTCACACATGTTTTTAGCACTTTATTGATATATTTTGGTGAGTTGCAACATCATATTTTGTTCATTCATCATTCTTCATTCCTATTTCATTATGTTTCAATGTTTGATTACCAAAATGAGGTTTGACCAAGGAAAACCCCCTATCCACTAACCCAACAACATTTTCCACTCTCCTTTATGTGTGATTTGTAGGTCTAGGTTGTAGATTTTCTAAAGAGAAAGATTGGAGAAAAGTTGTCAAGTCATTCAAAGTTGTCAAAGTTGTCATTAAGCCTTGGAGAACATTGGAGAACACCTAAAGCTCAATTTATAGAGATTCAGATCCAAAAACTTTCAAAATCAGATTAAGTAGACTAAGAAGAGCATATTCAAATTTTGAAGCTTCAAAAAGCCCTAACTAGACTAATTTTCCACTTCTAGTGAATGAGTCCTAGTTTTAGTCAAAATTCATTTTTTTGCAAATTCGGATACCTATTTGGCAGATTCATGTTCCCGCACTAAAACCCAAATCTGGGACTGATTCGCCCAGCTTGGTGAATGAGTCCCAATCAAAATTAAAGTGAAATTTTCCAATGTTTCAAAGCTCCTTCTATTCATTTCTACATTTCTAGGTGCACACCATTCATCTCACTACTTTATGTTATATTTCATTTACTTTTCTAGGTCATTTTGTAGGTCATTGCATTGAATTAGGGTTTAGTGTTGCATCTTGCATATCATTTATCTTTCAAAGTATAAACCTGGTAATGAACCCATTATTAGCTTATATTCACCCCCTTAGAACATCCCTCTTGCAAGATCACTTTCCTCATTGCATTGATATCTCAAGGGTTTGTTCTTGAGTGAAAGTTATTGAAGATTGTTCTTCTAGGTCCTAAACCCTAGAAGCAAAGGAAAACCAATTTTCCACATTTTAGTTACCATGATGAAAACTTGGGAAACAAGCATAATTTTTTAAATCCAAAACAATTGAAAAACTAAAAAAAAATACTAAATATATAGTAAATATAAAAATCATCCTTTGGTGAAAACTGCCTTTGGTGGCACCTTGGACAAGTACCATAGTGGAAACTTTTCCATAGGTTCCTTGTGTAATAAATTATAATTTTCCATCTAGTAGGTTCTCATCCTAATCCATTTTCCCATCATATTTCCATGTCATTTAGTTAAGTCTTGTATTCATCCCTTTTGCACCTTGTTACACACTAGGGGCAAGGGACTACATCCTATTTCAAGAATAAATCTTGGTCTATGCCTTCTAGTTCATTTACTGACTAGGATACCTTTCACAATCAATTTAAGTTGAATTTATTTCCCTAAATCCATCAATAAATGCAAGAAAACATCCTAACATAGACATGCTTCAAACCATCAACTAACACACTTGAAACATCACATTTTAGCATAAAACCTTAGAGATTGATATCAACCTTGATAGAATAAAATCATAACAATCCTCTCCCATAATGAGTATTTCGTTATCCCCTATCACTTTTCTTATCAAATATGTGTCCTTCCCTAAACTAGAAATTTATCTTATATGGAATGTTTCCTTCCTAAAATTTGACACGATCCACCTCTATCCTTTATTCCATTAAATGCACCTTGGAATAAGATGTTATTGTTGTGTGTTAGTGGCAGTTTCTTGTCTTTTTCTTTGGTTTTTCTTTTTTATAATTTAATATTTATTTTGAGTTAACTTTTGACCTACACTATGCCTTCTCAAGGTCAACATGATCATTTAATATCATGGTATGATGTGAATAGAATATACTAGGGTAATGCATATTATTTATGTGTGTTTTGTTTAATGGCTGTCTCATCATGAACCCACCAAGAGAATCAAACACCTTGTGAGTTCTAGGGTATCCTATTATTTGTTATTTTCTTGAGAGTTAATCCATACATTAGATACATTGTCACCTTGGTCTTATATACCTAGTGGATAAAATCCATTGCTATATCAAATAAAGGTTTTGAATCTTAAAGTCAACATAACACATGAACATTATTTGATCCATAATCATGTTTTTTGTATCCATCTTTCAATATTCTCCTTCCCTCATCATTTAATTTTTATTTCATTTTTCCATTTTTTATTTGACATTTATTTCTTCATCTTCTCTTCTTTCAATATATTACTCATGTAGTTTATGCATTGATAATCTCTCAAGAGGGCATCAATCATCTCATATTCTCTAATTTTCAATTTCTTACCCAACCAAGGTATGTCATCATCTTCATTTTCTCTATTTTTTCTTCTTGTAGAGGCTAAAATTTGCAAAGGCTTAAACTATACACACTCATTAGTAAGGTTAATTTTTTTAAAACCAAGCAAACATAAAATCCCTATGAGATAATCCAACATACTTCATAATTCAATCGAAACAATCACAAGATCAAATAAACCAAATGAAAGCATGAAAAGAAGCATAGTGCATACCTATCCCATAGTGGATTGGCGCACCTTTGATATGAAAAGGAGCCCTTTCCAAATCCTTGATAAGCTTCAAGATTGATGATCAACAAAAATATGCAAGATGATGAACTCCAAATGCCTATAATAAGAATACTCAAATTGTGGATGAAAATGAAGTAGAAGAGCTTTCTATTTATAGAAAGACAAGACGAAGGAATGAGCAAAATGAAGCAATGCAGGATCATTCAATCATCCAATGGCTAAGTGACACTTGTCAAGATGTGAATGGAGGAAGCTTGAACACATTTTGATGAATGAGCCAATAAATGATATTAGGTGGATTTTGAAAATCATGAAATGACTTGTTGGAGAGGGAAATAAAATGACTTAAATGCCACTTGGCTCAATGCACAAGGACATGTAAGAGGAGATAAATGCTTTGTTGGAAGGACAAATCCACTTGGAGGGATTTTCAAATTTGGAGGAATATTCCCCTAAAGATGCCATGTTGAGAGAAAATATAGATTTAATAAATCAATTAAATGTATTTTCATGTGTAAGTGGCAAAATCTAGAGAAATTAGGTGATTAGATTAGCATTAATCATGATTTGATTAATTTTAATGGAGGTTAGTTGATTGTGACATTCAACTTAAATATTTGGATTTATTTAAATTAAATGAGAAGATAAAGGACATTAGAGATTTTATTAAATATTTGGATTTATTTAATTAAATGAAGGAACTTTAGGAGATTAAAATAAAAATTGATTTGTTTAATTACAGAGATGAATCTAGGAGATTAATTAAATAAAATTGATTTATTAAATTAAAGAGATGAATATGGCGACTTAATTAAATAAAGATTTTTTTTATTCAATTAAAAGAAGAAATATGATGAATTTTAATCAGATAAATATTATTTGATTAAAATGGTTTGGAGAGGGATAATTAAGGATGAAATGAAATTAGTGATGTCTGTATATTTTATATGCCTACATTTTCCCCCTCTTTGAAGCAATGTACTTGTTGCATTGATTCAAAGAATGATGTCGACAATATCAAAATTAATTTTTTATTTTATTTTTTTCGATGCCCCAGTGGAAAGAAGTATGTTGGTACATTGCCCCCTCGAGAGATTGATCAAAAAGTTCAATTTGAGGGTCGATCTCATGACAAAGAGGTTCAAGATGGACGTATGGATGGTTAGACTAACAAATCTATATGATAATGATGATGCAAATGAGATGTTTGTAAGATGCTTAGAATAATAAATCTATATTATCCTAAGCAACTTAAATGATGATGCAGTGCATTTGAGATGGATGAAATGCATGATGTTGTCCTATGATGATATGACGCGATTATGCAGGATGAGAGTACAGATGCAAGATGGATGCATTGATGAAATGATACTATGTTAGTGTGAAAGAGGATAGATGAATGAGAGGGATCAACCCTTGAATCCAAGAAGATGCATAAGTCTAACAAGTCTATGATTCATTGAGACTTTATTAGATATGACAATGAATGATGATGATGTATTGCTTATCCAAGGATGAGAGAGATAAAGAGCATAACTTTCCTTATGTTTGATAACACACATAGGTACAATGCATCAAGGTATAAAGAACTAGGATGGTGTTGCACCTAGTGTGATTGAATTTGACTCGACAATCAGATATGAGTACTCTTGTTCACACTTGACATACAAAACCTTATTTAGAATGCAGTTTAGATATTCTAAACATCTCAGACCAAAACATAGAAAAGAAAGCCTTCCTATGTAGTCAACAAGACATCTAAAACACCTTCCCTACAAACCAAACAAAGCATCCATGACCAAGTTATATTACAAGAACATCCAACAAGCACAGTAGATAAAAAGATAATGATCGTTGCCCCATTCCTTTCTCTCTAAACTATTTTGATTAGGAATCATCGAGAGGTCATTGGAATGAGTGCAAAATAAGATAACTCAAAAAGACAAGATAAAATAAATAAACAAGCTAATGTTCTTCATACCGCTAGCCAAAACTAAACTACGGTGATGCCTGATGTTGATGCCCATTATAGGAAGGATGCATCCTAGGACATGTTGTGATCAGGTGATGATGGGATTTCACTTTAGAACCTACTAGACTTGCTTTTGATTGGCTTACCAGAGGATGAAAATGATGATCGATTTACTATGAGTGATTATTATTGTAGGTGAAAGCGAGATGAGATGAATGCACCATTTTGGGTTTTTTCAAATATTTGGATGTTTTTGGTGTTTTGAAATGTGAGGTTGTTTTTGGGGTTTTGAGATTTTGACCAAGAGACTAACTTAAAGACCTATCCTAGAGGTCTTGGGAGATGATCAATAGATTAGCCTCACCTATGTTATACACGCAAATACCATGTAGTTCGACTGACAACTTGACAAATTTACAAGATGAAGATATAAATAAATGATGAATTGTCAGCTTATTATGACAGACTCCTAAAGGACTAACCTAGGGTGTCTTGGGGGATGATCAACAATCAACCTTGCCTATGTTCAAGCTCAGAGATGACGCAGTTTGGTAAGATAACTCCATTTTTTGACTTTTTGGATTTTGATATGATTTTGATTTTTGATTTTTTGATGTTTTTGGATTTTTGATGGATATTTGAATGTTTTTTTATTTTTGATTTTTTGAAGGATCGCAACAATATACATGAATCCAATCCGATGCAAGTACAGTAGCATGCCCCCAACATGATACGATAGTCTACTTTGATAAAGGTAGGAAAAAATGACCTTAAGAATGTGCCAAGTAGTACTAGGGTGGAACATGATACGAACACAAGATCAAGCTATGGTACAGATGTGAATGGATGGTGGAAGGATAAATGGAATGTAATGGATAAGTGAGTGTGTAGAATAAGCCATGAAGATCCTGGTGGATGGAGAGTGCTTTATTTACACTTGGCACATGTTTTCCAGGTTTTCACCAAGCTACTTGTCCAAAACACCACCAAAGTAGTTTTCACTAGAGGACACTTTTTTTCTTTACTATTTTTAATACTTTTTCTGATTTTTTTTGTTTGAATTTTTATATTTTTTATATTTTTGGCTTTACCCTTAAAAGAACAGATGTAAATTTTTTGAGATGGGAGTTGTTCGTGGGATCCTATAGAGGTTCCCCTTCAGGTGTTGATAATTGATATTCCTCTAACTTGTAGTTTGTTGTGATCGTGAAGGGTCCCAACCAATTAGGTTCAAATTTTCCCTTGCAATTCGAATTTGGCACGTTCTTCTGATTCTCTTTCAACACTAGCTTGCCGAATTGGAAGATCCATCTCCTAATTTTCTTGTTGTAACTGCATTTCAGGCGATTCTAATAGACTTGCAAGTGATTTCGGGCATCCGCGCACTGCTCATCTAGTAGTTCTAGTTCATTTAGCTGTGAGACCCAATATTCATAATCTATAATGAGATTTTGCAGTGATATCCTCAGAGATAGGAGCTCGATCTCAATGGGGAGGATGGATTCTGATCTGTAGACCAGGGAGAAGGGAATGGCACCTGTTGGTGTGCAGATGCTAGTGTGGTGGGCCCATAAGGTGGGATTTAGCTACAAATGCTAGTCACGACCAATGTCATTGACTATTTTCTTAAGGATTTCTAGAATGGTTTTATTGGTGGCTTATTCTTGGCCATTGCCTTGGAGGTAATATAGAGTGGAAAAGTGATGTTGGATGTTGAATTTTTGGCAAAGGTCGCGAACATCCCGATTTTTAAAAGGTGTCCCATTATCTGAGATAATGGCTTGAGGGACACCATATCGACATATAAGGTAGTTCAAGATGAACTTAGATATCTATTTTCCAGTTATGTAGGTCATGGGAATGGATTCAACCCACTTCATGAAGTACTTCATGGCGGTGATGATGAATTTATCGCCATTGGATGAGGTCAGGGTGAGTTTACCGATGAGATCCAGCCCCCACTATGAAAAGGGCCAAGGTGTGACAATAGGGTGGAGCTCCTACGTTGGTGCATGGATGAGGTCCCCATGTTGTTGACACTGCAAACATATTTTGACAAAGTCATGCACTTCTCTTTCCATCATGGGCCAATAATATCCTGTCCTCAGCAATTTCTTAGCCAAAGTCATACCGCTTGAGTGTGAACCAAAAATGTTGTTGTTTACCTCGGTTAAAGCAGTTGGGGATTTTTCAGTATTTAGGCACTGTAAAAGGGTCCCTTCAATTCTCCTAAAATAGAGGATTTCTCCTAGGATGACAAAGCAGTTTGTTTTCTTAATGAAGGCTCGTTTAAGGTTCAGGGTTATGTCAACATGGAGAACTCATGGTACTAGGGATCACCAGGACCAATGAGTTCACACACAAATTTAGACTCTGGTACCTTGAATGTTGGTACGAGAAGCTTCTCTACAAGGAATTCCTATTTTGGGATGTTGTGTGGGATCTCCAATAGTGATCTGATTGTGGCCATAACATATGTTGCCATGTTGTTAGCTCTTGGTATCTGCTCAAAGGTGACATCAATAAAGGATTCTTTGAGGCTCTCCACTAGTTTCTTGTATGGAGTTAGCTTTCATCCTTTTTTTGTTATTTTCCATTGAATTGGTTGGTGATAAGCTATGAATCTCCATAGACCTTGAGTTCCATGATCCACCATTGTGCATAAATTCTTAATCCTATAATGGGAGCCTTATATTTAGTGATTTTTTTGTGCAAGCAAAGGACAACTTAGAAGATTTGGGTATGCAATCACCTTGTGGCATTATGAAGAATATTTTAGCGCCTGACCCATTTTGTGTGTGAGATCCATCAAAGTACATTTTCTAGTGGTCTTCTACGTTTATGTTGAAGATGGATTCATCGAGGAACTCTGATACCAATGGATTATCGACATACATCAATGCTTCTGCCAGTTGATCTACAATTACTTTCCCTTTAATGGCCTTTTGTTCCACATATTCAATGTCATTTTGTGTTAAGATCATAACCCACTTAGCCATCCATCCTCTCAGAGTAGCTTTGGAAAGTAACTACTTGAGTGAATCTATTTTTGTGATTAGGTTGATCTGATGTGCTAGCATGTAGTGTCTGAACTTCTGAGCTACAAACATGACTGCTAGACAAGATTTATCAATAGGTGTGTAGTTTAGGTCATGTCCTACCATGGTCTTGCTAATGTAGTATACCACTCTTTCCCTTCCGTTTTCATCATGTTGAGCTAAGAAAATGTTGAGAGATGCCATTGTTGTTGATATGTATATGATTAATGGTTTGCCTAGAATTTCTAGCATTAGAACTAGCAGTGTGAGTAGGTATTCCTCAATTTTTTTGAATGCTTGGTCACATTTTTCATCCCATTTGTATGCTACCCCCTTGTGGAGTAGATGACAATATGTGTTTTTTTTGTCTACCAGCTATGCTATGAATTTGTGGATGGAATGGAGCCTTCCTTGTCGACCTCTTAGCTACTTTAGTGTCCTAGGTGCTTCCATTTGGAGGATCACCTTGACTTTGTGGGATCTACCTTGATTCCTCTCATTGACATGATATACCCTAGGAGCTTGCCTGATTGCACTCCAAAGATGCACTTCTTTGGGTTGATTCGAACCTTGTACTTTTCCAACCTATAAAAAATGGAGCTCAGAATTGATGTGGTCCTGTCTTTTCCTTGATTTAGCCAATATGCCATCCACATAATCTTCCATAGTCTTATGGATCATATTTTGAAAGATTAATGTCATGGCACTCTGATAAGTTGCTCCTGAATTCTTTAGCCCAAATGACATCATATTCTAGCAATAGGTTCCCCATGGACATTTGAACACTATCTTATGCTGGTCCTCCTTTGCTATCATGATCTGATTATATCCCAAGAACCTATCCATTAGTGATAGCATCTCATGTCCGATCATCATATCCATTATCATGTGAATGTTTGGTAATGGAAATTCATCCTTGGGACACACTTCGTTCAATTCTCTAAAATCTATGCAGATGTGGATGCCCCTAGTGGGTTTTGAAATAAGTACTAGATTTGACACCCACTATATATAATCAATCAAGCATGTGAAACTTGCATCCAATAGTTTCTACAATTCCATTTTGACTAGAAGGGCTATTTGGGGATGCATCTTTCTCAATTTTTGTCTCAAAAGTTTTTCTTTAGGATATACAACCAAATGATGAACTTCTACCTTTGAGTCAAACCCAGGCATGTCAGCATAAGCCCATGCAAAGTTTACTTTTCTTTCTTTCAGGAATGTAGCTAAGAGTTTATGTTCTTCCATGAGAAGTGATTCAACATAGAAGGTTATGTGCAGTAGCTCCTCTGTTCCTAGGTTGATGGGATTACATTGTTCTACCAGGACCGCTGATTTTTCTTGATGAAGTACACAGAAGGGAATATTGAATCCTTCATCCTCCAGTGCTTTAGAGATGTTTTCACCATTGGATGCATCCTTTATTTTTACTATTTTAGGGTCAGAGAGTGTGACGGTATGGTTTTCACTCAAGGACCTTGAGATTATTCTCAAATTTTCACTTTTGTGACTGAAGGATTCAATCGTCTCCCCATAATAGGCTTGAGTGTCTAGTGTGATTTCAAATCCAACCTTATGATCTCCATATGGTACTATGTCCCTCAATCCCATGAACTCTGAAAGTGCCTCATCATTTTTGAACGTGTCCAGAATCGGTGGTCCTCATTGGTCATAATCGATGAGTTGGGGGTAGACCAGGTTTATTTTGTGGGTTTGGTGGTCTAACTCAAAAGATAGAGTGATAATCATGCATAGGGAGGAGTCTTCAAACAACATAGTTAAATAAGTTATGTGGTCCTCGTCACTACTACACACATCAGTTATATCAAAGGTGAAGTTATATAATGGTAGACCTATAGATACTGGTAGTTGAAGGGTTGTTGTCATTAGCTGAGGGGGAGTCTTGTCTGCTTTAAATAGAGGAATTTTTCCACGTATGATTACACTCAGAGGGGTACACCCAAGGCCAAGAATTTTTATTCATTTCTCAACAATGATAGGTTCCAATCGGCCATTGTTGTTCTTTCCCAAAATTCCATTCCTACTATAGCCCATACCCAACATTAATTAAAGTCCTCTATTTGCATCATCCATAGGAAGGGATGGTACAAGTTTTTCATCTTGATAGAGGTGACTAGATACATCTTGATCATCCACCACTTCTCGGCCTAGATCTCCCCAACTCCTGAATCGAGAGGGATCCACTTTGAAGGTTTTAGTTGTTTTATTGGTGGGTTACAACTGTCCATGGGATCTGGGGGATTGAGGTAACTCCTTGACCACAAAGGCTCCTTTCTTCATTCTATATTCCCCACACCCATTGTCTTGGATTATAAGCTTGATGTCGAATATATCAGGGATGGCGGGTTTCTTTGTCCCAAAAGTGAAGGCTATGTTGGATGGATCTATATATGTTGTTGAGGGGCCTTCATCATTCTTTGGGACTTGGGGAACTTTATAGTACTTGGCTTCTAGGTTCTTGTAGTAGGAAAAGGTCTTCAGATCACCATATATTGTAACCTCTTGGTTTTGGTATGAAAACCTGACACATTGGTGGAAAGTCGATGCAACTAATTGCACCCCATGGATCCAGGGTGCCCTAGGAAGATGTTATATGACAGATCAAGGTCAAGCACCTGATAGGTGGTTTCCCTTAACAATGAGCCCTACTTGAATAGGTAGTTGAATAGTGCCCTGAGACACTCTTTCTTGTTCGTTGTAAGCCCTGATTGTGATACCCTTACCTTTTTCAATGTAATCTTTAGAGATTCCCAGATTCTTTATAAGCTTGAGTGAACAAATGTTGAGGCCTGCACCCCCATCCACCAAGACCCTTTTAACCTTATTTTTGTGAACCAATACTTCAAGGTGGAGTGCACAGTTGTGAGATGGCTAGGTGGGGAAGTATTGATTAAAAAATGTGAGGAGATTTGGAATGGTGATGTTATCGACCATAGCTTGGAATTTCTTTGTATCAAGGTTGGCGAAGATGGTAGATGAAGCCAATGCTTCCTCAAGGATTTCTTTGTGGGAAATTGAAATCTTCAGTAACTCCATGATGGAGATCTGAGCAGGGGTTATTTTTAACTGGTCAACGACATTGTAACCATTAGGGATGGATTTCTAATTTGAGGTGGAGATCCTAGGCGGTTGTGATGCCCCGGTAATGGTGACCTTGTTGCTACGTGTGGTGACTCCACAATCAACTTTGGCTCCCTTGATGCTAACAACAGTGACCATTTTGTTAAGGCATGTGATAATTCCTGCATATACATGACTCACATTGTCATATTTTTGCTTCCCTTTGTTGTTTCCTTGGTTGTGATCGGGCATCAGATTCGTGTAGATTTTCAGATCTTGATTGCTAGCCAGTTGCTCAACATTTATGATTTTGTCATCGATGAGGTCTTGGATGACATTTTTTAGTTTCATGCAGTTGGTGGTTGTATGCCCCCTGATTTTATGATAAGCACAAATGAAATTTCCATTGTACCAAGGTGGTTTCACCTAAGGCTCCTAGTAATTTTCATAAGGGGATTTTTATGAGGTTCTCATTGGCCAAATTCCTCATGATGGATTCGATTGATTCCCTAATGGCTGTGAAATTCCTCTTGGGGGGATACCTATTTCATAGAGGTGGTCCTCCTTGGTTACTGAGGTTGTTGACTTCATTATGGGATGGTTGTTGGGTTACTGCATTGGCTTGCGTGTTATTGTGATTATTGTTCTGTGGTTGATGATGTGTTTGGACATTCTTCCTTGGAGCATTGATGACAACCTTGGCATTGACCACTCCATCATTAGTGGCATTCCCATTTTTCTGCCATGTGCAAGGTTTCTCATTATAGCTGGTGGATGGGTGACTATCTTGATGTTTAGGATATGTAGGTATGCTCCATTGTGCAATAAGGGCCAGGCTTTCAATGTTGAGTGCCTTGGGGATCAATTGGTCATATGTGGTGATGCACTGCATCTTTAGATAAAATTCCAAGTTTTTGTCCAAATTGGCAATGCTAGTGAAAATTTGTTGCTCCTCTGGCATGGCCCATTTACTCCGATTGTCCTTGGATCACCATAGTTGTAGGAAGGAGATGAATGATTCCCCCTTTCCCTATTTGAGCACTGATAATTCCTCTAGACTAACATCCGTGTCGATGTTGAATGTGTAATTCTTGAGGAATGCATCTACAATTTCTTGGAATGTTTTGATGCCTATAGGTAGACGAGAGAACCACTCCATGGCAAAACCAACTAGGCTACAAGGAAACAACAACATCAATTATGTATCATTGTATGTGACTTCCATGCAATGTACCTGGAGTTCCCTGATGTGATCTTCATGGTTTCCAAACCCACGATATTTGTCAAATTTGGGGATTTTGAATCCCTTTGGGAATGGTATCATTGCAAGGATCATGTCAAAAGGATAGGGACACAGATTTTCAAGTGTTCTTATTTTTTTTCTTGATTGAATATCAAGCACTTGCTGTGAGAGCAGTTTGATTTGTGTTGTCACATCATCTTGTCGATCAGGAGGTGGAGTGAACATGTTTTGAGGGGGTTGGGATGTTTGATTGACGGGTGGGGCATTGGTGGGGGTTTGCTACAAGATTTTCTACATGATTAATGCCTACATTTATTGCTAAGCAAACAATGCTTGTTGTTGGTCGTGATGTTGTTGTGCCAACAAAGCTTGTTGTTAGGCTTGTTGTTGGGTTGCTAGCTGTTGTGCTTGATACTCCTGCAGGGCTTGTTAATAATATTGTTTTTGGACTTCTTGCAACTTTGCCTTGTATTGATCTTGTGCTTGCACTTATTGAGCTTGATATTGGGCTTGGGCTTGAGCATGCGCTTGTTGGGTTGCTTGTGCAACTTGTGTGGCTTGTGTGGCTTAAGCTTCTTATGTAGCTTGGGTGGATTGTTGTTGTTGTAGTATAGCTTGGGCTTGAGTAGCCTGTTGTGCCTATTGTGCTTGTTGCATTGCTAATTGTGCTTATGCTTGCTTGCCAGCTAGCTGTGCAACTTGTTGATTTTGGATCTCTTGGAGTGCCTTTTGGTAGGCGGCTTGTCGTGCTGCTTGCAACATGATGCTGAATGAATTATCCATGTTGGGTTTTAGTGGTGGTGGTGGATTGGGAATGGTGTTGACCATGGTGATGAGAGGAACAGTCATGTTGATGATCGGGGTTTGAGTAGTGGATGGCATGATTGAGATTCTTGGTCCTTGGGAAACCATTGTTTGAAAGATTTGAGGAATGGTGGATGTATTGATTGTTGGGGTTGCTTGGATGGTTGCCATTTGTTGTTGCAATATTGATAGCAAGACGAGAGGATTTTTATGATGCTTTGATTCATGATGGGAGGGTTGCTTTTATTTGGTTGATTGATGGTGGGTAAAGGGGGAAGACCTAACCGAAGGGGTGATGTGGATGTAAGTGGAAGAGGTGGAAATGGTGGAAAGATGGGCAATGCATTCTCTTGAATAGATGATGATGAGGGATCGAATAATCCCCTCACTTCGAACAAATAACCTTCTCCTTGTGAGGTCATAGGGAGAGAGGTTTATGTGTCTAAAGGATATACTGGTGTTGCATGGAAGGATGGCGTATTGGTATGATTATGAAATGTGAACGAAACGTATGGGTGTAATAGATTTACTGGGACACATTGGCCCAATATGGTGTTTGCATCCAACTCTTGGTTATTCACGAGGGGATGTGCTTGAAGGGCATGAAGAAATGAGCTTCCCTTGCTAACGATTGGTGGAGTTGAGCAATGGATGATGTGGTTTGTGGGATGCTTTGATATGGAGGTATGGGTGGGATTGGAGGCATGATCCCAAGAGGTCTCTCCACAAGCGTGCTTAGATCATAGTCAGAAGGGAGTTTAGCCCCTTCGTTTTCCAATTCCAGCATGTATTGGGAGGGGTATAACCTCATCATGGCATTAACAATTTGATGATTTTCAGGATTTTTCACCATCTCAAGGATTTCATCTTGTGTCATCCCTAAGACATTGGTGGTGATGTCTTCCACTTGACCTTCCTCATGAGTATTTTGAGGCATTGGAGGAGGATTGATTGGGAGGTCAATGGATATCATAGGATTGAATTCTATTTTAGTTTGAATTTGATTGCTCGAAGTGGATGTTTCTTTGTTTTGCTCCATGTTTTTCTTGTATTGAGATTGAGTTTGAACCATAAAATAGGGGTGAATTTTTAGGAATGTAAGAGATGAACCTCTAGCACCTTATATTGGTCTAAAATTTAGGCTCAAAGAAGAGAATCCAAGTTTTCTTTAAGGATCAAAAGGATGGTGATGAGACAAATGAAATATGAATGATGCGGATGATTGAACTCTTTCAGAAATCCTGAAGGAGATACTAGACTTTAGGGCTTTGATTGGATTCTGATTTTGATAGTGAACTTGTAAACTCTAAGAGGTTGGATGTTGTCCCAGAGTAGACTCGTACACAAGATGATAATTTGACTAAGTGTGTAAAGAAGGATTCATCAGAACACCCCTAGTCAAACAAGATGATTTTGGATAATGAATCCATAGACCTCAAGATGTTGGATTTTATCAAGAGGTAAATTTTTTCACAAGGATTGATAATTTGATTAAATATGCAGAGAAGGATTCATCTACACATATCTAGACAAACAAGATGATTTAGATTTTCCAAAATTCTAGCATAAATGATGTTTTCAATATTTCCAAGAGTTTTTAGTGAGATGGTTTTTGGTTTATGTTTTGAGGGGTGAATGCGAATGTTGATTTTGATCCTAGATTAAACCTAGATAGAACTCCTTGCTACATGACCTCGGTATTGAAGAACACATTTGGTACTTCCTATGTAAGAAATACAAACCTTTGAAAGAAACCTAGATTTTGTTGGCAATAAAACTCATACAAGTTAGGATTGTTCCTTGAAGCTTTCTTGTAAAGATTTTAATCCAACCTTTCTCTAACTTCAAGAAATCTTTCAAGACGCTCCTCACAAGCTTTAGGACTAAGAATTTTGAACTTTGGTTTTCAGATTTTGATTTTGCAGGAAATCATTTGGAAGAACACATGTGCGGGGTTCAATTGTTTCTTAACTTTTCTTAATAACTTCCTTTTACCACAAAAAATTCTTGATTGAAAGTTTCAAACTAGATGTCTAATGCCCTAACTTCTTCTCATCCCACAAAGTCCGTTATGTGGAGAATTGAGGAAATTAATGCAAAATTTTCCTAATGTTGATTTTAGTGAAAACAAATGATGATTAAATCCAAATACTTAGAAACCTCTAAGGATGAAATCCCTAGGGCAAGCAAGAGAACTTGGATTTGTGAAAGGTATTTGTTCCCTCCAAAGGGTTTGAAATTTTGAAGATTTTGTGAATGTTTGTTTTCAAATGTTTTGAGATCTAAGCAAAGCATTTTTTATTCCAAGAACATGCACAATCCTAGGATGAAAAGATAATATTTGTTGGGTTCCCACTTGGATAAATCCAACTATGCTTACTCTTAGAGATGATTAGATGCCTGACCACACTAGCTCCCCTCCACAACACACACTTATCGGGTCAGACAAGCATCAGTATCCATGAATCTCGCATGGAATACTTCTCATCTCTACTAAAAGCCATAAGAATGTGGGGTGGCTTCAGAACGACCGTTCTTGCACCAAAAAATAGTTTAGGATTTTGGCCTTTCTAAACAAGGGGTTTTAATGTGGGCATTTTGTTTGTGGGGGACCATCCATGGGGAAAGAGACCATTGCTTCCCTTCTTTTCAAAATGATCCTCATGATACTCGAACTTTCCTCGATTACTCACACTTATATAATGACTGGAAGTCGCTTGGCTTTAGCGTGTTACCGATTGGGTCGTTCCCTGGGGTGATTACTTTTTCCCACCAGGCAGGCCCTCTATGGATAAACAAAAGTGAGAAAGTACATTCGTAGCTCGATTGATCTTTTTTGAGAAACAAAGAGAGAACACTCATGATGTACTTCACTCACACTCGCAAGATTGGCTCAATTTTAAACCCAAACTGAAATATGTAGGTAACCTTTTAGACAATCAATGCCACTAAAATGCCTTTTGGTTCTCAAGATCATCATGAAGCATGAGAGAAGTGTATATGCATTCGAATCAGGCTAATTGCAAAAAATATTACATAACAATGAAAGAACAAGTTCGTTTTAAACCTCAAAGCAATGAAGAGTTTGTTTTAAGCACCAAAATCCAAGTGTGAAGTTGATTATTCAGTTTTAGACAAAACTGAAACTCTAGTGAGTTTCTAAGTTCAATTTTAATCCAATTTTGAAAAATCTTGAACTGAGGGTTAATTTTAAACCCAAAAGATGAAGTGAGTTGGCCTAAAACAAAAAAAAAAAAAAGGAATTGAAGCCTCAGATTATAACAATAAGCATTAAAAAATTCTTTTTCAGATCTTAATTTCATTGTTCTAGGATTAATTTTCTTCAACTTCACTCCACTTGCTTTTGTTCAAATTCCAATGCTCCACTCCAAATCAAACCTTGTAAACAACACAAATTTATCATAAATAAGATTTATTTAAAGGAATTACTGAAGCAATGTATTATGAAAAAGAGTTACCCTTGTCATGCAAAGTCTCTGAAAGAAACAAACAATGGTTATAGCCAAAAATCAGATTTTTAAAAGCATGAGAGAACTTTCATTATTAGACAACTCTTTAATGTAGCTATTTGATCAAATGATAACTCAATAAAGTGTATCAAATAACTATGAAAATTAATGATAAAGTCGATTATCACTAATAATGGGAAGATTCCCCAACAACTATCACATGAAGTATTTCAAAACTGCCACCTCACACTGTTAGCCACTTTAAACCAACATAATGGATCCCAACGACAATAAAAAAAGATCTCAACATGAATGTGTACCAATAAAGAATAGAAAATTCACGTGATTTCAAAACTCAATGCAACAACAAAAGCAGGTGATTTAAAGCAGGGTTGGTGAACATGGTTTTAGCATGTGTAATGATTTAAAAAATAAAAAAATGATGAACCAAATCGAGTAAACCAATCAAGACAAGATACACGATGTAAAAAAAATTTCCTTGCTTTTAGAGAATAATGATGAACTGAACGAGCAACAATAAAATGATAAAAAAAAAGTAGGCTTAGCCTACCATGCGTCACACCTTTCAATAGCAAAGCGTAGTTAGAGATCGATGGGCATTTACTACTTACAACCAACAACCAATGGTAGTCAATTATCCACAATGAAAATGTGCATTAAAAAAAAAAAATAGATGTTCCTTTGAAAATTCATGGGTAAAGTACTTTAGGTAGTTGACTCAACACTAGTAGTGCATTATATCATTGTAGAGGTTCGTGTTTGATGAAGAAATCAAATTGAAGAATGAAGTTAGTTGATTGCTACTGACTGTAATATTCTCTTATAGTATTTGGAAACCCAGATTTCTTCCAATCCACTACTGCACATACATCCTTGAGCAACATCCTCCCAGGCTTTGACTAGTCTCCCTACTACCTATGCCAAAATTGAAGCATAAAGTAGGCGGACTTTTTGACATAATACCTAAAAAAAGACGTTAGCTCATGGCCTATGCAATAAGAAAAAAATGTTAAAAGGCATTAGAAATCCTCAAGCAAATACCATTAGAAGGTGTAAAGTCAAACCCACAACCTTTGCCAGTAGATAGGGAAGGTTCACATAATTGATAAGACAAGCTTGCTAACAATGAGTAACAAAAGCTTAGAATAACGTCTAACAATAGGAGGATTGACACAACCTGCATGGACCAGAGAAATGTTCTACAACAAGAACTCATGTATTGCTTGCGAGAGGAAAAAAATGATTTAGTCAGAATATTTTAGAAAATTGAGACTAAAAATAGAGCACAGGTTATAAAATTTCATGATGGGATTGAGGTTGATTGAATAAAAAAATGCCTCGACTGGGACCAATTTAATGAGTCTATTCCATGAAGACACTCACTGCTTCCACTTTTTGTATAGCAAATGAAATTTGAGTGGCCCTAAAGTCAATGCACCATAGGAAAACTACATAAGATTTTTGTGTTCCCTAAACATAATACAAACAGTATGCATTTGATATGAATAATAGCCTTTCTTGTAAGATTTCAAAATATACATCATAGACAAATTAAGAATTATACATCTTTGGTGTAAAGCTAAATGCACCCACTTCTAATAAATAAAATTCCCATTTGTATGAGGCTTCACACTAATCTTTGCTCTAGATTTAGATATTTAACAACCTCATTACAGGAAAGATTTTTTCTTATCTTTTAAGAGCACAAAATATCAAGAAGCTGAAACAAATCTAATAACAAAAATAGAAATTTCTTGCAAATTGAATTGGAAATTCCCTCCTTCTAGCGCCATAATGTAGAGGCTAAAATCTACAAAGGCTTAAACTATACACACTCATTAGTATGATCAGTTTTTTTAAAACCAAGCAAACATAACATCCCTATGAGATAATCCAACATACTTCATAATGCAATCAAAACAATCACAAGATTAAATAAACCAAATGAAAGAATGAAAAGAAGCATAGTGCATACTTATCCCATAGTGGATTGGTGCACCTTTGATATGAAAATGAGCCCTTTCCCAATCCTTGATAAGTTTCAAAATTGATGATCAACAAAAAGATGCAAGATGATGAACTCCTAATGCCTATAATAAGAATACTCAAATTGTGGATGAAAATGAAGTAGAAGAGATTTCTATTTATAGAAAGACAAGATGGAGGAATGAGAAAAATGAAGCAATGTGGGATCATTCAATCATCCAATGCCCAATTTCCACTTGTCAATATGTGAATGGAGGAAGCTTGAACACATTTTGATGAATGAGCCAATAAATGATATTAGGTGGATTTTAAAAATCATGAAATGACTTGTTCGAGAGGGAAAAAAAATGACTTAAATGCCACTTAGCTCAATGCACAGGGACATGTAAGAGGAGATAAATGCTTTGTTGGAAGGAAAAATCCACTTGCAGGGATTTTCAAATTTGGAGGAATCTTCACCTAAAGATGTCATGTTGAGAAAAAATATAGAGGTAAGTGTAGGATCATGATAGGCCAAAACATGGCAATATGATGGGTATGTGGCTGACGATTTTTTTTTACCCAAAACTGATGAAACGAAAAGAGTTTTTAAAGGAGATTCTCAACTTTCCACCAATATAAATTATGCTTTAATTTGAATTTAATAAATAATTATTATTCATTTTCTATTGAATTACGACTAAAGTCCTGATTTTTAGGCTGATTGAAAAAAATCTATAGCTTTCAAACGGTATCATATTTTTTGAATCCAAAACATGCATCACATTCTATGCTTCACATACTATAAGATTAAAAAAGATAAAAATGAATTTCATGAAGTTTTGACCAAGTTAAGGTGGTCAGATATACAAGTCTTTATATTTTTTAGAAGTTGTCATAAAAAAATTATAATTAACTATTTACTTGGAAAAAAATTACAAAAAAATATGTATCACATCGGGACATGATTCCTCTAGTTATATCTAAAATCTTATAAAAAAATCTTATCATTTTAATGTGGTTAGGGTGGTCAGACAGACACCTACTTCGTCTTTTTTCCCTAAAATTTAAGTACTACTGTATTGAAAGTTCAAATTTTCACTGAATAGATTTTTTTTTTTGTAAATAAACATAATAATTTAGAAACTAAATTCAATTTGCTACAAATTCTATTCTTACATATTTTTTAAATAATATAGATAACTTATTCAAATTTTTATGTCAAGTTGTCTAACTTTGATTTTTCTGAATTTTTTACCACTTAAGGGCCTGTTTTTTCCATGATGATCCTACACATACCCATAGATTTAATAAATCAATTAAATGTATTTTCATGTGCAAGTGGCAAAATCTAGAGAAAATAGGTGATTAGATTAACATTAATCATGATTTGATTAATTTTAATGGAGGTTAGTTGATTGTGACATTCAACTTAAATATTTGGATTTATTTAAATTAAATGGGAAGATAAAGGACATTAGAGATTTAATTAAATATTTGGATTTATTTAATTAAATGAAGGAACTTTAGGAGATTAAAATAAAAAATGATTTTTTTAACTACAGAGATGAATTTAGGAGATTAATTAAATAAAATTGATTTTTTTAATTAAAGAGATGAATATGGTGACTTAATTAAATAAAGATTGGTTTATTCAATTAAATGAGAAAATATGATGAATTTTAATCAGCTAAAGATTATTTGATTAAAATGGTTAGGAGTGGGATAATTAATGATGAAATGAAATTAGTGATGCATGTGTATTTTATGTGCCTACACTTCTCATCTACTTTTATTTTCTTTAAAACAATGTCACTTTCAACATTGCTTTGAGGGGGGAATATAGACACCTAAATTATTCAACCTAACCCTAATCATTGTCATATAATTCACCTATCATTAATTAAATTAATTACTTATTAGTCATCATTCATTTATTACCATTTTCCTCATATTATCATTTATTAATCATTTATCCATTTATCACATCATTATTACTTTACCACTTATTAGTAATCACAATTTATCCATTTAATAAAATGAGAACTAAATATCCATATTGTTGGTGTCAACGACCTCCTAGGAGCACCATCTGCAAAAAACACCTTCACAAATAGAGAGAACCAAAAGCTATTTCACTAGAAAGAGAGTGAAAAATGAGATGCTAAAATTTCATACTATACAGGGTTTTAAAGCTACAAAATATCAAATGGGTGAGAAAACTACTCTATGAGAAAAACCACTTAGAGTAATTACCCTAAGTGAAAAACTTAACAAACTAACACCCACTTAAGTGAAAACTAAAGGAGAATTATTATGCAAAATGAAGATCCAAATTGTTTCTCGGCTACACAACCATGTTAGGTACCCATTTACAATGCAAAAATGAAATCTCTCACAATTGGAGAAAAGAAGAAAAACCTTGTGGGAAATAACCTCTCTCCAAAAGAGAGAAAAGAAAACAAAAATGATGCATGGATGGAGGACTCAATCACACCCCCCAAGGACTACATACATCATGTATATACAATCAATAGACTCCGATAAGAGGGAAAGAGGGAGACTATATAGCCCCCCCACAATGTGTAATCACCTACAAAAATGGTAAGTTCCTGAAAACAAAACATGATCCAATGTCGACAAACAACTTGTCTCCCTTTCGGGAGAAAATAAAATAAAATACAAATGTAGGTATGCTTCCCATTCTAGATAGGAATTAAACGAAGGAAGCATGAAAATGTATGATGATATCTTTGGAATCTGCTCATGTGTCACCAAGACCTTGGAAGATGGTGCCATGAACCAATCAAGAACATGCCCAATCACAATAAAAGGTGACAAACAAGGTATCACTGGAAACTGATGTTGAACAATATCCAAATATAGAGTTGGTTTCACAATAGTTGTGAAATGACTATCATCAAAGAGGAGAGGTAACCCCTCAAATGTGTTCTCCAAATCTAAAATGTGAGACTCCACAAACAAGGAACCAATGTTCAAAAAATAGGAATCCCAATCAGGAAGAGAATCATAATCCTATTGCTCAGGAATGATGGAAGTAATCAATGAAGGTGGATCAACTATCTCTAACAAAGAATCAAGAACCTCTTAAGCAACCACAACCTCTTATGAAGTCTCAACAACCTCCAAAGGATCACAAGCATGGTTTATCTTCTCTGAAGAATAAAGAGACACGCTGGTATTAGAAGGAGGTTCATCGAGAGATGGCGGAGCATTAAGATCTCCATATGATTCTCAAAGGTAAATCGAAAGAGCATAAGGGCTCTCAAAATGACAAAATGAATCCAAAATGTCATCGTCATTAATATGCTCAAAAATAACTCCATAGACTCTATCCCTAAATCCTTTCCAAATTGTATACCTAGTACATGTATCTAGAATAGGAACTTCATTATACAAATATGGCAATAGGTTTACCTCACTAAGATGGGTGAGAACAACATAACTCCATTGCCTAAAATTCTCTTTCTCCGAAGAAACCATAACCGAATTCTTAAAAAAACATCAAATAAGTTCTTTAAAACTTTTGACACCAAGAAACTGTAGAGAGAACCAATCACTACACCTCCCGAAGTGCTAATGAAAGCCACCAAACACCGCACATGAACCAATAAAAGTTCACATGAGCCTTTTCTCACACCAATGAAGTGAAATAGAGGGTATTTAAATGGCTAAAAGCAACCACATGCAACAAATGTGGGATAGTGTTTTACAATATTCCAAAAGGGACCAATTCTTCGATTGGAGAGCAACTTAAACCCCTAAATATTTTAGGGTGAACTTTATCAAATATAAAGTTTGAAAAAGAATGATGACCAATCAAATCGATCCTCTTTTAGGACCTCTCCAAATTCTAAAAATAAATCAAATTGCTCGTTGAAGAGATTCATGCCTCCAACAGTTATTTTTCTCTAGTGAAGAGAAAAAAAAATGCATTCAAAATTGTAGATTAGACTCCAAATAATATGCCTGCTGACAAGGACACAAAAAACCAACAAGGTCTTCACATGTGGGAGAGGAGATAGCTGGGAGGATTTGAAAAGGCCGACAAGGGTACTCAAAATCATAGCTACAAATGAGAGATACACCTTGAATGGTTACCGAGATAATACGCAACATCCCAAGAAAAAAATATGGCTGCAAATCATGCCTTAGAGTCAAACTCAAAAATTGTAGCAACTTGAGAAAATCACCCCCTCTAGACTAGAAATAACGCCTTTGCTCAAGTCGAAATACCTCTGCTTCAAGGAAAAAATCACACTGCTCCAGTCAATGCTGCCAACAAGAAAACAGGTCTCTGCAAGCAAAACGCCTTCCACATAGCAACTGCTTTAATCCGCCCGAGAAAGAACTTCACGCCTTACAATGGAAGAATCGTTCCTCCACAAAATCGGTCAAAGTCTTCAAAAACACTATAGGATTGGGCCTTCAGTAAGGAAAAAGGACGTGATCTCTCGGCGCCTCCAATCTGGTTCCATTAGGGTACAAGGCAAATTAATGCCTCGTCAACAGGTCTAAATCACGCCCAACCAACACCAAAACTCGGTCAGCAAAAGGATAGAAATCGTGCCCTTCTTAAATTTGAATTGCTGCTTTCAAAAATGAATGAAATGATAGCCTCTTTAGCAAATAAAGTCCCCTAAGCGTGGCCTTCAACAGGTAATTCAAACCAACAAAAGGAAGATACGGAAATAAACTTCTCTTTAGAAAAATAAAAAATGAGGTATCTTTGCTGAAAAAACAAAACAATCTCAAAGATGAAAGCTCTCAAAGAAGGATTGCAGAATAGTTTGCTTGATACCATGTTGGTGTCAACCATTTCCCAAGACCGTCATATGTAGAAAATACCTTCACAAATGGAGAGAAGCAAAAGTTATTTCACAAGAAAGAGAGTGAAAAATGAGATGATAAAAATACATACTATACAAGCTTTTAAAGCCGTGAAAATATCAAACTCGTGATAAAACTTCTCTAGAGGAAAAAACCACTCAGAGTAATTATCCCAAGTGAAAAACTTAACATACTAACACATATTCAAATAAATTCCATTTTCATTTCTTCAGTCAACTAATTCTCCTCGATCTTTTAACTTAATCTCCATTTAGAAACTATTTCTTCTCTAATCAGTTAACTCCATCTCATTTTAGAATATCAATCTTCTCTCATCAATTAACTTTGTTTGATTTTAGAATATTCTTCTTCATTCATCAGTCAATTCAGTTTCTAAATGGAAACATATTCCTCACATTTATCCATTAATCAATGTAAATAATCCATTATTATCCTCTCATAGATTTGAAATGGTAAATTTCTATTTTCTATTTGGATTAACTCCATAATTAGTTTAGTTCACTAAAGTCTTCATTCTCATCATCATCTCTCAATTGATATTTTTTTGGAAAATATATAAATAAGATCATTCATTCATCAATTTGATATCTCACACTTTATGCAAATTCATTATGTCAAAATCAATCCTCAATCAAATCATAATTTTATGCTATTCAGATTTAGCATCCACATCTAAACATGAAGCAACATCTTTCTTATTTGAGTTTTATAGTGGGATCAATAAATAGGATTTAGATTTGATTTTTAATTTATGTTTTGGAATATTTATTTTTATTATTATTTTATTTCTATGCATACACATTCATTCTCTTCTCTCCAAATTTTCCCTTCCTTATAAGCCTATTTATGCCTCTTCATAATTTATTTGCATTAAATATTTTCATACTAAATCTTAGTTAAGTTATTCTCACAAATTTAGTTGTGCACTTGAGTTGGTATAGAATCATGTACACCATGAAAGATTAAGCTATGAAGATAGCCACTAAATATCTAAGAGCTTCAATGAAAGCACACGGAAGAGAAAATAATATTATGTGTTTACATGAACATGAGTCAATATAGTTGATTAGATTACAATGACAACCCCTTGGTTATATAGGCAGATGTGATCCACATAGGACATCATAATATTATGACACACATCTTGATCTTGTGAATTGAGAAATAAAGTGATAATCCCTTAAGAATGTCATAAGTAAACAAGTGTTATAGGATCTAAGAGGTAAATCAGTTAGGTAATATTATATCTTACACACACCAAGACCGTCTAAGTACAACTTAGGAGGAATGAAATGATGTAAATATGGGTCCTATCTACTAGTCTATGTTATGTACCCATGTACAAATGAATCTCTCATAAATAAAGAAAAAAAAACTATAAGTAAAAACCCTTCTCCTAAAGAGAGAAAATACAAGATGCTCTCCAAAAGTGTGAGAACAAGAAAAACCCACATGAGGAAAAAAAATTCACCCATAAGAGAGAAGAAGGAATATTATGTAGCTCCCTGTCAATGCAGAATCTGATGTCGTAATGGTGGATGCCCAATAATGAATGCTAAATATTTTCTAGAATCGTCAAAAATTCTTCCCCTTAGGAAGAAACATAACCAAGAATGTATGTAGGAAGTCTTCCCTTTCTTGAAAGGAATATGAGGGAAGAAAGATCAAGATGTATGAATTTTCTAAACTTTAATCAAGTGTTGCCATGTCATTGTTGAAAAGTGCCATAATCAAGTTAGGTCTTCTAGACCACATTGATAAATGTTATAATCCAAAACCTTGTAGAAATGGATGTAGAATATAACATTGCAAAGAAAAATAATTCACCTCCAAATGATTATCAAGGGACCTCAAAGCAATGTGTGAACACTTATTTTTTCTATAATGCTATTATTATCTTTCTACAAACCAACAATAAACTATCTTAAACTCGACTACTAAAACATGGTTGGATTGGAGACCATTTGTTGTAGGCATGGTGAGTCCAAGGTACCAAGAATCTATGATTCCAACAAAATACTTATTGGGATCCATGATGAATGCCATACCATTTCCATCCATACCTTTTGATGGAATCAAAATGGGCAAGAGAATGCTACTACTAAAGGATTAAAATATAGTATTTTTCCTTTTATTTTGATGGTTGGGGTATAGAACACAACATGTTGAAGACTAGGTTTGATTGGTTACTATGAGAACATATTTAGAGTCTATGGAAGCATTCTCTAGCAACATTATTCTTGATTGATTGAAATCCCCATAGGTGAAAGTCTTGGTGTAGGCAAAGTGCGAGGTAAAAAAGAGCCTTAGCAACACTAGGATAAAATAGGGGCTTAGCTACCGAAGGCAAATAATTGATTATTTGAGTAAAACTAGTGACTTGGAATTCTTGATATAATTCTTTCACATTCTCAACTATTTGCATATCAAGCCTCAAATTACATGTAGGCTATGGTGAACATGTACT
Organism: Sequoiadendron giganteum; assembly: GCA_007115665.2. Lineage (NCBI taxonomy): Eukaryota > Viridiplantae > Streptophyta > Pinopsida > Cupressales > Cupressaceae > Sequoiadendron > Sequoiadendron giganteum. Next base: position 113,051,252 of record CM021104.1, on the reverse strand, counting down.
CTAAGCTATTGGGATGAATTCATTTATTTTAGTTGAGCTAAATAAGTCAATGTTAGAAGTCAAAAGACTTTTTGTTTAGTGGTGAAGTTGAAGTTGTAAATAAATTTATTAGCCATCAAATTTTGTTTAGAATAAGATATCAATATTATAGACTAATTTTAATATCGTTACAAAATATACTTATACCCATCAAATATATGTGATATCATATGTGTTCATAATATATATTTCGTTGACAAATAAATTAATAAAATTCACTCTACAATTCTAATCATAATATAATTAAATATTTAAAACAAAACATCATAAAAATATTTAAACCACTTCAAATATTTAAATATAAAATTACTAACAATTTTAACAAAATTTATTAAAAAATATTTTAAATGTACTCATTTAATTTATTTTTGTTTAAACCTGAAATAGTGAAACAAATAACATATTAAAGATGTTTAAATGCAAGATATTGAATATGAAAATGAAATTTCATATGTTATAAAAAGTACCTTCTTGGCATGGCATGAAACGGTAGTATTGCTAAGCATAATTTATTTTTGCCCCTACATTCGGCGATAGTGCGGAAAATTAGGAACTATACGTCCATAGTGAAAACATCCACAACTGTGAGTTTGAACTTTCCCGACATCATCTTTGCAACTAATAAACTATATTAAAGCTGATAGAAATGTCATTATCATTTATCTTAAACAACATTATTATTTGTGTAAACTGTTTAATTTAAATAGTTTTTCTTTCAAACAGTAATGAAAGAAATGAAAAATAATATTTAAATAGAATCAATGAATATAAAATATATATAATCAAAGTCTATTAGGTATTTGAAAGAAAAGTTATTAAGTTACATGGTTCACACAAATAATAATATTATTAAAAATAGATGATAATGACATTATTATCAGTATTATGATATTTCTTTAGTTAATTTGTCTGTTGAATGAAAATAAAGATTGTAATATTTAAATTGTCTTAATATTTTATCTTGGATGTTTGTGTTATGTAACAACACATGATGAATAAAATAGGAAATTCAATCAAAATTGAATTATTAAAATCTAATAAAACTTGTAAGAGAGGATCTATATATGAGATTTGGATATGAAGCAAAGATTAAATTGATGCAGTAGAATTGCTTTGTTTCAATTGCTGAGGATAGGATTCTATCCAACTTAATATTGAATTATGCTACATTATGTGATATAGTAATATGCTTTATCCTAATCCTAATATATTTAAAAGTTATAAATATAGAAGCATTTTATCATATAAAAGTACAATTATATAATGACATTTTTATAATAGTAATTTTTTTTGGAAAAAAAAATATGACAAATTTGTACAGTAAAAATATTATATACCAAAGTAAATACAAACTTTTACAATAAAAAACTTAGTTTAATAATCTTTTTCAATATTACATTAAAATTCACTCATTTACAATACAATAATAAAACTCTAATCAACTCTTACACATTTAGTGATTTGTCATGTGTAAGAGAATCTGTCTGTCAAACTCATCTGAGAGTCAAATCTGATCTAAATGTACTTCTGGAAGTTTAAACCTTGATAGATAACATTTTATGACATGTCATCATCTTTACCAATTATTCTCAACAAATTGAACTACAAACTTTTACAGTGGAATAAGATAAATACTCTATAACATAAAATGAGTACAGAGATCCAACGGGGCTGCAGAGCAGCGAAACCAGAGAAGAAAGCAGTGCTGCTAACCACACCACAAACATGCAAGTAGAAACCCATTGAACTTAGCATAAAAGCAGGAGCGAAAGGCGACTTAATAAATCATCTACCTACATAATAATTAGAATCTTTCTCATAATCAAGGCTTGTTGAAGTAGTTCCAGATTCCACAGACACGATAACGGAAGCCAATTGATCAGCAGTTACTTCATCTGTAATATGGACAGCACCACTGGTATCATCTTTGTAATTCATATCGTAAGAAATCCAATCAACCTGATGAGCTGGAAGAGGAGCTTGGCCTTCCAGTATTTGCAGTACAGTTCTAATGCCAAGCCTTTTATCTGGTTGAGGATGAGAACAAAACAATCCCAGTTTCAGCACTAATTCCATTTCTTCCACATCATACACACCATCAAGATTTGGATCCGCTGCGTGCAAGATTTCTCCATTTTGATATAGATCCTTCACCCAATCCACCAAAACAATCTGTTCGTTACCCTTGGACAAATCTACGGGCCTCCTGCCGCATGCAACTTCAAGTAAAACAATGCCAAAACTGAATACATCGGAGCTTGGAGTAACCTTTCCTGTATTTGTGACTTCGGGAGCGATATACCCAACAGTCCCCACGACCCGAGTTGTCTGTGAATTTTGCGTGTGATCGTACAAACGAGCAAGCCCAAAATCTCCTAGTTTCGCATTAAGCTCTGAGTCAAGCAACACATTACTGGATTTTACGTCTCTGTGAACCACCCTGCGTTCCCATTGCTCGTGAAGATATAACAACCCTGCAGCGATGCCCTTCAGAATTGGGTATCTTTGGGTCCAAGACAGAACTTCACTTCTTGCCTCCGGATTTGAGAATATCCATTTATCCAGGCTTCCGTTTGGCATGTACTCATAAACAATAAATAGCTGTTTGTTTTTCCTGCACCAGCCCCGCAATTGAACCAAGTTTCTATGCTGGAGACGACCCACGCTGGAGATTTCTGAAATAAATTCCTTCATTCCTTCGGTGGAGTCCTTTGTGATACATTTCACTGCAACTTCAACGCCGCTTCTGGAGAGAACGCCCTTGTAAACCCGTCCGAATCCCCCGAAACCCACCAGCCGGTCATTGCTGAAGCCTTCTGTGGCAGCTTTTAGCTCTTTGTAGGGAATTCTGTGAGGCCAAAACTCTAGCTCCCATTCTTCAATCAACTCTCTCTCTTTTATTTCTTTCACTTTAAGTAGTGCAAAGAAAACGGCTACAAAGAACACAACCAGAGATGCTACAGTCACACCGGCCGTGAAGCCTCTGGATTTAGTTATCTGTTTTTTTCTGAGGACTGAAGAGAGATCCGAGAGATCTATGGGCGGTGCTTTACCTGGTAAAATTGGAGGCCCATATGAATAGACCGACACAGAAGTAAAGGAAACCATACAACTTGAAGATGAAATTAAAAAGTATATAATTATACTAAAATCGAAAAGCCCCTGCCTTTTCGATCAAAGCTAAAAAGAAATCTTATAATAAAAACATAAGGCTAAATATAATTTATTCTTTTGGCTTCGTTTTAACCGGTATCTCTAATATCCCTTTCTAAATCTATTTCAATATTATATTTACAGTACCTTCCGTACTGAAGCTCCAGCCAAGAATGGAATGATCTTCGATTGTGTGAGACCCTGTGGATGCAGAAAACCCCACATACACATCTTCCTTCAAAACTGTGGAAAGATTTAATTTCCCAACAGATATCAATGGCCGGACAGGCTTCTCCATCCCAAATAGTGCAATAGTCACATTAAGTCGGTCTTGAACATGATCATAATCAATCCAGGCTTGCATATTCTCTCCACCTTTCAGACTAAAATTGTTTGAATGATCATCGTCGAACCAATAGGCTGCGGGCTGAGATTCCAAGGACTTAACGCCGTTTAAGTTAACTCCAACATGGTTGTCGTCTATATCTCCAACATCAGGGTCATGCACCGTGTCAAATTCGACTGCTAAAAAGTGGTTTGATTTCAGACCATTTGTTTTAGGCGAGGCGAGTCCAAGGTACTGGGAATCTTCGAACCCCGCGGCTGACTTATTTGGAACCATGATGAAGGCCATCCCATTGCCGTTCATGCCCTTAGATGGAACGCCAATGGACATGACAAAGGTAGTGCTGAAGGGTAAAATTGAATTGTTGCTGCCTTTTATTTTGATGGGGTTGGGGTACAGAACACGACCCAGAGAATGCCGGGTTTGATTGGTTAGGGTGAGCTCCCGGCGAGAGTGTATGGAAGCATCCTTTAGCAGTACTATATTTGATTCGTTGAAATCACCATAGGCGAAAATGTTGGCGTAGGCAATGTCTAAGCTAAACAATAGCCATGGCAGCCCTATGATAAAACAGGAGCTTAGCTGGCAAAAGGTAGTCATAGTTTCTTCTAAGAAAACCAGTGCCCTAAAATTCTTGATGTAATTCTTTCTTATCCTTATATAACTTGTACATGCACTGTAAGAATGAATATACTCCTGATGCGGTCTCGTTATTTTTGTTTGGTGGAGTAAGTCAAAGTCCTTGGTGGTTGTTAAAAGATCATTCATTTATTTGGTAGACTTTATTAGACTTTGATGGTAAAGTTGATTTTGAAAGATCTTTAATTTATTTGGTAGAATTGGTCACTTTGTGTACGAAGATTTTTTCTCAGAATAAATAAATTATATTTAATAATATTAAAAATATTCAAGTAATTGAATAATTTAAAATATAAATATAATTTTTAAAATTATATTATAAAAAAAATTAAATCATTTAAAATGGTTTAAAAAAATTTACAATTACAAACTCACTTCATGAGAAATTCACCATCAGCAATTCATGACATATACAATTAGAAAATTATATATTTCTCTTATAAATACCCTGGAAATTATTCTTTTGATGAATTACTGATGGTGAATTTTCTTAAAATTGAAATATTTGAAATTGAAATTACTTTAGAATAAATTCTTATAACAAATATTTTGAATATATTTATTAAATCTTTAGTTTATAAGAAATAAAAATTAAATGTAATTGATTTGATGAAACAAATAACATATTAAATATGATATTTAATTTAAATTTTTTAATTATTAAAAAAAAAATGTCAACATAAATCCATATTCTCATATTAAATAGTATAACAAACTTGTCAATAATTTTTATTTTATATATTGAATACTTCTGTTTAAATCTTATCTTTTTAAAGTATCTATCATCTGCATCTTATCTTTTTGAACTCTCTATCATCTTAATGATAGATAAGGAAATATAATCAGAAATATTGACTTTATAGATTGTAAAAATATGATAACATTAATTTTGAGTAAGTTATCAGCCTTCCATGGTACAAAAAGTTAGTATTGCTAATCACTTAGTAGAAGTGAAAATGTTCGCTTGGAGAAAAGTTGCAGGAAATGTACGCACACGGATGCACGTTTGATTGACTCAATTTCTTTTGAAATTCCAAGCAAACACTTGTCTTTGTTTGGAGATAGTGAAGAAAATTAAGTAGTTGCAAAGAAGATTCTGGAAAGTGCATATGACAGGCGTGGTCACCCTACGGCTAGGCGGAAACTAGATATTATATTTGCATGTTAATATTTTAAATTTTTCTAAATTTAACTATATTTAGATTATATATGTTATTAAATGGGTCGGTTAGTGGTTTACGGATAGAAATGTCATTATTAATTATTCTTAATGACATTATTATTTGTGTCTATTATGTATATTAATAATTTGTTTTATTTATTTTTAGTTCTTTCCATTATAAGATTAGTTTTCAAATATATATAATATTACAAGGTTTTGATTGTTTTACAAATATATAATATTTATATTTCAATTTTTTAAATGTTTTTGGTCAGTTATTATTTATTTTTATTATTAAAGAATTTATTTTATTTATATATTTATCATAAGTAAAAGGAAAATATGAAGAAAATATATGATTAAAAAAGTAAATAGGATATTTTAGATGGTTAAAATTGATACTTAAGAATTTTTTATTATGAATTTTTAGTGGTTATTAAAATTTTACTAGTTCTTTATTAAAAAGAATATCTATTTAATTTATTTGATCAACAATTATTTTGATAATAAAATATCATTTAATCTATAATTCAATAATTTAATCAAAAAAATTATCTATCATTTTGGACTCATGATTAGTGTACAAGTGTCATGTAAAAATATTAGCATTGAAAAATAACATGATTCTTAATATATTTCCATTAGCTTATATCCCAAGGACTAGTTCCTATTTTTATTACACCAATTAATCATCTCAGCTCATTTTTATAGTCACAAAACTAGCCAACGTAAGATCTAAAAGTGCAAAAAATAACCTGTAAACTTTCAATTTTCTAATTTAAAATCACAAAATTTCTAAATGTCAAGATTAGAAATAAATTCAAGCTACCAAAAACTGAGTGCAATAAAATAGATCAAACAAAATTATTCTAGCAATGATATGATATTAAAATAGAAAAATAACGTTAGTTCCCACAAGATAGTGTAAATTCTTAAAAATTAAAGTATCGTAAGAAAGCTCATAATAGCATGAACAAATGAAATTCAAAATGAGTGCATACAAACATAGGAAAGAGGGAAGGAAAAATCAACTTAATAAAAAATAAATTTCATCTGCACAAAAATAGGAAAGAGATATTGATATAAAGATTTCATCCATCCTTATCTGACTCAATCACTACAAATAAGAAAGATATGCTAAATGTATAGGAAAATACATAATTCCCAACTAAAGAAAATAAAAGATACCTACACTAACACATCTCTAAAGTGTAGTTTAGATGGGTTAAAAGATAGGACAAAAAAAATTAAAATTGATGATGTACCCATATACAAATAGATTCTCTTGCGAATAATTAGCTTCTTTCCAACCCCAATAAAGCTTGTAAATAAAGAGACACACTTTTTGTGAAGGGCTTAGAGAATATTTCAATAACTTTCTGAAATTGCAAGTCGCACCAAATATCAATGGTGTGTCCATAGACAGCTCTTAAATGCAATGCATGTTAACCTCTATGTGCTTGGTCCATTGATGATACTCTAGGTTCCATATAATCAATACATATGTCACTTAGATTATCATAAAATATGACTAACAACCATGAGAATTGGATATTAAACTCAATGGGAATATGTTGAAGCCAATGGACTCAATGGTTGCATTAAAAACCATTGATATTTAGCCATAGTGGAAGATAGAACAATATAAGACTACTTCTTTCTTAACCAACAAATAGGAACTAAACTAGGTGAGAGTTTGTAACATAAAGTGGACATGTGATCTTGAGAGTCACCTAACCAATGTATGTTAGTGTATATATTGCACTTTATGCATACACTTGGCTTGCTTAATCCTTGAGTGTCCCATTAACACTTTCTTATTGAAGTGTCATCCCATTGACTCTTTCTCATTGAAATGTCAATGTTGATAGATTTCTTGAAAGGTGTCAACTTACTTTTGACACTTCTTCCTTCATTTGAAATAGGCAACCTACCACCACTCCATGTGTCACGAGTCCTATTCTCATTTAGTAGAAGCTGGTTCTTTTCTCCGCCTACATATATACACACGTTATTTTCCAAATATACTTGATTGACTTTATGCATTCTTGATTTATTGTGCTTGTTTCTAATCTATGAAGATCTACATGATTTCACATGGTATCAGAGTAGTTTAGGATTTGAAGAGGTCGTAAAGCACGAACTCAACGAATTGCATTTTGTTTATTTTCCAAAGCACCTATGTTTTTTAATAATTTGCAAGTTTGGATCGACTAGTATTGGTGCGAATGGAGACACGATTGAGGCGTGTTCAATCTCAGAGACCCGTGAATCTTTGTGCAGGTCGTGGATCTTTAAGTGGAGGCTGCAAAATAATCATTAGGGGCTACGATTGAGTTGTGAGGAGAAAGTCCTCTGTTAGAGGTGCAATCTCTATGAGGGCGCAATTTTTGTGAGTGGAGGTGTAATTTGTCTGGTTTGTGGCTACGATTACCTCCTACAATTGCATTTGCAACCGGTTGCAATTTTCTTGTGGGGTCATGATTTTCATTTTAGAGGGGGGCGTTCACACCATGGACCTATGAATCAAATAGCGGCAGGTATCACCCAACAGCCCATCTGTGGGTTTCATTGAATTGGCACCTACGAATTGTCTATGATTGCCACAAATTATCTGTGTTTTGATCTGCGAATTCTCTGTCATGTCGATCTCTTCCATGAATTGGGGAGATCTCTGCTACGAATTGGGGTCGAATACATGCAGGCCGCGGCCTTGACGACCGTCAAATTACTGGAAGAGGGGGCTTAAGTTTGCTCCATTTCTCCCTCTTCCTTTCTAAAATTTTGCACTGGACTTTTTTTCTAAAAATTAGAAAATTAGTTTTGTTTTTTTTTTTTTTTTAAAAGGTGGAAATTTCAATGTGTAATAAATTTTGCACCGTAATTCCGATTAGAGTTTTGTTTTTGAAAAAGTGCATATATTTTTCGTCATGAATACAAAGAGCATATTATTGTATTCATTTTATGACGTGCTCAACTTTATGCCTCTTTTGGGTTACTTACAAGCACACCTTCTAAAGAATGCCAAATTTGGGGGTGGGAGTGGGGGTGGGAGTGGAGGTGGGAAATCAAGGGGCTATTGTGTGTGGTCTATTTTCACACTTCCTCAAGAAGTGATTGTGTGTGTGTTTTTCCTTCACTTTTGCATGTATTTCTAAGCTCTTCATTTCTACATTTCTACATGCAATTATCTAAGTCTAGAAGCATGGAGGCTAATATAACGATACAACCCCTAACACCTTTCAATTATCATGATTGAAAGATGAAAGTAATTTGTGTGCTTAAGAACAAAGGTTTATATAGGGTAACTATGGGAACAGAGAAATAACCTATAATAGCTAAAGACAAAGAAATGTTTTTCAATAACTGTAGTCAAGCATTTGGCTTCCTATGTTTAAATTTACTCCTGATTTTTTGTTTCATGTTGAGAACTTGATAACACACAACCATGTTTGAGAAGGGCTAGACAAACTATTCAAAAAATAGATGAACTTTGAAACCACAAGTTAGAAAATCAACTCTTAGATCTTAGTCCTAGGACTTTTACAACTTTACAAGACTTTTTCACTAAGTTTAAATATTTGAAGTTGCAATTAAAATTTATGGAATTTACAAGAAAGAGGATCAATTAACCCTCTCTTTACTTTCCGAGCTAGGTCTAGAATTTTATGTGTTTGTATAAACTTTCTACTCTACTAAATGGCTTCTTGGAGCCTCATGGTCTATGCCCACTCTTGATAATGTTATTGTTCATCTCACATGGGATCAATAAAATTTAATTCAAATGGGTAGTTTGAAGTCTACTAAGCCTCAAGCCCTACTTGCAGGGTATGGAACACATCAAGTTTCAAAAGGGGAGAAGAACACTAAAAACAGCAAGGAAGTTAAGAAAGAATGAAAATTTGACAACTCCAAAGATTCTTCTCAAAATAAGAAGAAAGTTAAATGTTTCTTTTGTAAAAAACATGGACATGATGAACATCAATGCATGAGGAAACAAATTGAGTCTCTACAAAATATTCTCAAAAATAATAATAGAGGGCTACCCCATTCTATCAAGGCATCTTCATCATGTCAAAAAAATACTAAGGAGAAAGAGAAATCAAAGGGAAAATCCTTATTTGCTACAACATATTTAAATCTCCATCATTGATTATAGACTCCGGTGCTTGAAACCATGTGGTTTGTTCACATATTGACATTTCATCCTTAGAGCCATCCAGTATGTCCATAATCAACTTAGGCGATGATACTCCAACATTGGTAAAAGGGAGAGGTTCTATTGATGTTGAAGGAGGAACATTTAAAAATGTTCTAAGTCTACCTTCACTCTAAACTAATCTCCTTATAGTGCATCAAATAGCTCATTTAGGGAAGCGTGTGAGAGTACACTTCTCTCCAAATTCAATTGAGATAGGAGAATTGCAAAGAAAAATTTGGTAGCAATAAAGGAGGCAAATCACCAATCTATATTATATACCTTCTCCAATTTTTCCAAAAATATTTTTTGTAAAGCACTACTAACTCATTTAGATGAAGTTAGCAAACTATGGCATGAGTGGTTTGGCCATCTTAACTACCACTATATTGAGCAACTATGTCAACAAAATATGGTCAACGGATTACCTAAGGTTAAGTTTTATAAAGGGCTTTGTGAAGGTTGTGCACTTGGAAAACATCTAGAAGAAAGATTTGACAAAGGAAATCATGGCCTGGAAACACGAGTTTTGGAGCCTATACATAGTGATGTTTTTGGGGCTTTTACCCATCCATATTTTACAAAGGCTAGATATGTTCTCACCTTTATTTATGATTTGTCACATTTTTCATGGGTCTACTTCCTTAGCCAAAAACCAGAAGTGTTTAAATATTTTCAAGGTTTCAAAGCTCAAGCTGAAAAACAATCAGGGAAAGTCATCAAGTTTGTTCGAATAGATAATGGTATTTGAGAACAAAAAAAGAGATATTTTAAAGAGATGGCTAATTGTATGATTAACTCTAAGGGCCTCACACCATCATATCGAGAAAAAGAAATCAATTGTGTATGTTACATTCAAAATAGAATTACTCATAAAGCCTTGAAGGGTATCACTCCCTTTTAAGCTTAGAAAGGATGAAAACCAACAATTGATCATTTCAAAGTATTTGGATCTCATGCCATGACATGCATTCTGAAAGAACATCACAAGGCTATGGATCCACAAACCAAACCTTGCATCTTTTTTGGATATCCATGTAGACATGCAAAATAGACATCATGCATCTAATCCAGATTCACTAATTCCATGTCATCCTTAATCATCCCTTCATCATCATTTTCCCTCTTAAATTAAATAAATCATCTTTTGTTTAATTAATCTCCTAAGTTATCTCTTTAATTAAATAAATAAAGTTTATTTAATTAATCTCCTAAAGTCATCCATTTAAATTAAATAAATTCATCTTTATTTGATTTAACACTAGCATCATCCTCTTTGATTAAATAAAACAAAATTTTATTTAATTAAATATAAAATCATTTTCTTCTCATTTTGATTTATTTTAATCCTAAAATCTAAATCAAAAGTCAAAATCAGTTAATCTTCACTTAAATTAACCAAACCATGATTAATGATAATCCTAATCCTCTTTTTTCTAGATTTTACAACTTGTGCACATAAATCAATTTAATTGATTTATTAATTCCTCATTTTCATTCAAACTTGGCATCTTTGAGGGAATATTCTCCCAATTTGAATTTTCCCACCCACATGACTTGTCCATCCAACAAAGCATTTAAGAGCTCTTACATGTCTCTTACACAAGTCAAACTTGACATTTAACTCATCTTTCATCCCCCCTAAACATGTCACTTCATCAAATTCAAAATTCAAACTTGCACATTGATCAAAATGTGCTCAACCTCCCTCCATTGGAATGTTGGCAAGTGGCACAATGCCATTGGATTATATTTTATCCCACATTCCTCTTATCTTGCATTCTTCTATCATTCTATTCTATAAATAGAGACCCTCTCTATTGATTTAATCCTACACAACTTGATACACAATCTCAAGCATTTTCATCTTACATCTCTTGCATTTTTAGCATCATCATCTAAGCTTATCAGGGATTGGGAAAGGGCTCTCTTTTCACATCAAGGAGCACCAATCCCCCTATGAGATGTGGTTTGATCCATTTTAGATATGTTTACATGCTTACATGCTTTCTTTGTATGTTTTTTTATCATGTTTCCTTGCCTTAATGTGATTAAGAATTTCATACAGAGCTTGATTATTGTTTTTGCTAACTTGGCTAACTTATGTTGATCATGTTAGTTTAGGCAAAAATATGACTCACATTTTGACGCCCACCGTGGGGCTTTTCGAGCTCCTCCATGATAGCTATAATCAATCTTAAAGTTGCCCTCTTTGTTGGTTTTACATATATGTGTTATTTTTTTTATCTAATACCATCTCTATGTCAAAACCGTTCCATTTGAAAGCTTGTGGTGTTTAATTTCTATTAAAAATTTGCTACTAAATTTTTTTTGGTTGTAAGGCAAGATTGTTCTTAGCCATCTCCACTGTCATACTCCATTCATTGCATGAATAAATAGAAATTATTGACCAATGTTCTAATCATATTGGGTTTACTGTGGGTGCTCGTTTTTGTTTGCTATTGATACTGACATATATTTGGTCTTCTCTGCTAAAACAAATATTTATACTATAAACTTGTCATTTTTTATTTTTTCTAACCACTGTATATGAGTATTACGGTAGTATCTCAGCAAGATGAGAATCAATCAAATCTGTAATCGGTATCTATCATCATTGTGGATGAGCTTCGGTGCTTGGTGATTGAGTTACCAACCCCTTTTGACAGGTTTGTACGGTAAGCTTTTTTTAATGGCTTGAACATGGATTACAAAATTTCCTTTATGGAGACTATATTTCACAATTTTACAATGGGCCTTTGCACTTGGTGAATCTCTATTCATATTAGATTTGATTCTTTTTCTTTCTGGTGTGACTTAATGAAATGTGCACTCCTTTATATGGCATGGGTAAACTTAAATCCAAAATCACTTGGCCCCTAGAAAGATGCAGGACTACACATTGCATTGTATTTTTTTCGTTTTTCCTTTGACTAAATGAAAATATCTCTGAAGTTGCGAACAAATAAGTGGAAAGCTTATTAACTGAAACGAACAACATGTATAAGTTATTTGTTATTTTGTATAAGTTTGGCATGTGTGAGATCGTGTGATGGAGTTTCTTTGGCATCTCCTCTCAACTTTTGCACTTATTGGATGAAGTGTTTTAGTGATAGAAGGTACACTCTGCCATAAATTAAGTCACCCACTCCGATCTTTTTGGGTGGGATAAGAATGCATTCCATTCAAGTGGAAATTTTGGGCACGTAGTTGCAACGTTGCTCCCTTGTAATCCATGAAGTGGGTGGATTCATGTCATCTTTTCATATTCAAATATAACAGTCGGTAACATTTCCCAATCCATAGGTCTGCGCATTTATCTCACACACAAGCGAAAGTTGTGGAGTTTGCTGCTTTTTTTTATACCTACTAATGGCATTTTCTTGAGAGTTTCTTACATTTTTTTTTTCAATGACTTCATCTATGCAAACCCCCCAATCAATGCATTCCATAAGATGACAACTGATTGAGGCCTCCTGTCAAAAAGTGGTTTTTCATATTCAAAGGACCTACTTTTATATATATATATATAGGTTGACGTTGATCAAGGTCGATGCTGGAAAATGTTATGTAATTTCGTTTTACATCTGCTAATTGTCTTAGCTTTGAAGTTTATAAAAGTTCTCCCTGTGAGAAATTGTCTATGCTTTTAAAGGGGCTGCGTGCAAATTGAGGATAGATATCCAAACTCTTGCTTAGTAAATATATTTGTTCTGCCAAACTTAGTCAACAAAAGATGGGATTTCTGCCAACAAAGAGGTGAATTTAATATGTTTTGTGTAACAAATGGTTGACATGACATTCCCATCTCTCTTCTGCCTGCTCAGCCAAGTCATGAGAAAATGACATCTATTTGATATGTTTGTTTCCTTTGCTTTTGTGATGCTGCAATAAAAATCATCTCCTTAAAGTCGTGATCTTAGCTACACTCACATATATCTGCAACTCAGGAGTTTTGCTTCTCATTAAATCCTATTTTTCGCTTTCAAAATAGTCGGGAAAGAAGAACAATGAGCAGGAAAATGACGTCCATTAAGATGGAGTGAGAACGTGAGAAGAAATAAAGTTAACTTTTCTGTAGATAAAAGCGATGGATGTCTAGTATTTGTAGGCATTATATTAATCCTTGGTCTTGTACGCATTTATTCAAATCTTGCAGGCATTATATCAACAAATTTATTCAAATCTTATAGACATTGTGTTAACAAATTTTAGAGATCTATTTGTCTGTATTCTCCATGATTAATAACTCTTTGCAAATCAAAGTGTAAAGTGTAGGAATAGCTCTTTGCAGATCGAAACAAGTTATTATGAATAGAAACAAGTTTAAATTCCTACGCTTTCTTGTTGTTTTGTAAATCCCATTCGCACTCTCTGCCTATCCAGCTACGTCAAAGAAAATATTTTGTGAAATTTTAGATTCATTAATAAGAATTGTAAATGGTTAATATCTTTATTAGAACTTGTGCTACCACTTTGCTGGTGTCTCCCTGAGCTCTATCATGGCACCGAAGGCCTGGAAGATTGATTTGGGCCTAGCAACATCGAAATCTGCATGTTTCAACATTCTCAAATTATCAAGTAATGTGCTGATCTTGCATATTACCGTTTGACTGCAAATGAAAAGAGAGAAGATCACCTTCATAGCCGTTGAAAGAGAGAACACAAAAGGATCAGGGAGAATATTAAACTACAGAAGGATCGAGATTATGACAGTTGAATTGTGCGGTGTGCTCATTGTTAAGATCTTGGCCGTAACTTTCAATTCAATAATCATTCTCTAATATCTTCATCAAAACTTTGTGTTCTTTTCCTTTTTTTTAAGGAAGTTGCTCGCCTAAGTTGGAAGAGTGAAAGGTGTTGATTTATTTGTACGTTTGAATGTGTAAATCCTTGGATATCTCTGACAAGCACGTGCTGATAGAACAAGCTTGCAAATCTTTGAATATCTCTGCTTAGATGTGTTCTTTTGTTTTCAGCACGAATTATCTCACTTAATGTTTGATGTATGATTTTGAAGTGACGTATATCGTGGACTAACATTTCAGATTTGCAAAGATCTGTTGGCGCTTTCTTATAAATGTCCCTCGTGCAAAGATTTGAAAATCCATTTGTTTTTAATATCAAAGTAGAAGTCTCGGGCTTTCTCATAAATAAAATATTTATTTGATTTTAATCTTTTTGTGGGGTGTTGGTCATCTTTGGTAGCGGAAATAAATGCTATTATTTATTTTAGGTGCTCGAATCACAGGACCTTCGCATCGTTGCAAAGAAGACTTATAGGATTTCTTTAAAAAAAAATCTCAGTTCTCAAATTTGCATTTAAAATTATTTATTATAAAACTGAAGTTTTTTTTACAAAGATAGAATCTCACTTTGCTTTGTCTCTTAACAGTTAAAAGAAAAACATCAACGAATTCCCTTTACCTCACATAACAAATCAGTGACAACCTCTATCACATTGGGATCACATAATGATGGTATAGCAAGGCGGAAATCCGTAACACAACAAACAAATTTGAATTGGAAAAGTGCTCATTGAAATTGAAAAAAAAAAGCATTTTTAAATGTTCATTGTAAAATCTTAGAGCATTTGTGGCTGCTTTTATTTTCTATTTTAGGACAACTCACTTCAATTTGGGTTTAAAATCAATCACTGATTTGATCGTTTCGAAGTTGGATTAAAAACTGAACGTTAGAAACTCACTAGAATTTGGGTTTTGAGGTTAAAAAATAAAATTGAACAAACAACCTCACACTCAAGCTTGGTGCTTTAAAAAGAACTCAATTTTTCCTTTGGAAAATTAAAATGAACATGAGCATTTGGTGTTTTGTACTCTTTTTCACAAAGTAATATCATCAAAAAGACGTATGCGCTTCTCTCGCACCTCACGATGATCTTGAGAATCAAAAGTCTTTTTTTGATATTAAGTTGTCAAAAATATTGCCTCCACATTTCGATTTGGGATTAAAAATTGAATCAATCTTGTGAGTGTAAGTGGGGCATATTGCGAGTGTTCTCCCTTTGTTTTTCAACGAAGGTTGATCGAACTACAAGATATGTTTGCTCGCTTTTATTTATCTTAGAGGGTCTGGTTGGTGGGAAAAATTAATCACCTCAGGGAACAACCCAACCAGTAACACGCTAAAGCCAAGGGACTTCCAACCGGTATATAAGTGTGGATTCTCAAAGAAAGTTCAAAAATTACGAGGATTATTCTGATGAAAAGGACATCAATGGACTCTCGTCATATGGATGGTCCCCCATAAACGAAATGCCCACATTAAAACCCTTGTTTAGCAAAGAACAAAATGTTTAACTATTTGTTGGTGCAAAAGGTCATGTTCTTTGAAGCCGCCCCACGTTACATATGGTTTTGTTGTAGAAATGGAAAGTATGTCATGGGAGATTCATAGGTATTGATGCTTGGTTGACCCGAAAAATGAGTGCACTATAAGGGGGAGCCTGTGTGGTCAAGAATCTAATTATCCACACTGAATATGCGCAGCTAGATTCGTCCAAGTGGAAACCTAACAAATATTGTTTTTTCAACCTAGGATTGTGCATGCTCTTGGAATCAAAAGACGCTTTGCTTGAGTCTTGAAACATTTGAAAACAAACATTCACAAAATCTTCAAATTTCAAACCCTTTAGGGAAGCAAATACCTTTGACGAATTCAAGTGTTGATGCTTGCCCTAGGGATTTCATCCTTAGAGGCTTCTAAGCATTTGGACTTAATCACAATTTTCTCTCACTAAAGTCAACAATAGGAAACTTTTGCCTTAAATTTTCCTTGATTTCCACATAATGGACCTTGTGGGATGAATAGAAATTGAGACATTACACATTTAGTTTGAAAAGTTAATCAAGAATTGGATGTGGTAAAAATAAAGTCATTAACCAAAATAAAATCAATTGAACCCCACACATGTGCTGGTTTATCTTTTGTCTTACGGTCTTTTGAGCAAACATTGATCTTTTGGTTTGCAGTGGTCTTAGGGAAAAACATGTTTTCAAAACCTTGGCCTTGTAAACAAGTCCCTCTTAGGTTCATTTAGAATCAAAGTCAATCATTCTCATCCTTCCCTCAAACATCAATCAAATCTCATGTCACCAAAAAACTCTTGGAAAATTTGAAAACATCATTTGGGTATGTGCAAAATCATCATGGAAAAAACAGGCCCTTAAGTGGAAATGAAAATTCAGAAAAATCAGAGTTAGGCAACTTGACGTAAAAATTTGAATAAGTTAGCTATATTATTTCAAAAATATGCAAAAATAGAATCTGTGGAAAATTGAATGTAGTTTCTAAAATACTAGGTTATTTTTTGTAAAAAAATATCTATTTGGTGAAAAATTGAAATTTCAATGCAGTAGTACTAAAATCTCAGGGAAAAAATAAGAAGTAGGTGTATGTCTAACCAACCTAACCATTAAAAAATAATAATATTTTTTTATTAAATTTTAGATATAAGTAGAGGACTCATGTCCGGATGTGATGCATATTTTTTTTTAATTTTTTTTCAAGTAATAATTAATTATGAATTTTTTATTACAACTTTTTAAAATAATAAAAACTCGTATGTCGGACCACCTTAACTTGGTCAAAAATTCCTGAAATTCATTGTTTTTTTTTAATCCTATAGTGTGCCAAGCATAGAATGTGTCGCATGTTTTGGATTCAAAAAATGTGATACCGTTTGAAAGCTATAAATTTTTTTCTATCAAACTATCAATCAGGACTTTAGTCATAATTCTAATAAAAAATGAATAATAATTCTTTATTAGATTCAAAGTAATGTATAATTTATATTGGTAGAAAGCTGAGAAGCTCCTTTACAAACCCTTTACGTTTCATCAATTTTGAGTAAAATAAAAGTCGTCAGCCACATGGGCGAAGTCTAGAAAAGCAAGGTAAGTTGTTAAACACATTTTTCGTGTTGACTTCTTAGGATTGGCAGGTTTGAACCAAATTCCAAAGCAAGCCTGAGCCTAATCCCTAGGCATTAAATTTTTTTTGTCATCATATCGGATATCCGATTTGAATCCGATATCTGATATGTTTTAGATGAGTTTTAAATTTTTTATACAATTTTAAATATATGATTTCAAAAATGCAATAAAGTTTACAATTTAATATATATAATATATAATATAGTTTATAATGTAATATATAATATATAATTTATGATAATCTCTTACCGAATTATGTATTTAATATATAATATATTATATTATTATGTATAATATTTAAATATTATTTCAATATTTTAGTTAATCTATAAATATTTAAATATATATATATATATTACTAAATATAAAATATTTAAATATTATCTCTTTCCCTCTCTCTCTCCACCTCTATCTCTCCCAAGTCTCTCACTCACTCACT
>CM021104.1:112803675-113033301 GCA_007115665.2 Sequoiadendron giganteum | reverse complement strand
CTCCCACTCTCCCTCTCTCCCTCTCCCTCTCTAAATCTCCCACTCTCCCACTCTCTACCATTAACCCTAAACTCTATGTGGGCACAAATCGGATATCCAAATTGTAAAAATCCATTGTGTAGAGCTAAAATCTTACCGTTGCAAAAAAAATTGTAATGTTTTCCAAATTAGATATCTGATTATATCGGATATCGAATTTGTGGGCCATAGAAAAACCCCATGTGGGTTGTTTTTGTGCATTCCAACGGACTCTACATTTTGTTTGCAACACTTTACAGGTGACAAACGTGCAGTTTCAGACAAGAAGAGACAAAGATAAACTTTTTGGAGCATCTTGTACTCAAATTTGTCATAAGGAATGATTTTTTAGCATCTTTTATGAGGTATAATGGGGAGCAATAGTCGTTAGAAGCAAAAACGTAAGAGAAAGCTCACAAAAGAACAAATTGAAGAATATAGACAAAGAGATAGAGAAGGTCATAGGAAGAAAAGACAAGGTATCTTAAATATTGGTGAACCTGAGCCCTATGGTCTTACAAGTGAAGAGGAAATTGAATATGTTCAAGGTGAAAATGTAGAACATGATATTGAAAATGTTCAAGGTGAAAATGTTGGAATTGAAGATGTTGAACATGATATTCAAATTGGGAGTGAAAATATTGAAATTGATAATGAAAATGTTCAAGGTGAAAATGTTGGAATTGAAGATGTTGAACATAATATTCAAATTGGGAATGAAATTATTCAAATTGATATTGAAAATGTTCAAGGTGAAAATGTTGGAAATGAAGATGTTGAACATAATATTGAAGCAAGTGTAAATTATGTTTCACCAGATTACATGAGAAATAAAGAACCTTGTGTGGAAGAAAGACATATTCCAAATTCAAGACCTTTAGGGACCCTTAAATGGTTAGTTGAAATTCATGATAACATTATAAGCAATTTTGAAGGCAAGAGGTCAACACAAACTATTCAGTTGTGGGCTAGACGACTTTTCAACCAATATTTTAGTGATAAGACATTGACCGAGCAATGCAAACTTTTTGTACAATTTCTAAAGATGCAAAAGATGAGACCTTTTCTAGCCAAATTGAAGATTCGTGTGAACAAGAAGATCGAAAAAAATTCTATTATTGTCAAAAATATTTTTAATTCTCTCAAGTCTATTGGAAAAAATAACAAGGAAAAATATAAGAGAGCTCCTCGAAGAGTCATTACAACCTCCCTAGTAAGCCATCAATTGAAAAAGGCTTGCTTTATGAGACAAACTTGTATTGATTTTGACATAAATCGTAAAACTTTGGATAGAGCACTTGCAAGAAGAGAAAGAATAGATAATCCTCTTCAAAATGATACATGAGATTTTGCTGGGAGGCTTCCATGTGTTGATAAGAAGCTAACCGAAAAATGTAAAGCAGGTAATTCAACAATTTTGGCATGATAACTCTAGAGTATCACCCAATGCAAAGGATGTTTTACAGTTAAGAATTGGTAGTCGAGACCATACACCGCATCCTAAACATTTCTTGGAATCAAGCCAAACAATTTTCTTCAACAAATTTATAGAAACACATCCAAATATGGAAATCTAGCAAAGGACTTTTGAAGGTTTGAAGCCATTTTATTATGTGCCTCCTAATATTCGTAATAATTGTTGTTGCAAATACCATGTGGAGTTTTCAATGTACCATGAACTATTATGCTATATCCATTCTACTTTGCATACTAATGAAATGTTGTAGTGCAATGCATCTTCTGAAATTATCAAGGGAATTGCTAGATCTATTTTTATGTTCTAGAGATGATGGTTCTTTTTTCTATAAAAATGATTGTTTAAATGCGAAGTGCTCACAATGTGGTGGCTTGTCAAAGTTTGTTCAATGTTTTCATGAGGGTTCCGAACATGAATTTGGAAAGAATCTTCTTGAGAAAAAGAGATATGAGATAGCCAAATATACTTTGCAAAGTGGAGGTGATGGTTGTAGATGTGAGTTGGTTACAAAAGAATGCAGTGTTGCTGATTTTATTTCAGATTTTAAGGAAAATCTTTTCTACAAATATGCAAGGCATAGTCATAGTCTTAGTGGTTGGATCAACAATTCAGGATATGTAAGGACTCTTTTCCAATTGGCACTATTATATTAGTGGTTGATTTTGCAGAAAACTACACATTGCAACCACAAAATGAGGTACAATCTTAGCATTACAATTCCATTCAGATGGCTATTTTTGTCCACATAAAGTTTAGACATGCACTTGATAGTACAAAGTAGGATTGAAAGATAATCATAGAGTATCATTTTTATATGAGTGATGATAGATCTCACTCGTCTGAGTATGTCCAACATTGTTTCGAGATTTTTTTGGGTTCTTGCAGGAGCATGATATAGCACTGGGCTGACATCTCATTTGGTCAGATAACTGCATAGGTCAATTCAAGAATGCTCGTATGTCTTATTGGTTGAGTAGAATGCATTTAGAGAGGGGTGTACCTAATATTTGGATTTTTTTTTAAGTTGGGCATGGGAAAGGGGAGCATGATGGAGTAGGTGCATGTGTAAAGAGACCTCTAGTTAAGGAGCAATTGAAGATTTTAGGAGAAAAATTCAGTGATGCACGTTCTATTGTTGATTGGTGTAGATCAACATTGTCACAGGGAGGGACACTTGATTCAACAGTGCATAGATTCTTTTGGTTGGTTGAGGAGGGTACAATGGGAGGCAGATTGGATTGTCATACAATCAAAGATTCTTCAAAGATGCATTCATTTCGAAGCTCAGATGCAAGCAGATGGACCATTTGGACATGATAGTTGGCTTGTTTTTTCAGAGTTGTATTCAATGCGAGTGGGATAAATGTGAGTCAAGTGAGTGGGTGGATACATGGGTTCCATAGTATTTAACCCCTTTATCTCAAACTATATCCATGACAAATGACACAATGGAAAATTCACTTGATTACAATCACCTTTTAGATTTAATATAGCCAGGACATGTTTTTGCAGTTGTTGCACCATAAGGGAATGAAGAGAGATCAAAATATTGGTTGGCTCAATGTGTGCGGGTAAAGTACAAGCTAACACAATCGATGTAAGATGATGATGGGTTCGTGTATCCTACAGGTTCAATTATGGTTGTAGGAACTTGGTTGCAAACATACATGATTAAAAAGAATGGCATACCTACATTTGAAGACTATAAGAAACAAAAAACTATTCTCATGTATTCACACCTTGTTATAGCAACAAATATTAAGTTATTGAAGCATCATGCCAAATCAAAGACAAAACAACTATGGACACTTAGTAATTCTGACCATGAAGCAATATTGGATACTCTTAAGCAAAGAGATGACCCTTCAAGCACACATGAATAGCATATTCAAGAATGGAAGGTACAATGCTTAGGTTCATTATGCTTAAGTTCATTAGTGTTCTTTATTTAATACTGATATTTTGTATGCTATTGCAATGTAGGTGTCTTTAATAGTGATATTTCTGGCAGATTGATCATGGACTTGTTGCATTACCAATTCATCATCGGTCAGATTGTTTAGATTAATATAGATTCGTTATTCTAAACATCTTTTATCATTTGCATTACCAATTCATCATCATTCAACTTGTTTAGATTAATATAGATTTGTTATTCTAAGCATCTTTTATAGTTTGCATTACCAATTCATCATCATTTAGGTTGTTTAGATTAATATAGATTTTTTATTCAAAGCATCTTTTATAGTTTGCATTACCAATTCATCATCATTCAGGTTGTTTAGATTAATATAGATTTGTTATTCTAAACATCTTTTATAGTTTTCATTACCAATTCATCATCATTCAGGTTGTTTAGATTAATATAGATTTGTTAGTCTAAGCATGTTTTTTCGTGTGACAATATAGATTAATCATTTGACAACTTTTGTGATATTCTTGGCATGATTGATCATGGACCTGCTACAACAATAGGCAACTTTGATACTTTCAAAGAGGTATGCGACAGATTACAATAATATAGATTGGTTATTCTAAGCATCTTTTCTATTGTATGTAGTTTAACTGCTACCTTCATGGTTTGTACAGGTGCTTGTCACTCCAGAATGTCAACATACTACTCTTGTGGAAGACTGTGCCCTGAATGCCTCCAATAGGCAAATTTTGTAAATTTTGAATTTTGAAATGTGAAACAATTTAAAAAGATCATAACTGTGTATAGGCATAATCTATATCTAGTGATATTTTTTGAAATACGGGTCAAATGTTTCGCATTGTATAAAGGGTATGTTTAAAATGTAAAGAGAATTTTGTACTTAATTGAGCTACAACTAGAGGTTTTCTTAATGGTTCTTTCCTATCAGTATGCTCATTTGAACCAGGTTTTGTAATATTTCCTATTTATATATAATTATAATTAAAGATGATTTAAACTCCAATTTGATCGTCAAAACCAAACTTGGGTACAACTTCACTCCCCAAACCTTGCCACACCCTATACACTCATCAAACACCTCTATTAGGACTAGCAGAATCTTGATCCAGCCTTAAATATTTATGCCCCCACATTTCATTGACATTAGCATATTGTAACCATCACAGTTTCCAAGAAATAGCCCTTCAAAGATTGTTGTTTTTTAGAACTTTGGACTCTTAAAAGAAATCGTCGATCCAATGTAGCTCAGAGTGATTCAATGTATTTGGGTGAAAAAGAGGACCATACCTAGAGTAAACGTACCCATCTAGACGTGTTCGAATAGTCCATTTGGTCGTATGAGTTGGAGAATGAAAGTTGCACCACTTTGCAAGTTTACACTGCTTGCATTTGACAACTTTTCCCTCAACTGAAAACTCATCACCACGGGAAAACGCCTCTGAGATAGAAAAAACCAAGAGAGGTTATTTTATATGGTCCCAACATGATCCCACATCTTTAGACAAAGATTCTGTAAGCATCACGATTTCTGATAAATAGCCCTTTGAAGATTGCTGCCTTTTAGCACTTTGGACTCTTAAGGAAAATCGTCGATCCAATGTAACTCAGAGTGATTCAACGTATTTGGGTGCAAAAGAGAACCATACCTAGCGTAAATGTACCCATATGGATGTGTTGGAACAGTCTGTTTAGTTGTACGAGTTGGAGAATGAAAGTTGCACCACTTTGCAACTTTACACTGCTTGCATTTGGCAACTTTTCCCTCAACTGAAAACTCATCACCACAGGAAAACGCCTATGAGATAGAAAAAACCGAGAGAGGTTATTCTATATGGTCCCAACATGATCCCATATCTTTAGACGAAGAGTCTGTAAGCATCATGGTTTCTGAGAAATAGCCCTTTGAAGATTTCTGCCTTTCAGCACTTTGCACTCTTAAGGGAAATCGTCGGTCCAATGTAACTCAGAGTGATTCAATGTATTTGGGTGAAAAAGAGGACCATATCTAGCGTAAAAGTACCCATCTAGATGTGTTGGAACAGTCTATTTGGTCGTACGAGTTGGAGAATGAAAGTTGCACCACTTTGCAGCTTTACACTACTTGCATTTGGCAACTTTTTCCTCAACTGAAAACTCATCACCACGGGAAAATGTCTCCAAGATAGCAAAAAATGAGAGAGGTTATTGTAGATGGTCCCAACACGATCCCATATCCTCATACAGAGATTCTATAAGCATCACATTTTTTGAGTAACAGTCCGTCAAAGATTGCTTCCCTTCTACACTTTGGACTCTTAAGGGATTTCATTGATTGATCGTAGCTCAGACTGCTTCGGTCTATTTGGGTGTGAAAGTGAACCATACCTAACCTAAATGTACCCATTCAGATGTGATGGAACAATCAGTTTGGTCATACAAGTTGTAGAACAAGATTTTTTGATGCCCTTACAAGTAGTTTTCAGTCTCCAATCGAACTCCAATGTTATTTTTTGTGCGAAAAAAAGCCATGAGACCATAGATTGTTACGAAAAACTATTCAAAAAAATTTATTTCAACCCTACCACAACTTCTAGACTCTTATCTTTCAATTTCCTTTACAATTTTAATAATTTGCCTTCAAAAGACTACATGGCAATTTTGATAATTTTGAAGCAAGAATGCATTTTTTGGCATATTGGACCCCTAGACTCAAAACTTCAACTTAATACACCTTAAATGGTATTAATTGACCTTATTTAGCATAAATAGATCACACCTAGAACCTCTCAACCTCTCAACCTTCAAATGTGTAATCTCGCAAATAGTAGATTAGGTGTCAATGAAGACAAATATCAACAAGAAGATCCATTTGAGAAGGATCAAGCATGGCAAGACGAAGACAACACAAAGAATGAAGGGTAAAAAATCCCTCGGATGAATATTTCCATGCAAGTGACTTGGAGTGAGTTTGAAGGGATTGTGAAGAAGATAGGAGTAGACCTATGGAGTGATTTATGGGGCATAAATCTTTTGTACCCGAGGAGTATAGTGCAGGAGCACCTAAAACATGTAAGATTTCATGAATTGACAAGGCCATTCCTCCTTCTATATAGGTTGCACCTCAAAGGAATGGGTATGAATTAGATAGGGGTAGGCGTAAGAAATTTTTTTTAGGGGTGATAAAGGGATTAGAGTGGTCTGAGAAGGCTGCCTTGTTAAGAAACACAAATTTTTGTGCCTTTTGAGTAAGGCCAAAGAGAGTTTTTGAGAAGTTGAATGAAAATAGGTTGGAACTTGTTGGAAACTATTGGAATAGGTGTATTTAATGGTGTTTAAGAGGTCTGAGTGATTAAGAGTAACCTAAGAAGAGTAAAAGTGTGAAACCCTAGTTGGAAGGGGCAAAAACAAGGGAAAATTGGTGATTTTACAAAGAAAGTGTAAGCCAAATTATGGGGTAACATAATACAATGATGTTTTAATTTTAAGGAAACAAAATTAAGAGGGAATGAAGTGGTGTCAGGATTGAGTGAGGTCAGAGCGTACAAGTTCCAATAAGCCCTACCAAGAAGCCAATGAACTGTTTGATAAAAATCTTTCATAGACATGTATGAAAAAAGTGGTAGCATAGACAAGGTAGTGGACTATTTGAAAAAAATTCTCAAATAAATGTGGTCTCATAGAATTCCATGACAATAAAATGCAATTGATAACTTTTGGACTAGTTTTTAGTTATGCGATGTGAAGTAATTGCATAACTGCTTAGGATGACTTTGTACAAACTATATTGTAATTGAAATTTTTTCATCTATCAACATCTAGTTGTTAGTTATGCAATGTGAAGTAATGCTTTGAGTAACTTGAAAGATGTGCAATGCAATGCAATCAGCGATATAAATATAAACTACATAATATAACCATTCATTTTTATGCTATTGTACATTGATATTTAACCATTGCTCAAAATAAAATTTTCAAAGAGTTTAATCATGCACATGAGGAACAAATTAAATTTCAATTGTCAACTTCTATATATCAAATTATATCCAATAATCAAGTGTATGTCCATATACAAAAATGGCATCGACGCCAACTCAAACAAAGTTTTACAAAATGTGGCATATGCCATCTCAATATCTATTCAAAATTTACATGCCAAAATGTCTATCTCATCCTAAACTATTGGTGGATCATCAAAATGGAGCCTCTTTGAAGCACTCGTTGGCTCTGATGGTAGCTACACAAGCAAAATTCAAACCACAATTGAGATTAGTTATACTATATAATTTAAAATCAAATAATTAACATCAAAATCAATAAACATTGAATTTTAATTGAACTCTAAAATTGAAATCTTGATTACCTAAAATATACGTCTCTTCAAAGGGCCAAGAGTCCTAGAATATACAAAACCAACTTTTGAAATGCCAATCTATATATGTGAACAAAAACATAAAATTGATCCAAGTTAGCATATGATTATTGGTAATAGGAACATATTCACCAAACACAAAATAAAATAAACACATAGCTCTTTAGGTTGATCTTTTTCTTTATCTCCTTCAGGAGTTTTGATACCTCCTCCTTGTGGTGTTTCAACACATACTCCTTGAGTTGTTCCAATACCTACTCCTTTAGGTAGTGTGTCACTTGTCAACAACGATGTATAGCTCATAATTGCCTATACATAAAAATGACAAGTACATATGAAACTACCAATCTATTTCGATGTATGTATAATCAATATAAGATCTTAAAAATATTAATTCAATCCAATTTGAGTTCAATCACCTTCCCCTTATCTAACTTTGTGCCTCCATAGTCTGGACGAGGCTGCACCTCACTTGCACTAGGTATTTCCTACAAGAGGAAAATAAGATAAACATATAAGTTATTATGTAATTTCATTAATGATAATTCAAATGACAAGCAAGTATATAATAAAAAATGTAAACGAGTGAGTGCAAAAATATATACTGTGTGCGTGTCCAAGCCAAATGAAATGGTCCTAAGGGTGCTATCAGTCACCCGTGTGAGCTCCTCCTCATACATCAACTGTTAAATAGACCATGTAAAAAAATATTAGTACTTGATACTATCTCTTATTAATATTCATGCAAGTTATGAATTTACAACTTAAATCTTACCTATGTCACTATTCCAACATCCCCCTCTCTAGAAGGAGAGGACTCTGTAGGGTGTGCTCCACTCCCCCGTGACTGATCTATAATGTCCACATCATGGAGGTAATAATCAGAAGTGTCCAAGGGATGCTCAACGGGCTATACAAGAGGACCCAAGCATATCTGGTGGCACATAGTGCAAGTATGTGGCACACAAATATATGGACCGGAGGAGGATGATGCAACAACACTCGATCCTTTGCCAACATGACCAGAATGTGGCTAGGCTACTGTAGAAGCATGCAAAACCAAATGACCACTCAAAGAGTGAATATCTTGAATAGTTTGTGTGTCTGCATCCTGGATAATATTTGGATGATATACTGGAGGTGGAGGAGGAAGGGGAGGAGGGGGAACATATGGGCGCGAGACTACTCTAATTTCCCTTGGTCGATCTTGGGGCATACCTCCATCGACACCCTAGAAGGGTTTAATGTCAAAGTAATTGACATGATGCCCTAACACAAACTCAACATATAATTTTTTAATATAGTAAAATAGTACATCATAATTGTTGTTCGGTTGTTTATAAAAAACCATACACCAACGATCCCAAAAGTTATCTACAATGTCCCTATTCGTGCACCATTTTAAAGAAAGTTTTGTTTTATTAACATTCACTAGCAAACCGGTGCGGGGGTTAGTGAATAAAGAGGCTATTTGGGCTTTGGTTATTTGGAAATCTTTCACATCATCGTAAGATAATCCACATGCATAATATTCCCTCATGTCTTCTCACCATGAATGAAAGGCATTATGTTGGGTGGAAAGGGTTTTTATATTTTTAATTATTTCCTTCAATGTGTTTGTCATATCTCTCAATCGAGGGATTGTCTTATAAACTTCACAAATAGCCCTCAATTGCCCCAAATTTTCACCAATTAAGTCTTCAATTGGTGGCTACAGAGGTGGTGGAGGATTTGGTTGCGGAGGTGGTGGAGCGTTTGGCATTTGTGCATTTTCATTCTCAGCCATAATACCTGATTAAAGTTAAAAACTAATTAATCTAATTGAAATTACAGAATATAAATGAAATTATTGTAAAAAAACCCTACTTTTTCACAAAAATCCATAACAAACTTTAGTTTTTAATAAAAATACATCAACAACACTAGTTTTTAATCAAAATCCATTTAAAAACATTAATTTTTAATAAAAAATCATTGTAAACTCTAGTTTTTAGTAAAAATCAATAAAAAACCCTACTTTTGATAAAACAAATTCATTAAAACTACTTAAAATTATAAGAATCTCATTGAAAAATCGATTACAACATTAAAAAACCAAAAAATTACCTTTGAAATCGGATATCTGGTGAAATCGAATATCGGATTTTGACTTCTCCTTGTGCGCCCACGTTTAAAGTGTGTAAAATGACTTTGAGAGTCGACTGTTTTTTATTTATATTGTTTGTTCAAATCGGATATCCAATTTGTAAAAATAGGTTTGGGCATTGCTTTGGAGGAATTTATTGACACCCGAGCCTAAAAAAAGTCAACTTGACATTTTCACATTTTTGAGTCGATCCAAAATGTATTTTTTTCCCCATTGCCACTTTTTGGCCCATCATGATCCTACACATACCCATTTATGCTAAACTTCTAGGCAAAATCAAAATCATCTTGTTTGATTAGATATGTGTAGATGAATCCTTGTCCACATATTTGACCAAATTATCAATCCTTGTGAACAAATTTACATCTTGATAAAATCCAACATCTTGGGGTCTAGGAGTTCATTATTCAAAATCAATTTTTTTGACTTAACACACTTTGTCAAATTATCCTCTTATGTACAAGTTCACTCTAGGAAAACACAACCTCCTAGAGTTTACAAGTTCATTATTCAAATCAATCAATCAAAATCAAATCAAATCAAATCCTAAATTTTAGCATCTCCCTCAAGGTTCTTCAAGAGTTTCATAACCCATATCACTCAACCTTTCATCTTTCATCTCATCATTGGTCCTAAATTCCTTAGAGATCAACAAGGTCAAAACACAAGAGGAACGTGGAATATAAACTTGATTCACACATCATGAGTAATCCAAGTCAGCCAAACTATCCAAGTTTTTCAATTCCAATTGATTATCGAAACTCACATTTGTACAATCCATACATGGCATCATTATCTCCTCCAAACCTCAATAGTACAATGAATGTGAGTATTCCTAATCTAAGTTGTGGACCACCTTTCCCTATGATAGATTTAAATCAAATTCCAAACTTACAAATCTATCAACCAAACAATCAAGGCATGAATCTTCCAAACAACATTATACCACCAAATTCGTACATGCCAAGTGTGATTGTACCAAAGCCACCCTTACCAAACATGAACATATGAAATCCACACTTGGTAAAATTTGGGATAGATATGTTTGCAAATCAAACCAGTATTGGTCAAAGTTCAAGCAATATATTGACAACTCCATATGTTGATTCAATTCAAGGTAGCACCATGCAAAATCAAAGTTACCTAAACCCAAGCAATATGTTTCCAAACCAAAACAATGTTCAAAGTCAACCTATAATGCCAAATCTAAACATCACACCACACCAGAACATTGTCCAAAATCAATCCATCCATGATCCCATGAAAAAACCATTGATACACTTTCCCATTATGCTTGGTCAATAACTAGGTCCACGATATCAAGAATGTCAAAATAAAATCTTGCGAAATAAAATTGCTACACTCAAGAAACTAATTGATTCATATTACCCAGAGACATACCCACCCCAAAATCAATACAATCTTCCATTGGTTGAGCCATGTCATCAAAGCATTAAGTTGTCTCCACAAACACATCAAGAATAAAATCTCAAATGTCAAGAGGTTGGGCAACAGTGTCAACAACAAACCCAGTCACCCCATCTCAAAGATCAATCACAACTATCCATCAATAAGAACCTTGAAGATGTTTTCATCTCTTCCAACAATCAAATCAACATATATCAAGAGTCACTTTTCAATAATGATCAAAACCCACCAACAATACCCAACAATGATCTAGTTCAAGAAATGTTAACATCATTTGATCATATGGTTGAAAACATTGACAATCTCCCCTCCATAATTGTTGAAAACAATGATCAAGATCTATCCATAAATGAACACCTTAAAGATGTTTCCACCACATCTGAAGATCAACTCAACATACGTCAAGAGTCACCTTTTGATCATGATAAATACGCCTCAACAATATCCAACAATGATCTATTCAAAGGAACGTTATTTGATCCTATAATTGGGGATCTTTCCACCAATGATCATTTTGAAAGTGTCTCTACATCACCTAATGAGTTAGAGGACATATCTCAAGATTTTACCCCAAAGCATGATCAACATCTTTCACCAAATTCTAGCAATGGTCTTTTCCAAGACATATTGACATCCTTTGACATCATGGTTGCAAATATTGAAGAAATCCTCAACTCAACATTTCATCCAAGTCCACTCAAAGATCAAGAGGATACTAAGCCACTACCCATGCCTAATGACGATGTCCAAGAACCCTTTGTAAGTAATCCATCCTTTGAAATTGACCCATGTTAAGGAATTGATCCAAAGCATGTCGAAAGAAATTCTGAAAATAGTCGAGATCAAGAATTATATCACCAAGATACTACAATGATAATGGGCACTCTCCTATCTATACAATATGTCGCAAATGATGATCATATCCATATAGCACATACCCATTCATCTACCCATGAGATGCTTTCTTTGGATGAACATGTAGATGATCTTCATTCAAAACAAGAGTATCATACTCTTGATATCACTACCAAGGAACAAGAGTCTCCTACTCTTAACATTTGTACACATGATCAAGGTATAGAAAAATCTAGAGACATACCAAAAGTGGATCATGAAGAAGACTTCTATAGAAGTGGTGAATCAGAAACATCTTGTGAAGACATATCAAAAATAGATCATGAAGAAGGCTCCTACAAAAGTCATGAAACATCCTGTGAAATTAATTAGGAGGAAGACTTTTATGTGGACAGTGAATCATCAAAACCTCTTGAAGAAGCATTACAATTTGATATCTCACAAGATCAAGCCAAAGAGATCAATCAGGAAGTTATCCCACATACGGAGGATCCTATCACTTATAAACTTGGATTTCTTACCTTTTTTAGGGAAATATATCTTATCGATGAAGAAGCTATCACCTTTAAAGATCCACAACAAAGCAGAGAAGGATTAGCACCTTGTTTCCAAGGTAAATCATATCCTATTGCAAATAATTTTTTCAATAGATGAATTATCAAGGTAGAGGATTAGGCCTACATGAACAGGGTATCCTGGAAGTAGTGCAGATTATTGAAAATCCTAAGTATCAAGGTCTTGGTTATGCGACCATTAAGGGATCTAAACATATTAGTGATACCTCTATAAAACTGGGGGCAACTTCGTCTCAAGAAAATGTCAACATAGGGAGCACAAAGAATCCTTATGATGAAACCAATGCCAATGCTACAACCCACCACATCATAAATCTTCATCCACCCATCACCCCATCCATGAATTGGGACCAACATAGAAAGAAATATTTGGATCAAATCACGAAGAACGTCATCAAAGAAAAAGAAGTACTGAAGCATGAAGGCCAAATCAAATACACATGGATACCGAAGAATACAAAGAAAGATAATCCCTCCAAAACTACATTAGTCAAAGAAACTATGCAGAAAAATAAAAAGGGAAAAAGTATCCATCAAAGATGTCCACAAAGGAGAAAGAAGTCTTCTCAAGCAACATACAAAGTATATCAATTTGTTGGTCCTAATTCCATGCACACTTTCTTATCCACCCATTATTGCTCACCTTCGCAAGTTTGGAGAGTCAAAGGTTCCAAACCATCAACCAATCCATCTTATATTCCTAAACACATAGCTCCATCCACGCCTCCACGCATGATCTCCAATTCTCAAATTGACCATGTATTGGTAGTCACCTTTCATTATAAGGATTCAGAAGGCACTCTATCACGATGTGTGCATGGAGACAAAGTTAACTACGGTATCAACAAAGCAGATCAAGAATCTCAAAAGTTGTATTCAAGTGCACGTATCTTGGAAAAGTAGCTTCTTCAAGCAGAATACTAATGGCATGTTATGAAATATGCATCAACATCAAAAATACCAGGTGGTTCAGCATGAGCTCAATTTTTTTGCAAAAAATCCAAAAATATAAAAATCCAAAAAATGTAGAAAAAGGATTGAAACCAGTAAAGAGAAAAATTGTCCTCTATTGAAAACCACTTCGGTGGCACTTTGGATAGGTACCATGATGAAAACTTGACAAACAGGCATCATGTGTAGAATCGAGCATTTGTGTGTGCCAATTCAGTTGGAAGAATCTTATTACGTCCATAATAAAGCCAACATTCCATCCATTTTATCCACCATAAATACATGCATCCATGAACCATTTATCCAATCCATTTTCATCTATCTACATCCATAGTCCAAGTTATCTTAATCTTGATGAAACTTTGGTGCACACTTTACACTTACTTATGGTAAACATCTTGACATGGGTCATTTTTATTGATCCTATCCTACCCAATGTTATCTGAGCCATGAAGCATTATCCAAATAAACATACTCTATACGAACCTATTATCTTATCACAAGATAATCCTTGGAATCCTTTGCATGCTTACCATATCCATCCATCCACAAACCTATCCAAGCACCCACACATGAAAATCCATACATTGCTAGATATTGGGGGAAGATATTTACATCTTGACTCGAGAATAAATCTTGATATATTTCCTCCAACTTATGTGGTGATCCGAACATTGGCAAACGTAAAATCAAATTCATCAAGCACTTGTGAGAAAAAATTCCAAATCACTAGCCCATGACATATTTTGATGAGAAGATGTTCCTTATCAAGCTTTATCGAACATCAATCCAAACGATCAATATCAGTCACATCTAATTTGCACTTCAACGTCAAATAAAATCATTCAAACAATTTTGTTCCAAATCAAGCTTCAAAATCCTGATCAATCAAATCTAACCAATCCATCATCATCTCGGGATATCCTTCCCAATCATTGTGTTGCTTAACACTTTTCTTGCATTGTTGTGTATCCTCAATAGTGTTATCATCATCAATCCATCAATCTGATCAATCAACCTTAGCTTGGTTTTCAACAAAATCCCAAACAAAGCACTGATATCATATCCAAATCATCAAAATCATGCGAAAATCCAAAAACATTCAAAAAAACACAAAATCCAAAACATTCATAAAATCTCATAAAATACCAAAAACATTGAAAAAATCTAAAATCAAAACATTCGTAAAAAATCTCAAAACCCAAAAACATTTGAAAAATTGAAAAACCCGAATATCAAAACAGCCTCAAAACATTTCAAAAATACCAAAAACATCCAAATATTTGAAAAAACCCAAAATGGTGCATCTGTCTCATCTCGCTTTCACTTGAAATAATCATCACTCATAATAAATCAATCGTCATTTTCACCCTTTGGAAAAACAATCGGAAGCAAGTCTAACAAGTTTAAAAGTAAAAGCTCAATTGTCAAAGTCTCAAGTCTAGGTCAGTAAGTTGACAAGTTAGTCAACTCTTCGTATCAATAGCTTATCACCCAATCAATCTCATCATCACCTGATCACAACATGTCCTAGGATGCATCCTTCCTACAATGGACATCAACATCAGGCATCATTGTAATTTAGTCTTGGCTAGCGGTATGAAGAACATTAGCTTGTTTGTTTACTTTGTCTTGGTATTTTTGACTTATCTTATTTTGTGCTCATTCCAAGGACCTCTCGATAATGCCTAATCAAAAGGTTTGGAGAGAAAAGAATAGGGCAATGATCATTATCTTTTTATTTGTTGTGCTTGTTGGATATCCTTGCAAAATAACTTTGTCATACGTGCTTTGTTTGGTTTTTAGGGAAGGTGTTTTAGATTTCTTATTGACCACATAGGAAGGCTTGCTTTTCTATGTTTTGGTCTGAGATGTTTAGAATATCTGAACTGCATTTTGAATAAGGTTTTGTATGTCATGTGTGAACAAGAGTTCTCCTATCTGATTGTCGAGTCAAAGTCCATCACACTAGGTACAATGCCATCCCGGTTCTTTATACCTTGATGTATTGTACCTATGTGTGTTATCAAACATAAGGAAATTTATGCTCTTTAGCTCTCCCATCCTTCGATAAGCAATACATCAACATCATTCATCATCATATCTAATAAAGTCTCAATGATTCATAGACTTGTTGGACTTTTGCATCTTCTTGGATTTAAGGATTGATCCCTCTCATTCTTCTATCCTCTTTCATGCTAACATAGTATCATTTCATCATCCTCCATAATCATGTCATATCATCATAGGACAACATCATCCATATCATCCATCTCACATGCATTGCATCATCATTTAAGTTGTTTTAGGATAATATAGATTTGTTATTCTAAGCACCTTAAAAACATATCATCATCATTATTATATAGATTTGTTAGTCTAACCATCCATAAATCCTTCTTGAACCACTTTGTCATGAGATGGACCCTCAAATTCAACTTTTTCGCTCAATCTCTCGAGGGTGCAATGTACCAACGTAGTTCTTTTCGTTGGGGCATTCAAATTTATTTTTTTTTAATTTTGATCTCAGTGGCATCATTCTTTGAATCAATGCAACAAGTACATTGCTTCAAAGAGGGAAAAAATGTAGACATGCAAAATAGACATCATGCATCTAATCCAGATTCATTAATTCCATGTCATCCTTAATCATCCCTTCATCATCATTTTCCCTCTTTAATTAAATAAATCACCTTTTGTTTAATTAATCTCCTAAGTTATCTCTTTAATTAAATAAATCAAATTTATTTAATTAATCTCCTAAAGTCATCCATTTAAATTAAATAAATTCATCTTTATTTGATTTAACACTAACATCATCCTCTTCAATTAAATAAAACAAATCTTTATTTAATTAAATCTAAAATCATTTTCTTCTCATTTTGATTTATTTTAATCCTAAAATCTAAGTCAAAAGTCAAAATCAAGTAATCTTCACTTAAATTAATCAAACCATGATTAATGATAATCCTAATCCTCTTTTTTCTAGATTTTGCAACTTGTGCACATAAATCAATTTAATTGATTTAAAAATTCCTCATTTTCATTCAAACATGGCATATTTGAGGGAATATTCTCTCAATTTGAATTTTCCCTCCCACATGACTTTTCCATCCAACAAAGCATTTAAGAGCTCTTACATGTCTCTTACACAAGTCAAACTTGGCATTTAACTCATCTCTCACCCCCCCTAAACATGTCACTTCATCAAATTCAAAATTTAAACTTGCACATTAATCAAAATGTGCTCAACCTCCCTCCATTGGAATGCTGACAAGTGGCACAATGTCATTGGATTATATTTTATTCCAAATTCCTCCTATATTGCATTCTTCTATCATTCTATTCTATAAATAGAGACCCTCTCTATTGATTTAATCCTACACAACTTGATACACAATCTCAAGCATTTTCATCTTGCATCTCTTGCATTTTTAGTATCATCATCTAAGCTTATCAGGGATTGGGAAAGGGCTCTCTTTTCACATTAAGGAGCACCAATCCCCCTATGAGATGTGGTTTGATCCATTTTAGATATGTTTACATTCTTACATGCTTTCTTTGTATGTTTTTTATCATGTTTCCTTGTCTTAATGTGATTAAGAATTTCATAGGGAGCTTGATTATTGTTTTTGCTAACTTGGCTAATTTATGTTGATCATGTTAGTTTAGGAAAAAATCTGGCTCACAATCCAAATGGTGCAAAAGGCTATTTCCTACTCCACCCTACGACACATGAGTTGTTTATTAACAGAAGTGTTAAGGTTCAATAAACATCTCTTAAAACAATTCTTGACACTTCTCAACATATTGTGGACTCACTAGATCTTGACTATAGTATTGATGATTCTGATCTTTCTCAGCGAATTACTAGAGCAATGTCTTCTTCCTCTAGTTCTCATAGTGATGACAGTGATGAGGGATCATCTTCATATAGTTTAAGGACTGCATTGGAAGTTGATATTTTTCGCAGCAAACTCACCCACATCTCACACGAGCTAAATAGAACAAATGAAAGGTTACATGATCTATGATGATAGATTGTTTTAGGCAAATTTTTAGGGGAGCACATGCCTTCTTCGCTTTAGTTTCTAATCCATAGAAATTCAAAGAGGCATCAAGCATACAAGAGTGGGTTATTCCTATGGATGAGGAATATGATTCCTTGATTAGAAATCACATTTGGGATTTGAATTCACTTCGTAAGGGAAGGAAGATAGTTCGATGTAGGCTGATATATCAAACATAATTTGCACCAGTTACTAGAATGAATTCCATTCAACTCAGACTTTCTATAGTCATAGCACATGGATGGGATGTACATTGGAGAGATGTGAAGATTTCATTTCTTCACAAAGACCTTGAGGAGTAAATTTACATGGAACAACCACTAGGGTTTATTCAAGATTCATCCTTACTTTGTAGACTTCGAAAATCTCTCTATGGCCTCAAACAAGCTCCTAGAGCTCACTATGCCAAGATGGATTCCTAAATCTTATCTTCAGGTTCTACTAGATGCCATTCTGAACTTAATGCACATATCTATTATGACAAGATGATTCACTTTTAATACTGGTTCTATATGTTGATGATCTTTTGATTATCGAGAGTACTTCATCTGCCATTGTAATAGTGAAGATGTAAGGTCGCCTAATCAACTCCCCATAAATACATGTAGGGATTCCATAGTATGTGGTAATGAAGCACCCCATGACATGTAGTTCATATAGTTCAAGGTAGTTTTAATTGTTATATACTTGCATTTATATATGATTCAATTATGTGTGATAAGTGTAAATGGTCACTACGGGAATAGAATGGCATGCAAGGGGCATTGTTGTAATACCTTTTCATTTTATATTCTAGTTAAGGCCTAATATGAGGAAAAATAACCTCTTGATCTCATGACCAAAGCCCATGAATTCTTTATTTGAATACCACGATTGGGTCTGGACTATATCATTATTTATAATAAACATTTTCCAATTGGTCAATAAATATAAAACAATGCTTCATCAAAGTTGATAATGTTTAAAGGAAATACTTGTTTGATTAGTAATCTTGGGATAATGTATTGAATTAATATTTGCGTAGATTACCATGATCTTAGATTAAATAATCTATATTGATGTATTTTAAGGAATTATTAATACACGAATACTATATTTAAAACTATTTTATAATTCATGATACCATGGAAAATTTATTGGAGTGTACAAGTAACTTCTAGCAAGTGTAATGCTAGACCAAGTTGAAGGGGGTATTTAATTTAATGGAAGAAAATATACTGGTGATTGGTGAGGGTGCACAGGCATACCAATAGGAGAAGGAATCAAGAGCTAGAGTATCTATCGCAATAACAGTGGAAATATCAACAATGTCTATACACAAGACCACTTTATAGAAGTTAGTTGAATACTAAGGGATACAAATCTTGATAATCAAATGAGCATAGTTGTGATCCGTGTGTATATGTTTAGATCCATAGTTCTAAATATAAATTTTATAGTTGTAAAAGGAAATCAATTTGTTAGAAAGAGAGTTGATAGATTTAAAAGTGGTTCTCTAATTATCACAAAAGACTTTGATAATAATTAATAAATTGGTCGCTAAAACTTGGATCAACATTATCTTCATTAAAGTTTGAGCTATCATTTTTATTCCATATAGTTAATTGTTATTAGAAATTAATTCTTTTTAAACTAGAATATAATCATTGTCATTGTGTAATTTATGTATTATCCTAGTTTATTTATATGGAATATTCTATTTCATTATATAATACTAAATTAAGGTGTTGATGCATTCCCTATGTATATTATATTAACTTGTAGTATTTTGAACCCCTATATTATTGTATAGGAAGAGAAATACCTCTACAAATATCTAGATTATAATCGAATAAGAAATTAGGCAATACAATTAAATCCTAAATGCATTTAAGATTTGAGATTTATAAGCGAATTCACAATTAAGAGAGGGGGGATCACTTTAGTCTTTCCTCGAAGTGGAGTTTGATGCGAGTGTATTCAATGATAGGGTCTAACAATCTGATAAATTCCTCTCTTTGTCAGTGACTTGTTTGTTTCTTCGTCAGTGATATTTATTGCCTAGCAAATCCTTTGATCAGTGGTTAAAGATTGGATAGTAAGTATGTCAGTCCCAGCAATCTTTGGTCTCACGCTAGGCATGCCTGACTTGAAGTCTGAAGCAAATCATGTAACTATTCGCTGCTAATGAGTTAATTATCTCCACCTGGGTTGCGTGTTTGGGTTTTGTTTTTTTGGCCTTTAGAATGGCTAAGTCACATCGCAGATGTCTGGGGGCCTAAGTAATTAATATGGGTGGCACCATTTCAATATTTATTAATTGCATGCACAAGAAAAGACATTGGGCTTGATCACCCAACGGCCCCAGTTATTACGCAAACTACGTAGGTGAAGTGGATCCCAGGGAGGCTGATATGTAGGCTTTATGATAGCTTTTGAAGCTATACTACGCTCAGCTAGTACCTCGGCTTGCCAGCCTCGAATAGATTTGACATTTCCTACTGGGCGAATTGAATAGGGTATGATGAATGCAATTTGGAAAAAGGTAACGCTCACGCCAACCCCTGCATGTTAGGGGACTTGACAACGGTAGGAGGGATGCACAAGGAAAAGGCATGGAAAAATCTAGCAAGCTTCACAAGTAATGGAGCTCCTGCTTCAAAAACAAACAAACAAACAAACACAGATGATTTCATCAAGCAAGCTGATGCCCATTCAACCATCAGACAAAATTATTGCTTTATTACTGATAAAGGGTTTTTAAATGGAGTAGAATGGTCTTATGGAGGTTTTCCAGTTGATGAATACGTGAATGCACTTAAGCGAGCTGAGGGAGAGTTTTCTTACAATCATTCTCTTGGCATGAGATACGCAAAGGTCGTAGGACCGAGCAAGGATGTGCACTTCCAAGGAAAAATATCTGCACCAATGCCACATACAGCTCCAGGTACCAACTATAGTTTGTTACAGAGCATATATTTATTGGATCATGCATTCAGACAAAAGCAATGTGTATTCCCTTTCAAATTACACGTATGATCAATTATTTTATTCTCCTTTTTCATAAATTATCTCGTGTGATATCTTGATAAGAGTTTTCATGTAAACTTAGCTGCATTTACAATAAATTGAAACCGTTTTGTCCATTCATGAACAAGGGATCTCTTGTTTATTTTTTCCCTTCAAATCAATGGAATAATATGAAATAAGATATTGCATAAATAAAAGGACTTAGTGAATATCTACAGTTCTAAGACTGCATCTCTTGGAGGCATTCTGTCAAACAGTTCACGTGTCTTATCTATGCTTTTGCATTGTGCATACATGCCTACCAAAGCGGTTGCATCTATAACACTGACGAAATTCATCCATCCTTCATGCTTTGATGGGTGTCCATACCCTGTCGTAAAGCTCCCATTTTGGCGCAGGCAGAGAGGATGACGGAAAAGGTTGCAAAAATTGGCTTTACACCTGTCATTTGCATTTGCTTGGAAATTTCTAAAGCTCTCTAAACAAACCCGTTTTGTGCATATCTTGTATACCTGACATCTTCTGAGATCACATTTCTTTGAGGCATTATGTCAGGTAATTCGCGCGCCCTGTCTATGTTTCCACTTTTTGCATATACACCTCTGACAGTTATAGCTGTAGCATCCGATTAAAATTCCCTTTCTGTTTTACTTTGAAGCATGTCCCTTCATTATTACTATTGGATATCTGGCATGGCGCAAACTATTATAGTGCAAGCCTTTTTTTTTCACATTGTTTCATTTAGCATCACCAGTAATCTCCACGAGAACATTGTTCCTTCCTTGTTTAAAATAGTGGAGAATTGCCTGAAAGTTGCTTAAAATTACGAAAAAGGTTCACCTCTCTTAAATGTTGGAGATAAATTTAGTTGCAGTGTGGCTATCAGACTAGCAATCGCACCTGGGGGTGCAATGGGTACGCCGAAGACCATGGGTGACTTATCTTAAGATTTTGCACAAATGTGTCGTATCGTCAGCCATGCCATGACGAAGAGAAAAAAGGACTGAATTTGCACGAAAAATATTACGAAACCCTACTCAAGCAGAAATATCATTTTTAATAAAAATGAGACGAACAAAAACCATTAAAAATTACGAAACCATAAATTTCTAAGGCAGAATTTTGTTTTCAGGCATGATGCAAGGAATGTTTCAATTTCTCAGGCGTGAGAGAGGGGGCAGGAAGAGTAAATGCAGCACTAAAATTTCAGATGCAACTGGCATGTCCTCTCCAACCGACAACTGCAAGTGGCATGTACTCTTTGCAACGGACGCAAGTGGGATGAAGAGTTTGGAGGAGCGGAAAGCGAAAGCAGTAAAAAGGTGCATAAACAGACGTGAAAATGGCCAAAAATGATGAATGGCTGAGATATGTTACATGGTGGGCGATGGCCATCTGAACCGTTGCTGGTAAATATGGATTGGAGAACCTAAGCGTGGGGCCTCTCTTCAATGTTGGAGATAATTTTAGTTGCAGTGTGGCTATCAGAATATACTAGAAGGTTCTTAACAACTCCAATAGTTTTTCCCAGGGTAGCTTTAACAAAGCAAATTCAATTACCAATTTCCCACTATGGTGGCAAATAAATAACCTGTTTTCGTCTTCTTCCAGAACATTAAGTGAATGTGTTGAATTTGGAAAATAATTTGTCGCTTTTATTTACCAAACCAATATCTTCAACTTTGTTGAAATTGTCATTTAATCTAGAGGTTATTCTTTTTGATATCCATTAATTTGTATTTTTATTTCCAATACAAAATCTTTCCATCTTAAACCGATTTAATGAATCAAGACATAAATGTATATACGTATAAGTATATGTTAGAATTCGACTATAAGTTGTTTAATTCATTTATTGTTGTTAACTTTTATTTAGATTTGTTATGTTTATAAAATTAAACATTAACTCTTGTTAAGGGAATGGATAAATAGGAATTAGAGAATTTGAGGATGGATCTCAATAATATTGATTTTTAATGTTGTTGTTTTAATCTAGCATTAGAAGGGCCATAGCATTTGATTTAATTCCATGTTTTATTCCATGATTTCCCCCCTTATGAATCTAAAACCTCATGTTAACCTTAACATTGTCTCCTTTCAAAACTTGAGGAAACAATTTGCGAAGAAGATAGAATCATGGGGTGGGGTCCTATAATGTATTTTTGATGTATAATTGTGTATTAGCTAAGAATAAACGAGGTAATAGTTGAACCTAATATATATATAAAGATGTTTGTTATCACAATTAAGTTTAAATATATTTATTTCTAAGCTTAAGGTTGGCCAATCTTAAACTAATGGTAATCTTAGGCAACGTCCTTGTCATTTAAGGTACCAATTGGAGTTGTATAATGTTAATATAAGGGTTCTAAGCTAGTTTTCGCCACCCTCACTATTGAAATTATAATGTGTAAATTGTAACTTAGATGTGAGGATAACCTATGTCTTACCTTGAAAATTTCTTAGCCCTATGGATATCCTAGTTTACCAAATAAAGGGTGATTATTGAAAATTATTATTATTATTATTTATTCTCAAGGTTTACGTTGACGTCTATATAAACTCAAATTAAGTATGAACAATTGGTAGATAAATTATGGGGGGTTTCACATTTCACCATACTTATTGCCAATCAATAATTTAATATTCAAATGCCTATTTGCAGAAATTGTACCTAATGACATAGTTTTATTGTATTCTATTTTTGTATTTGTAAAAGTATACATATTATTAAAGAAAATAGCATTGACAATTATTCTTTTTTTTAAAAGGAGAAGAAATGAATAGCTTAATGATGGGAATATTTGAGTATGAGTTTAAATTGCTAAATATTTAGGTTTGAATTGTATTGATGTTGTTGTTTTGGTTTATATAGGAATAATTATTTAAAAAGAGAAGCATCTTATGAGTAGAGGTTTAACTATGTCATGTATTTAGGAGAATTCGTGTATTTAAATTTTCCTTCTGATATTCTTGGAGTGAAGATTTCAATTTCTTTTGAGTCTCATCTATGTAGTAGAAATGATATATCTTATGTTGGCTTTGGAAAAGTTAAATAAGATAAATATTTACTTATGTCTTTATCATACTAGGTCAAGTTAGGGTTGTCTTGATAATATAGTTCTCCCCTAACACCAATTATATCTTGCAATGTTTCAACCAATTTTAAATAACCTTATATGGGTACTTGGTAATAATTCTTATCTCAACTTATGTTATACCTTTTTGAAGTGTGGATTGGTGTAAGTGATTTATGATTGTAATTGAAGTCAAAACACCTTAGGAATCTTGTGGTTATTCTCCATTATAGACCAACCAAATAGGAGTTGGTTCAAACTCAAAAGTCGAACTACGGTGCCTCTCTGAATTATATAAGTAGGCAAGGCCATCTGAAAAGAGCTCCCGAGGACTAGGTTGGCCCCTAGGATTTATTCTATTATTATTCTTGAGTTTACTACTGATATATATATATATATGTGTGTGTGTGTGTGTGTGTGTGTGTGTGTGTGTGTTATTGTTGGCATGCGACCTATATAATGTTTCATATTAACTTTAGGTTGGTTGAACTATTTTAGTCTACCTCGGTGATGTGGATTCCACGTCCCCTCTTTAATTAACCATGATGGTCTAAGAAATTTAGTTACCTAACTAAAATAATTATAGTTTATGTCTAGTTAGAAGTTGTTTGCCTTCTTATTTTGCCTATGTTGGTAGAAAAACTTTGAGAGTTTTGCAATTAGTGTTTTGTTCTTAGCTTTATTTTGGTGTAAAGTTTTGGGTATTACAAAAGACATCACTTTAGGAGAGATATGACATGACAAATTTGGGTTAATTTCACTACTTTCTTGGCATTGATATTTCACATTTTTCTTTAGGGATCACTCTTGCACAACCTAAGTACACTCTTGATCTACTTGCATGATTTCACATGACTACTTGCAAACCATCTTTGTCTCCCTTTCTTTCTGGAGTGAAGCTTGAGACTTCTTGTACTACATTAGTGGTTGATGCTACATTGTATCAACAACTTGGTAGTCTTATATACTTGACTCATACTAGACCAAAAATTGCCTATGCACTAGGTAT
This sequence comes from Sequoiadendron giganteum, assembly GCA_007115665.2. Taxonomy (NCBI): domain Eukaryota; kingdom Viridiplantae; phylum Streptophyta; class Pinopsida; order Cupressales; family Cupressaceae; genus Sequoiadendron; species Sequoiadendron giganteum. The sequence goes on along the minus strand of CM021104.1, from coordinate 113,008,402 downwards.
GGTTTTGAGATTTATGTAGGAACCTCATGAGTTGTACTGGAAAGAAACTAAGAGGATCCTTCATTACCTTCATGGTACTCTTGGGTTTGGGATTCATTACAGAGTTGTTTCATCACTTGACTTGGTTGGTTTGATAGATTCAGATTGGGTTGGTGACACTAAAAATTGCCCTTGTCCACTTATGGTTAAATTCTTTCACTTGGTTAAGGTCCTATCAATTTTTCTACGAAGAGTAGAATCCTATTGCTATATCATCGACAAAGATAGAGTTTAGGGGGACTATTAACTGAGCTACTAGGTCCATATGTATTCAAGGCATTCTTTTTGAGTTTAGTATTCTTTTCAACTTGTAGCCTATAATTATCTATTATGACAACTTAAACATCATTCCAATATGCAATAATCTGGTTGAGCATTAGTAGACCAAAAACATAGAGATTCATATTCATTATATTCAAGAGTTCATTCATGGATAAATCATTGACTTAGTATTTTTCTAGTCTTCAGAGCAAGTTTCTAACATCTTCACCAAATCATTTACTGAGAGAAGTTTCATTCATCTATGATCTCCTCTTGGTGTGTGTTTTACATCAACAACAACATCATCCTTCAAGGGGATTTCTAGGCTTCCCATCTTCTCTCTCTTTGGAAGATAGTTTTCTCCCACCAGGTTTTCTATCGTACTTTATTTTTTAGAGAGATTGCATTGTACATGAGTACCTTTTTAGGCTTCATGGTTGGGACTCATTTCTTTTTTATTATACATGTGTGCCTCACTAGGATAGTAGCCAAGACCCATTTCATTCATTCCCACCTAAGCTATACTTAAGGGGGGTGTTAGTGTATATATTGCACTTTATGCATACACTTGGTTTACTTAAGCCTAGTTAGGTGTCCCATTGTCTCTTTCTTATTGAGATGTCATCCCTTTGACTCTTCCTCATTGAGGTTTCAATATTTAAAGGTATCTTAAGAGGTGCTAACTTACTTTTGACACCTCTTCCTTCATTTGAGGTAGGCAACCTACCACCACTCCATGTGTGAGGATTCCTACCTTCATTTCATGGAAGTTAGTTACCTTTCTCTTCCTATATATATACACCTTTTTTTATTAATAAACTTTGTTGGCTTTTTGAATTCTTGGTTTATTGTGATTTTTTCTAATCTTTGAAGTTTTGTAAGATTTCACAATGCATACTTTATACCCTAGAAAATCAATATCACCATTTTTTACATAGTGAATCCTGAAACCATGACTACCCTAAATGTAATGGAGATTTTTCTTATCCATATTTTAGTGTAGATGATCACAACCATACATGAACTAAGATACAATTTCCATAAAATATACATTATAATGCCTCATGTGCATTAATTAAATGAATCTTCCAATAAATTATCAATTAAAGGTGCCATTAACCAAAGGTGAAAATAATTGAACCTCAAGTTTGATTTTAGGAAAAAAGGGAGTAGGAGTAACTTCTTACAATTACCCATATAAACTATGAGAGAAAAAATGAGTACGTGTAGATTATGTAAAGGTGATAGAGGAAGTAGATTGCAATATCTCAATTATGAGAAATTAACCTTAACAACATCTAGATAACTAAAAATATGTGAGGATTTCTATGTGGATATGATACCGTACATTTCCCTACAAAAAAGTGGGCACATGAAGAATATTTTAAAACTTTGAGGTGCTTAATTATTGGTTTTTTACTAATCCAATTCAAAAGGTGTGACTCCCTTCAAGGGTTAATGAAGAAGGTGATTCTCAATATAACAAGCATAGTTAATGGCCTCCACTCAATACTAAGGTGTTGGATATCTAGATTATATCATGTAATTTTCTATTTCATTCAAAGAGTTTTTCTTCCATTCTACCAAACAATTTTCTTGAAGATTTTATGAAATTATGAATTAAAAATCAACCTCCTTTAGAATGAAAAATCATGAAAAATGAAGGTTTACATACCAACATTATTCATGAATAAATATTGTATGGTTTTCCTTGATTATTTATTTACAAAAGATTATAATTTATGAAATAACTCAAATAACTAATAATTTTGATAAACAAATTATATAGCTAAGTATACTTGGAAAAGTCATTAATAAATGGTATCATTGTCCAAGATTACAAGAGTTTTTAGAGAAAAAAATAATTTGTCTCACTATTAACATAGTAGATTTTCTAAACAAAATCAAAGAACTCGCCAACCATCCCCAAGCAATAGTTGCCAATTTAACTTAGAAAAAATTGAAACAAAATGGAAATATTTTTCAGCATCCTCTCATCACCAATGTAGAGTATGAAAGACACCATCAAGTCATTCCAAGACAATAGTTAATCAATGTAATTCTCTAAAACCATGATAGTAACCATGAAACCTTCTTGGAAATTTTTCATGACACCCTCCAAAGTGAGATAGTAAAAAAAAAACCACAATAGCCCCTTGATAGATCAAAAATAGGTATGTGTAGGATCATCATGGAAAAGACAGGCCCTTAAGTGGCGATAAAATTCAAAAAAATCAGAGTTAGGCAATTTGACATAAAAATTTGAATAAGTTATCTATATTTCAAAAATATGTAAGAAGAGAATCTATAGCAAATTGAATGTAGTTTCTAAACTCCTAGGTTTTAAAAAAACAAAACTATCTGGTGAAAATTTGAAATTTCAATGCAATAGTACTTAAATTTCAGAGAAAAAATAAGTAGGTGTCTATCTAACCACCCTAACTACAATAAAATGATAATTTTTTTAATAATATTTTAGAAAGAAGTAGAGGATTCATGTCCCGATGTGATGCATATTTTTTTTAAATTTTTTTCCAAGTAAATAATTAATTATGAATTTTTTATTACAACTTTTAAAAAATATAAAAACTCGTATGTCTAACCACCTTAATTTGGTCAAAACTTCATGAAATTCAATTATTATTGTTTAAATCCTATAGTATGTGAAACATAGAATGTGACACATGTTGCAGATTCAAAAAATGTGATACCGAACTTGAAAGCTATAGATGTTTTTCAATCAGCCTATCAATTAGGACTTTAGTCGTAATTCAAATAGAAAATGAATAATAATTATTTATTAAATTCAAAGTAAAACATAATTTATATTGGTGGAAAACTGAGAATCTCATTTAAAAACCCTTTTAATTTTGTCAATTTAGTGTAAAAAAAAGTCGTCAACCACATGGGCCATCATATCACTTACAAACCACCACTTTTTGGCCCATCATGATCTTGCACATACCCAAATACTAATAGAGTTATAGTCATTAACTTGATTTTTGGCTTCAAATAAATAGAGCTGAATTTGTAGATCGACCAAGGTTTTTTTGAGCTGAAGTTTAGTCTAAACACCAGACTCAAAAATAAGGCTATGGGAGGGGAAGTTTTCATAGAGAATTAGGGCTTCAATTTGAAGGGAATTAAATTATAAGAGAAGGAAATCAAGCATCAAAATATTTATGTATGATTAAGGACAAGGTGTTTGAAGGCCTAGGTAATGACATTATGGTGTGGAGAAATGTAGAGTAGGAAAATATATCCTAGATCCAACAAGGATTAGCTCCTTTTAACTTTTTCTCCACATTCAGACACAAAAACAACTAAGGTTGATGATTGGCTAGCTGCAATAAGGGAGAGACAATCTCCTAGGGTTTTATCCTTTCCAGTTACAAAGATGAAAAATTCTTTGTGTGCTTTAACAAGCCTATTTGACATAAACTGTAGATCTAAAAATGTAATTTTAATCACATAAAAAAATAAAAAAATGATAGAACATTTATAGATTTGCAAAGGAGATACAAAGAGGAAATTGTTATTAAAAATTGTTCCTATATTGGAGGGACAATAGAATAAGCACCCTTTCCAGAGATGCTACATTTTTAGGATCTAAAAACTTCAGGTGGTAGGTTACAGTCTTCTTTATGTTTCTTATGACCTGCTATTGATGAAATCTCTAGACCTGTTCTACACACATGAAAGGAGGGAGAAAGGTTGTGATTTATAGGGGCTTTCCTAAGCCAACCCCCATTTTTGTGTTTCCACCTTGCTTAACAAATGATGATGATCAAGAGGGTGTACCCTAGGTCAGGCAAAGGCCAAAATAATAATTGATTGACATGATAAAATGATAAATGATAATTTTACCTTGATATGAAATATCTATCAAAGTGATTTCCACACCATGAGTTGCCACCAAAGGTTGTTTGATGGATTCTTGAATGAATTGAAGATCTACAATAGGCTAGTCCATTAAAAATAATAGATTGTTGTAGCTAGCATGTAGAGGATAACTCATACATCTTCATAATAATGACATGATTCATCATAATAGTTCCTTATTCTCTCTTTCTAATGTCTTGCAAATGTCATCATAATTCATGAAGTGTTATAATATGTTGCTTATTGTTCTCTTGACTACCTTTTGGGATTCTCAATTGATTTTAAAATTGACTAGTTATTTCAAATGGTGTGAAAGTATTTATATGTATTTCTTCATTTTTGTAAAACTAATTATCAAAAGTTGACAAATTAAATTGAATTTTTATATGTTAAAATACCAAAAATGAAATTTAAAATTGAGCTAAAATAGGCTAGACAATGGTGGTACCCACATTTTCTAGACCAATTTTGGAGCTTTTTTTACTATTTGATAAGTATTAAATATTAGTTCTCAATTTTATTCCAATCTCCCAAAAATAGCCATAAAAAGTGAAATTTAAGAGCATACTCAAGTCCAAGAACATAAGGGGAGCGAAACCCAGTGTGAATTTATTAGGGGTGAAAATTTATGACACTAATAAATACCAATTGTTTTCTCTCTTGAAGGCCAAGCCCGAGGAAAAGAAGTGGGGAGCAGAGAAGAGAAAGCTTCCAAAGTGTTGGGAATTGGGGAAGAAACAAAAGTCATGCTTAATAGACTCCCTTTTATCATAGAAGGGATAGGAAGGAGGGGGAGAGATGAAGGAAATTCAATCATTAATATCTAATTTAATATGGAAAAATTTCCAAGCTATCCATTAGGATTAAGCATTAGCTATAGATCTTCAAATTAGAGAGATTAACTTGTTCCATGTAGATTGGTTGAACTTGCAATGCAATTTGAGATTGAGATGGGGATTTAAAAATATTGAAGCAAGTAGTTGTCTATAAAAAATATTTAGGGGGGACACATGGATGTTTCATTTTTTGGTTCATTTCCAATATTCAAGGAAGTTATCATGGTAGCAAGTAAATGCAAGAATATGAGTCCACAAAATGTGAAAGTTTTTTCCTTAGACAAAAACCCGAAATCGACTTCAAGAAAATGGGATCCCATTTTTTAATAAATGGGAGCCCGTTTCAGTTTAGGGTCCCGAGCCTAAAATCTAAATAGGATCCCATTTTATAAAAAATGGGATCCCATTTAGTAATGGTGTCCCCAGCCAACCTTTGGAAAATAGGATCCCACTTTTTACAAAACATGATCTCGTTTTGTAAAAAACGGGATCCTATTTTATAGTGGTATTTTAAAAAAAAATGAAACATCAATCATTTTCACCTACACACATAGGATCTCGATTGAGGAAGAGAAAAAAATAACCTACAAGTATGAGCCCAACCCCAATTTTTTGTATTTTTCACTTTAAAAAAAAAAATTAATACAAATTGAGGTTTTAGTATGTATTTTTTCAATTTCTATGGTGTTTTCTGCATTTTTTTTACCTATAATAAAATATTTGGTGATTTGTAGAAATAAAAAGAAAATATGAAATGAAACCCTCATATATTGAAAAGAAACAAAAAAATCAAACCAACCTTAAGTCATACCCAAAGAAAAAAGTTACCTTTTGAAACCCTAAATTGTTTAATCAAACAAAAACAATTGTATTTGAAAACTCTAAATTGAAATGAAACAAAAAAAAATGCATTTGAAAACCCTGATTTCTTTACCCTAAATTGAAATCAAACAAAAAAATTGCATTTGAAAACTCTAAATTGAAATCAAGCAAAAAGTTTTGCATTTAAAAACTTGAATTGCTTCTTGAAACCCTAAAGAATTCAAACAAAAAAAAATGCATTTGAAAACCCTAAATTGAAATCAAACAAAAAAAATTGCATGTGAAAACCTTGATTTCAAGCTTGAATATTTGAAAATGGAAAAAATTCAGTTGCATAATTGCTTTATGTTTTAAATTTAATTTGCATTGTATAGAGAAAAGCATGTAGGCATGCCTATGGAAGAAATTATTCCATAGATTTAGGTTGATCTATAGTAAATTAGGGTCCTTGATATTGAAAATGAAATAGGTTTTGATAAATATTATACATTTAAATGTGTATTCATTAAGTTAGAGACATGTTGAGACACAATCAATTAAATGTTATGAACATAGATATAATTAGATTAGAAAACAATGTGTTAAACCTTGTAACTTGTGGGACTAGTGGATCGTTAAAATTGATATAAATTATGTGTTTCTATTATGGATTATGCTCAATTAGTTTATGTATTTATTATCAGATGATAAATTAATAGATCTAAATGTATGCATAATTTATGATGCTCCAGTATGTTCTATTGAGATGTTAAATTTTATTTTTACCTTACAATGAAAAATATTTAACATGTATTTGTGTGTTTTATATTATTTTATAATGGGCAATTAAAGGGTAATTGTATGTAGTACCTTAATTGAGTAAATAATATGGGCTGAATGCATCTATTATGATTCATACTATCTTGTACAACATGATACTATGTTATAATATGTTACAATTCAAACCATGGTTGTTAAACTGAGTAGATAGTTAAATTTAGATAAAGACCAGACTTAAGTTGATCTATGGATGATCATTAACATTTCCTTACTAGAAGAGAAGAAACCTTAACATAATTTTATGATCACTCATATACTTATATGGTGGTGATAAATTATATTTTTATGGATCTTCAATGACTAAACATATGTGTGAAGCCTAGGCTCAAACTCATGTTTGCAAGGTATCTAGCTAGAGAATTGTAAAACTTGGTCCATGAGTTAAAGATCATTACTCAATAATTTTTTGGGAAAATACTCTTAAAATAACTCTACATTGACACACCTCTTAAGGGTTTTGTTGACCTTGTTCCTCATAATATAGCTAGTTTAAGATCAATGAATCATTTTTCCCTACGTTTGAATTCTTAGCAATCCTTAAACTTACTATGGATGATTGCCTTGATCTATAGAAAATCAATCCAACTATGGTCATAGGTTATATTTCCACTCCTTTTATTCATAGACTTCGAAGACGATTAGGGAAGGAATAGAAATTACCAATACTAATCAAGGATTCAATAACCAAATTTTAACAGATCTAGCTCGAACAACTTGTCAAGACATACACATACACAACATACACATGTCTTGCAAACAAAATTTGATTTAATAACTTGCACATGTCCATATAATTTTACCAATCTACATACATCCATTCAAATGTATATAAATAAATAAAAGTATTATAAAATAATAATAAAGTGAAATAAATTAAATTAAATTAAATTAAATTACATTCTTGTACAAGGTGTGAGACACGGTCATAGTCGTCTGATGCAAACACTTGATCACTGTCTCCAATTATTGTTTCATATTGATTGCATGCATGTGCAGGTGTCAATGATCTTTGGTTCCACTTTTCAACCCATTCTATATTTTCACATGCTTCCCAATCTCCTAAAATACAAAATTGAAAAAAAAGAAGTAAGCTCCCTTGTCCAGATAGTCCATATGCTTGCATTAAAACTCTTAAATGAATATCATTTAGTAGATCCACTAATTGTCTTGCAATCAAGTCTAGGTAGAATGTTTTCTTCTTCAACCAACCAAAAGAATCGGTGAATTATAGATTACTCGCTCGAACTAGATGTAGATAATCAGATTGTATTGCACCAATCCACAATCCCATGTGCATCTTTAAATTTTACTACATCCTCAAATTTCAACTATTCTCTAGCAAGAATTCTTTTAACACATGCACCAGCTCCATCATGTTTTCCTTTACCACGCTCAGCTTCAAAAAAACTCCACATATGTTGGAAATTATGTTCCTTGTGAACCCTACTTAACCAATAGAGCATTCAAGCATTTTTTAACTATCTCGTACAATTATTTGACCATATGAGATGTTTTGTCATTTGGATTCTTCTTTCTCTTAAATTTGTATAAAATATATTGAAACGGTATTGAACAAACTCTGATGAGTGTTGTAGTGCCTCTCGTGTTACTGCTACTTCTATGATACTTTTTTATGTTTGGTTGATACTATTTGGATACTACTTATGTTTGATGCATACTTGATACTATGTTGGTGACTGTTTCACCATGTTGTTTGGTTGGTTGACAATTTTGCTTATTGGACTAGGTTGTTTATGACACTGCTACTACTGCTTCTGATATGTGGACATATGTGTTTAATAATTATGCTTATGTAGTTGTTTACTGGTTATTTAATGATGATGTTGCATCGCTCATCCGTAAGCACCCTGCTTCACTACAATTCTCTCTCACGGTTTGTTTGACAATGAATATATATATTGTTTAGACACTTGGTTTTATGCAGGACTATAGGTATCGAGCACCAACTCCACCTGCACTGTCGGGTCTGAGCATTCCTTACACACCTAATGGTTATGATGTGGTTAGGGAGTTGACAAGAAAGTATCCTCGTCTGTGTTCATTGTTTCATTATTGTTTGACAATGTCGTCTGTTCGTACCTCATTCTTGTGGGTATCATTTCGTTTCAAGTTCTTTATTTTTATTGTTTTATTAATGTTGTTTTAGTCATTTAAATATAGGTGTTTGATGTTTTTAAACTATTGTTTCAGTTTAAACAATATTCTATGAGTATGCTAGTTTAAATAATTGAACTCTATTTGATGTGAATATCGTTAATTAATTAATAAATTAATTGGCTAAGATATTATAATTAATGTTATTAATATTTGAGTGGGACGTTAGGGTATGTGCAGGATCATGATGGGCCAAAAAGTGGTGATATGTAATGGAGCCTTAGAGATAGGCTCAGCTCTAGGTACAAGATCAATTCTGAAGTTGATGTCACGCTTAGGCGACATCCCCAAAATCTCACTTGAAAACACATCTGAAAACTCCTTAAGGAGAGGATAATCATCTAGAGTAACCTCTCGACCTTCCTCCATACCCAGGTCATTAACCGAGACTGCGAACAACTGGAATCCCTGACGGAAACACCTCTTCAACTGCATCTCATAAATCATCTATAAGGAGATAGGTTTTTGTATGCCAACAATTTCAACCTCTCCTCCAAAATCATCAAGACAACATATAGACTTACGACAACAGTCAATTGTTTCCCGGTGAGCACTTAGCCAATCCATCCCCAAAATGACATCATAGGAACCAAGGGGAATAATTTGAAGATCCACTAAAGTCACAACTAACCCAATCTCCAACCTGCATCCTAGAACAAGGGATTCTATAGACATCGTCGCCCTAGAGGCCAATTCAACTTGCCACTTAACACCTTTCTTTTCCACCACCGATCTGCAATGCTTAACTAATGAAGGGGAAATAAATGAATCTGATGCACCAGAATCAAGGAGTATAGAAATATGAGTGCCTTATAACACACTTGATTCCTCCACCACAGTACCCTAATGATTAGCCTGTTAGTTTTCAACCATTGTGAAAACCTAATGTGACCTACCAATATCTCCCACTGTTGGCTCTGAAGTTGCCGACCTTTGACTAAAACTTGTAGTTCTCCTTTGTGGACACTGTCTGGCAATATGTCCTTGTTGACCGCAATTAAAACAACCTATACCATGACCAAAACCTATGACACTCGATGAAGCATTAGATTGCTAATATCTACCCCAGCTAGGTGCAAACTTTGAACTCTATGTCGACTGCTCAAAATGGTCATGTTGCGCTCTCCGCCAACTACGATTCTTCCTTGACTGAAATCTACCACCTTGTTGAGATTGAGAAGTCTTATGCTTCGTTAGAGAATGCTACTGCTACTGACCACCCTTAGCGGGTGCGGATTGACCCCTGGAAGGACCTGCAGACTAAGACTGCCCACCTTGAGACCACAACCAGAAGCAGGTGTACTACTGATTTGAACTCCTGTGTCACCTCCTAATGCCATGGTCAAATTTTCTTCCACAATATGAGCCTTTTCCACAGCTACCTCCATAGTCTTCGGATCGAAGACTCAGACTCCACCACTAATTCAAGAATTCAGGCCCGTGACAAAATGTTGTACAAGCATAGCCTCATCATTACCAATCATATCGTATTTCTTAAGCTCATAGAAATGGCGCTTGTACTACCCAACGAACATTGTCATTTGTATCAAATCATGAAATTCATCTGCATGGCATTGCCTCCAGTGTCAGATATGAAACGAGCCCTGAACCTCTCCAAAAGTAATTCCCATGTCACTGACCTAATGTCAAGGTGCAATTTCTGCTCTTCCAATCGCCACCATGTGGATGTAAAGCCTTAGAGGTGCATGATGGTGTACCTTGCCCTAGTATTGTTTCCATAGGGATGCATAGAAAAGCATCGATCTAGATCAATAAGCCAAGTTTTTTCCTCCAAACCTCCACCCAAACCATCAAAGGTGGGAGGACGTGCCCTGAGAAGGTCTCTCATATGACTTATGACCACAACATCCTGATCTACCAATATTTCATTGCTCCTCAGTGATCTCTCTCTTTCTTTGACCACCCACTACTCAGGCTCCTATCTAGGACCCAAACGATCAAGAACCTCTTCCAACAGTAGTCGCAACTGCTCACCTCCATGACCTGACTTCTCCGGATTTGGGCCCCCGCCTTTAGGGTTGTTCTAGGAATCTTGGTGTTCCTCTTTTTCAGATTCATGGGAACTCTGAGGCGATGATTTATGGTGGCCATCTCTGTAACTACCACCATGGCCTCATCCATGGCCACGTCCCCTACTCCTAGGCATGATTTTTTGCAACAAAAGAGGGGAAACACATAAGTTCAAAGTTACACAAAAAGGTTAACTTAATGGGCTCACTTAACCTGGAGTACTCAGTATTAATAACCTTTTCTCTAATACCAAGTTGTAATGCCCCACCACGCAAACCCCATACAACAACTAACAACTAACCAACATCGGTAAAAAAAAAAATTGAAAGGAAACATCCATGCAATAACCATTAATTAAATAAACATACAATATTATGATAAATACGTAATGACACCAAATTAGTCCCATGGGGTTACATGGTTGCATTACTTGAAACAATTCCCAACCAAAAAATCATTAACACTAAAAGCAGAGTAAATAAACAAAAGAAGCATTCATAGAAAGATGACATAAAGATAACATACAACCGCCCATGATCAATAGAGAAGAAGGGATAAAAATATATATCATTTTATTACATTCCCATACATAGTTCAATAATACAATTATGGAGCATATTTCCATAGATACAACACATCAAGGAGACAATGATGTATTAAAAATTGTTTCCTTATATCAACAAGAAGAGTACATCAATTTCAAGAGTAATACATCAACAAAGGAAAGGTGGGAAACATGGAACACTCTTCCATCCAACGAAGCTCTAAAATCTCTACATCTACTTCTACAACACGAACACAACCTGGGAACCCAATGGGTGTGTAACATGTTCGACCCAACCTTGTGGACCCGAAGGCCCACCCCCATGCTAGGAGTTGACAAGAAAGGACCCACATCCAAACAAGGTCAAACAGACAAAGCTAACACAACACAACACATAATCGAATTAATCAAAGGCATCAACACTCCCAGAGGCAACCAAAACAAGGTAAGATAAATGGGTAGAGTAGGAGATTGTCATCGCATGGCCTTACATGGACTATCTAGAAAAACTATCACAAGGTGTCGCCTCCATCTATGGTTATCTTGACTGCCTATCTCAAGGCGTCACTCCATAGGGTAACTCATGCAGAACAACCTACCTTTCATGAGGGCAAGGTGGTGTTCTTACCAACTAGGTCTTCTCATCCCATCCTTAGCCTTTGAGAGCACTAATGGCATGGGTGAGGCACATAATTAGTCTTGTTAAGTTTTTGACTACCCCAACCCACTAGTTCTTTAATTAGATTATCACTTGTTTAGGAATCTCTTCTATAGGTTATCCTAATAGCCCTTTTTTGTGCCAGCCCCCATGAAGATCCACTCTCCCTATGGACACCCAAACCAAAACCAAGCAAGCGGCCTACCTCATCTCACATAAAATCAAGGTGTGCATAACACACAACATGCGAGGCATGAACCATCTCGTGAATACATAACGAAAAACTAAACCAAGAACCAAGAAGGTACCACCCACACAAATGAACTACAAAGTCAAAAGATAGAACACAACAACCAAGTGACCAAATGAGAAAGTTTTCCTCTAGCCTCTAGAAGTTACAAAAGAAAAATTTCCCCAAGGACAAGGATAGAAACATGGGTTCCCATGACTCAAGTCAACATAAAGGATAGCCAACCCATAACTAAACATCAAATTAACTCCTTAAGAACATATAAAACATGAACAAAAAATAAATACATTCATTTGTAACTACATTCAAAAGATACACTCTATCTTCATTGAAATAATGACAAGTACAACATGTGATTCCCAATGCATCCGTAGAATTACACTACTTAATAATTGAACACTCAATTTTCACATTCAATGAATAGAAACAAATGCGAGAATAGGGATTTAGAACAAATTGTTTCTAAAGTTGTAAACCCTGATTTATGTGACAAGAATGATTTGTTGCCTCTAGTTCAAAAGTATAACTTGTTCCCAAGAGAGGGTTATATTGGTGGCCTATTCCTGTGTAATCACCTCAAAGATCTAGCTGGTTATGAGGATATTTTCAAAGCCATTCGACTGGGGCTTCAAATTGGAAATGATTATGTATTATTGTCAACTCTAAAGAAAAATAAAAATAGGATCTTTGGCTCTCTTTCGACCGAAATTATAGAAATTCCATGGAGGACATTGTGAGGTTGCACGAAATCCCATGAAGAATCATATCCGATAGAGATCTAGTGTTCACTTCTACCTTGTAGACATCTTTGCAGTGTGCCTTAGTAACCCAGTTGAACTTCAATTCTGTGTACCATCTAGAAATAGATGGTTGGACCTAGAGGGTCAACTAGGTTTTGAAGAATATGCTCCATATGTACATCATGGATCAACAGTCTCATTGGGAAGACTATTTGCATTTGGTTGAGTTTTCTTACAATAATAGTTACCACAGTTCAATCGGGATGCCACCATTCCAGGCGTTGTATGGTCATTTGTGTCGTACTCCTTGGAATTGGGGCTATCTTGAGGATATAGTTCTTCTTGGGTCGAAGATGCTACAGGATATGGAACAAGAAGTTGCTCGCATTAGAGAACACTTGCTAGTGGCTCAAGATAGGAAAAAGGAGTATGTCGATGTGCATAGGGTCGACCATTAGTTTTTAGTTGGTGATCAGGTGTTTCTTTGAGTGTGTCCATGGAAGAGCCCCATCCGTTACAGGAAAGGCTCTAAGATGGCACCTCGTTTTGTGGGTCCATTTGAGGTTCTGGAGAGAATTAGAGCTATTGCTTACCATTTAGCCTTGCCACCAAGTCTATCGCACATCGATGATGTGTTCCACGTTTTAGTACTTAGGCCTTATTATCTTGATATATCTCATGTACTGGATTGGAATGCATTACAGGTAGAGGACGGGTAGCTCACACTGCAAACCCATGGTCGTTCTTCAACACATGAGGCTCATTATTAGGGGCAAAGAAATTGATCAGGTGCGGGTCCAATGGGACCCTAGTGATGAGTCATCAACGACCTGGGAGGATGCATCTCGCATTCGAGAGTCTTTTCCCTATTTCTTTTTTGGCTTCCATGAGTAATCCTACTTCTAGGGGGGGGGATGTAGTGCCTTTCATGTTACTACTACTTCTATGATACTTTTCTATGTGTGGTTGATACAGTTTGGATACTACATATGTTTGATGCATACTTGAGACTATGTTGGTGATTGTTTCACCATGTTGTTTGGTCGGTTGACAGTTATGCTTATTGGACTAGGTTGTTTATGACACTGCTACTACTCCTTCTGATATGTGGACATATGTGTTTAATAATTATGCTTATGTAGTTGTTTACTGGTTGTTTAATGATGATGTTGTTTAGAATATGGTTGTTGTTCGAGGTTCGGGTGAGAGAGACGATGTTGCATCACTCATCCGTAAGCACCCCGCTTCACTACAATTCTCTCTCATGGTTTGTTTGACAATGAATATATATATATATATATATATATATTGTTTAGACACTTGGTTTTATGCAGGACTACAGGTACCAAGCACCAACTCCACCTGCACTGTCGGGTTTGAGCGTTCCCTACACACCTAATGGTTATGATGTGGGTAGGGAGTTGACAAGAAAGTATCCTCGTCTGTGTTCGTTGTTTCATCGTTGTTTGACAATGTCGTCTATTCGTACCTCATTCTTGTGGGTATCGTTTCGTTTCGAGTTCTTTATTTTTATTGTTTTATTAATGTTGTTTTAATCATTCAAATATAGTTGTTTGATGTTTTTAAACTATTGTTTCAGTTTAAACAATATTCTATGAGTATGCTAGTTTAAATAATTGAACTCTATTTGATGTGAATATCGTTAATTAATTAATAAATTAATTGGCTAAGATATTATAATTAATGTTATTAATATTTGAGTGGGACGCTAATTTTTTTATTAATATTATATATTTTAAATTAATGGTGAGAATATCATTTATTTAAATATATGTAAATTGATAGGTTTATTTTAATAAAATATTTAATTAAAGCATTAAATGTTATTATTAATGTGATTTGTAAAACTGTCAAGTTTTTAATTTAATACTAAATTAGATTGTAAATTTAAAGTTTGAAGATTTAGGTGATTATTGTATTTTAATTTTTTCGTATTAAATATTTTAATAATAGATGGAATAATATTTTTATTGCAGTATTGTTAATTTTTAAATTAATGCTTTGATAATATTGTTTATTTATTATGGATTTATTTTAAAAAGGGAATTTATGGTTTATTGCCTAATTCAAAAGTTGGAAAAAAGGAAATATGTTAAAGCGGTTATTTTCATGTGGAGATCTAATTGGAAATCAGTGGGCAACATTCTAATTCTTGCTTTTTCATGATTTTATATCCGTTTCTGTTTTTGAAAATTGGGAAAAAAATTTGGAATGGTAATTGATTCTACAGGTTTCTGAAAAGTCATTTTCCTCTGCCATTCAAAAAAAAAAGAGAAAAAAAAGAAAAGAATATTTATAGAAAAATAAAATTGCTCTGTAAAAATCCTTTTCTCTAAAGGTTGTTTTGGTAGAAGTGGATTTTGGAATTCGTGGAGGGACGAAGCTTGCCTGGAAACGTTCGAATCAACATTTTGTCTTTGATTGTGTAACAAGCGAAAGACTCTAGGTAGCATTGAAGAATTCCATCATTCTTTGTTTCTTTTAAAAATATTTATGTTGTATCAATCGTCTGTAAATTTTGCATCGTGATGGCTTGTTTCAACCTGTATTGCTTGTTTGCTGCTTGCACTTTGTTGAGACTCGTATCTAGAATATACTTGTTGACATCTTATACCCAGGCCGATTTCTTCAGCCTTGCTTGTGTCTCTCATGTTTAAAAATTTGTTTTCTCGTTTTCTTTGAAATTTTGAGCTTATTGTAGTGTTCTTAGTTCTCTATTGCTCCTCATTTCTTCGCTCCTTTCTTTTGGTATGTTGGGTTTCATTTTCTTTGGAGGCATTTCTCTGATTGGCTATAAGCAAACTTGGGTGCAAATTTTTCTAGATTTAAAAGCTTCTCTTTTTAGCAAATTCTTTCTTTGTGTATATCCTGCAAATTTGGGATTTATGGCCCACACCCCTAATGAAATAATGTGTGCCTAGCTTAGGCAATAACTGATATTCATATCATATTCTAAACTCCCAAGTTGGCATTGGCTGGGAGGGGTTGGTAAAGGTTGTAGGTATTGGCTTAACACCAGCCAACTGCATTTGCTTGAAAGTTCTTTAGTAAGTCTCTCCCCTTGCAGCGTACTCCAGCCTTGAATGCTCTGCATTCCTTATAATTGTTGGTTTCTTGTGCGCCCAGCGTCTGAAATGGTCGCCGCACCCCTTACTGTTGGTTGTTAGTTTATATTGTTTCAAACATACTCAACAAATTTAGTCTGTAAATTAGGCAAAACAAGAGGCACAACTTTACATATACACGATTCCAAGAGAGGCAGAAGCATGCGAACTTGGAGCATGATGAAGCTGATGTTTCAGAATTCAGAGGCTTCCCTTTCATAACTTGCTTAGTCTCATCAAGCATAATAGATCATCAGACAAGGGTCTCCTTTTAATGACGATACCAACTTGGATCTTATATATACCATACTAGGAACTTACTTCTTGTACACATTTCATTTTATTCTCTACCCCTACCATGCGTATGAGAGCTTGCCACGGTTGCAAGTTGGCTAAACACACAGTGCATTCATTAATTCTGATACTATTAGTCATAACCCAAGGAGGGGGTGCGTGATAGTTTTTTAACAATATTTTGCAAAAAAAAAAATTGATCTCTTTTTGGCACATTTTTTCAACACAACAGTTAATGCAATATTCTTAATGCTAGTTTTGATAAGATTGTTGATAATATTTTTTAAATCTCTTTCCTGATCTATTTTTTAATTTGAGTTCTAGATTTTTTTTAACTTTAAATTTTGATTGATTTAGATTTAATTTAAATATAAGTTTAAGATTTTAGATTTTAAATTCAGATTTTTTTAATTTAAGTTAGATTTAGATTCAGTTAAATTTAATTTAGGTTTTAAATTAGATTTTAATTTAAACTAGATTTTAATTCATATTTTTCCTTTATTTTTACTCTAGATCTAAGATTGCTTTTTTCAATTTAGATAGATTTAAATTTTAGATTTAGATTTTAAATTTTCTAATTTAAATTTAGATTTTTTTAATTTAGTTTAATTTAGAGATTTAATTTAAATATTTTTCCTTTATTAGTTTAGATTTAAATCTCTCTAGATTTAAGTTTAGATTAAGCTTATATCTTAGATATTAAATTTAGATTTTTCTAAATTAGTTAAAATTTAGAATTTTTTAAAGATTTTTTTAGATTTAAAAAAAATAAAAATTAGAGTCTTAATTTAGCTTTTAGCTTTTAGATTTTTCCTAATTTAGTTTAAATTTAAAATTTTAATTTAGATTAATCAATTTTTTATTAAAACAATTTTGTTTAACTAGATTAAATGTTGGCTATCTTTTTAGTTCAATTTTGATTTTGTGACTAATCTTTGACCTTTTTCTAGGTTCAAATGTCTAAGATTTGAAATTTAAAACCTAAAATTTTGTTTGTCAAAGATTGGACATCAAAACTACTAATCATTCTTTACATGGATCTTGCTTTAGTTTACTTTATCTTGAGTGCCTTTTTCACATAGCATGATTAGTGAGCCTAAAAGGAGCTTGACTGCTTGATTTGACATCATAAGCAGGGATAAAATTTACTAGTGCTTGCATTGTCTTGTGGTTTACAATTTGTTTCTAGGTGTGTATGCTCTTCTCTTGCGTCATTTGGTGATCTTGAGAATTAGAAAGACCTTTAGAAATTTTGTGCAACCACCCACACATTTGGATTTGGAATTAAAATGAACCCCATACAAGTGTGAAATAGTGTTGTGTATGCTCTCTCCTCGCTCTTTGTGTGATCTTGGAGATAAAAAACAATATAGTTATCTTGATTTTGTTACCTTTAGAGGGGCATTCCTTGCAAGAGGGAAAAAATCTAACCATTTTTTTGCTTATGCCAGCATATAAAAGGATAAGACTAAACTGTCAAGTCCTCATAGTGATCTTTTCCCTTGTTGTACAGTGTCACTTGAAATAAGGTACCTATCGTAAAACGTATAAGATCCCCTAGTAGAGTGATTAAATCCTTAAGTAGCTTGCTAGATGCTTGTGGGGAGTCATATCCCCAAGTATTTACTAAGAACCTTTGTTATAGTGGCCAAAATCCCTTTCACTTGCTAGTGGAGGAACAGTCATTCTGAGGGGCTGCCCCACATCTTCACTAAGCATGTGTAGAGGCTGAAATTACTCTTTGTGGAATCGATACTTGGTGTGCCCGAGAAGTGAGTACTATGGAGGGGAGTTAGTACCACCAATTCTCTAGTTTTCCACCTTTTTTGGTTGGTTGGAGAAATCTAACCGGTGATCTAGCGAGTGGTATCTCTTGAGAAGCCTAGGGTTGTACAAATTGCTTTCAGGGTGTTTTCCATTTCACACCAAGATCAAACTCAAGCCATTTTATTTTATGTGTGTGTCTTTCAAAAAAGCAAGCAAACAAACCTTACACTTTAAAATTTCAACCCTTCATAGTTTCAAACAAAACAACATTTTCAAGCAAAACAATTAAAATTAGGTCAAACTCTTGCAAACCTTTGAGATCCATTTTCAGACCAACTTATTGTTATGATTCATGTTTAAAACTAGAAACTTTCTCAATTCACCTTCCATATCATTTCCATTATTAGGTCACCATTTTAGGTACCTTAGCATCCTCATTACTTGCATCTACCAACATCACATTAGGCTACCTTTTTCAAACTTTTAGGCTTAACACCTTGTGGATTTTAGGATAGAAAAACTCTCTATACCTTGGCACAAATCATTGACTCAACAAAATATTGTCATTTGACAAAGTTAATTTTTAACTTAGTCCTTTGTCATTTTGGTGATAATTTCCTACTCACAAGTCTAGTTGGGAAACTCACCTTGTCATTCTTTTCACTTGTCCTAGATAAAGGCAATTTGATAATCCTAGTTAAAACATTGGTTTACCTTTGGTTAGTTAGTGATCCTATTCTTAAATCTTTCAAAAGTGTTTAAGCCCTCAAGTTCACTATAGGTATCCATCACCTCTTAGTCATTTGCATCTTTCATACCACAACATTTTAGACCTAAAAGAGAATTTTTATACATTATAGACTTCATAACATCCAACATTATCATGATTACTTTTAGTCTTGTTACATACATTAGAAATTTTTCATCCTCAACATACCAAAAATACCAAAAAAATAGTTGCATTACATTTAGGCATACCATACCTTATTTCAAAAATATTGTCTTAGTCTCATACCATTTGCATTTTTCGCCTTCATTTTGAGCAAGTCTTATATGGTTGAAACTAGATTGGAAAAGAAACATCGAGCAATGGATCTCTTTCATGATGATGAGGACCTTTACAATTACACTAGCACCCTCAACTTTAACAATACCATTAATGATCCTCACAACAATACCCACCTTAAAAGTCATGACCATGTCAACTTGGGGTCTACATCTTATCAACAACCAAAGACACAAAATACATTTGAACAATTCCTCATTAGAGATGAGGATGTAAATGTGTTCATAGAAGAAGTAGAGGCTTCCGCATAAAATTGTGAAGTAGCCTCTCCCGTGGATGAAATTGTCATGTTGGACCCTCAATGGTATTTAGCCAAACTATTGCATGAAGGAGTTAAACTACCTCAAGGATTTGATGTCAATACCTTATGAGCAGTAATATCACCCAAGGACAACACACAAACAATCCAAGGACAATCTACACCACAACTTACAATTTCCATACCCATTGGAACAACAAGACCAAATACTACAACTCTCAACACTTCATCCATCTTTGCAACACAGTCTATGTCACAGTCCATGACACAAACCACATCACAACCATTATTCACAACACAACCCATTGGCTCAACATTTACTCCCTTTAGGTCATCATCTTAGGCCATATGGGCATCCACATCTAACATCCTTGGTAGACCTAAGGTGAGATGGGTTCTCATCCAAGGACCTCAATCAAACAAAAACACAATGTCACAAGGACCTCAATCAAATACAAACACCATGTCACAAGGTCCTCATATCAATATAAACACCTTGAAAGGAAAAACCACAAATGCCTCGAATAGTCAAAATACAAACACGTCACATGGTTATAATTCTTTTCAACAAGGAAAAGGATCCCAAACAACACAACCTCTTAGCATATCATATGGTTACACACATGGATCCTTTTTTGGCAGCCAAAATATACACGAACAACACACCCAACAAATGCAACATAGCTCAACCACTTCTCACATCCTAACTTACACATCACACATTCATACTCATGGACATAATCAAAATCCACCACATATAAACAATATTCTGAACCAAAACACGTCATCTCAACAAAACATGGGACCACACAACACAAATATGGGACCTCATAATAATATTGCCAACATTCTCGTAATAGACACATTGACTGCCCAGTTGGCTTCCCTAGAAAAGAAAGTGGAAGGGAGGAAAGTGCCAAACAAGAAGATGTACTTATCACATGATTTACATCTTTAGGGTGATCCCACAATAGTGGTATACAATTTTTGGCCAAACTAGATATTGAAATTATTATTTTTAACTAAATCTTCACATTTAGTCACCTATAGTAGCTAAACCATGAGGAATTTGAAGATGATGCAAATTAGAGTCTCGTCACATTTTGTCTGTAAATTCTAAAAATATTTTTTTCAATTTTTTTGGAATCGGATTGCACTTATTTTTCCATCTCCCACGAAAATTGGTCTTTTTCAGAAAACAACATTTTTAAAAAGTGATGCACACTATATAATGCATAAATTTTTTTTCCATGAAGGATAAAATTCTAATTATTTTGAATTTATATTTTTAACTCTGATATCTAGTGCCTCAACTTGATTAGATAGTTTTTATTGAATATTTTTTCTTTAATAAAGTTTTGAAGTCAAACCAATTACAATTCAAACATAGTGCCACCGTATAACGCGTAATTTTTTTTGTATATATCAAAATTCATTTATTTTTTTGTTGGATCAAGGACTTCAATATCTGTTGCACTCATATTTTTCATTTTTTTTGTTTTTATAATCTGCTATTTTACCACATGTGTATCTAGAACAAAGACCTTCATTTTTGATGAAAAACCTATGTTTAATAAAACAAAAAACACAAATACATAATAAAACCAAAACATATTAATATTTTATTCATTGGATAGCTTGTTCTGAGGAATACCAAATCATTTGAAATAAATTTTAAATGAATTCATTTGATCCCCCAAAAGGTAAATCAAAAGTGATTTTTATCAGCATTTTGATAGGTGTAAAGGAGACTCATTTATAGGTATGGTTTAAAACTAGCGAGGTTCTATCCAAGGGGGTTTGATCTAAGGTGGTTTGATCGAATCTTCTTCAATTGGAATCCTTAAAACGGAACTTTTTAAGGCTTAAATCATTATATTTTCTAAAAATATGTGATTTCAGCAAAAAATAGTTCCTTTCAGAAATTGTAAACCAACTTTGTGGGATCACCCCCTTATGCATATGACACTAGCATACACATTCCTCCTCTCCCTCCTAGATATATTATCCCTACCCTCACTAAGCATAAGGGAAAGATAAATCCTCTCAAACACATCCGAGAATTCATCACTACTCGTGTGGATGTCACATACAATCACTCCTACCTTTTGAGACTCTTCTCTATAATTCTTACAGGGCCCACACTTGAATGGTTTGCACTGATACCTAAAGGGTCTATAAATTAATGGGATGACCTCACCAATAAATTCATGGAGAATTATTGTTATAACATTGAAAATGAGGTCAGGATTGCTACCTTATGCCACTTGAAATAAGATGAAGGAGAAGCCTTTATTACTTTCTTCCAAAGATGGCGTAGTATAGTGATTCGATGTCCTGTTGAGATTCTAGGAAAAAAAAGTGGACATGTTCATAGATAGCTTCAAGCCAAAGTTGAAACACCCTCTACAAGTACATTGTTGTGCCACATTTGCAAACTTAGTTGAGAAAGGCATGACACTAGAAAATTTCCTAATCACCCAAGGTGAACTTACACATGGCAACAAAAACACACACAACCAACATACCTCTAATGACAAAATCAAGTTTTGGTCCCGCAATAAAAATATAACAAATGATGGAGTCATAGACGCGAAAGATGTGAAAAAATAGGACACACATTGAATCTTAAAGAACCCAACATGAATAACAACATGGATCACATGGTAAAAAATACTCAAGAATGATGACTACCAAGACAACCATCTTGACAATACCCACGAAGATAATACACCCCTTTATTGGAACCAATCAAATCTATCCTGAAGAAGCTAGTAAAATCAAATGTCATGCAACTCCAAGAGCCTAAACCATATGACCCCGAACAGTTCAAACCATCTTGGTGGGATGATAATGTTTTTTGTGACTACCACCACATCAAATGGCACAAGACCTCGTCATGCCATTAGTTGAAATGATTCAAGACCTAACTGAAAATGATACCATAGAGGTCGAAGGACAACAACAAAATTCTAATGAAGACCATACAATCTTCAAAAATCCACTCCAAGACCATGGTTCAAGAAAACCCTCCACCTTAGGTCAAAAGAAAAACAATCAAGCCAATTATACTAGGAATGCCTTTGATTACTCAAAGAAAATTGACCACCTTTGTGTCGCTGATGATTATGTCAACACAATCACGATTAAAAGGGTTCTTGAATGCACTCTCACTACTCGCAGAGCTAAGGTTACTTTATCCATTCCTTCTTCAAAGCAACCACAATCTAAAGACCAATATCATCTTATTGATGAATTAAGCTAGACACCCACACAAATTTCTATCCTCGAGTTGTTACGCCTATCACCTAAACACAAAGCTATCCTCGATAAGAGTTTGAAATAAACCTTCATTCCTACCGACCTAGACGTCAACTAATTTGAAACCATGGTTGGATACTTGGCTAATTCACTCCATGTCTCATTTTCCAACAAAGACTAATCTAAACAAAATTCTAACCATAACAACCCATTGCACCTTGAAGTATTTGTTCATCAACACAAGATCATATGAGTCTTGGTAGATGGTAGAGTTGGACTAAACATTTGCACCTTAAAAATGGTCAAGGCATTGTGCTATTTTGAAGCATATCTAGACACAACCAAAAGTATTGTAAGAAAAGCTTATGATGATGAAGAAGGCTCTTCCAAGGGTGTTATCACACTCCCCATCAGAGTTGGACCTACAATTATGGACATCACATTCTAGGTCTTGGATCTTTAACTTCCATATAACCTTCTCCTCGATAGAACCTAGATCCACGCCATGAAAGTCATGCCTTCCACCTATCATCAATATTTGAAATTTCCATATATTGGCACTGAAGTCACGATCATTGGTGATCCCAATCCCTTCCAATATTGCAATAATTTAAGGGGAGTTCCCAAATTCTAGGTGCTTATCAATCAAGAAGCTTCTGCATCCACTTCATCTAGTTACATTTACCCCTCCACCCTCACTAAATCATCTGCATTCAAAACCCCATCCATCGACCCCAAAATCAAGATCCAAGAAAAAGGTTGTGGCGAGTATAAAATGAATATTGCCTATTGCATTACAAAGCTACCTAAGTCTCCCAAGTCTTATGGTAGGACTTGTTTCAAGATGGAACCAAAATTTATCATTAAAGCTCCTCCCACCACCACCTTCACAAGCAGGGGAGAGTTAAACAAAGAAGACTTTGAGGACATTTCAGCATGGATTTACAAAGACGAAGAAGATTTCTCATTGCTACCAATAGAAAAATATGGCAAAGGTTTTGAGCTCATGAAACAAAAGGGTTATGACAAAATTAGTGGAATTGGTATAAATAAAACTTGAATGAGAGAACTCTTGATGCCTCTTAAGTGGCCAAAGGACATAGGGTTAGGGTTCGTACCAATTAAGATTGGCACTCCAAGTACTAAGGTGCTTTCAAATAAGGATGTGAGTGCTTCATAAAAGGTTGAGACATCTAAGGATCCTACTGACATCTATTATGATGACACTGACTCTAATGCATATGAGTAAAATTATTGCACCACCAGTGACTATGAGCTTGATCATGTCTTCCAAGAGTTTGACATACCTCGTCCATCCTTTACCAACATCATGGATATCAATATTCGTGTTGAATCCTTTCATGAACCTGACCCACCCAAGACCATAGATGAAAGAGCATGGATATAATCCTTTTGGGACCCTGATAATACCTATGTCTTTACCCTATCACCTACTTCCCCATCCTTCACTAACACTGATGATGGCATCTCCCTCGTTTACCCATAATTGATCGATTAGGACCAACAAGATCCACCTACCTTGGAAATATTTGAAAATGATGAGGCCATTGCTGAATTAATGGGACTACAAGATGACATACCACATGGGGATGTTAAGGTTGGCTTCACTATAGATCTTGACACTACAACATATTTCGATGAGACTATCCCACCCTCTAGTCACAAAAAAAACAAAAATCAAATAAAAAATGAACGGTCTTTAGGTGAGAACTACAAGGTGCCTTTTGACCAAGCAAAAGTCTAAATGACATATCTAAGGGAAAACACGTCTATGAGGCACTCAAGGATGGAGGGTTGGAATTTCTCATTATCAATCAAGAGAGATCCCTGATGCTGATTGAAGACTTAATGGAAGTCAACATCAATATTCTAGATAATCCTAAGACTGTTCTCTTTGCAGCATCCCTATCATAAGAGGAAAAACTAAAATTTCAAGCATTTGTCATAGAATGCCAAATCAATTTTCACTAACTCATTTGATTGCAAAATCCGATGAAAACTTCCAATGATAGCTATATAATTAGATGTATCATCAGGCACTTGTTTAAATTTTCATTTTTTTTAAATTTTAGCCCCGACGTTCGTCGGAATTTCGATGAACCTTATTTTTTCGTCTACATTTCGACAAAGATATTTCGCCAAAATTTTGAGGGACTTGCAAAGTTAAATTATGGCATAGTCATAAATAAAAATGAGCTCAACTATTTATTGCGACAGTGCTTTGCTCGACAATTTTCTTGGATTGAAAATCAGAGAAAAACTCAAGAAGATATCACCAAGTTGAGGGTAGTCATTTTCTTTTTCAAGAATTCATTTGTGAAGTCAGATTTGTACTTCCAGGTTTGAAAATCATATTTTAAACCATCTCATCAGATTTCATTTTTAGTCTTGTGCATTTTCAGAATTTCATTTCCAGATTTTAGACCTGACTTCACAAATTCTTTATAAGGGAATTGTTTATAACTGATGGAAAATTCTTGATGGATTTAGACAAAGATTATATATGCAAGATTCAAATTTTAACCCTCATGATCAATTTTCAATAGATTTGGGAGCCATAACTAGATAATATCAAAGGTGTTGGTTGTTTTTTACTGTAACCAAGTTTATGTTTTACACACATAGCATATAAAATCTCAGATAATACTGCCTTACAATACCATCAATCTATATTCTAACCCAATACTACTTATCAAATCCTTATATGAATATATTCACCTATAAGTTATAACCTCACTCAAGAATTTTAATTAATTCCTTGAATTAAAGCCAAAATGAGAATTACACACACCATGACAGTGAGATGAATAGAATAACCCTTGATCATTTTATTCAAGAAAATAATATATTCATACAATGGAGAGACATGAGCTTGAAATGAGTAATTTTCATTCATATGCTAGTACTGTCTTGAAAATTAAGTACCCATGAAACTAAAACCTACAACAGAATGACACCAAACCTAAGAATAGTATCTTCACTATAATATCAGGGTCTTTACAAATTCTCTCTGCAACTTCACTTAGACTCGACCTAAAGATATCCAACTTGCAAACCCGTATTTTTGGTCCTGAAATCCTTCTTATAGGGAAAATGAAGGAGCAACAAGCATCGAACCAGAAATACACCTGTCACTGGTCACTTGGACCGCCTAATGACATTTCAAAAATTGGTTACAACAGCTGAGTCTCTAGAGAATCTTCTTGTTCATCCCGTCCACTAGAGAATAACTGTTGCATTTCCCAAACTTCGAAAACTTGCACGCAAACTACCACTAAGACATAGCCAAAATTAGTTATAACCATAATTGCTGAGTTGTTAACTGTTGGTTGTGGACTCTGTCCTATTCTTCTTTAGTTAAGTACTTGTCTACCCATCCTTGATATTCCTCATCCGTTGGCCAATTAAAATTTACCACCTCATTTACCTTGGCACTGTAAGGTGTATACTTTATTGCTACTTGATTCGCCTCCCTTTCAAAAGATTCCAAAAATGTGTTAGTGTTAATGATTTTATCCATACTACTCACCAACATGTCATAATCTGAGTCATCACAAATCAATTTGATTTGTGAATTGATGATTTCATCTACCCTGTCTTGCCATTGTTGCAGTGATCTAAGATTTCCTTGGGCATCTACAATATCTAGTAAAGATGTGTCACTCCAGTCATCAAAACTCTTTACCAACTCTTTAATCCTCTTGCTCAAATCATCAGGTAAGGCTTGGAAACCTTGTTGTGACTTCACAAAGTCTTGAGTAGTCCTTAATTGTCGAGGCCTATTAGTTGCATCAAATCTAGAGGTTTTATACATAACATCTAAATCATAGGTCCTAGGGATCCATTTCTCAATTAAAGGCAAAACAAATTCCTGATCCCTGGTTATATTTTTAATTGAATCCAAAAATAAAGAATATAAAGAATAGACAGATGGCAATCTACCATCAACTCTCTCATTTAGGTGCCTCAAAATTGTATCTACAACCTCATTTGGCTTAACAACTACTACCTCCTCACTTGCTTTTAGAGCTTCCTGTAGCTCTGTAATCTTATTAAACATTTTATTTTTGGTTGGATCTACAGAGTACTCAGCCTTCTCTTCAAGTGGAAATAATTGGAGAAGTTGGGGGTACTAGCCTTGATGTTGAAGGAGAGGTCAAGGTACCTAGAGCACTAGAAGACTCCCCCAAATGCCTGTACTTGAACCTGTTTACTTCAGTCTGCAACTCAACATTTCTTTGCTGCATTCTACTATATTCCCCAATAATGATATTGTACTTCTCCATCAGAATTTTCTTCTCAACTTCTTCTCTTTTAGCTATCTTTTGGGCCAATTTGACCACATTCACAGTCAAATTTTTAGCTTCTGTGGTTGAGGTTTTAGAAGCTTTTTTGATAATCAACCCTCCCCTCAAGTTTGAGCTAATATCAGTAACGATTGGCTTTCTGCCCTGACGTGCCAATGCCCAAATAGCTAGGGTCTCATACTCTTCATTGAAGGCAGAATCTTGGAGTGTTGCCTTGAACTCTTCCTCAGTGTTCTGCATTGGATGTTTGGACTTCAGGATAGCATTGAATGCTACAACATCTGCTATGTCCCATTCAGGCGGAATCAGAACACCAACCTAGGTTACCAGTTTTCTTCCTTCCTCAAGAGTGATGCTTTTGAACTCATTCATGAGTTCAGCGTTCACCTCATCATCATTTTCTTGATCAGACCGCCTTCGGAAAACGCCTTTCTAGATGGCACATTGAAAGGGAGAATATGTAGGCTCCCTGGAAACCATATAATCTTAAGACAGTGTTGACAGGGTACAAAATGATGTCACCCCAGTTGTGACAAACCTTTAAATCTGGATTCCTCTCCTTAGGCCTGAGAAAGTCATGAAGATCCTCAGGAACCCTGGGCACATTAACAATTAGCCGAGCCCTAAGCCTGGAAGCAAAAAAATTATCAAATTGCACATAATTGGCACTTCCCTTGTTGTATGACAGGTTTGCAGTCCAAACCTGCACTAGTAACCTTTCCCCATTTATGTCTTGCCTTAACTCCATCCTTTCTAAAAAGAAGTCAACATTCTTATACAAAAACATATACATAAGCAATGAATACCAGAAGAAAGGATTGCTAGTATCTCCAACTTGCAATTTCAGCAATCCATCATGCATCTTTTCTGCTAGAAAAGATGAAAAATCATATATTATAGAGAAATTTGGGTGTTGTATTTGGGCCCCCATGAACATATATGCAATGGGCATAACAATGTTTGGGCTAAAACCAAGAATCTGGCAGAGTGAGTAGAAAGTAACCCAAAAATGGTTGGTAAAGTAGCTTAGCCTGAAAGGCTCCTTGTCATTGGGATTGATGTAAACTGTAGAACTGCCTACCTTTGCCAGATGAGGAGGAAGCAACTTCAACCTAAACAACGACTTTGATGTTGTGTATTCTTGCTTCATTTCCTCGAGATCAATTCGATCCAAGAATGGACTTGGTTCACTTAAATCAAACACCTGTTGGATTTCTTCTTTTCTTATACTAAACAAGACTCCTCCATCATTATCCCTAATCACCCTAGTGACAGGGTCATACCATGCTCCCATAGCCCTAAGAAGGTCCACATCGGGGAATACATTTAGCAATACCAACCTCCCCATGTCATATCTCCAAGCATTAGAGAAAGGGTGAGGTAAATTGCGTTGTCCATACCAGAGCTTGAACATGTCTAAACCTATCATAGGAACCCTAGCATCTACAATGTTATAGTTTTTACATACTAGTCTCTCACCTAGGGTTCTTCCATTCCTCAAAACCACACCCCTCCTTTTATCATTTGTAACAGTGGTAATTGGTCGAGGAAATCATCATACAAATTCCTATGTAGATAATCCACATGGTCGGAGTGTTGCTTCGATGGTGCCATCTCAAATAAAATAGGATTTCTTTACAATTCGAACCTTGAAAAAACTAGGGCTACTTAAACAATGAAATTACAGTAAAACTTTGCAATCTCGCACAATTCAATCAAACCAGTAACCCTACTTTAATAATCAACAAACCCTTTGAACAACTTATCACAATTCTTCACAAAACCACAACCAAAGCAATAAAATAGTTCAAAGAACAACTCACGGGATATGATTCATAGAAGACCAAATTCTCACTGTGATTGCTCAAAAATTCATTGTTGGCTCTGTAACCGACTTGTGACGATGCTTGAATGTTGTGTGATGAAATAAGATGAAAGAAACATGCTTTATGTCACTCCAATTGGGCCATTAAACGTCTCATCCGCCATTAAATCTCTCATACATGCCGTGACAACGGCTCCAATCGTATTTGATGCGAATTTAAATTCCAACCATCGATCTTTTACTTTTGTCAAATCATCGAACGACTACCTTCAAAAGGTTGATGTAATCGCCATCTCAACACTGAGGGCCCACCATAGTATGCAACGTCGAAGGAAGTACACGTGGCACTTGCCCATGATTTCACAATTCATAAACATCTTGCATCTTCCGATCACACGATGGTGGGCAACCGTTGATCTCCACCACCGAAAATCGTGTTCCTCTATATCATTTCTCAGCATTGGACATAACTGTCGAGCAAATTTTTCACCTCGATTATAACACATCCGTTGATTCTAAGAACATGCATCCTTCAGCCGCTTTAGTAACCTTCCAGATAATGTATTAAAACCTTGATGCATATACTAAATCATTTTTATTATTCATTTGACACCACTAGCTAAGACACGTGGTGCTTGCCCGTGATA
Source organism: Sequoiadendron giganteum (assembly GCA_007115665.2). NCBI lineage: Eukaryota > Viridiplantae > Streptophyta > Pinopsida > Cupressales > Cupressaceae > Sequoiadendron > Sequoiadendron giganteum. The sequence continues at coordinate 112,978,773 of CM021104.1, read as the reverse complement.
TCACGATTAGTTGAAACTTTGTGGTAGGGGCATCATGGGATCGTGAGGAATGGCTAAGATCAACCAATGGTTGATTAATGGTCAATTACACATTCCCTACAAAATAAAACATTTATTAATATGAAGGAAGGGGACACCGCCTAGGCCAACGACAAACGATGGCTTAAGGTTGTTTTGGAACATGGGGCATGGGCTGACCAAAACATAGGAAATAATAAAATCTAGGCAAAACATTTAACTCAGTTATAAAAAGGGGCCCGACCTAGACGATGTAATGAGGCATAAGTCATTTTAACACCCACTCCAAAAATGTAACGGCCAAATAGATTTTACCCAAGGTTTTACAATACAACATTAGGATTTTTCAACAAAGCCAAAGTAAAACCTAACCTTAACATTGTAACAATGGGAAATTTCTATGGTTTGGTAACTATAATATGCAGAACATAAAAACCCAAAGTAGGTAATGGAGTGCAAAGGAATAGATGAACAATCTTATAGATTGTCTTCATCCTCCATGACTACCCTCCATTACACCTTAATTTGCTGAAATAAATTGTTTGCCCTTAGATTTGTGAAGAGCATGCCAATAGAAATGACAAGCCCTAAGCAAATATTGAAGGATTTGAAATGACCTAGATGCAAACTATGCCCTACTGCAAATAGTAAACATCTACAATTTCTAAGTTAATATCAAATGAAAACCTAGATATGCTATGATAAACATGCTAAAATGATAAACTATGAAAATTGCAAGCTAATCAAAACATGAAAGTGTAAGATGTGTGATAAGAAATCTCTAAAATATGACAATGCAAGATAACAAAACATGAAAATGAAAGATGTCCAAAATGAGCCCAAAATTGCTCTTTTATAGAAGAGGCAAATTTTGTGTGAATGGCCAAGATTGAAAGTTAGTAAATGCCCTAGAATCAATGGACGATATTCAATAAAGTAACCCACAATTAGGGTTAGGGCAACATTAGGTCAAATTCGAAATGAAGGGTCAAGATTGCTTCTTTAGAGAATCAAATCAATGGCTAACAATGCATGTGACAAAAGATTTCGGGCACGGAAAACGGAGTCGTTGGGGAATTAAATAATTTATTTAAAATTATTTAAATCAAGAGGGAATGTTGACTTTTCGAATTAAAAACTATTTTAATTCAAAAGTGTGGGGTCATGTGACAGTAAATAATTTTAAATTAAATTATTTACAAAAGAAGGGATTTTTAAATAAGACTTATTTTAAATAAATAAATTTATTTAAAATGAGCCCAGTAAAAGAGGGGGAATTAAATAATAAAAATTATTTAATTCATGTGTTGGGATATTAAATAATAGAGATTTAGAAGAAATTAAATAATAAAAGGTTATTCAATTTAGATGGAATATTAAATAATAGGGATATTATTTAATATTTAGAGGAATGTGATAAATTAAATCTTTTAAATTAAATATAAAGATTTAATTTAAAGTTTAGGAGAGGACCAAATTAAATAAATAAAATTTATTTAATTTAAAGAGAAGAGGTTAATGAATAATTAGATAATTAAATATAATTATTTAATTATAGTGGAAGGTGGATTAAATAAATAAGAATTTATTTAATTTTAGGAAGAAGAGGACTTAATTAGTGACATAATTAAATAAATAAATAAATTTATTTATTTATTTAATAATTAGGAAGACATAAAGGGGTAAATAAATTAAGAAATTTATTTAGTTATAAGAGGATATTTAGACAATTAGTGATGCATTAAATAAATAATTAAAATTTATTTATATAATAATCAAGAAGAATAAAGGGGACATGAATTAATTAAATAATTATGAATTATCTAATTAATAATTGGAAGTGAGTTAGGGACATAATTAAAATGTCCTAATTAGGGTTAGAAGAAGATCCTGTGGGTCTAGGTCATTTTTATGTGTCTACATTTGCCCCTCTTTGTCATAATGCAACTTGTTGCATTGTGGCAAAGAAAATAAGTCAAACATATGCCCCAGTGCAAAATAGGATGAAGAAGAATGACGAGGAGGGTTGTGGTATGCCCCCTTGGGAGGACAGATGGGTTCCAAGAACATGGGTGTGCTCTCGAAATAGATGAGAAGATTAGAAGACGATGAAACAAGAAAGTGTTAGTAAAAGATATAGATGATGATATGAATGTAATGCATATATGAGATGCATGTTAGTTCTTAGATCAAATCCTTCAACGTTTACCATATGAATTTAATATTTATTTCTCTTTCAATCATCATTGGGTAGATTATTGTAATGGCCAACAAACACCATGATATGACAGAGATCAAGGTGTGCAAGATCGCACCATCACGTAAGACAAGCAATCACAAACAAGAATGATTATGATTCATACTAAGAGCGCAATTGCCCCAGTCCTTTTGTCATAACCAACCGCAAGTAGAAAAAGGCAAGGACAAACCATGAAACATCGTTGCTTCTCTAAATCCTGTTTCCAGGACATCCTCGAGAAACTAGCAACATGATTGCCAAAAGAACAAAAATAACGCCACCATCATGATACATCATTGTTTTTCTAAATCTCGTAGTCAGGACATCGCTGAGAAACTAGTAACATGAGTGTAAAAAGACAAGACAAACGCCATGAGACATCATTGTTTCTCTAAATCCTATTGTCGGGATCTCGTTGAAAAACTAGTAACATGATGAAAAGGCCAAAGACAAGTGCCAAGTATTTGCCAAGTGTTTTAAGATCAAGGTTGTCAACTGTCGAGCGATATCAAATTCAGGAAGGACACATCCTGAATGACATTGATATTTAGGAGATCAATTCTCGAAGTTAGGAGAATCCATCAAAATGCCAGATGATGAGGACAATGCTTAGGAAGGACACATCCAAAAGCATAAAGGACTGATGAAAGTTTATCTTCAGAAGGACACATCTGAAGAAGAACCCCCAAAGTTTTGCCAGGTTCAATTGCCTTGATAGAATTTGATTACATGTCATTGCTGATATGCTAAATTGATTGAGATTTGCTGATGAAATAGACTGTTGATAGATTGCTTCCTCGGAATTGATGGAAGATTTTGCTTGATTTGAAGAAAACTTGACGTGTGTGAAAATATTGTGTTATGAACCCTAATGGACTGACCTAGTGCGGCCTCAGGGGCTCATCGATTGATGGCCTTGCCTACGTCGTGCACTCAGAGACCTCGTAGTTCAACACGACCAATGACGTTGTCCAAAGGACAAAAGTTTGAATCATGATTTTATTTTGACAAACCTAAAGACTGACCTAATGTCTCAGGGATTCAAAGATGAATCTTGCCTATGTAGCAAATGCGCAAAGACAACGTAGTTTGGACGTGGACAAAGATTGACTAACTCAACGGACTTGACAAGATATTATTGACTTTGACTCTGTTTTTGGGATTTTGACAATGATTTGGATGTTTTTGTATTTTCTCAAGATATTTTTCAATTTTTAGGTCTTTTTCAAGACTTTATACGATTTTTAGGATTTTATTCAGGACTTTTTCAGATTTTAAAGATTTTTTCAGGACTATTCCAAATTTTTAGGTCTTTTTGATGTTTTACGAAAATTGTGACAAATGCATGTGAATGATGCCGACGCACATGAATCCAAGGACAACCATGATTTTGCTGCTAGTCAAGCTGAATACCGATTGATAAGTGATGATGACAATGACAACGTTGTTTGACGTGGGAAGGACACATCCCGAAACAACATGAGGATGACAATGATATGACAAGAGGATAAAAGTCTGTAGCAGGGCCAGGGACAAAGCCAAGGAATTTTTTGGATGATGGGTCAGGTTTTCCATATTGTTGCATGTGGAATGACTTGATGAGGACTAGATGGGATGACAAGGGATCTTTAGACCATTGACAAGGGAAACCAAGATGGGTGATAGGTATAAAAGGACAATGGATGGCTTCTGTAAAAGATAGGAGACATGAGGACTATTATCATATAGTTGTCAAGGACAATGTCACATGAGGCTATGATGGTAATGACATGATATGGAATAGGGTATGACCAAAGGATAAACATGTCAAAAATTTTCCTAAAGCATGATTTGTGTTTTTGCCCCAATCTTTGTCAAGATCAAAATAGGTCGAAAAATGGATGGACATGATAAGGTTTAGATGGGTAGATGGAAATGTCATAAGAAATGTCATGTGAAGGGAATGGGAGATGAGATGACTTGCCCCCAAGTGTAATGGTCCACATAGATGATTTATTCTACACATGACGCCTATTTTCCAGGTTTTCATCATGGTACTTATCCAGAGCGCCATAAGAATGGTTTTCACTATTGGACGGAATTTTTCTCTTTACTATTTTTGTCTTTTTTGTCTTTTTCAAATTTTTTGTATTTTCAATTTTTTGCCAAATAGCCTTGATTATTTAGATGACCACTGACTATGTTGAAGCCTTTGATAGTGCCGATGTAGAGACTGGTGCCATGACATGCCAATAATGACCTTTATGAAGTAGTTGCCTTGTCAAGATGATAGCACTTGCATACAGCTGATTGATGTCATTTTGATCCTTGTTGATACTAGAGTTGGCCTTATCCAAATATGCACATCATGATAGAGTGCCATGAGAGTCCTTATGATAAAGAGTTGCTGCCAAGATTCGATGGATTTGTGACATGGGATGTTTGGATTTTAAGGAGGATGTAGGATTATGACGGATGATGGTGGACGTGGACAGGCTGGTTGGATGTTTGGATGTATTGGTTTTTATTCTCCAAACTTTAGGTGTCGGGTTAAGATGTTGTTTGGAACCAACATTTCTCTATGTCTTTCTTGATGACCATTTTGATAGAGGTGGACATGTATTATATGTGGGAGTCCTCTTGTGTTGTGGCTCCACATTTTGATTGACTTTTGGATTTGGCATATTTTCTTTGCCTGATTCATTCTTTTCTTGACTTGACCCATTTTGTTTTGGGATCCACTTTAGCTTTATTTGTCCACTTGTATTGTTGATTGATTCCATGGCCTTTGACATGTGATTTTGAACTTTGGATTTGTAATACTTTTGTTGGTTCCAAATGGAATGTTTATTCATGATGGAATGATGGTTTGGGGTGTGGAGGGAAGGAGTGTTGGCAACAACCTTATGACAAGGACTACTCATGACATCCATTTTGATGTTTGTATTAGATAAAGTTGCCCCCAATATCGAGGAGGGACCACTAACACCGTTTGATTTTCCAACTGATGAATAGCCAAGACCTTCATGTCTATAATTTGCATGTACTTGAACTGGTTCAATAATGCCTTTCTCATGTAAGCCTAGTCCTTTGCCTTGATAATGCATGTTTTGACAGATTTTTTTGGCGATGGGATACTTGTCATTGTGGAAGCAAGATGCTAACCCATCTTTATTGTGGAAATTAATGCTTGAAATCTTCTCCTCTGTAAGAAAGCCTACTCTGAAAAAGATAGATGATCCTAATTGATAGGATGTTGTAGCATCACTGACATGTTGGACAAATTTTTGACTGACATCTTCGGTTTGATTTTCTGACATATCAGATTCTAATGATTCTACTGGTGCTTCAAAGTTGATTTCAAAAACGTCTTCATGGTCATGGTCATAGAGCCCACTGAATTCAGTTATAGCTTGATCATTTCCAAATATGTCCATGCTAGGAGACTCTTGTTCTAGTGGTATATCATCTATATGTCCCGTGGAGGCAAGTGTCTCACTTTTGGAAGTGTCAATACTTGAAGTTTGGATGGAATTGTCTTCAAGTGTTTCATCATGAATGGCATATAGGTCAAGGAGTGGATCATTTTGGACTTCTTCAAAAGTAGTGTCTTGATCAAAGATGGGTTCCTTTTGAATGTCATGATCAAAAATAGGGTCTTGACCAAGGATAGGTTCATCTTGAATGACATGGTTGGGGATAGACTCTTGACCAAAGATAGGTGTCTTTGGTATGCCATTATTGTCTAGGAGGACTTCTTGAATGGAGGTAAAGATGGGGTCATGGAATGGACCACTTTGATTTTGACATGACGGTAATGTTATGATATTGCGCTTTGGACTTTCCTCTTGACATGTATCCTCAAGTGTATGCAAGGAGATGGGACTTTGGAGACCATGACTAGATGTGTTTTCATGACCCAATGGAGTGTCTTGAAATGGATTGGTGTGTAATGGACTAGGATATGACGTGGAGGTTTGGAAAGGATTAGTGGATGAAGGACTAGAATGAGATGAAGGATTAGAATAGGACATGGATGCATGACAAGGATATGACGTGGATGGAGGATTAGAATATGACGTGGATGGAGGATTAGGATATGATGTGAATGAAGGACTAGGATATGATGCAAATGAAGGAATAGGATATGGCGTGGATAGTTGGTTTGGATTGATGGATGGTTGATTTCCCCTGTCAAAGTTAGGGTGGGTATGACCAATGGACATTTTTTGTGACTTAGTGTCATGGATGGTGTTAGGGGACCCTTGATAGTAGATGGATAGAGGACTAGGACTCTTGGATTGTTGGTAAGATGGATAGATGGATGGAGGGCTAGAGGTTGTAAATTTGGACTTGGATTGGAGGTATAGTGTTTTGAATTCCCTAGCAAGTTGTGCTTGACCATTACTAATGAATTGGCATTCAGTTTGACTAGCAAGCATGTCATAGTGACTTGAAGACATGATGGTGGATGAAATGAGACTAAGGCTATCCAAAGTGATAATGCAAAGTGATAAAAGGGAATGCCTTATGTTAAATGATCTTTAGGAAAGGTTTTCTAACCACTCAAATTTTGGCCAATGTCTCAATTTGGATTGTCAAAGGACTAGTTTGAAGGACAAGATGATAAAATGACAAAGTGAGATTTCCACACTAGACTTATGAGTTGGAAGTAGCTCACCAAAGGACAATGACTAAGGATTGATTTGTGTGACTTTTTCCAATGATAATTTAATTTTTGAAACAATGGTTTGACAAAGAAAGGAATTTTTTCCTATCCCAAAGTGTGAAAAATTGAGGACTTGATTTGACAAATGTAGTTCATGATGGCAAATGAGTTGCAGAAAGTGATTTGACAAAATTTTAGGCTGATTGCAAATATTTGTTATAGTTGGCAAAGTTGTTTCAGATTTTGGAAAATTTGATGTTTATTTGTTTGAAAACAATTAGCAAATACATGGTGTTGTAAAAATGATGAAAATCAACCTCATAGAAGTCATTTTACAAAAATCCTATGGCTGTAAGGGCAGTATTCTTTTGGATCCCACTAACCGCATATCCTTAGTGGATGAATTCAGAAGTTTGGCCCCACAGGCTCCCCCTTACAGTGCACTCACTTCTCAGGGAAACCAAGCTTCCAACCTCCATGAAACTCCCATGGCAGATTGATCATCTCTACTAAGAATTGCGCAGGTGCGGGTGTCATCACAACTGTCGTTGTTGTACCAAAGAATAGAAGGATTTTGGCTTGCTAAAACAAAGGATTTAATTCAGACATCTGTTCGAGTGGTTATACATGGGGCCAAGATTAAGCTCCGTTATGGAGGCACTCCAGCCTGAAGAGGTTAAGCTCAACAGGGTTTTAGGGAGTACTACTTGGTCCGTATAACATATCTACACTTGTAATCCTATGTTTTTCCTTAGGATTCACATTTATATACTGGTCGGAAGTAGCTCGGCTAAAGAACTTCATTGCCGGTTTGAGTTGCTTTGGGGTGAGTACTTTTTCCCACCAAAGCAGGCCCAATGTTCTAAGGTTCAACAAAAGCAAATTATAATATTCATAGTTCAATCGATCCTTGTTTAAAAACAAGAAGTGAAAACATGAATATCCTAACTCACACTCGCATGGTGTTCATTTTAAGCCCAAATCGAAATGTGTTGACAAACATAAAAAAAAAAAAACATGGAGTTCATTTTAACCGTTTGTAGTATTTGTCAAAACATGGGGTTCATTTTAACTATTTGTAGTGTGAGCTAACTAAAAGTTCATTTTAACCCAATGCTATGAAGATGCAGATTCATTTTAAGCCAATGAGTTGTAATGCAAGTTGTGTTCTTTTTATCCCAATGAGTATGCATGCATGTTTATTTTAACCCATGAATGTAAAATGCAAGTTTGTCTAAGATTTATAAAATGAACAAGTAAAAATCGTTAGACTCCTTGCCACAAGCTGCAAACAAAAAATTAGTAACCCAAAATCTTTAAGCTACTAAACAGAGAAAGAGTGTTTCCCTAACCCTATTTGACCTAGTGCAAGCCCAATTCCTAGAGTCAATAATAGTTTCTCTTACACCCAGGATCGCACAAGTGCGCAAGGGGAGAGGATACTTCTATTATTGATCACCAATATTAGAGGGTTAGCTAGTCAAAATAAATCTAATATTTGGAACTAATTTTTGAATCAAAAGTAAAAACACAAAAAATAGACCCTTAGTGAAATTTAGAGAACTTTCCAGAAATGTAAAGAAATCTGAAAAATTCATTGTTTTGCATCCAAAATTATTTTTTTTATGAAAAATCATAAAAAAATTATTAAAATTTCAAAACAAGTCCAAAAAATATGATTTTTTAATTGAAGGTGCCTGCCATCATTCCAAACCTGAAAAAAACATTTTGTGAATAGATCTACAAAATCTTGTGAGATATAAGTCAATCTTTGTAAAACACTAATTGTTAAAGATCTATTTTTTGTCAAATAATTTTGTAGGAAAATTAAAAACATAAAAAAAAAACCCTTATTGAAATTATGAGAGCTTTCTAAAAATGTAAATAAATCCAAAACATTCACTAATTTTCTCTCAAAATTTATTTTTCATGAAAATAACAAAGAAAATTATTAAAAATTAAAAACAGCTCCAAAAAATTTGATTTTTGGAGTGGAAGCTCTTGATAGTGTTATCAACTTGCAAAAATAATTTTGTCAAAAACTATGTAGCCGTTTGAGAGATATAGTCGAATCTTTGAAAACTAGGGTTTTGTCCCCAAAATGCTGCAAAACCTGCAACAAAAAGCCAACAAAACCTACAACAAAAAAGATCCAACTCCAAAATTCTTCAAAAGTTGTCAAAATATGTCAGGTTCACCAATATAACAATGGAAAATTTCTAGTTTTAGCAAATGTACTATTTAGAAATATAAAACCCATAGTTGGTAATGGAGTGCAAAGGAACAGATGAACAATCTTATAGATTGTCTTCATCCTCCATGACTAACCTCCATTACACCTTCTTAATTTTCTGAATATGATTTGTTTGCCCTCAGATTTGTGAAGAGCAAGCCAATAGAAATGACAAGCCCTAAGCAAATATTGAAGGATTTTAAATGACCTAGATGCAAACTATGCCCTACTGCAAATAGTAAACATCTACAATTTCTAAGTTAATATCAAATGAAAACCTAGATATGCTATGGTAAACATGCTGAAATGATAAACTATGAAAATTGCAAGCTAATCAAAACATGAAAGTGTAAGATGTGTGATAAGAAATCTCTAAAATATGACAATGCAAGATAACAAAACATGAAAATGCAAGATGTCCAAAATGAGCGCAAAATTGCTCTTTTATAGAAGAGGTAAATTTTGTGTGAATGGCCAAGATTGAAAGTTAGTAAATGCCCTAGAATCAATGGACGAGATTCAATAAAGTAACCCACAATTAGGGTCAGGGCAACATTAGGTCAAATTCGAAATGAAGGGTCAAGATTGCTTCTTTAGAGAATCAAATCAATGGCTGACAATGCATGTGACAAAAGATTCTGGGCACGGAAAATAGAGTCGTTGGGGAATTAAATAATTTATTTAAAATTATTTAAATCAAGAGGGAATGTTGACTTTTCGAATTAAAAACTATTTTAATTCAAAAGTGTGGGGTCATGTGAGTTCTCAATCTAGAAATTTTATCAATTGTACTGCTAGCACTACCATCACCAGATGCCTCTTCATCAGAAGATAATAGTTTTGTATCTTGCAATCCCATGTTATACTCATCAAGAACTTTTTCGGCTTCCTCTGCTTCCAAATTCCTATTCAAGTCATCATACAGATAGGGTATGTGATTGTATCCTCCCAAGTTAATTTTTTTTTTTGGCAAAATCAATATACCCTTCTGGATCAAATCCTTTTCGTAGTGGAGCCTTCTTCATGTTGTATTGCAACAATTTGTTTAGAACCATGTCATATCCATCCCTTGCTAATACAGTGAAATCAATGAAGCATAATGTACTAGGCATAAATGCCTTCTTTCTGAAAGAACTCATATTCATAACATCTGAAAAGTCCAATTGCCTAGCAATCTCCAAATATGCAATCCTATCAGGCACCGTCCTGGGCAGAATGAAGGGTCCATCTTCAAATCCATATACTCTTATCATGGTCACATCTTCTAGATAGTACCAATCTCCCCAATTGTGGTTGACAGGTCCATTGAAATCCTTAGGCCTTAAAAAGCTTTTTATTTCGTCAGATAATGAGTATTCACAATGATGATTGTAAAGTTTGTATAGTTTTTTCACAAAAATCTCTTCAAAATGTAGATAACAAGAATTAGCAAATCTACAATCCCTGGTGGCAGTCCAGATTTGTACTAGTAATAAGCTTCCTTCCTTATCAAATTGTACAGCCCTCAGTTTTTTAGGCCATATCTACAATTCTTGTCCATAATAAAGTATCATATGCATTAGGATTGAATAATCATCCAAGTGCAAGATAGGAGTTCCACTTTTTAATGCTATTAGTCCTTAATCAAGTACTTTAAAGATGTGTGAAGCATAATAAAAAAACCTTGAATTGTGACATTGGATGTCCGCTTCAATTACCATGGGTACAATTGGTATGTGCTCAGGCGCCTCCATTCCCAACACTTGACACACTAAAAAATATGTGTACCTCATGTAGGGTTCAAACAAATCAACATGGAATGGGGGACAATCACTTTGATTAAGTGGAACTGAAACACCATCTTTCTTAGACCTGTGTAGTGGAAACCTCCAACCCTTGTATAACGTATCCATCCTCCAAAATTCCTTTTCCACCTCTTCAGGTACAATTTTTTCACCACACACTTCCTCTAGGTTAAAAACCTCACAGATGGTAGCTTCAGATACATGTATAAATAGTTTACCTGATGGGTCACAAATAGATTTTTAATTTGGATTATAATTGGGAACTAGCATTTTCACCAATTCTACATTTACAAATACATTGGGGTAGACTAGTTTCCCTAGGTTTAACTTCCAAGGATTGCACATTGGTTCGTATTGGTTCCTTCGTTGGTAATGAAAAATAAACCTCATATCCCCTAATTGGGGTCCATATGTCTCGTATATGCTTGCATTTATCCTCTAACTTTTCCACTTCTCCCTAAGTTGTGCAGATCACCTGGCCTTAGGTCCTAAGCTTGGAAATTGATCAATTAAGTCCTGGTTTAACTTCCTCTCAACTACCCCCGGTTCCTTCTCTGCTTCAATTTTTTTCTTTTTTCCTCTAGGGTTTTTACACTCACTCTGTTTCCTACCTTTTGCTTTTCCTGAGCTAGTGCTTTGCATTTTTATGAATCACAAAACCAGAAAATTAATTGTAGGGAACTTACAAGTTTATTTAGAATTCTTTGATTGCAAGATCCTTTGACCCTTCGTCCGTTCATCTTTTGCTAACTTTATAAAATTTGCCTTCAGTTTCTTTTCTCAATTCAAGAAATCATCGAAACGTTTGGTAGTAATACTGCCATTAATGTCCTAGCTTTGAAGACGAGCGTAGCTGATATTCGAATTTACCCACTCTCACATCAAATGTTCTATCAGCAAGACAATTTAAACTTTGGGTGATCCTTTTATTCAGGCTTGACTAACATTCATTAAACAATTTTTTTGTCGGGGAGACATTACACCGATATCACATAATCTATCCATCTGATTCATATAAAATTCACCAAGATTGACCCTGATGAATATCTTGATCTGTTTGTGTCTTCATCAGCAAGACATGGTATATCACTAAGACATTCAATAATTTTTCCAATGTTATAAGTCTCCCCAATGATTATTCCTTCGATCTCAAGTATGTCGCCAAGAATCCTTTTGATGTAATCTTATCAGCGTGACATAGTGGTTCAGGAGGACATTTTGAACTCATTCTGATAGCGTTTTTCTTGGCGATAGTATGTTTCTTTGTTTTGTTGAAAACACAAGATGAGTGTTTCTGTGATCGAGACAAATGCACTCGGCCTAACTCAGGGAGCTTACTCCGACGGCATTGGTCTGGCTGATACAACTCCTTGTGCTTTGATCAGTGAGACAAGACAGGTTACTTGCCGATGGAACTTCATCAGTGAGACCTATATGCTTGGTATGAAATTTTCATTTCACCCTGATGGAACTTGTCTTGTCGATGATATGGGTTATTTGAATACTAGATTTTGGAGGTTTTCATGATATCAAATGGTCAAGAATGTTGTGATCATATGTGATCAGTATAGAATTTTGTGTGTTGTCACTTGTAATTAATCTATTTGATTATTTTGAATCTTTTTAGTTTTTGGATATCATCATAATTAACAAATTTAAAACTTATCAACTTCAAATATTTTATATTTTTAAAATTAGAATTTAGTTTAATTTTACAATATAAAAAATTTTGTATGTAAAAATGAAAAAAAAAATACAATATAAAGAATACTTTTAAATTTAAATTTTAGTATTTGATTGTTGAATTATTTAAAAAGGAACATGTACTTCTATTTAATATTTAATTCATTTATATTATATAATCATTATAATTTAATTAATTATGAATTTAATAATTAAATAATAAATATTCTATGAATTTTAGAAAGTAGAATTTAGCTTAATTTTAAAATAAAATTTAAGTTTTGCAAATATTGTGTTGATTTGATTATTCATTTGCTTTATGATTGATTATTCAAATCAAGAATAATGCAATTCAACTAAAAAATATAAAAATAAGCATATAAAAAAATTTATGATTTTTTGAAGTTAGAATTTAATATGATTTTAGAAAATGAAATCACTTGGATGCAAAGAAATAATTTTTTTTTCTTTTATATATATTTTTATTTCTGAATTTATTCTCAAATTATAATTAATTATTTGTTGAATTATTTTGAAAATAATATTTAGTTCTATTTAATTATAACGCTAATAGTACTTAATTTCACATACAAATAAAAATATATACTAACTTTTCTTTGTTTAATATATTTATCAATGATGTAAAATTTATAAATTAATATCAAGAAATAAATAACCTTAACCCCAAGATTTATACTAGAACTCTAATTGAACCCTAAACCTAACCCTAATTCAACCATAATCCTACGATCTAATTACAGTTAGGGTTAGAGTGAGAATTTAACTATGGTTGGTATTAGGGTCAGAATTAGGGTTAGGGTTAGGATTCAATTATGATTATAGTTAGGCTCAAATTTATAAGCTAATATTAAGATATTCACAACTCTAACCCTAACCTAACCTTAATCTCCATCCTAGAATGCTAATTAAACCCTAATTGAACTGTAACAATAAAGTTCAATGAGAGTTAGGGTTAGGGTTTAAGTAGGTTTATGGTTGGAATTAGGGTTTAGTTACCTGGTTAGGGATAACATTGAATCAATGTTATGATTAGGGTCATGTTCAAGTTATAGGTAGGGTTTAGTTAGGCTTATTTTGGTTAATCTTAGAATTGGGGTTTAACTAGAATGCTAATTGAACCCTAATTTAACCCCAACAATAAGGTTCAATTAGGCTTATGGTCGGAATTAGGGTTCAATTAGGGTTAGGGTTAGCATTCAATTAGTGTTATGATTAAAATCAAGTTCAAGTTACAATTAGGGTTCAATTAGGCTTATTCTAGTTAAGTTTACAATTAAGGTCTAATTAGAGTTAGGTTTATGGTTCAAATAAGGTTCAATTAAGATTTAATTAGGATTATTATTACAATTTAATTAGGGTTAGGGTTAATGTTAAGTTAGGATTAAAATTATTAATCCAGAATAAAACTTGGAGCTAAGGTTAGGGATATGGTTCAATAAAGGGTAGGGTACAATAAGGGTATAATAGTATTGGTTACTTTTTAATTCATGACCATGCTAGATGCCAATTTGGTTTGAAAGGCCCCTTGTTGAAGCCCACACAATATTTATTTATATATACCTTATATATTGTTTAGATTTTTTTTCATTGTGTTTGACCTCATCAGAATGCTTCAGAGTAAAGTACACCTTGCAAATCCACCTACACCTAGAGAACCATTCAATCTCTCAAAATTTGACTGTTATTCTAGAATGATTATCAAATTGGAATAGTCAAATTGGATATATCCAAAGCCTTTGATAAGTTGACTTGGTAACTTCTATACTACATATACCTGTTGTGAACTTCAACCAAGGGAGTACTAATTACATAATGAATTGTATTCTTTTTCAATTTGATTAATCATCCCCCATAGGTTCTTCTTCACCAAGTAGGGGATTAAGTTAAAGAGACCCATTATAATGTATTTTTTCCATCAAAATGGCAAAGGCCCTTAGTACAAAACTTATACTAGCCAGTATGTTACAAAAATTTACATGACTGTCAATTCTAGCAGCACAAGCCAGTACATACAGTTTGCAGATGTTACCTAACTTACAAGATAGACGAGTTTCTGGAGGAGATTCAAATAAAGAAAAAATTTCAGTTTATTCAAATGCCCAGTGTGGAGTATCTGGAATTTATTTTTAATTTTGAATATGATATTGACATATATCATTGAACTAAGATTGATAATATTGTTTTGATTCATTAGCAATAATTATTGGATCTATGTGTAAAATATGGAGATTTGTATTTGACTACAAAGAGTTATCTCTTGTGATTTATCAACAAATTATTATTTTTGTTTGTGGGCTTCTTACATAAAAGAACATATTTATGTATTTCTTGCAGAGTGTATTCCAATTGATCATAACAAAAAAACTTCCATTACTCTATGCATATGGGTTCAATTGAGGTTTCTGATGTTTCATCAAGGCCTTTTTCAATACACTTCACATTATAATTTTTGAGGCTTATAAATGAGTTATCTTGTAAGACCCCGTCTGGCATGTGACTAATACAACCCTAAATTGTTATATATTCCTCATAAATAGATGGTTAGATATATTGCAAGTGACAAATAAGGTGAGTGTCTAGCAGTAACATTGTAGTTAATTTCATTTTATGTTATATCATCATTATTTTACTTAATGAAGATGCATATGCATGTGAATTATTGAATAAGATTTGAATGAAATTATAAGATGAATTTGAAATAAGATAATTGTTGTGTCATATTGCATTGGATGAGTAATTAGCTATGTAAATGATTCGTGAATGAAGTTAAAAGGATTTCGTTTATAATTAATGTGGTTTATTATTATGGTCTAACTATGCTTAATTGTGTTGTGCAGGAAATTAAGTGAGTCGATGTGGGATTAACATTAAAGGCCGAGAATCGAATATGCAAATAGGAGGATGCATAAATATTAGAATCAAATCAAATACACCTTTGGGAAGTTCTAAGTGTAGCCCTATTTGACTTAGAAGGGTTTGAGGTTTTATTATTGATTAGGTGACTATGTTTGAGTAGAATCCATGATGTGAATTTGGTTGGGGTTGGAACCCTTGGTTAGGACAAAAATTTGTATGGATTCTTGTGTGGGTTTTTAAAAAGGATTATTGAGTCAATTTTCTTGGTTTTTGAACAAGAATAGACTCCTAGGACCTATACCTATGGGTTTGGAACCTTTTTGCCATGTGAACTTGTCCTTGGAGTGTGAAAAGACCCCTCAAAATTCCACATTCATGAATGTGACGAATTCAAAAAGTGTTGGGGCTTGGGGAAGAGTGACTTGTCACTCTCAACCTCCTACTCCCTAAAAGTTCTTGGAATTGGCACAAGACTCACACATGTGTGAGAACTTGTGGGAAAGAATGTAGGTTTGGAAGATTCCTATATACCTCAAGAAGATGGAAGATTCGGGCATTGCCCACTTCTCCTCTTGGAGAACTTGAGTGAAGATGGTAGAAAGAATGAGAAAAGGAGAGGAGTCCATCTCTTTGGAAGATAGTGAAGGAGATGGCTTGGTTTGAGACGAAAGATGGATGCAAGATTTCAATCCCTTCATCTAAAGGAAAAGATAAGTTCTTCCCTTTCCATTTGCCTTGTTTCTTGGTTGTAAGGAGATGACCTATTGTATGGATTATGTTTGGAAACAAAAAGTAGAGAACCTAGATTAATGTAAATTGTGCTATGTTAGTTTTTGTTCGTTTGTAAAAATGAGAAAAGACTCCACTAATCATTGTGGGTCTAAAAGAATTCCTTGCTCAGGGGTATGGCTAGAGCCCACGAGGCTTCATGATGCCATTACGGTAGGGTGGAGAGCAAGACCTTGTTCATGGGTGTGTAAGTTTTTTGTTCCTCAAATATAGTGGTAATATTGTATGTTTTAAAAAGATAAATTTCCTATTGTTCAATGTAGAAATGGATAGAGCAAGTCCTTGATCACTATATGTTGTTCATCTTAATTTTTTTAAAATAAATTGCTTGTAATAAGAAGATTTTTTAGTAAGATTTAATATGTTTATGCAATGGTGTAGAGTGTGTGATTTATGAGCTCCACAAGGCCTTGGAAAGACCTCCTATGTTTCAAGCGTAGGCTGATCTATTAGAGAAACTTGTAATTTTAGAGGCACAACTTTACTTCTGGTTGAGTAAGAATATATATATACAACAGAAATGCTATCAATGTAAAGTTATTCTTAAGGATTGTGTTAGAATGTTACAAAGAGCTATGTATAGTGATGCTTAAAAAGAAAGATATTTTATTGCTAGCTAAATGATCTGGTCGTGGTTGATATAGAAGTAATAATGGGTGATTCATGTTCATATAAGATTACAAGGCTAAATAGAAACCACCATTTCATCGTCACAGTGGAGTCCCAGATGAGATAAATCACTGCTTCTGTTTATCTCTAACTTTTGAACAATACAATACAAATAGCTAAAATAGCTTTAATGTAATAACAAACATCAGATTTGAGGTAAAGCCATGGGGGGCTTCCCTTGTGAGCTGGCAGTAATTTTAATGACAAGAAAAAAAAGATATATATATAAAAACTGCAGTCTATCAATAAGTAAGGTCAGATGCTTCATGCCATTCACATTTAACACGAATCATTCAAGACTAATAGTAAGAGTTTAAAAATACAGATTCTAGGATTTCTAGTCATTGATAGACTTAGACCTAAGTGGCTCCTGCATAAATGGGAGACCAAGTAAATCCAAAGATATGGTCACAAAATTGTCCTCTGCAGCAAACTCTTGGAATTCTAGAACCCATAGCCTTCAGGAAATTTTAGCGCTAATGATATGGCCAAGGGTTTCCATATGATCGGCCTCTTGGTAATCTTAATTTCACCCTCCAATTAAGATACAGAGCAATGCTCAGTCAACCCTCTGTATTCTGGTTCATCGCTCTGAGCCACTTAGTCACCTTGCGTATGATATGGTGGAATTGGGGGTAACAAAATGTTTTCTCCCCTCCTTTTTTTTATACTTCATGCATTTCCAGTTGTTAGCTGATTTAAACCTTCCACTGCAAGTACTTGGACACGAGTTCTTCGTCCCCTCTCTGGAGCTTTTCGGTTGGAGGTTTCTATGGAATGCTTCTGCATAGAGACTAATAGCAGTGGCATGATTGGAGGAAGTTTTGTAGAGAGGAGGGTGAAATTCAGATCTATGTCTCTCTCCTCGCTTCCCTTAATGTCAGGCCTATTCTGGTCAGCGTAAAATAATCTCAAAGAAATTATTATATGACCATCATCGTTAACGCTAAAGGAAATAAAAATAAAATAAAATAAAATAATAATATTATTGACCAAAACCCAACTACTTAATAAAGGTGAAGATATGACTTGCTCCTCCACAAACAACATATCTTGTATCACTATGTGTCAGTGAAATAAATGAGCTTCTAATCAATCTTTTAGGGGCGGTGTATAGGCTAAGCCACAATTATGAGATGAGGCAGGCCAAAAATCTTGCCTGTCAAAATAATTATTCTTTACCCGCCAATGCCAAAAAGTCACTAGTTGATAGCCATGCTCTGTGGGAATCACTATTAGCGTGTCCTTTTGGAGTTACCATTAAATACTTATATGGAAATCTGTGTATGCCAGCAGAGGCCTTATGCTCAACTATTTCCATCGCTCCCTCTAAGCCTTCTGCCCAGTCACTGAAATTCTAGAGGTGAGTATGATAAAATAGAAAATATAGTGCCCCAAGATCAGGCATTACGATTAAGGTTAGGGATTTATTTCTTGGAAATGTATTTTTTTGCTGCAACCGTCGATCTAACCCAACCGTAGGCATCTTCTGGCAGCGTGTATGAAAATGTTTTATTTACGCTCTAATTCAACTAATGTTGCCAGGAGATAATATTAGGATACAAAAATAATTCTATCGCTGGTGTTGTTGGTGTAATAATATTAATATTTAAGTTTGCCATCAATAGTAATGCAGTCATTAAAACTAACATAGTTTCCTTATTTACTTCTTGTTTCAAATTCATTATATAAGAGTTTAATGACGGTAAAATCTACGGAAGAAAAGTGATAACATTATTATCAATATCCTTAGATACATTGTAATTTATATTAGATAGTGAAATCTCTAAGTGGAAAGTTATTACTGTTTGGAATTCAGGAAATAATGACTGAATAAAATTAACATTATTACCAAGAAACTGTGCTACCAATGTCGCCAGTATAATATAAACACATTAAAAATCAAGAATTGCAATATTAAAAGGATATGGTAGAATTATTAATAAGCATATGATTAATTATTAAGAATTATTTTAATTCTTGTTTCTGTTTATGTCCAATTCAGAATAATTAGTGATGGGATTATTAATAATTGAATGAATAATTTAAGATTTAATGGAGGGTATATAAACTAAGTTAAGAAAACAAAAATAATATCATAATTATGTTACTATTTCAAGAAAAAACCAAGAAAAAGAAATGAATAGCCACATTAATATGACTGTTAAGATTATTATCATTATGTCTATATATATATATATATATTTTGAAGCAAGAGTATTGCTGGAAAAAAAAAAACGAAGGAAAAAGAAAGTTAATATCACAAGAAAAAGTTAATATTATTTTAAAAGAAAAATAAGGTTAATATTACGCGCAGTAATAATTATGGTAGTAAATAAGATTAGTTATTTTACTGCGAGATTGGTTTTAATAAAATTCAATAATGTTGCCTTCATTTAATTGGTGGCTAAATACTAATATGGCTGCATAAATAATACTTATATTAAGTCAAAATAAGAGTTAATATATGTGTCAATTAAGTGACTTTTTAAGTGAATATGAGTAATATGAAATCACAACTTAAGTGAATGTGAGCAATATGAAGAGAAACCTTGAGATCTTTATCACGTGGAAGTAAAAATAAAGTGTAATAAATAAATAAATAAAAACTATTGGAATTCAAAGAGAGAGTAGTAATTACACAAAGGTTATCCTTGACCATGTAAGACTACTCAGAATTAGAGTGACATTTAAACATGAGTAAATGAGTGGATAGGAAAAATAGATGGTATCAATAATTGTAATAGTAGTAAGTATGGATACGTAAAGGGGATTCACATAAGAGGATGAAATTAAAATATTTGAATATGGAATTTGAAATATTTATGATTGTAGATGAATAAAAAAATATATATATACTAAAAATATTAAATAAGGAAAGTAAGCTGACATTACGGTAGTAGTTGGTTAATAGCAATAATATGTATTGAATTTAATAATAGTGATATACTTAATATGAATTGAGATCGTACTATGAAACGATCACAAATTTAAATGGTTATAGCTTGATTCTATTTTATATTAACTATGTATAAGGGTATATATGTATAGCATGTCACCTTTTTGGAACTTGGTCAAACATTGACATCTAGTTCAAAAAAAAATTGTTGGATTTTTCTCGTATAAAATTCTAGGCATGACACTTGGTATCAGAGCCCTAGGTTGCAACTCTAGGGAACTCCGGGAATAAATTGGGCATCAAGTGTTGGGTGTGTGCAAGAAAATGTGTAAACTACTTTATATTAGCCAAAATAAGATGATGATAAGCAAAGTTTTTTAGGGAATTTCATGGTGTAGTAGACGAGAACTTATTTAGAATTATGGGGCCCAAATAAAAAGGTGTAGAGTAATAAATTATAATGAGTGACCATTGTAGATGGGTCAAGCAACTAATTAATGAATGGAATCTAACTTTTAGAAGAAATACGATCTAATCAAGGTGAATGACTTGAGTCACAAATTAGCCTAGTTAATAGGAGTTATGGCATTAATCCGACCTTTTGATATTAAATTCTCTTAAACATTAGGAAGGGTATAATGGAGCTTCTGAAGTATGGTCTTTTTATATAAAAGGTGTGAATAGTGTAATAGGATGTCACGAGGTGTATTATTAAAATGTCTTATTTCTTGACTTCTTAAGGCCAAAATTCTTATGGAAACTTCTTTAAGTTATGAGTGTTTTAGAAGAAACATATTTTCTTATGGAAACCTTGGTATAAAAATAAATAAATAAATCGGAACACCATAACTATATTTTGGAAACATGTATCTAGTCAAAAGGAAGGAATTATATTGACCATGAAAAGTATTATTAAGGTAATGGTTGTGATTAAATGAGTTCAAATCCCTTAACCCTTAAATTGATTAAATCAAAGTTGATAGCATGAGTTCAATAATGGAAAACCTCTTGACCTTAGGTGAAATTTGAGCACCCAATACATTTTGGATTAAAATATTTGTCAAAGGTTAAAATTAAACCTTTAAGGGTGTACATTGTTGGGCCTATGTTTAAGGACTTGTTCACAGATTGGTATTAATACACTCTTGAATTAGTATTTGGTATGCCTTGGACCATGGTATTTCTAGGCCTCATCCTATTAGCCAAACTTTTTGTTGGACATATAAGTGTATAAGAGTTAATCTTGTGAAGCAACAAAAAATCCACTTTATGGTTGGAAGGATAAATTTCATGTATGATGGCATGAACTAAGGCTCAAAGCCTTGCAATGCATAGTAAATCCAATTTTAAAAAGTGGTCAAAACCATATTTTACCTTGAATTAAATCCTGAAATTTTAAGTTACTTAAACACTTTTTCAAGTAAACGATGACCTAGTAAACTTAATGTAAATATAACAACTACCAACCTCTTATTTCCAATTGTTTAAAGATTAAATAGTAAACGAAACAACGTGATTTATATGACTCAAGTCAAAGGTAAAGGCATAGAAGGATACAATTAAGATAAGATTTTTAAAGACCAACAAATATTATGTTTAAATCACCCCCCTTATAATAATTAAACATAAGAATATTTGTAAAGAGATCATTTCAAAATAAGAATTTGGAGTTAAAACATTGTCTATAACTCATGCAATTACTACTACCTTACAAATGAGTTAAGAACTAAAGACTTGTTGCTGGCCAAATAAGAAAAGATGCATGTCATATATAGGAAGTAATAACACACTCAATTACGTGTTGACCTTGAAGGTTGTGTGCATGCCATAAGGATTGAATAATCAATTGTATGAAGTTATAAATTTAGTAATCAATTATGTGTGGCTCATGGTGTATTATGTGATAGGAAGGTTAAAATATATAAATAAGAGACACTAAAGTAGAATTGTAAAGCTTCCAACTAATGTTGTGTATTCTATTCCATTGGCTATATTTACTCTTTGATGGAAGAACATTTACACCCAAATGTAAAGGAGAAACTTCAAAGTAGGTACAACTTTCAAGACTTTTACTCATTGTGCATCTTATGAGGTTAGATGGAACTATGATTGTAAAAATGATGATTATGATAATACGATTGAATGGTTCAACCTTAGATAGCAGAATGCAAGATTTATAAAAGATAGTAAGAAGTTGTGAGAACTACTATTCCATGATTTTCCACGTGTTTTATGCATTGAGTTTGTTTCCTTGTCTCATATTATGATGTTTCAAATGAAAATGATCGACTATCCTCCTCATTAAGTAGGAGACTTCCTTTAGCATGTGCGAAAAAAAACATAGTGGGATTACCCGTATGGACATAACAAACATAGTTTAATAAAGGAGAAAGAATGATATGGATAACTATATAAAACCAATCTTGATTTTAAAAGTGATACCAAGCACTAACTTAGTAAGATGGGAAGTGTGGTGTACCATATATTGTTAAATTCTAGGAAAATGGATTAATATACATAAGGTACATTTGTGCATCATCTAGTGATTTCTTTTACATATGCAAAGTGAGTAGATATTTATAAAATTAAGAAGCAAAGTGAATATTGTTTAAAGAAGATGGAGTGTATGTAAGTGAATTGATTTTGTTCTACAATATGGTGAATTTCATAAAGTGTATTATGTTATGATGTGTGAAGTGAAAACCAGTAAATGTGTTGTGCCCCAAGTATGAGATACAGGATATCCAACTTGGGATAAGGGTGGTGGACGTCTAGTACGATCCCCTATGTGTACCCTTTGTGATGTCCTTTATGTAAGCTAGCTAGTTGTGAGTTTACGAAAATGTGTTAAGTGTGTAAGTGTGTCTATTTAATGAAATGTGATGTATTCCTTTGTGTTAGTCTTATTGTATGTTAAATGTGTACCCCTAGTGTATTGTTCCCCCTTTATGGGAGTGAGATGCCGACTAGTGTAAATAGGGGTTGAGAGGCACATGTTCACCCATCAAAAAATTATGAGCTCAGGGTGTTGTCCCTAATCCTGATAAAGGATCTATGATGAGACATTGTAATCCTCCCATGGACGTTGATTGTGGCCTACTCCCCCACATATGAGAGCTATAGTTGTTGGTTCATAGTGAAAGCCTCTTCCTTGATGTTTATAACCCGTGGGTAAAGGATGGAATTACATGGACCATATTGATAGGGATATTCACCCTATTTTATGATTACAGATTTTGGGTACTTCAATAATGCAAGACATTGATACTATGTAGAAACATCCACCATGATATTGCATGCTATCATATTTATGTGGTCAAAGACAACCTATTTTTCATATTAATATGGTCAAGGACCACAAGTTATTCATATTTATGTGGTCAGGGACCACCAGTTATTCATATTTATGTGGTCAGGGACCACCAGTTATTGCATGCTATAATACTTTTATGGTTGGAGAACCACCATTCCCCTCCTCCCCTTAGGTGGCTTTATCAAAGTCACATGGTGCTCATAATGTGAAAGTTTTATTGTTGAGATTTGAATTATTGGAAATTTATTAATTGATGTTTTATTTTATTATATGCCAGTAGTGTTATATTTTAGATTTATTTTATTGGGGCTATTTAGCCATTTGAAAGTTGTCGTAGTCCATTGCCTCAAGGACTTATTTAATTTTTATCTTTGAATTAAGTTTGGGATGTTGAAATGTAGCTACAACTAATCTTTATTTAGTTATTCTCTTGAACTTATAATTTTTTATTTATTGAAACGATGGTTCATGATTTTATGTTCTCGTTTTGAGGCTACTTGTTGTTTGATAACTACTGGAAAGTGTGGTGTAATGTGACTGTAAAAAAAAAAAGACTATTATATCCCAGGGGTTCCCTGGCAGGTTGTATAGGGGAGTAGATGCGCTAGGGAATTATCAATTATTTGAAAGCGGTTGTGAATGGGACTAGTATGGGACGGTCATTAAGCCATTCTTCCCCAATTTCTATGATTATTTATCTTGTACCTTCCTCTTGGAGGCTAACCCCCTTACACAAACAAGAGAAGCTACCTAGGAGATGTATGGAAGGGTCCTTAGAGAAGGGCCTTGATACCATCTTTCCTACTCACTATGATATGCAAGAATCTCCATCCTTGTAAACCCCATTATGTGAGCGGTGTGTTGTAAATTATGTGTTGTATGAGGACAGGCGCACCCAATTTGGAAGAGCATCCTTTGTATGAGGACAGGCGCACCCAATTGGGAAGAGCATCCTTGCTATTGTTGTGTGTACATGTGAAATATTCAAGTAAATGTGATGTGATGTGGAATACCTGTGAACTACGTGTGAATGATAGTAAAAAATGATACAAGTGAATATTGATTGAGACATGGTATGAGTGCCATGATTATAATGTAAACTGCTCTATTAAGAACATATTTGGACAAAAAGTGAAGTTGATAACTCTTGAGATATGCTCGAGATATTTCAGAATAGACATATTCTAACAGCATGAGTTCTATTCATGGAAATTAGGATTTTGAGATGTATTAAGGATGCTTATTTGTTGATATATTGTTGTAACTTAGTTGAACATGGTTGATTGGGTAACAAATTATGGTTGCATGAATGGCTGTTAACTATGTATTTTGTTTATATATTGTGAACATATGGGATAAGTTCTAGTTTTAATGGTTGGATGCTAAATTCATGAAAGTAATGTCTTTTGTGTCTTTTTTAGTCTACTCTTGTTGTCAATTTTGTGAAAATAGTTGTATATTTGATACCTTGTAAAGTTGAAGTGCCTACACTTTGTGCGCTTCCCTCTAACTAATTGTTTTGAAATCATTGATCATTGTTATTGTTGTTCTATTATTTATGCTAATGTACAGAGTTGTTGTGTGAAATTGTGTAAATAATTCTTTGACCCAATACGAAACAAAAAAAAGAAGCATGCCACTAATTTAATGTTCTAATTCTTTCATCACATAAGTTAAGTAATTAGTATGTTAATAGATTTATATGGGTTGATATAGTAAGATTATGTTTCCATACCTTGACGACTTCCAGGAGGAAGTCTAGGCTAAGGGGAGGGGGATGTAAGACCCTGTCTGGCATGTGACTAATACAACCCTAAATTGTTATATATTCCTCATAAATAGATGGTTAGATATATTACAAGTCAGAAATAAGGTGAGTGTCTAGTTCAGTCACATTGTAGTTAATTTCATTTTATGTTATATCATCATTATTTTACTTAATGAAGATGCATATGCATGTGAATTATTGAATAAGATTTGAATGAAATTATAAGATGGATTTGAAATAAGATAATTGTTGTGTCATATTACATTGGATGAGTAATTAGCTATGTAAATGATTCGTGAATGAAGTTACATGGATTTCGTTTATAATTAATATGGTTTATTATTATGGTCTAACTATGCTTAATTGTGTTGTGCAGGAAATTAAGTTAGTCGATGTGGGATTAACATTAAAGGCCGAGAATCGAATATGCAAATAGGAGGATGGATAAATACTAGAATCAAATCAAATACACCTTTGGGAAGTTCTAAGTGTAGCCCTATTTGACTTAGAAGGGTTTGAGGTTTTATTATTGATTGGGTGACTATGTTTGAGTAGAATCCATGATGTGAGTTTGGTTGGGGCTGGAACCCTTGGTTAGGACCAAAATTCGTATGGATTCCTATGTGGGTTTTAAAAAGGGATTATTGAGTCAATTTCCTTGGTTTTTGAACAGGAATAGACCCCTAGGACCTATACCTATGGGTTTGGAACCTTTTTTCCTTGTGAACTTGTCCTTGGAGTGTGAAAAGACCTCTCAAAAGTCCACATTCATGAATGTGACGAATTCAAAAAGTGTTGGGGCTTGGGGAAGAGTGACTTGTCACTCTCAACCTCCTACTCCCTAAAAGTTCTTGGAATTGGCACAAGACTCACACATGTGTGAGAACTTGTGGGAAAGAATGTAGGTTTGGAAGATTCCTATATACCTCAAGAAGATGGAAGATTCGGGCATTGCCCACTTGTCCTCTTGGAGACCTTGAGTGAAGATGGTAGAAAGAATGAGAAAAGGAGAGGAGTCCATCTCTTTGGAAGATAGTGAAGGAGATGGCTTGGTTTGAGAGGAAAGATGGATGCAAGATTTCAGTCCCCTCATGTAAAGGAAAAGATAAGTTCTTCCTTTTCGATTTGCCTTGTTTCTTGGTTGTAAGGAGATGACCTATTGTTTGGACTATGTTTGGAAACAAAAATTAGAGAACCTAGATTAATGTAAATTGTGCTATGTTACTTTTTGTCCGTTTGCAAAATTGAGAAAAAACTCCACTGATCATTGTGGGCCTAAAAGAATTCCTTGCTCGGGGGTATGGCCGGAGCCCACAAGGCTTCATGACGCCATTACGGTAGGGTGTAGAGCAAGACCTTGTTCATGGGTGTGCAAATTTTTTGTTCCTCAAATATAGTGGTAATATTGTATGTTTTAAAAAGATAAATTTCCTATTGTTCAATGTAGAAATGGATAGAGCAAGTCCTTGATCACTATATGTTGTTCATCTTAATTTTTTAAAATAAATTGCTTGTAATAAGAAGATTTTTTTAGTAAGATTTAATATCTTTATGTAATGGTGTAGAGTGTGTGATTTATGAGCTCCACAAGGCCTTGGAAAGACCTCCTATGTTTCAAGCGTATGCTGATCTATTAGAGAAACTTGTAATTTTAGAGGCAAAACTTTACTTCTGGTTGAGTAAGAATATATATACAACATAAATGCTATCAATGTAAAGTTATTCTTGAGGATTGTGTTAGAATGTTACAAAGAGCTATGTATAGTGATGCTTAAAAAGAAAGATATTTTATCGCTAGCTAAATGATCTGGTCGTGGTTGATATAGAAGTAAATATGGGTGATTCATGTTCATATAAGGTTACAAGGCTAAATAGAAACCACCATTTCATCGTCATAGTGGAGTCCCAGATGAGATAAATCACTGCTTCTGTTTATCTCTAACTTTTGAACAATACAATACAAATATCTAAAATAGATTTTATGAAATAATAGACATCAGATTTGAGGTAAAGCCATGGGGGGCTTCCCTTGTGAGCTGGCAGTAATTTTAATGACAAGAAAAAAATGATATATATATAAAAACCGCAGTCTATCAATAAGTAAGGTCAGATGCTTCATGCCATTCACATTTAACACGAATCATTCAAAACTAATAGTAAGAGTTTAAAAATACAGATTCTAAGATTTCTAGTCATTGATAGACTTAAACCTAAGTGGCTCCTACACAAATGGGAGACTAATTAAATCCAAAGATATGGTCACAAAATTGTCCTCTGCAGCAAACTCTTGGAATTCTAGAACCCACAGCCTTCAGGAAATTTTAGCACTAATGATATGGCCAAGGGTTTCCATATGATCGGCCTCTTGGTAATCTTAATTTCACCCTCCAATTAAGATACAGAGCAGTGCTCAGTCAACCCTCTGTATTTTGGTTCATCGCTCTGAGCCACTTAGTCACCTTGCGTATGATATGGTGGAATTGGGGGTAACAAAATGTTTTCTCCCCTCATTTTTTTTATACTTCATGCATTTCTAGTTGTTAGCTGATTTAAACCTTCCACTACAAGTACTTGGACACGAGTTCTTCGTCCCCTCTCTGGAGCTTTTCGGTTGGAGGTTTCTATGGAATGCTTCTGCATAGAGACTAATAGCAGTGGCATGATTGGAGGAAGTTTTGTAGAGAGGAGGGTGAAATTCAGATCTTTCTCTCTCCTCACTTCCCTTAATGTCAGGCCTATTCTGGTCAGCATAAAATAATCTCAGAGAAATTATTATATGACCATCATAGTTAACGCTAAAGGAAATAAAAATAAAATAAAATAATAATATTATTGACCAAAACCCAACTACTTACTAAAGGCGTAGATATGACTGGCTCCTCCAAAAACGACATGTCTTGTATCAGTATGTGTCAGTGAAATAAATGAGCTTCTAATCAATCCTGTAGGGGCCTTGTATAGGCTGAGCCACAATTATGAGATGAGGCAGGCCAAAAATCTTGCCTGTCAAAATAATTGTTCTTTACCCGCCAATGCCAAAAAGTCACTAGTTGATTGCCATGCTCTGTGGGAATCACTGTTAGCGTGTCCTTTTGGAGTTACCATTCAATACTTATATGGAAATCTATGTATGCCAGCAGAGGCCTTATGCTCAACTATTTCCATCGCTCCCTCTAGGTAACCAACCTGATACTTTGATGGATTGACGTTTTAATTCTAGATTTAGTTGAGAAGCCACATTGGACGGCAAGGATCCAAAAAGAATTAAGGAAGGGTGATTTGCATATTCAACCAATTCCTCTTTTTTTCTAGAATGAAAAGTGAAATTTTTTTGTATAGTTTCTTTTCGTTCAGGAACGGAGAATTCCAATTCTGGACAATGATGTGCAATCGCAGCTAACACAGTATCTTCTCTTTGAGTAAAAGCATAATCGAGTCCATTCGCTCTTGCCACTAGAATTGGGATTCCAATTTCCCATTCTAGTTTGGGTGCCATACCTTCCAAATCCATTTTGATTATCTCTGTAGTACAAGTACCTATCCATATGATCACGCTGGGGTCTCTATCTTTTCTTATTCGAATACAAAGCTTTTTTAATCCTTCATAATCATTCAATTGAGCCGAGATATCTCCTTCTTCCAATTCTGCCATTGCATAGCGAGGTTCTGCGAAAATCATTACTCCAAGTGCATTTTGCAGAAAATAACCGCATGTCTTTGTACCCACAACTAAAAAGAAACTATCTTCAATCTTTTGATATAACCAAGATACACAGCTAATTGGACAAAAAGTATGATAATTACCTGTCTCACATTCGACAGTGAGAGGTTCATCAATGTTCACTGACATAAATGATTATAACTATGTTGATTAAATCGTCGTAAATCCAAGTAAATTTTCCTTATTATTTTGATCTTTCCCCTCATCAATAGGATTCAGATAAAGGTCAGAGAGTAAACTGAATAATTCCCGATCTGGAATCTCCTTTGGCACAATACCTTCTGGTTGGGACAATATTTGATCCGCTATGTCTAAATAATATTCACATACATAGTTAAGAGATGGTTCGGATCCAACGATTTCAAATAATGTATGTAAAATATATAGTATATATATATGTATATATACTATACGCTATTTGAACAAATAAATGAATTACGACGAGAAGATCGAATGAATTCTCGATTAATTAAGTGGAGTGAGTCAGATAGAGAATTTTATTTTTTCGAAAAATACAAAAAAGATCTTTTTGCCCAAGATTAAAAAAAAATGGAATAAAAATGAAGCAAAATTTGTATTTTATCTGTTCAAAGTTGTACATTAATAATATGTAGAAAAAATATAGGAAAATGTGTGAAGAAAACAAGGATTCTGAATATATCGAAACAACACCCGTAGAAGACAGATTCAATTCGGAACGTTTTAAGCATTTGTGGTTTTTGTGCGAAAATTGTGAGACCCTTCTCTATAAGAAATCTTTAGTAGAACAAAAAGGTGTTTGTGCAGAATGTGGAGCTACTCTGCAAATGACTAGTTCAGAGCGAATTGAACTTTTAATTGATAGTCGCACTTGGTGCCCTATGGCCATGAATTTATCTACGATAGATATTTTAGAGAAAAAACATACGATGTTTGACATCAAAATGGTTCGAAAGGTCTCAATTTTATTGTACAAAGTAATTTATCACAAATATTTTTACAAAGAGTTTTTTCAAAAAAATACTAAAGCATTGAAAACATTAGTAGCATACAACAATACTCTTGTTAATATCCTTAAGGTTGTACTAGAAAAGAAATTCATAAAATATTTGAATTTAGATGCAAAAGAAACTATTAAGATACTACAAGACATTATTGGTACAGGTTTGAAAACAGTTCAATTTGTACTTCTTGAAATATGTAAAAGAATAAAAGATGAATTACATAGGTTTGCACTTTTCAATAAAGCATTAGAAAATCAGCAAATGTCTAGGTTGCTTTCTAAAACTTCTTGGGAAGATAGGGGGAATGACAAGTTTTCTATCATTTCTATAGAATTCGACAAAATGGCGCTTAAATTTCAAAAATTCCTAATTTTGGAATTGCTAATAAAATTAAATAAACAATTAGCCCACTTAGAAGAACAACTACTTTCACAAGATAAGTTCTTGAAAGTAGTGGCGGTAAACTTAGTCAAACTAGAACTTTATTTTCCGGAAGAAAAAAGAAAAACAAGAAAAATCAAAAAAATATTTCCTTTTTATCCTGGAAATGATCCAGAGACAGATTACTTTTTATGGCTGCGAAAACATATGGCGATCTGTTTGATGGAAAGATATCTGGTCTTTAAAAACTTTAAATATTGGTTTAAAAATCGTTGTTGTGGTTTACTCAAAGGAGAACAATCTTCTCGTTTTGGTTCTGATATTCTAGTAGAATACGTGAAAAAACAAGATCGCTACCAGTGTTATAATATCATGGATCAGATCATACAGGATGATCTAGTCTCTAGTCCAAATAGTGTGGAGTTATTTCACCAAATAGAGAATCTCTACCTTCATCACAAGAAGAATGAAAAAGATTGTGACGACAATTTCTTGTCGTATAGTGAAGATACTAAGAGTATTTATTTCTATTTACTAGAGATAATGAAAGAGTTTTCTACATTAGCACTAGATAGAAAAGAAAAATTTTGTAAGAAAAAAGAGACTTATATAGAAGATATTGAAGATATTGAGGAAGAATTTCCTTTAAGTTATGACTCTTTAACTAAGGAAGAAAAAGAGTATGTCGACACTAACGTAAAGAGTATGTACACTTAATCTAGGAAAGAAAGAATTTATAGAAACAGAAGAACAATCTTATGAAGATTATAACACTTCCTATCAAAAAGAAACAGGTTTACCCGACGCTATTCAAACAGGCATAGGTGAAATAAATGGTATTACTGTCGCACTTGGAGTTATAAGCCTTCTGCCGAGTCACTGAAATTCTAGAGGTGAGTATGATAAAATAGAAAATATAGTGCCCCAAGGCATTACGATTAAGGTTAGGGATTTATTTCTTGGAATTGTATTTTTTTGCTGCAACCGTCGATCTAACCCAACCGTAGGCATCTTCTGGCAGCCTGTATGAAAATGTTTATCCTACGCTCTAATTCAACTAATGTTGCCAGGAGATAATATTAGGATACAAAAATAATTCTATCGCTGGTGTTGTTGGTGTAATAATATTAATATTTAAGTTTGCCATCAATAGTAATGCAGTGTTTAAAACTAACATAGTTTTCTGAATAAAATTAACATTATTATCAAGAAACTGTGTTACCAATGTCGCCAGTATAATATAAACACATTAAAAATCAAGAATTGCAATATTAAAAGGATATGGTAGAATTATTAATAAGCATATGAGTAATTGTTAAGAAATATTTTAATTCTTGTTTCTCCTTATGTCCAATTCAAAATAATTAGTAATGGGGTTATTAATAATTGAATGAATAATTTAAGATATAATGGAGGGTATATAAACTAAGTTAAGAAAACAAAAATAATATCATAATTATGTTACTATTTCAAGAAAAAAGAAGAAGAAGAAATGAATAGCCACATTAATATGACTGTTAAGATTATTATCATTATGTCTATATATATATATAGATTTTGAAGCAAGAGTGTTGCTGGAAAAAAACAAACAAAGGAAAAAGAAGATTAATATCACAAGAAAAAGTTAATATTACGTGCAGTAATAAATATGGTAGTAAATAAGATTAGTTATTTTACTGCGAGATTGGTTTTAATAAAATTCAATAATGTTGTCTTCATTTAATTGGTGGCTAAATACTAATATGGCTGCATAAATAATACTTTTATTAAGTCATAATAAGAGTTAATATATGTGTCAATTAAGTGACTTTTTAAGTGAATATGAGTAATATGCAATCACAATTTAAGTGAATGTGAGCAATATGAAGGGAAACCTTGAGATCTTTATCACCGTGGAAGTAAAAATAAAGTGTAATAAATAAATAAATAAAAACTATTGGAATTCATAAGAGGATGAAATTAAAATATTTGAATAAGGAATTTGAAATATTTATGATTGTAGATGAATAAAAAAATATATATATACTAAAAATATTAAATAAGGAAAGTAAGTTGACATTACGGTAGTAGTTGGTTAATAGCAATAATATGTATTGAATTTAATAATAGTGATATGCTTAATATGAATTGAGATCGTACTATGAAACGAGCACAAATTTAAATGGTTATAGTTTGATTCTATTTTATATTAACTATGTATAAGGGTATATATGTATAGCACGTCACCTTTTTGGAACTTGGTCAAACATTGGCATCTAGTTCAAAAAACAATTGTTGGATTTTTCTCCTATAAAATTCTAGGCATGACATATCTATTATAGAATGGAATAAAAAGATCATTTTCTATCGTAAGGTATTTTTTTGGAGACTTTAGGCACCTATAAGAGGACTTAGGACTATATGCTTTCTTTTTCATTTGTGCAAAAAACTATAAAATTTAAGTAGGTTGGTTATACATGACTCTATGTGCAATGAAAGTTCTGAAGATCTTTTCTTTTTTAAAGATGATTTTTTTTCATATATGTTGAATGGTTAAGGAAATACTTGAACTCATTAATATTTACATAATATTGGCAACATGTAAATTGTGCTTTCTTCATGGCCTAAAAGCACAACCAAAGCATCTCAGAATTTTGAAGTGAGAAAAATTATTTTGTTGTAAGGGTCATTTTGCAATGGAAGACAAATTTGACTCTATCAATGATCAAATTCCTAAATTTAGGTGACAACTGTTTTATCCTGACCAATTGTTCCTAAAACACAACAAACACAATAAATACAAACAAAACTATTCTAAAACTTTATGAGAGGAACTTCGCAGCTCTGCAGCTCTTGTTTTTGTTATTAAAAAAATAACAAATTATAGTCTAATACAACTTTTCAACTTAAAAAGAAATGACATAAACCATATTTTGAATATATAGATTTTTCAAATAAAAATTACTATTATGTTATTTTTCAATATTAGATTTAACATGCTATAATATTAAATTTAATATTAGTTATATGAATAAGATTCAAAATTTTGAAATGATTTTATTTTTTAAATTTATCTAAAATTAAATCTTAATAAAAATTTATAAATTATTAAAACCTTATTAATAAATTATAAGTTATTTTCCAAATAAATTCATTTTAAAAAATTACTTTTAACGTTTAAAGATATGATATTTCCAAGTTTAGATTAAAAATCTATGTTTCACATCACACAATTGCACAACCAATAAAAAAGATATGAAAAAACAAGATACATAGGAGAGTATTAAGAGAAAGATTAGACAAAAAATAGTAAACATAAAGTCTAAAAACATAATACAACAAAAGAGTAATAAAATAAAAAAAGTAAATAAATAAATAAAAGTAATGTGGGAGGTGATTTAAGGAAAAAATAGTAAGAAAAAAATAATAACAAAAAATAGAATAATATTAAAATAAGAATTCAAGATAGGCATGTGAATGTTATAAAATATTATAACAATTATAAAAAATGAGTTACAATCAAGTATATAATTAGGAGTAGGGAAAAAATTAAAAAGTAAAGAGAAAAATACAAGATGATATAAAGAGGCTTGGATAAAAATGGATGAAACAAAATCCATAAAATGTCATAAAATAAAATAAAATAATATCTCATATCTAGGAACTAAATACTTACCTTGAGACAAACCATAACCAATGCATAGTACATGTTGTAAGCACTTTATTAAAGAAAACGTTGACCATTTTATAAAAGTCTCATGTGCTACTTTATAATTTTTAATTAGATTTGAATTAATGTAAGGAGTAGAGTGAGAATTATACACATAGATAAGAAAAGTTGTAATAAAAAAAAAAGTGTAATTAAAAATCAAGGAAGAAAAAACATGAACCCAAATTTAGATAAAAAGAGATCTAATCAAAGTATACTATAACTTTAAATATGATTATGATTAGGGTTATGATTAGGGTTCATATATATTTATGGTTAGGGTTAAGCTTCAATTTGAGTTAAGGTTCA
This sequence comes from Sequoiadendron giganteum, assembly GCA_007115665.2. Taxonomy (NCBI): domain Eukaryota; kingdom Viridiplantae; phylum Streptophyta; class Pinopsida; order Cupressales; family Cupressaceae; genus Sequoiadendron; species Sequoiadendron giganteum. The sequence goes on along the minus strand of CM021104.1, from coordinate 112,944,771 downwards.
ATTGATTAAAAACAGGTGCCTTGAGAAGGATATTTCTAAGTGTACTTTACATATATTTTTAAAATATAGGCATGCTAGTTGATTTGTTACAAAAGAGTTTGCATATATTTTATTTTTCAATTGTTTTTAGCAGACATAGTTTTTTTATTAAGAAGATTAAATTATTAATTATTAATTATAAATAAATAAGATTCATCAATAAATATGTATTAATTTTGTGATATATTTTTTTATGAAATTAGTGTATAGTAAATTTTTTCATATTTATAGTGTTTTTTAATTTTTAATTAAGTGATTATTTAGGATGCCTCGCCCAATATTAAATTTTGAAAATGAAGAACAATGAAGAGACTATGCTCAAAATTACATGAGACAAAGACGTGAAAAAATGAATAATTTACAAAAGGAAGAATACATCGTGTACAAGAATCTAAAGATGAGCAATACATATTAAGAAGATTACAAACAAATGAGAATTTAGACCAATTTAATGAGATAGAAAAACAACAAATACAAGTATGCAATCGTGAATTAGTTGAAAGGAATTATGAATCTCATGAGAATATAGACGGTAAATTTGAAGGAATGAGTTCAATTAAAATAGATCGTGTGTTACAAACACCAAATAATAGAGCTCAAGATGCAATAAATGTTGAAACTAAAAATTGTGAAGAAAATAATAGTCCACAATAGGAGTTAACCTCTCAATTGAGAAGATGAAGACGACTGCAAAGAAGACAAAATGAAAGAGATCTAGGTACATGCAATAACAATAGAAATGTGCAAATTGATTTGAAATATTTACAAATTATATTTCAACATGGTCTGGATAAACTTGTAGCACCAAGCATGTGTTACATTTGTTAAGAAATTTACCCTACAATCAAGGTTGTATGAGTTCCTGAAGGCCCAATTTGCAATATATGTTGACAAGAGAAACATGAACATCAATTTTTGACATTAAATAATATGAATCCTGGTCCCATAAGCATTATAACTTGCAAACTTAACACAAATTGAGGAAATGTTGATAGGGCATGTAAATCCAATACTTCAAGTCACACATGCAACTGGAGGTTAGTACAAATATAAAGGACATACCATAAGTTTTCCACAAGAAGTAAGAGAAATAGCTAAAATTTTACCACATCGAATAAAAGATTTACCAATTATTATTGTTCGAAGGAAGGACCAACACGGAAAAAATTACAATTTTACAGTCAATAGAGAGAGGGTGTACAAGGCATTGAAATATAAGATAGAACATGATAAGTTTTATAGAGATGTGCAAATTGATTAAAATACTCTTAGTGAATTCACATGCAATTCAAATGAAAACATTTTTGACAAATTAAACTCTATTCATATGGAGCTTGATTCAGAGATTTAACTAAATACATGCACTATGATTCAACTAATTAAATACATGCACTACAATTCAAGTTTTATAGAGATTTAACTAAATATATACAAAAAGCTTGGGAAAATGCACAAGCACTACAATTCAAAGGCGAGACTGACTAAAACATCTACACTACCTTACAATTCATTAATATTATGCACGAGCTTAGAAAAGACCATGGCATGGTGGGCTGAGCTAGGATTCCATTCCTCCCTCGAGTTCTTCTTCCTCAGAGACTTCCGATTCCACCCACTTCTTGTATGCAATGTAATCTGCAATCATCAGGCAGTTTGCTCTACAGTTCTGGTGAGCTGACCCCTTCGCTTTCTCCTTTGGGTCCTTGGAATCGAGTGGTATCCATTCTTCCCCAAAGCCTAAGTCCCAGTCGACGTCGTCTCCTGATGCTAACTCCTCTGCCAGCCCTTCGTCTTGCACATATCGCATTACCCAACCACGGGGTTGGTTGGTGGTTAGCTTGGCTTCTCTAAGCAGGAAGGTGATGGTCTCATCCCTTTCATCCCATCATTTTTCAAACCCTTCTGGGTCAATTGTCCTGACCAGAGGGAATTTCATTACCTCCTTTCCTTGTATGCTCAACACATAGTAGTTCTGGGGCATTGGGATGAGATTATTTTCATCCACATTATCCAAGGCTGCATTAATGCCTCCCATCCATGTGTGAATGAAGACCATCTGGGTCAGTTTGTGTGTGCTTTCGTTCGGTACACCCATGTGGAGGAGCACTACTAGAAACATTGCTGGTATTTCTGTATTGGACCAAAACCTCTGATATGCTTTTAGGAACTCCGGTCCTACAACTTTCTTGGTTGCCCAGAGTATCAGCGGGTGGGACAAGGCCAATATCCCATTCAACCTTTGGTTTGTCACTTCTCCTCAGAATGCTTGCATTTGCTTGTCGGTGTCCAGGGCAAAAGGAGTCTCCATCCCTTAATCGCCTACATCTATCACCAAGTATAAATCTTGAGCTTCTGCACGCACACACTATTCCTGCAAAGACATTGTGTTTTAAATGACCTAGGCTGACCTTTTTTAACTATGGTGGCTAGCAATCTTCATGATTAATTTTCTATGTTCCTAGTGGTTGGAGCATGTAAACTTGTGGGCGCTCTGCTGGAGGTACTAGGCATGATTAATGCAAAGTATTTTGAGATCCACTCAATCTTGCCTTTGCCTTGAAACTTGTTCGATTTATTTGCATCTTTCCCTCTACTATTGAGCCCTGTCACATCCGATTAGACCCCAAGTTTGTCTTTTCTTGTTAATATAGTAAGTTTATTTTTTACCTTTTTATTTAAATATTTATAAAAAATTAATTATTTTTAATAATATTTAGATTTTGATATATTTTGACTTTACATTTAGTTTATTATATTTTAATTTTTAATTTAGATTTAACTTTTAAATTTTAATAAGTTTTAATAATTACAACTAATTATTAAAATAAATTTAATTTACTAATATTTTGTCTTATTGAACTTTTAATTATTGTCCCTTTAATAATTTTTTATTTTTTGCAGGGAACGATTTTTTAATGACCGTCGATCATCCATCAGTTGATCCTGAACGTTCCCCGCAATCCCGTGATGACCTCACCACTAAGTTTCGGTTGATTGTGATATCATGGGTGAGCGCCACGTGTCTTAGCCGGCAGTGCCGAAGGAATAATCAAAGTGATTTAATATTTATGTCGAGTTTTAATACATTATATGACAAGTTACTAAAGTGGCTATGAGATGCACGTGCTCAAAATCGACGGTGATGTTATAATCTTGATGAAAAGTTGCTTGATGGTTATGTTCAGTGCTGGTGACTGTTATGAATGAACACGATTGTCGATGGTGGAGATCAACAGTTTCCCGCCATTGCATGATACAAAGATGCAAGGTGTTTATTGATTGCGATATCACGAGCGAGCGTCATGTGTCTCAGCTGGCGGTGCCGAAGGAATAATCAAAGTGCTTTAATATTTATTTCAAGTGTTAATACATTATATGACAGGTTACTAAAGCGGTTGCGAGATGCACGTGCTCAAAATCGACGATGATGTTATAATCTTGATGAAAAGTTTCTTGATGGTTATGTTCATTGCTAGTGACTACTATGAATGAACACGATTTTTGATGGTAGAGATCAACAATTGCCCGCCATCGCGTGATACAAAGAGGCAAGGTGTTTATTGATTGCGATATCACGAGCGAGCGCCACGTGTCTTTCCTTGGTGATGCATAATGTGGTGGGCCCTTGGTGCTGAGATGGAGATTACATCAGCCTTTTGAAGGCATTCATTCAATGATCTAACGAAAGGAAAGGATCGATGATTAGAATTTAAATTCGCATCAAGTTGGATGAGACAAATGCACTTGGTTTGACTCAGGGATCTTACTCTGATGGCATTGGTCTAGCCAATACAACTCATTGTGCTTTGATCAATGAGACAAGATAGGTTTCTTGCCGATGGAACTTCATCGATGAGACCTATATGCTCGGTATGACCTTTTCATTTCACCCCGATGGAAGTTGTCTTGCCGATGATATGGGTTATTTGAATACTAGATTTTGGAGTCTTTTCATGATATCAAATGGTCAAGAATGATGTGATCATATGTGACTATGATGGATTATACTCAAGATAAGTTTTTCTTTAGGGAATCAACGAGTGCAAAATCACTATGAAGGCTAGTCGGTTTGTGATGAATGTTATACTGTGGGCCTCTAGCCTATCCTAGGTCTTTGTAGTATTTTTTTAATTCTTTTTTATCATTTTTTCAATGTTTTATACAACGGCCAAGTTTCTATTTGCAATCTGCTTTAAGTTGGTCATTAAAAAGAGATATATGATTTGTTTCCTTATAGAAATAATGCATTTGTAACATTCATGTGTTTTTCATTTAAAATAATGGCATTTGGTAATAATAAGAAGGAAGTGTGAAGTTTCAAAAGTCATATTTTCAAATTTAGTTTTTTGTCTTTTTTGAAATAATTAAATAAGTTGTTTAGAACAGTAAAATGGTGTCAATGTTTGTGATGAGGAAAAATGAATTGGAGAGTGGTTCAAAACTGGTTACAAGGTTTCAAAGGGATGTTTAAGTTGTACTTTTTAGAGTGATAAGGTTGACATTAAACTTTTCAAATATTTTTAGTTCATATTTTTAAGATAAAGATTCTTTTAAACAAAAAAAAATGTTTTAAATTTCATACTTGGAAAACAAAAATGCAAATGCAATAAATGAATAATAGAGAATCATGCAGGGGAACAAAACACCACCTACAAATGCAAATAATTTATTGGAATGACATAAAATAGATGATAAAGTCAAATATATTATTGGTCTTTCCCTTTCTGACATTAAATTTTATTATATAGATTTAGATAAATCATCATAGGAAATTTGGGATAATTTCAATAAAATATTTGGAGCAAAAATAGTTAATTTCAACTATTTAGATTCAAAATGAGAGATATAATGACTATGTCTAATCACATAAGAAATTTGAGATATCTCATTAAACAACTGGTAGAAGTCAAGTCTCTATTAGATGATGAAGATGCTAAAGATATTTTGTTAAATAGTTTGAAAATACAACAATGTTATTTCTATGCTTAGTCCAATAACTTCTCAAACACAAGAAGATGTGATTTTGGCCCTATTAGGAGAATAAAAAAGAACAATGGAAAATATTTAAAAGTTGATTCTCAGCATGAGAATGTATTATACTCATGAGGTAATAATAATTAAAAAATAAAAATGAATGTTATTATTGTAAGAAAAAGGATCACATAGTGTGGACTTGTATAACTCGAGCCAATGATGTTCTTGAGGGAGAACTTAAAGAAAAATCAAATGATGTTAGCTTAGCATATATATATTTGTTTGTTTCAATCAACATGTTTTGTTGTGAGGTATGTAAAACTTAAGGGAGGGTGTTGGAATATTAATATTAACATTAATAAATTCACCCTACTAACTTGTTTATTTTTGTTATTAAATAATTAGTTATATTCTTATAAGATAGTAGTTCAAATGGGAAGGTATATTTGAAAGGCTTTCTAAAAGCCATATTGTAATATATTCCCAAATGAACTATATGATATAATTATTATTTTGAGTGTGTTTGTGTCCAGATATAAGTTCTCTTGACTTTTCCAATATATTTTGTATGCTCTATTAGCCACGATTTCATGATTAATTTTCCACTTTCGACACTACGCCTTACTAACTTTGCCATCCAAATTTGGCTCTTAGACTAAATATTTCATAAAGGTGCATTTTAATTTTCTTACTATCACCTTTGGCTGAATTTTTAAATTGGTTCAACCATGCAAAAAGTGTGGTTACAATTTTCTAATTATTTCCACTTAAATGTTGGTTACAATTTTCTAATTTTATTTCCATTTAGCTAGTCACAATTTCATACTAGCATTAAACCTTGAAAATGGAAATTTACTTCTACTTAAAAATTGTGGTAATTTCATTAATCTCTTGCTACCTTTGGTGTTTAATTGGACTAGTTATGTCATCTAGGATTTGTTCATCAATTTTTTTTTACTTTTTTCAAAAAATGGTTATGATGGTTATACTTGTATTACCATGAATGGATATAAATTTGATGATTTTGGGTGTTTTCGTTCAATTTTTCATATTTTCCCCTTAGCTCCTACTTTATGTGTGTTTTATATAGAAGCCTTTGGATATCTTTTGGCTAATAGTATTTCATGGAACCTTATTAAAGGTGCTACTTTTCGTAAATCTATAGCCCAACTATTCAATGGTCATTTTTCTAATGACTCCTTTCTCACTCTCTTGGAGGACAAACGTGACATTATTTAGGATATTCAATGCCTAGATATTTTCTAGAAAGCTTCAAGGTCAAATATATAGTGGCATAAAACTCAATGTTATAGGAAATCCTTCTTAGCCAAGCCCAATGGTTCAATTCCTATGGATAGAAGGGGGTTGATCATAAGGAAGGGTTGAGATTCCTAAGCATCTCTTTTACCTTTCAGGTTTCTCCTTCCTCTTTAAGGAAACATATCATTTCTAGAGCTGAGAAAAATTATCATATTAAATTATGAAGCCCATTTCTTTGGCAAGGAGATTCCATGTGTGTTCAAAAATTCTTGTTGCACACATTTCCATTACTCATGTTGCTAAGAACCTTGTAAATCCTCATATTTGAAGATTGAAAAAATCCAAAGGTATATTTTATGGCCTCCCTTTAACCAAGGAAAATGGTTTCACAAAGTATCCTAGGAGTTTTATTATTTCCCTCATGACTATAATAGGCTTGGATTGCTTTATATTCACTACTCTAAATGGTGCCATAATTTTAAATTTAATTAACATACTCTAAAACCTAACGAAACCGGGTTGTAGCTCATCAAATTGGAGAAGTAAAAGGTCAATACCAGCGTTGAGGAAGAGTTTGGAGGAGTGAAAACAAGGTCAATACCAGCACCGTGGAAGAGTTTGGAGCTAAAACAAGGTCAATACCAGCGCCAAGGATGAGGTTGAGGGCACTCAGGGAAAATCGACGAGCAAGGGACAATGAGTACTGTAAGTTTGGCACCCCCATTCTCTTTAACTTGCAATTTTTTAATGCCTAGTTTCCAAAGATCTTCTCATACATTGGCCCTCATTATCATAAAATGGTATAAGATAAGATAGAAAAAATAAAATAGCTTAGTCTTTCACATTTTTATAGTGATTACTAGAGGCACATAGACCAATTCTTCATAATAGAAGAATTTGATCATACTTTTCCAATGATGGCATTATGATAAAACCTTAGGTTAAATGAATAATTCCTAGCTAAATTCTTGAAATCATGTCCAACCATATAAGAGAAGACTGCTGCTATGTGTAATTGGATAACATGGAGAAAGGCTCTTTGGGTTCTTTCATCAATCTATGTATTGTTAAATTTTAACACCTAAAATTGAGAATGAAGAATATTTCCTAGGATGGTGGCTAATTATGCTTCTCAACACCTAGATTACAAAATCCTTGTCAATATCATTGCCATCACAATAAAACCTATTGCTTGAGATGTAGTCATAGAGGTAAACAAATTGGATTTCTTGATAGTAGATACATTCTAGACAATTCAATCCTTGCATCGAAGATTTTTGAATGGGCCCAACAAACTACTCATGATGCCCTTATTATTAAGTTAAAAGTTTGACAATGCATATGATTGCATGAAATTTCCTTTCATTTATAAAAGGCTCAAATGGATTTATTTTTAAACCTAAATTATTATCACACATTCAAAATTACAAAATACCAGTTGAATGAAGAACCTTCATTTCAAGGTGATGTCATCATGACCTTTGAATGGAGAACCTTCATTCAAAAATGATGTCATGTCAAGACTTTCAAATGAAGGTATTTTTTATTTTCAATATTTCATGTCCAAAATGTTTTATAAAAGGAACCTTGGCATGAAGGACCTTCAAATGAAGACCTTAATTCAAAGGTCCTTAATTATAAGATCCTTCATATGAAGGTTCCTTTAATTCCATCCCATTATAGCTCTTAGAATTTTTGGAGATATTTTTGTTTCGAAGTAGAGATTGGACCATCAAATAGTGTCACCGTGACTTTACCAAGATATCCATCAAATTGATAAACCTTGACTTAACAACCACAAATTCACAAGAAAATTGCCCCTGTCAGCCCTAGGGCATCAATTCAATCCCAAGTTTCTTTCTTTAATAGACCCCTAAATGCAATGAACTTTTCTACTTCTCGATCAAACTTTTCTTCTCAGCTTCTTCTCTTTCAACTATCTTTTGGGCCAATTTGGCCACATTTATAGTCAAGTTTGTATCTTTTGTAGTTGAAGTTTTAGAAGCTCTTTTGATTATTAACCCTCCCCTTAGGTTTGGGCTAATATCAGTAACATAGGGCACAGGCCAACCTAAACATAGGAAGTAATAAAGTTAGGCAAAATATTTTACTCAATCTATAAAAAGGGGCCCGACCTAGATGAAACAATGAGACATAAGTCATTTTAATACCCACTCCAAAAAGGTAATGGCCGAATATATCTCACCCAAGGTTTTACATGGAACATTAGGATTTTTATGAAAGCCAAGGTAAAACCCAACCTTAGGTTCCTCCCAAACAATGTAACAAGCCAAGACAAGGGAAAAACATAAATGGAATTCAAAGAAAAAGATTTGAAACTCCATCAAATCCACCATGATGCACACCAGTCCACCGAGTTACAGTTCCAAGACAATGGGTGAATTGGTGGATGTCATTTCTGTTTAGCCCTCAAATTCTTACACAGGCACAACAGGGCAGTCCTTGTATTTGATTGTTTTCTCCCACAAAACAGTGATTGAGAACTTCCAAACAAATGCAAATGAAAGGGAACACATATATTTATCTACACCAATGATCTCAGAGCATTTGAAGCTTGTATGGATCCATACAACACAAAAGAACTTCAGAAAAATTGTAAAAACACAGAAAATTGCTTCAAGAACATGGTATCTGATATGAAATTTTGGTATCAACTCCTCCAACAATTGCAATGGGATGGGAATACAGTATGATAGAAGTGGGATAAAAAATGCATTGTTTGAAGCATCAAACCAATATGCAAAGATGAAAGAAAGTGTTAACCCCTTAAAATGAAAAAGTTTCTTTTAACTTTAAGTTTGTTGGGTAGCCAATTCTTTTAAGTTATCAAATCCTACCATCATACATAATCAAAATGTTGTTGTTTCAAATGACTATGAGCAATAACTTTCACTATTTGAAGATGTTGAAACCTTGTCATAGAGAATTAGAACTTTGATGCGACCACTCATCCTACCTTAAAACATACCAAAAGTCTCCTAGAAATTAGACATAGGAAGATTTAAGATGACTTAAACATTTTTTATGACTTTACCAGGCCTAGTACACACTCCCTTCCTATTAACCACTTAGACATATGGAAATTAAATGTAAATTTTCTGCTATTTTTAGTCATGTAGGTGTCCAATAAACCACTTGGTGGTGTTTCCCTTCAAGTTTATTTACTTGAATGAAGAGAAAAAGTCATTTGATTACAATTAGAGAATACATTTGACACCTTGGTTGTGTAACTAGTGGACCATAGTAATATTTAACACTTGTTACAAATTTTGGGAGTTAAAACGTTAAGTAGATCTGATTTGTAATGAACACATTTGGACGGTAGTAACAATAACTTGCAATCTATCAAGACTTGATTACATTATAACTTGTCAAATTCTATCGATGAAATGATAGGTTAATCATAATGTCACCTTCAGATCACATCACCATGAAAGAAATTCATCCAACATCCTTATGAGTGCAGGTACCACCAAATAGGTATTTGTCAGATTTGTCTTCCTTGAGCAAGGGAAATTTAGGAAGAGAAGAGGAAAGCAAGACATGTAGTAGGTCTAAAAGAGGGAGATCAACTAGAGGTCAAAATATTAGAAGAAAATTTCATAAATGCATGGAATTATTTCTTGCTAAAGGGGGGTCATGTTCTTATGATGATGAGAACATAGGAAAAATTGAGGTGACCTTAACGTACAAACATCTACGGAAACAATGTGTACCCAAGGAAATTCCTCCAATAAACACCGATCTTTCTGTCAACAAGAGGATATATCGCATAACACCATCGTCATTACATGGTTTGGGCCTATTTTGCATGGATGGAATAAAGGTTTGTTACGAAAAAGTTACTGAGTTGATGGAGTATGTTGGACCTTGTTACATTTACAAAGATCAGATGCAGTTGGTTCGATATATACGAAGTATGCATAGGTATGCACTATCAAAAAGTTATATACAACTAAAAGATAAGGATCAAAATAAAGGAGTGGCTAGGTACATTGACGGGAGACCAAAAGCATCAGAAAATATTTTAGGGTTTATAAATAGTACATGACCCGAGTCAACAAATAAGCAATGCAATTGTATATTCGAGGCGCGAGAGGGAAACCGTCTATTCGTATGTACAATAAATTCAATAACTGTAGGGGAAGAGTTGCTAATCGATTACAATTTGAATCACTTAGATACAAACACAATTACTATGGGGGTGGTATGTACTATATACCATTTTACCCAAACTCCAATTAATGACTCCAATATACCATTTTATTATTATGTTTTTTTTGGTAAGTCTATTAGTTTCATTTCGGTAATTTTTTTTATATTTAATTTTTGTCACATCACGACATTGATCATACGAGGAAGGCTCCGACCCAGAGCATAGATCGCGATCCATCTTTAGGCACTTCTATTTGACAGGTTTAACTCATTATAATTGTACAAATTAGATATGAGAAAAATGTGTTATTACTATGTGTTTCTCATGATTTTATTGGGTTAATTTCGATAATGTTTTTAATATTCTTATTGCAGTTGGCTAATCAGGGAAAGGAACCAATAGTACAGGAGAGCATCCATATGGAGGTGAAGTCACTATTATGCAATGATGACATCATTTTTTCCACAAACCCTGTGGATATGATGAGGAAGGCCAAAAAAAAATGCAATGAAGAAATCCTTAAGTTGGTATTCACAGTGCCTCAAACAGATGAGATAAGAGAAAGGGTTAAAATATTGTCTGAGAGAGCACAAAACTTGCAAGTAAGCTGTCATGAGATCTTTAATTATAACATAAGTTCATTCATTGTTTTATATTTTGTACTCTTTTATGTCATGAACTAAAATATGTGTTGTATTTACAGGATTATTTACATCCTCATCATGCTGTTTGCCATGATCAAGGTATTGCAAGTGTTGCCCGGGAAGTAGGGGTCAGTACAAGTGTCAATCTTGATCTTCTTGCGCATACAAGATATCATCCGACCCCATAATCTGTGCCTATATTGTCGACTGAAATTTCGGCAACACATACCATGCAGGCATTCAGTAGTGCACCGTCTGGCAGCGAACATATGCCACTACATGTGTTAGTACATGTGGATAGAGAGGCCACTAGTACTGGTGATGTTTTAGCAGCATTTCCTGGATCTTTCCGTATTACTAGTATGGGAACATTGTCGGTCAAATTTGTGGTGACCGAGGATTTCCTTCCCATAAAGATAGAGAAGGTCCCAGTTACTTTAAAATGTTTTAATTATTATTATATATAATCCAAATGAAATTTAATTATTGATCACTCTTTATAGACTAATGATCCCATGATCATTTTATAGGAAATGATGTTTTTTATAAAAATCTAAGTGTTCTTACATTGGAGCTATTCAGGCCCACCATACGTACACGGTGGAATGCCCAAAATCAAGATTTAAAAGATGAGCTCATTAACCGTTTAGTTTTTTTGTTCAGTGATAAAAAATTCAACCGAACCAAGGTCCTTAAGAAAGCTGGTACCTATCTAAAGTATGTGAGGGACCAATATATGTCACATTTACAAAAGAACAAAAAGTACAAGCATCCCCCTATGATTTCAGAGAGGGAGTGGAAAGACTTGGTGTCAGATGGAAAGGAGAAGGCTGAAAAGAAAAAAGGAAAGACACCACTAGGCCAAGGAAGGTATGTGATACTATCAACAATTTAATTATATACTGATTACTCTTTCTTTTTACATAGTATAACATATTTCAAATTTTTCATAGGCTGCCCGACACATTGAAGGCAACAAAGGAAAGACTAAAAAACACAGGTAGCACAAACTTGGCTCTAGTGATTATATGAAATTAGCCACATGATTTGTAAGTATTAATAAATGAAATATTGCATCCAAATAATAAATTGCAAAAAAAATTTTTTTTATCACACCATAGAAGCAAAATTCATGATCGCATGCAAAAATGCAGGGTTGTGATTTCAACAGAGTGCCCACAGAAGAGGACCTAAAGATTGCCTTCCACCAAGGCTATGGAGCCCTAAATGAACACCTAAGATTCTCGACTAGGCAAACACAATCTTCCACTACATCCAACACATGGGTAAATAATCTCAATAAAGTTTATTTCAAATTTAATACTTCTGCAATCTATTCAATATTAATTTCCACCATAATAATGTGCCTATTTGTTTTACACAGATAAGAAATGATAATACTACACATGACATTAGAATGTAGCTTGGTGAGGGTGGAGCACAACCTGTAGATGAAGGCCATGGTGTGCATCCCGGTACTGGATGTATTCATGTGCTATACAAAACACAATATGGATTAATACAATTAAACATCTTTAACTGCATTTGGTGTATTAATCAATGTAACCTTTCGTGTTTCAACTTTAGAGCATGTAGAGCATGATCAACATGTTGAACATGATCAGGCTAGACAAGATCAGGAACATGATGTGGCTCCATCAGGTAAAGAGGACCACTCTAATGTTTTTTTAAACATATTTAATTGCAATTGGTGTATTAATTAATGTAATCTTTCGTGTTTCAACTCCAGATCAAGATTTAGAGGGTGTTCGACATGTTGAGGATGAGGCTATAAGACAATATCAGGAACATGATGTGGCCCAATCAGGTAAAGAGCACCACTCTGATCTTCTTTTAATTAATGAAATACGTGTAACAATAATAATAAAACATATCAATTTAACATTTCTTTGCTATTGCAGCAGACCCCCCCTTGCAGTGGTGTCCACATTGTGACTACACGACTAGGCATACATTAAGATCATGAGCAGAGCTCAAAACAACTGAAGGGGGGACAGATGATATTGAAAACGATAATCCACTTTAGCTTTTTTTAGCTACAAAAAAGAAACAAAAAAAAAGTGATTGTAATCATATTATGACAACCATATTTCTGATAATATGTAAAAACTGAAAAAATGAATGTTATATGTTAATGAATGAATGTGAATATGTTAATGAATAAATGTTATATGTTAATGAATGAATATTATATATTATTAATGGATGAGTGAATGAATGTTATATGTTATTAATGGACGAATGAATGAATGTTATATGATTAATGGATGAATGAATGATTAATGTTATATGATCGGGTATGGGGAATTGAGAGTGATGTGAGGGGGGGGCTGGGGGGGACGGGCCAAATGAGCTTTCACCTTCACGTGGTTGGCCCTGTTAAGTAGAGAATATTAAACTATTCTCAAAACAAAGAGAAGCTCAATAAGGTAAGTAATGCACTTTTCAATATAAGAAATGCATTGTTTGAAGCATCAAATCAATATGCAAAGATGAAAGAAAGTTCTAAATTTCACTATGAACATTGTGTTGTGTGTGGATTTGGATCATAATGTAATGTTTTTTATTTTTATTTTAGTGGTCTCTAAAATTTGACTTTTGTGCATAACAAGTTAGTGGAAAATTTGACAACTCTGAAGGGTTTAGAGGCTCAATTGAGATAGATACATGGATATTTGGATCTTGTTGTTGATGGGAGGCTTCCACTTAACCATGAAATTTTGTACCATCTGCAGGTATGCTAAAATATCTCTACTTACATTCATTCAACTTACAGTAATATAATATCTGACAAAAATCTCCTTTTCATTATACTTAGATGGATTTTCATGCCCTGTTCCAAAGCACGTGTTTTAAAACAGGAAAGAAGGATGCCGGAAAGGGTTAAGGAATTTGTCTTTACACCTGCCAATTGCATAGTTTACTTCATTCATCCAACATATTGCCAATGTGTTTCACAATTGTTGGAATCATATACTATAATTACAGAAATAGTAAAATTAAAATATGTAAGTTTCAAATATGGCATTACATATCTTTCTATGAATTTTTGAAAGAAAATATCAAAATGGAGAAGTATTAGCAAAGTAATCTGCATAATTTCTAAGAGATTAGGGAATTTTTTTGCAGAGTTATCTTAAATATATTTAAGACAAAAGTAACTTATAAAGATTGAAGTAGAATATCGGTAGTCTAAAATCACCAGTCAACACATCTTAGTAGTATCTTAATTCAAGAGAACTAGGTCCATTATCCATTAGTCAGTAAAACAAATAAAATCAATTCATAAGATTATTTTGTTCTAATAGGGTTGACTGGTTGCTTCTTTCTTTTTGATTGTCAAGAAGTCATTAATATACACTTGTTTTTCCCGCCTTCTCTTTCCTCGTGGCCAGAGAGTTTCTGCAGAAGGCATCAGAGTAACCTTCAAGATTGACAATGGAAATGAACACAAGGTTAGTATAACTTAATGCTAATTGGGCATGATTTTATTTGTTCAAGACCAATTTAGATTCATTTTCTGCTCACACTACTTTTATTTACATTTATGTTTTGCTAATATCCATTTTCCTTTACATTCATATTCTTCTATACATATTGTGTTTACAATAATGTTTTCCTTAATTTAATCTAGGGGAGAGGACCTAGTACCTGAGCAATTTTCAATGTCATGCTGTTAGGATTTACTGTGAAGCTAATCCAAAGTTTTTCATTGCTGCTTGAGGCCATATTGCAGTGATTTCTCTAGGAAGCCCACATGATCCCCATCAAGTATCTTCTTTTTTTAGTCTCTAAATTTCTTATAAGAAATCAACAACCAATTTGTCTAAATGTGGCTCCTTGTTTACACATTAATATCTCTTTTGGCAGTAATGGATCAAAGTGGATTCATGGGGTCTTAAAGAGAAGGCTCTCAAACATGGAGATCAAGAGTGGGACCAAGTAAAACCATTCATAATCATGATCATATTGTTTTATTGACTGTCTAAGAGCTAAGTATCCAAGATAACATTCTGTATTTTTCTATTAAATTTCCAGAGTGAGAATAATTTTGAGTTTTCAATCCTATTTTTTAGTACACTAACTAAGTATCCAAGATGCACTGCAAGTACTCTTTCTCACCCAATTGCTCATTTTCCACAAATTTAGATTCTAGTGTGTAGTTTAATATTCACTAGTTTGAGTTTTTCATTTTCAACAAAATTAGAATCTAGTTCGTAGGTTGTGCTTGTTGTCCATGATAGTCCCCTTGATCTCATGACTCGTCATAGGTTTTATATTTTGCTCCAATTGTTGATCAACATCAAATGTGGCCATCATAATATCATCCATAGCCTCTATATTCTACAATTATTAATTGCTCATTTCTCATACATAGTAACCAAATAATGCATGCCTAGAGCTTGGACTGCAAATGTATGCAAAAAATGATAAATCCCTGCCTCTGAAAGCCTAATTAAACACAAAAATTGACATGTTGTTTGATATTTTAAATAGTCATATGACTATCCTTTTTCTACCTTGTAAACACTTACTCAATGCATACAATAATTTATTGAAATGCAAAGTTGAATGGCCTCTTAACTCTTGACACTAATGTCATTGCATTTGTCCAAATAGGGTTAATCATGTTGTGATCTAAATTTTCATAATGAAGTCTTCCAATCTATCCTTTATATCTGAGCATTGATCACAATCCATCTTGTATTTTACTACCCCTATTAAATTCTCATGGTCTTGGCACATCAACTTTCTCTCTTTGATTGACCTGTCCTTATGTCCTGTCATTATCCCTATGGATGCACTTTGGAGCCTCCTACTACTTTTAAATAGCACCTAGAGTCACCCCGATAAGTATTTCGATCCATCTGTATCTTCATCAACAAGAGATCATATATCGCTAGGATATTCTACAGTTTCCCCAACGTGGTGAGTCTCCACGATGATTATTCTTTGAATCTCAACTATGTCACCAAGATTCCTACTGATGTAATCTTATCGGTGTCACATAGCAGGTCAAGTAGACATTCAGAACTTACTCTGATGCTATATGTCTTGCCGATATGCTTCCCTCGTTCTTCATCGGTGAGACAAGATGAGTATCTCGCCGATCGCAATTCATCTTTGAGACCACATGATAGTCCTCCCAATATATCTTCTTAGGCAATTATGATCGTTGTAACAGTCTTGATCTTTCACCGATTTGCCTACATTTAAACACATAGCTTTCACCGATATGTGTCTAAAGAATTTGCAATATATCCAATGAACTTTCATCGTAATCACTTGCCTAT
The DNA here is from genome assembly GCA_007115665.2 of Sequoiadendron giganteum. NCBI lineage: Eukaryota > Viridiplantae > Streptophyta > Pinopsida > Cupressales > Cupressaceae > Sequoiadendron > Sequoiadendron giganteum. The sequence goes on along the minus strand of CM021104.1, from coordinate 112,928,362 downwards.
TTCGTCACGTATTTGAGGAACTTTTGTTGTTATTTCGATATGTACTATGTCACCAAGACTCCTGTCAATGTAATCTTATCGGCGTCACATAGCAGGCTGGGTAGACTTTCAGAACTTACTTCGATGCTATATGTCTTGTCGATATGCTTCCCGCGTTCTTCATCGATGAGACAAGATGATTATCTCGCCAATGACAATTCATCGCTGAGACCACAGGCCAGTCCTCCTGATATATCTTCTAAGACAATTATGATCGCTGTAACAGTCTTGATCTTTCACCGATATGTGTCCGACTAATTTGCAATATATACGATGAAATTTCTTTATAATGACTTGCCTATTTCGTCGCTCGTTCAATGAACTTCTGTCATTATTTCAATATGTACTATGTCACCAAGATTCTTGCCAATGTAATCTTATCGGCATCACATAGCGGGTCGAGTAGACATTCAAAACTTACGCCGATGGTATATGTCTTGTCGATATGCTTCCCTTGTGCTTTGTTGATGAGACAAGATGTGTATCTCACCAATAAACCGTCATCATTGAGACCACAATCCACTCCTCTTGATATATTCTCTCAAGTAATTTTGATCATTGTACTAGTCTTGATCTTTCACCAATATGCCTACATTTCAACGAATAGTTTTTTTTTTTTTAAATTGCATTGTTTCGTCGCATTTACGATGAACGTCAAAAAATGTTTGACGAACTGGTAACGTATCTGATGAAATTTCATCGTAATGACTTTCCAATTGCATCGTGAGTTCGACAAACTTCTATCGCTATTTCAATTTGAAGTATGTCGCCAAGACTCTTGCTGATATATGCTTATCGATGTTAGATAGCTAGTCGGGTAGACATTTAGAACTTACTCTGATGGTATATGTCTTGCCGATATGCTTCCCTCGTGCTTCATCGATGAGACAAGATGTGTATCTCGTCGATGACACTTTATCATTGAGACCAAAGTCTAGTCCTCTTGATATATGTTGTTAGGCAATTTTAATCGCTGTAATAGTCTTAATCTCTCACCGATATTTGCAATACGTCAAAACTTTCATCGCAATGGTGATGAACCTCTATTGTTATTCTGACTTTTTGGCCAAGGTATGCCGACTGTGGTCTGCACACTGTGCATCGTAAGATCGATGACACTTTCGTCATGGTTCCAACAAACGTATGTTGATGCTCTGACACTTCAATAGAGGCACGCCACCCATGCTCCGGCCACTGCTCGTCGCTTGATCGACGAAGTGGGCATCATAGTTTCGACGATCTTATGTCGTGAGTGCGATGTTTTGTATCCCGTCGGAATATACACAAAATTTGAGCGTCGGTGCTGATTTCTTTGATTCGTCGGTTGGCCAAAAAACAACGTCGAAAGTGCTACGAACAGCCATCAGAAATTGGAGTCAAATTATGTAGTGTTTGCATGGTCTTATGTTGATATGCTAGGGTTGGATCCAGAGCTGGTTCGGCATCATCTACCATTGCATCCAAATGCAAAGCTGGTCAAACAAAATCTTAGAAAAATGCACCCTCAAATAGCTATGTTGGTCAAAGTTGAGCTTAAGAAATTATTGGATGTCGATTTCATAATACCTATTGACTATGTAGACTAGATCTCAAAACTTGTACAAGTGACCAAACCGAATGGACAAATCCATATCTGCACAAATTTTTGGGACTTGAACAAAGCATGTCTAAAGGACGACTTCCCACTCTTGAATATAGACATCATCATAGACCTCACAACTGGCTACAAGATGTTGTCCCTCATGGATGGTTTCTCAAGGTATAGTTAGATCTGTATTGCTCTTGAAGACCAACACAAGACTACATTTACCTATCCATGGGGCACATACTATTGGAATGTCATGCCCTTTAGATTGAAAACTGTAGGTGCAACCTATCAAAGAGCTATGACCACCATATTTCATGATCTCATGCACACATTGATGGAAGACTATGTTGATTATCTTTTGGAAGAATCCTTGACATGTGGTGATCACTTAAGAGTCATGGACAAGATTTTCAAATGGCTAGAAGAATATAAGGTCCACCTAAATCCCAAGATATGTGTCTTCATCGTGACATCGAGAAAGCTTTTGGGATACATTGTTTCCCATTGAGGCATTGAAGTAGACCCGATAAAATTCAAAGCAATATTAGACATGCCTCCACCTAAAGGAATCAATCAACTCCAAACACTACAAGGTCGAATCTAATCTATTAGGTGCTTCATTGCATAGCTTGTAGATAATTGTCAACCTTCTAAGTATTTGTTACACAAGGGAGTCACTTTCATTTGGATAGACAAGTGTGAGGCAACTTTTCACCAAATCAAAGGGTATCTCTTGACACCTCCCATCCTAATGTCACCTATCGATGGAAGACCCCTAATTGTGTACATTTCAACCACTATGACCACATTAGGGGAAATTTTGGCTCAAAATGACCATGAGAAAAAGGAATGCGCAATCTATTAAATTATCCACACTTTGGTGGGATACGAGCTTAACTATAGTCCAATTGAACATGCTTGTCTTATATTTTTTTTTCCCCCTCAAAAGTTGAGACACTACATGTTAAACCATTAGACTAAGCTTGTGGAAAAAATAGATCCTCTGAACTATATACTTAGTAAGGCGGCATTAATAGGATGATTGGATAAATGGGTCATGATACTCAAAAAATGCGACATTTAGTATGTGGAACGTAAGGAAATAAAAGGACAAGTCATCGTTGACCAACTAGCAGACGCACCCACACCAACCGATCACCCTTTGGTTTCAAGTTTTCTTGATGAGTCAATATTCACACTAGACACGGGAGTAACATGGAAATTGTATTTTGATGGCTCACATACTAATCATGGATCAGTTGCAGGTATATTATTTGTTACCCTTCAAGGTGACACAATCCCTAAATCTTTCAGGATAGCCTTCCCATGCAAAAATATCATTGTCGAGTATGAAGCCTTGTTGACAGGATTGCGTGTGGCAATAAAATGGAAAATCAAGAGTCTACAGGTCTTCAGTGATTCAGAATTGGCCATTCGACAAGTCAATAATGACTATGATACTAAGGATGAGAAATTGACCCCATACAAATGAATGATTAATAGTTTCAGGTAGTAATTTTCAGAAATCTCCTTTTCCCAAGTACCACATGTTCAAAATAAAGCAGCAAATGCCATGGCCACTATTGGGTCTCTTTTGGATAATCCTAACAATATGTCGCAATATGATTTCTTAGTGGAACAGTTGTTGGTCCCTGCCTTTGATGTCCCTAAGTCTAAAATGGTATGCGAGGTTGTTGGCCCTAATTCCCCCATTTACCAAGATATCTATGACTACTTACATTCCTAGACCCTACCACCCAACCTCACCAACAATCAGTGCAAGTCCTTCATCCGAAAATCCGCTTGCTAAACCATCATCGGTGACACTTTATATACATGTAGTTTTGAAAAATCCTTACTCAGATGTCTCAAAAATAATGAAGCAAAAACTACCTTACACGAAGGTATATGTGAAGCCCATTCTAGTGGCCTGACCCTAGCTAAAAAATATCATGCAATTGGGATACACAATGACCTCATTCATGCACCTGCACAAGAGTCTCAACCCATCATTTCACCATGGCCCTTCACCAAATGGGGACTTGACCTCGTAGGATAAATTCATCCCACCTCATCAAATGGCCATAAATTCATCATCACTACCACCAAATACTTCATGAAATGGGCTGAAGCCATCCCTATGACATGCATTACTGGTAAGAAAATCTCCAAATTCATTCTCATTTACATCATATGCTAGTATGGTGTCCCCCAAACCATCATCACTAACAATGGTCATCCTTTCAAAAATTAGGATGTCTAAGAGTTATGTGAGAGATTCCACATTCAGCATCACTTTTCCACACCATATTACCCACAAGGCAATGGCCAAGTTGAGGCATCCAATAAGACCATAAATATAATTCTTAAAATGACTATCAATGACACTGGTTGTAACTGGCACATTAAACTTAACCTTGCCCCATGGGCATATCGCACAAGCATCCGCACACCCACTATCACTACTCCATTTTCTCTAGTCTTCGATTTAGAGGCTATCATCCCTATCAAGGTCAAATTCCCCTCCCTATGGGTCTCCATCAAAGGTCTTATTGACGATGACAAATATCGTATATCTCGGTTGCATGAGTTAGAATTTCTCAATGAACGTAGACAGAGGGCCTTGAATCATCTATAGGAATATCAAAACCTCCTTTCCTGTAGTTACAACAAAATGGTTTTGATTTGACACATTGAAATTATTGACTTAGTGTTGATGGAGAATTCAAAAAATTTAGTAGAATGTGAGAAACTAGGCAAATTTGATCCCAACTGGCTAGGTCCATATGTCATAACAACATATTTTGGTTATGGTGCTTATCAATTGTCCACATTTGAAGGGGAACCTTTGTCCAAGCCTATCAAAAGATTGCACTTTCAAAAATTCTATACATAGCTTCAGAGAGACATGCTAAAACCATAAAAATACAAAAAAAAACATTTCCTTGATGAAAACCTAGAAAACAAGTGTCTTGGTGACAATGAAAAAAAAACAAAAATAATGAAAATCATGAGTTAGCCCTTTGTCATTGCAAAAAATTGAAGATTCATGTTGAACTATGAGGTCTTTGAGTGTATGATGTAGGCAAGGCCATTATTTGATGAGCCCTCAATCCCACCTAGGTTAGTCCTTTAGGGTTCATTGTATTAGTCAAATAAGTCAAACATAGTCAAACTCATACACAAGACAATTATTTGAGCGTCACCATTCAAATTGTGTGTTACAGATCCCAAGTGTGTAGTTACTATTTACTATTACTACATAGGGTAATTGAGAATGTAATGTGAATTCTGGAGATGAATAGGTTATGTGTGTACTTTTTTATAAATATGAATGTTGTATCATTTGATGTTCTCTCAGTTGATGTTATTCATGGTGAAATATTGCATATATGTGATTGAAAGGTTATTGAATTATTATTATTCTAACTTTGGAGATGTTTATATATATTGCATATGTTGTGAACAATTGACTTCCAAGTGCATGTGTAGTGGTTGAAAGTAAATTTTCATTTCTCCAGGGGGAAGGGAAGTATCACTCGGGAGAAGATCTTTGTTAGGTAACTAGTAAAGAAAACTATCTAAGAATACACACACCACATTAGATTGATTGAACTGAGTCATTTTGTGAGTTATAGGAAAGTCTTCCTTAGCTTGCTTGAATGCATTAGGAGTCTTGTTTAATTTTGCATGCTTTTACGGGTGATATTTATCAGTTTGGTGTTGTGAGATCATTCTTGTGTTATTACAATCATATGGATAAGTTGAATGTAGGTGGAAGAATTTTTATATGTATGCACATGTGTATCAATGGGATCTCACGAAACGTGCGTGCATATGTATAGACATACCACATGTACAAACCTATCAATATGATGGTAACATAAATGGATGTAAGTGAATCAGATGTGGACATATACATATATGTATAGTATATACATGTATCCATATGTATATGCATATCGATACAAGCGAACCTTATCAAATGGATATGCTCATACAAATGCATTGATATGGTATACCTACATATACATGTACTTAGAGATATATCCATTTATACATATATATGTATATATCCTATATAATGTGTTTATTATAATTATTTTTCCTTTATGCTTATATATATATATATTTAATAAATATATATATACTTATATGTAAATATATATTAGAATTTTATATATATTCAGTTATATATATGTATACATATATATATATATATATATATATATATATATATATATATATATATATATGAAGGTATTTAAAATACATATATATATATATATATATATATATATATATTACATATCAATTTTATACATTTGAAATTTGACTTATTTATGATTTAATAAAGAAGTCGATTTAATGAAGACTTCTTTTGACGTCATTAATCCATGGCTAAATATATTGATATCTAGCATTATTATTAAATTCGACTTTGGATCATACAGGACACTGTGTGATGAATCATGTATCACCAGCTAAGAAATACGTATGAGTAAGACATGGAAATATGCCTAAATTCTACTGGATTTGACTTAGTTGATATGTGAAATGGAGAAAGCATGGACTAAGTCCAATGTATTTATTTGTTGCAGTTGACTCAATTCGTAAAACATGTTGATTCAGGTTATGTGTTGATAATTTATCATTGACATATTCTGCTTACCTAGAAATCGCGCCAACGTAAGGGGTTTGGTGCCACCTCTATTTTAACTTTCCTATAGATGGAAATTGTGGAGAAAAATACGAATTCTCCATGTAGAGGTTGAAATTGTCTTTTTGAATGTGTTCAATATGAAATTTGATCTGTTATGATTTTTGCTAAGTCTAGGCTTCTATCATCACCATTTTTTTGTTGAATCACATTGCATGAAATTGGTGTTAATCTACATGCCAAAACTATAGGATTTATGAAGGTTGACTACTCTATAAATAGTTGCTCTACCTCACTTATAATGCAGTTTTATTCATTCTTGTGATCATTATTTAGTCTCATTCATAATATTTCTCATTATCTTGTGTGAACATTATTTCCATTGAGAGAGATGTCTCCTCCCCAGAGATATACATCCTTTACAATTTATCATATCTAAGTTTTTACTAGTCATTTCATCTATTTATGAGTGAGAAGAGAGTGAGATTTTGTGAGGAAGAGTTGTCTTGTTATTTGAGTGGAGTGCACTATAAACAAGAGAGGGAGAGGGAGTTGTGTTGGGAAGTTGAATCAAGTTGAAATTTTGTTTGGAGAAGGTTGCACTATTATCATTATCTAGGATAAGTGATAACAAGCATGGGGATTTCTTCTTTTTATTATTTACTTGGAATTGATGTGCTTTCTATGTTGCATGGAATGTCTTTTATATTTGAGCTATGTAAGTATTTAATATTTCTTTTGGAAAAGGGAATTGAATCTTTTAGGCTGCTTTTATAATGTGTTTTCAAGTACTCCATGATAGGAGATATTGCTTGACACAAGTATTTAATTATACTAGATATGTCGAAGAGATTGCTTGACATAAGTATTTAATTGTGTTACATGAGGTACAACATAGGTATTTAATTATACTAGATATGTTTGAACATGGCATGCAATGTGTTTATATTTACTCCATAGTAGGAGTTGGGTGTGTATCTTAGTTATTATATACTAGGCTTGACTGAATTCAAGAGTCACTTGAGGTACACCCAACTAAGTTATTAAATTAACTCGAAAAACTTGTCTTAATCTTAGGATAAGCATGGGAGTGGGCTTGTGTACTTACTTGCTAAATAGACTCATTACTAGTAGATTGGTATGTTGTAGGTTCTAGTCTAGGATGACAAACTGTCAATTGAAGGACAATACCTATGCGTAGCTAAAGATAGCCTTAAGTCAAATTGGCCCTCAATAGTGTATGTGATAGATGACTCTCAGTTTTCTACTAAATTAAAACTCTTTGATCAAAGGCATGCAATGCACGAGACTCCACTTAGTTGTGTGACTCTTGAGACTAGACTATCAATTCATTGTAATCTAGTATTACATGCCAGTTCGAGATTGTTGGATTACAAAAGGATCTAGTTATGCAGGACACAACACTATTATCAGTTGGTTTTCGTTATCGATTACTCTACTAATCTCTTCATCGAAGGGAAGGGACATCTATCAAATGATAGATGTGTAGGGGACTAAATTATGAGTTTGTGGTTGGTGGAAAATTTCTTGAGTGATGCTTCTCCTCCATTGCAAGTGACATAAGAATTAATATTTGAAAGGAAGGAATCCTGGACTATCTTACAACTATTAGTTCTAAATCTCATTGGAACTATGTATGTAAGTGTATGTATTATTGTATTGTTGTAACTTGTGAAGTTATTGTAATAAAGTGGAATATTTATTGTAATATGATATGGCATCTTGTTTGTATATTCTCAATAAAAGAAAGAATTTTTTTCTTGCAATGACTTGTTACCTTGCTTATTTACTCATATGATGTAAATTTATAAAAGAAACTGCACTGAAGGGTTGGTACGTTACATGTGGTATCAAAGATACTAGGTTCTACATTCAAACCTATGAGCTCAATATGCAACAATGCGTAAACCTTATTAGAAGATAATGGTTGAAAAGTTATTGTGCCACAATGACAAAAGAAAAGAACATGGGGAAGTGAAAAGGAAGATGAGATTCCTAATAACTCAAGTAAATTGGGACTAGTTAAGAGTTGTCCTTAGAGTAGGAACTCCTAAATCAATAGCTTATGATATTACCTAGGATAGTAGAATAATATGCAATTAGGTTATGTAGGAAGGTTAGGAAGAATAACTAGTATATACCTTTATCCTAAGAAATAGTTATATGACTCTAAGGGAATGAGAAGAAATGAGATAACTCTTTTATAGTTGAAAACTATAACTTTGTAAAGAGTCAGGAATTATTGGATTAGTGAAAACAATATGAATCTATGTGTATGAGAAGTTCACATAAATTAGATTGAAGCAGGAATTCAACAAAAGAGGTATCCAAAAGGTTGGAGAACTCCTGACATTAATCTAATTCTTGTTTAAGGATAGGATCTTGCAAGAAAAGTGTTAATATCTAGGAAAAGAGAAAAGATCAAAATGGTTAGAAAGAAGTAATCAATGATGTAGGAATGGTTTCACCAACCAAAATCAATGAGATTATTGTAATTTGGATTAAGATGAGGAAAAGAGGCAAAACAACTTTGGTATCTCTAAAGGTTATTAGAGAATAAAGTTACCAAAATTTGGAACAGAAACACTTGGAAATGTGAGTGTGAGAAAGAAACCTAAAGTTGTAAATCAGGTTAGCTTGACCAAAGATTTGTATAGTACATAGATAGGTTGGAGTTATAAGATGAAAAAACCAACATGTTTGCAAAAATCAACATTAATTTAGTGGTTCCAAAAGGAAATGGAATATAATAAGACACTATGTGTCAGATCATTAGAAGTTGTAAGGAAAACAACATTCTAAGCTGAAAGGTTCAACAATCAATGAAGTTTTGTGGGTATTCCCTCCACAAAAAGGATTTTGAAAAGAGAATTAGATTAATAGAGTGTCTCGTAAATTACAAAGTTTTTGATTATTCATTAGATCTCCTATTGGATGATCCAAAATGTTGAAATCTATGAGATTGAAAAAAATGATGAATCAATATTAGGGAAAAATTATATTTAAAGTATACTATTGAGGCAAGAAAAAGAAATAGAAAGCCAAAAAAAAAGGAATGAGAAATCCTTTCAAAGAAGCAATTATTGCTAGGAGTTCAACTTTGAGTAGATCGAAAGTTGTGAAAATACTAAGGGGGGAAGGAAGAGAGTGGATTGACTCGAGTTAAGTACCCCACCCAAAAACAAATGTGGGTATGTTCTCAATTTGGAAGAACTAATGACTTCTTTGCAATTCATGATGTTAACTAAGTCATACATTTTATGACCACAAGGAAAAGGTATTGGGATTTTTTTTTGGGGAAATAAAAAAAGAAAGGTCAAGGATTATGACCATAGATTATCATTCCATACTTTATATTTATTTGATTGGAAGATCAAATGGTATTATCATGGATGCCTTAGAAAAGGATAGGTGGATAATTTGATCATGATAAGGAAGATCATTTCCTATGGGATTGGCAAGGGAAGATCTAGGTTACTCATGAATTGGAAGAGAGTGTCTCTATAGTCATATATACCTTATATGGAGAATTTTGATAACGATGTTCTTTCTATACATAAGTAGTAATACTACATTACGAAGTATATCCATGTTGTGAAGTGACTTGACACTGAAGCTTACTATGCTAAGAGACCTAGAGATGAAAAGGTTTGGCTAATAAGCCTTAGAGATGGAGTAAAAGATAGGGTAGGATTTGATGTTATGTAAACCACATAAAAAATATCTTAAGATAATAATTATTTGATCATACTTTATACTCAAATGAAAATTTAGGTTTAAGAATAACCTAATTAGGACAAGAAGTTCACTCAAATGAAGAGAGAGACCATAGGATAAGATTTAACCTATTGAGTTGGGTTATGAACTAGACTACTCATTAACACTTTTAAGTTTGGAATAACTTGGTTAAGTTGTACATTTGTTCTTGATTGGGACATATAGGGGTAGAGAAACCTATAACATCAAACTAGTCAACAATTGAGGACTCTATCCTAAGAATTGGAAGGGAATATTGAGATTGAGATTCGCCCATGGGAATGTGTAAATCACCTAAGCTTAAGAAATTTTATATCGATGGAAACATAGGTGAGATTCCTAGTGAGTTAAAGTAGCTACTAGGTTAATTAATTTACACTCTTGAAAGGAAGTCATATTGGGGTGATCCCACAATAGTGGTTTACAATTTTTGCCCAAACTGGACATTGCAATTATTATTTTTAACTAAATCTTCATATTTGAGAATCTATAGCGGCTAAATCATGAGGAATTTAAAGATGATGAAAACTAGAGTCTCATAAAATTTTGCTTTTCGATTCTAAAAATATTTTTTTCAAAATTTTTGGAATCAGATTGCACTTTTTTTTCCATCTCCCATGAAAACTGGGTTTTTTGAGAAAACAACATTTTTAAACAGTGACTCTCACCATATACAACATAAAAAAATTTGTATGAAGGATAAAATTATAATTTTTTCCAATTTAGATTAACTATGATATCTAGCACTTTCATTTGGTCTCATAGTTTTTTATTGAATATATTTTCCTTAATCAAGTTTCAAAGTCAAACCAATTGCAATTTAGACATAGGATTGTATACAACATAACTTTTTTTGTATGAATGAAAATTCAAATTTTTTTTTAATGGATCAAGGACAAAAATACCTAGCCTCAACATATTTTAAAAAAAAATATTTTGATAATCTGCTATTTTTCCACATGTGCAAAATAGAGAGCTTGATTTTTGGTGAAAAACCTATGTTTAATAAAACTAAAAAAAACATACATAATAAAACCAAAACATATTAAAATTTAATTCGTTGGATAGCTCATTTTGAGGACTACCATCTTCCCCTTGGGTTTGTGAAGTCTCCTCCTTTTTTATCCTCAACCCGAGCTTCGAAGGGCAAAAATCAGCTAAAATTTGGTGGAAGAGGGAGAGAAGGGCAAAAAAGGGGGGTTTGAGCGAACCCCCCTTCAAACGAACCCCCCTTCGCTTGAAAGGGTTAAGGGGGGTTCACTTGAACCCCCCCTTTTTTTTGAATTTTCCATTCATTTCTATGAATAAACGTGACATCACAGGGTTCGAGAGAACCCACCATGCAAAAGGGGGTTCGCTCGAACTAGGGCTTCGACCGAACCCCTCTTTTGGGTTCGTGCGAACCCCCTAGTTCGAATGAACCCTTAAAAACATGAAATTTCGAATGTGTGAGCATTTTTACAAATTTCCTTCCTCATCAAAATTGTACACCACTATTATGGGTTTACCCATTGTTGACAAGACTCTACTTTGAGTGGCTCTTAAATTAAAAGGGATGCACTCTCAAAGGGAAGCATCTATTGTATGTTAGAACATCATAGAATTTTCATATAGCATGAAATGTTGGGAATTTTACTAAGTAGAACACCGGGGTTGTAACTTGTGCTCAAAAAGGATATACCAAAGTTAGGACTCTCCTACATGATTAAGAGAATCAATGGAAGCAAAAAGAAACATTCGTGCTTGGTAATTAGGTGTGTAATTAAAACTGATATCTTCTAGGGACCAACATAATTGAACAAGGATTAATTCTCAAAATTAGTACCAATTCTTATCGAGAAAATTAGATTGAGTTGAAGGATGAATTACATCTCTTAAAATGACTCGAGGATAAAAGAAATCCATGCTATGGATGTCCTAAGATAAATGGGATTTATCTCCACAAAACTCCTAACCATTATTATCTGGGAACTAAAGGAGGCGTGAGATTGCAAAATAGGTCTTCACTTAGTCATAGAATAGAATATTATGGGATATAAAAGAACCTATGCACCCAAAATTTTTGAAGATTCAGGAATGGAATGAGGAAATTAATGTTAGATTTAGGAAATCAGAATGACAAAGGGATTTTTTGCTAGATGAGAAACCACTATAACGTGGGAAAAGATAGAGTAAGGAGCCGCACAAAATATGGCAAGATATTGTCTAGTATGCTAGGAAATGAAGATTGGATGTCATCATCAATAGGACATGTCTACTCTCTTAAGATTCCAGAGGGAAAGTGGTAGAACACAAGACAAATCAATCTGTTTGTGTTGGTAAAACTGACACAATGTTCTAGTGGACAAACTCATCAAAGTAACCAATTCTATTTGTAAACTTGACTTATAGGATTTTGGTCCTAAATAATATATTGTGGTAAGTAGTTGCTTAGTATTGGACTGAGAAGTTTATTTTAGTTTTGAACAAGAAAATAATGATAGGGTTGTGTAAACCATGATCATACTATGAAACATTCAGTTGAGCGAATGTGCAATATATTATTATAGTAAAAAAAATAAAAAATGGTAGACTAAATCTTGAATGATTTATAAAATTCTAACATTGAGGTTTGGACCATTATATTGAAAGGAAGGTTGGAAACTCTATTAAGCTGAAATAGGATTAGAAATAGGGTAAACCATAGACTTGATTTAATGTCAAAAATGATTAATAGATCAAAGTGATCAATGAAACTTTGTCGATACAAAGATTAAGTAGAAAGCAGTATCGAGATTTGATAGGTGTCTAGGAGAAATTTTATGCTCGAGAAGTAAAATTAATCAAGATAAAGTGCTTTATGGTAAGGAAAATGGATGTGTAAGTGACATATGGACTCGGTTTATGAGTTGTCTAAAAGTGTACAAATACCAAAGGGAAAGGATGGGACCCACGGTGTAGTGTACAATGCACCAAAATTCTTGAACTATTTGGATTATACTAAGGATAAATTCATGGGCCAATAATTTTTGTTCACTCTATGTCATGTATAGTTACTATTGTATCTAGGATATGTATATGTATTATATTAATAAAACTCTTTGGGAGAGTAAGTATGTGTGAGACATATGAAATTTCCCTATGCGAAAGTGAGGGCAATCAAAGCAAGGTCCAGGAAGGACAAGGTTGCGACATAGGATGAATGTTTTACAAATCTTACGTATTCTGAGAATGGTAAGTAAAAAATTATTTCATTTTAACTGTATGTTAAAATGCTATAGATCATCGGGGAAAATGATTTACAAGGGGGGAAGTATGTTACATCCCAATTGTGTAGCTACTATTAACTATTACTACATAGGGTAATTATGAATGTAATGAGAATTCTGGAGATGAATAGGTTATGCTTGTACCTTGTTATCAATATGAATGTTATCTCATTTGATCTTGTTTCATTTGATGTTATCTCAGTTGATGTTATTCATGGTGAAATATTGCATATATGTGAATGAAAGGTTATTGAATTATTATTATTCTAACTTTGGAAATGTTTATGTATACTGCATATGTTGTGAATAATTGACTGCCAAGTGCATGTGTAGTGGTTGAAGGTAAATGTTCATTTCTCCAGGGGGAGGGGAAGTATCACTCGGGAGATGATCTCGGTCTTGTATTTGGTAAAGTAAACTATTTGAGCATACACACACCACATTCAATTGATTAAACTAAGTCAGTTTGTGTGTTATAGGAAAGTCATCCTTATCTTGCTTGAATGCATTAGGAGTCTTATTTACTTTTGCATGCTCTTACAGGTGATGTTTATCTGTTTGGGGTTGTGAGATCATTCTTGTGTTATTACGATCATATGGATAAGTGGGATGTGGGTGAAAGTATGTTTATATGTATGCGCATGTGTATCAATTGGATCTAACAACATGTGTGTGCATATTTATAGATATACCACACGTACAAACATATCGATATGATGGTAACATAAATGGATGTAAGTGAATCAGATGTGGACATATATATATATGTATAGTATATATGAATATCCATATGCATATGCTTATTGATAGAAGAGAACGTTAGCAAATGGACATGCTCATATAGATACATCAATATGGTATACCTACATATATGTGTGCATAGAGCTATATATACATTTATACATATATATATATATATATATATATGTATGTATATGCATACATCCTGTATAATGTGTTTATTATAATTAGTTTTCCTTTACACTTATATATATTAGATGTATGCTAACTAGCTTACAATATATATATATATATTTATATTTAATAAATATATATAAACACTTATATATAAATATATTTTAAACTATTATATATTTTTAATAAAGGATTCGATTTAATGAAGACTTCTTTTGATGTCATTGATCTATAGATAAATATATTGATATTTGACATTATTATTAAAGTCGACTTTAGATCATACATGGAATTGTGTGATGAATCGCATATGACCAACTAAGAAATATGTATGAGTAATAAATTGCAATACGCCTAAATTCTGTTGGCTTTGACTTAGTCGATATGTGAAATGGAGAAAGCATGGACTAAGTCCAACGTATTTATTTTTTGTAGTTGACTCAATTCATAAAGCAAGTCGATTCAAGTTATGTGTTAATACTTTATCATTGGCATATTCTTCTTACCTATAAATTGTGCCAACTTGAGGGGTTTGGTGCCACCTCTGTTTTCACTTTCCTGTAGATGGAAATTGTGGAGAAAAATATGAATTCTACATGTGTAGGTTGAAATGGTCTTTTTGAATGTTGTCAATTATGAAAATCAATTTGTTATGCTTTTTGTTGAGTCTAGGCTTCTATAATCACCACCTTTGTGTTGAATCATGTTTAAAAAAATTGGTGTCAATCTACATGTCAAAACTATAGGATTTATGAAGGTTGGTTGCTCTATAAATAATTGTGCCACCTCACTTATAACACATTCTTATTCATTATTGTGATCATTATTTACTCTCATTCATAATATTTCTCATTATCTTGTGTTAACATTATTTCTATTGAGTGAGACGTCTCTTACCCAAAGATATGCGTCCTTTGCAGTTTATCATATCTGAGTTTTTACCAATCATTTCATCTGTTTATGAGTGAGAAGAGAGTGAGTGTTTGTGAGCAAGATTTGTCTTGTTATTTGAGAGGAGTGCACTATCAACAAGAGAGGGAGAGGGAGTTTTGTTGGGAAGATGAATTAAGCTAAACTATTATTTGGAAAAGGTTGCACTGTCATCATTATCTGGGATAAGCGATAACAGGCATGGGAATTTCTTCTTTTTATTGTTTACTTGGAATTGATGTGTTTTCTATGTTGCATGGAATGCCTTTTCTATTTGAGCTATAGAATTATTTAATATTTCTTTTGGAAAAGAGAATTGAAGATTCTAGGTTTCTTTTATAATGTATTTTTGGATATACATGCAGGATCATGATGGGTCAAAAAGTGGTGAAATTTAAGTGATATGATGGCCCATGTGGTTGACGACATTTTTTTACCAAAACTTAATGAAACAAAAAAGGTTTTTAAAAAAGATTCTCAAATTTCCACCAATATAAATTATGCTTTACTTTGAATTTAATAATTAATTATTATTCATTTTCTATTTGAATAACGACTAAAGTCTTGATTGATAGGCTAATTGAAAAACATCTATAACTTTCAAACAATATCACATTTTTTGAATCTGAAACACGAATCACATTCTATGTTTTGCATACTATACGATTAAAAAAAAAAGAATTTCATGAAATTTTGACCAAGTTAAGGTGGTCAGACATACGAGTTTTTTATATTTTTTAAAAGTTGTAATAAAAAATTCATAATTAATTATTTACTTGGAAACAAATTACAAAAAAATATGCATCACATCGGGACATGAGTCCTCTACTTATATCTAAAATATTATAAAAAAATATTATCATTTTATTGTGGTTAGGGTGGTCAGATAGACACCTACTTCTTATTTTTTCCCTGAAATTTAAGTACTACTGCATTGAAATTTCAAATTTTCACTAAATAGATTTTTTTTAAAAATAAACCTAGCAGTTTAGAAACTACATTCAATTTTCCACAAATTCTATTCTTACATATTTTTGAACTTATATAGATACATTATTCAAAGTTTTACGTCAAGTTGCCTAACTAAGATTTTCTGAATTTTTATCGCCACTTAAGGGCCTATTTTTTCCATGATGATCCTACACATACCCTTTTAAGTACTCCATGATATGAGAGATTTCTTGACAAAAGTATTTAATTATACTACATATGTCAAAGAGATTGCTTGACATAAGTATTTAAATATGTTACATGATGTACAACATAGGTATTTAATTATACTAGATATGTTTGAACATGGGATGCAATGTGTTCTATATTTACTCCATAGTAGGAGTTGGGTGTGTATCTTAGTTATTTTATACTAGGATTTATTGAATGCAAGAGTCACTTGAGGTACAACCAACTAAGTTATTAAATTAACTCAAAAAGCTTGTGTTTCTCTTACGATAAGCATGGGAGCATGCTTGTGTACTTACTTGATAACTAGATTCATTACTAGTAGATTAGTTTGTTGTAGGTTAGTCTAGGATGAAAAACTATCCATTGAAGGACAATACCTATGCGTAGCTGAAAATTTCCTTAAGTCAAATCGGCCCTGAGTAGTGTATGTGATAGATGACTCTTAGTCATTTACTGAATTAAAACTCTTTGATCAAAGTAGTGCAATGTAGGAGACTCCACTTTGTTGTGTGACTCTTGGGATTACACTGTCAGTTCACCGTGATCTAGTATTACATGCTAGTTCAAGATTGTTGGATTATAAAAGGATCTAGTTATATAGGACACATCACTATGCTCAGTTGGTTGTCATTATTGGTTACTCTACAAATCTCTTCATCGAAGGAAAGGGCCAACTATCGAATGATAGATGTGGGGGGGATCGCATTATGAGTCCATGGTTGGTGGAAAAGTGCCTGAGTAGTGCTTCTCCTCCACAACAGGCGAGAGAAGAACCAAGATTTGAAAGGAAGGAATATTGCACCGTATTGCAACAATTAGTTTTAAATCTCATTGGAGCTATGTATGTAAGTGTATGTATTCTTGTATTTTTGTAACTTGTGAAGTTATTGTAATAAATTGGAATATTTATTATAATATGATATGACATATTGTTTGTATATTCTCAATAAAAGAAAGAAAACATTTATTGCAATGACTTGTTACCTTGTTTATTTATTTGTATTATGTAAATTTTGAAAATTTTATTGCACTGAAGGGTTGGAACGTTACATCACGAACCAATAGACAACATAGTCCAATCAGTCATCAAGTCAACTTAGTCACTATATGGTCCCTTTCAAGATGCGTCTTTCTTGGAATTGGACCTTATCAAAATTTCATTTGCCTTTTCAGGATATGTCTTTCCTCATGATAGGCTCCATCACATCATCATTGACCTTTTTAGGATGTGTCCTTCTTGATGACAGGCATCATCAAACTATCAAACTATCAAATCGTCAAACTATCAAATTGTCTAACCGTCAACCAATCAACCTTCGCCAAGCAAATATTGGCAAACACATTGAATGGTTATTGATGTCCCATGAAGTATTTATAGGTACGATGATGTCTCATGACCTTTTTTTCCTTGATTCTTGTCTTTGGTGTGTATTGACAAAAAGACTAGGGCAACTTATCCCTTAGTATGAATTGGGACATTCCTTAGTATGGTTTATTTCATATCATGGTTTTTTTTGTCCATTTGTCACATTTTACCACCCAATGATGATTTTGCAATGCCTATTATGTTTCTTGGAAAAAAATTGAAGTATTATTTTTTCATGTCCTAACATCCATGTCTTCCGCACTAATATTTCTTCTATTTTATCATCCTCTAGTCTTCTCATCCATTTTGAGAGAACACTCATGCTCTTTGAACTCACCTGTCATCTCAAGGGGGCATACCACTACCTCCTTGTCATCTTTCCTCTCCCTACTTTCACACTAGGGAATATTTTTGACTCATTTTCTTTGACACAATGTGATAAAGTGCATTATTTCAATTAAGAGGGGAAAAATGTAGACACATAAAAATGGTCTAGACCAAAAACCATATTTTTCTATGATGACCATGCTTCTCCCTCAAATAATTAATGTATGTCACTAATTAATCCTTATTCTCTCCAATAATTAAATAAATTTCTAATTTATTTAACTACTTGTTTTTCATTTTCACCTACAATTAAATAATTACCATTAATTATTTAATAACATTACCATTTATCCTTCAATTAAATAAAATTAATTATTTAACCCACTTTTCATCCCACCAAGTAAATAATTAAAATAATTATTTACTACCCTTTGTCTCATTTCCACCATTATTTAAATAAAAAAGTCAACTCCCCTCCATAATTTCTATTAATGATTTGATTCTCCAAATCTCTTCATCATCTCATTTATTCTCCACCTTTGATTTAATTGTCTCCAATTAAATCTCAACCCTTCATTTCAAATCTTTCCCTAACTCTGACCTAATGTTTCCCTAACCCTAATGCTCCTCATCACATTGAATTCTAGCCTTTGATCTTAGGAATTTACCAAATTCTAATCCTAGCCATCCATTTTCAATTTGGCATTCTTTAAAAATGGTCTCTCTAGTCATTTTTCATTCATACACACATAGCATGCTTGAGAACTCTGAGTACTTGAGCATACAATACTTCAATTCCTTGCTTGTCTTAGGCATATGTTATAGTTGCACTTCAATATGAGGGAAATCATACAATTTGCAGCAAGATGGAAAAGGCCAATAAACGTCAATTAATGGAGGCTTGAAGACCAGGTGATATTATTTAAATATTTTTATGCTTCTTGCTTTCATTGTTCTCTATTTTTTATTGGGGTTGGATTTATTATGCTATTTGCAGCTAACTTGAAAATTTTACCCTGATACACCCCCAATGGAGAATCTCATGTGGTAATGGTGGATGCTCAATAATGCATGGTAAATATTATCTAAAATTGTCAAACAATCCCTTAGGAAGAAACATAACCAAGAATTTATGTAGGAAGTCTTCCCATTCTTGAGAGGAACACAAGGGAAGAAATATCGAGATATATGAATTCTTTGAACTTTAATCAAATGTTTCCATGTTATTATAGAAAGGTGAAATAATCACTTTAGGTGTTGTAGACCACATTGATAAAAAGATAATATAAAAATTTGTGGAAATGGATGTAAAACATAATCCAAAGATTAAAATTTCTCCCCCAAATGCTTCTCAAGGGTCTTCATAGCAATGTGTGCACACTTATTTTCTTCTATAAAGCTATTATTATCTCTCTACAAATCAACAATAAATTTTATTAAATTTGAATACTAAAAGATGGTTGAAATCGAGACCATTTATTATAACCATGGTCAATCTAAGGTACCAAGAATCAGTGATGCCCATAAATAATTATTGGTAGCCATTGCGAAGGTCATCCCATTCCCATCCACACCCTTAGGTAGAAACAAAATGGGCAAGACAAAGTAATTACTGAAGAAAATAAATAAAATATTGTTTCCTTCTATTTAGATTGTGTTGGGGTACAAAAAACGATGCATTAAACACTTGGTTTGATTGGTAACTAAGTTATAAGCACAAACTTAGAGTCTATGAAATCATCTTCTAGCAACATTATATACTTGATTCATTGAAATCACCATAGGTGAAAGTCTTGGTGTAGGAAAAGTGTGAGGTAAGAAAAAGCCATAGCAACACTGGGATATAATAGGGACTTAGCTAGAAAAGGGTAGTCATTAGTTCTTTGAGGAAATCCAATGACTTCGTATTATTAATATAATTCTTTCATGACCTCAATTATTTGGATATAAAGGCTCAAATAGAATGTAAGAAACATGGGTGAACATGTACTCTAAGCTATTGGGATGAATATATTTATTTTAGTTGAGCTAAATAACTCAATGTTAGTAATAAAAATAATTTTAGCTTAGTCGTGAAGTTGAATAACTTGAAATAAACTTATTAGCCATAAATTTTTGTTTAAAATAAGGCCTAAATGTGATAGATTAAAATTAATCTCCTTATAAAATATACTTATACCCATAAAAACACATATGATCATATATATTTATACTATATATTTGTAAGCACCACAAATCTACAAACAACTATAAACTCCAATAGTCATTAGCATAGTTAGTTCAAACTATTGCAAACATAATAATGCTCCTATGAAATAATTCATCATGCTTGATAAACAAAATAACAAACTAAATTAATTGAAAACATAAAAAGCATGATGGATACCTATTCCATATTGGATTGGTGCACCCTTGATATTTAAAGGAAACCTTTCTCAATCCTTGCTAAGCCTTAAGATGATGATAGACAAAGAGATGCAAGATGAACTCAAATTACTATAGTAATAGTACTCAAATTGTGGATGAAAAATGAAGGAATAATGCCTTGAATTTATAGAAGATTTGAGAGAAGAGGCAAAGTTGAGGAATGTGGGACTAATCCTCAACCAATCAATTCATGCCACTTTTCAATATGCGATAGGATAAAGGGTGAGCACATTTTGGTCTTCATACAAGATAAATGCAATTAGGTGAGTTTGAAATTTGAAAAATGACATTAAATGCATATGGTTGAGAGATTTGGGGGCAAATTTGTTTGGACAAAAAGTCAAACAAATGGAGTTAATGAGAGAATATTCCTTGGGAATATATTTGTGAGGAAAATAGAGTTTTAATAAATCAAAATAAATAATTTATTGTGCAAGTGGGAAAAGCTAGAGGATGGGACATGGATTAGAGTTAGCATTAATCGGGGATTTGATTAATTAAGTTGATGATTAGTTGACATGACATTTGATTTAGATTTTTGGATTTGTTTAAATCAAATGAGAAGAAAATGATTTTAGATTTGGTTTAAACAAAGATTTAATTTATTTAAAAGAGGATGATGTTATTGATTTCAATTAAATAAATTTGATTTATTTCATTAAATGAAGAACTTTTAGAAGTTAATTAAATAAGATTGATTTATTTGATTAAAGGGGGATTTTAGGATTGATTTATGATTTAATTAAATAAAATTGATCCATTTAATTAAAAGATGAACACTGGGGAAAATTATATGTGATTGTTAATTTTGCAAGTCTATATTTTTCCCCTCTTTGAAGCAATGTACTTGTTGCATTGGTTCAAAGAATGACGCCGCCAACATCGAAATTAATTTTTTTTTTTTTTTTTTTTGAATGCCCCAACAGAAAGAAGTACGTTGGTACACTACCCCCTCGAGAAATTGAGCGAAAAGTTCAACTTGAGGCTGAACTCCCGACAAAGAGGTTCAAAATGAATGTATGGATGGTTAGACTAATAGATCTATATTCAATAATAAATGATGAGATGTTCTTAAGATGCTTAGAATAAAAAATCTATATTATTTTAAACATCTTCAATGATGATACAAATGAGATGTTTATAAGATGCTTAGAATAAAAAATCTATATTATTTTAAACATCTTAAATGATGATGAAAATGGGACGTTTGTAAGATGCTTAAAATAACAAATCTATATTATTTTAAACATCTTAAATGATTATCCAGTGTATGTGAGATGGATGAGATGGATGATGTTGTCATAATATGATGTGATTATGCAGGATGAGAGTGCAGACCCAGGATGGATGCATTGATGAAATGATACCATGTTAGCATGAAAGAGGATAGAAGAATGAGAGGGATCAACCCTTGAATGCAAGAAGATGCGGAAGTCCAACAAGTCCATTAGATATGATGATGAATGATGATGATTTATTGCTTATCCAAGGATGGGAGAGATAAATAACATAACCTTCTTTATGTTTGATAAAACACATAGGTGAGATGCATCAAGGTATAAAGAACTAGGGTGGCATTGCACCTAGTGTGATGGACTTTGACTCGACAATCAGATAAGAGTATTCTTGTTCACACTTGACATATGAAACCTTATTCAGAATGTAGTTCAGATACTCTAAACATCTCGAACCAAAACATAGAAAAACAAGCCTTCCTATGTGGTCAAGAAGACACCTAAAACACCTTCCCTACAAACTAAACAAAGCACACATAACCAGGTTATTTTTACAAGAATATCCAACAAGATCAACAGATAAAAAGATAATGATAGTTTTCCCATTCCTTTCTCTCTAAATCTTTCTATTTAGACATCATCAAGAGGTCATTAGAATGAGCACAATAAGATAAATCCAAAGAAAAGATAAAGTAAGCAAACAAGCTGATGTTCTTCATACTGCTAGCCAACACTAAACTATGGTGATGCCTGATGTTGATGTCCATCATGGGAAGGATGCATCCTAGGACATGTTGTGATCAGGTGATGATGAGATTTAATTGGATGATAAGCTATTGATACTCCGAGTTGACCAACTTGCTGACTTACTGACTTAGACTTGAGACTTTGACAATTTAAGCTTTCACTTTAAAACTTGCTAGACTTGCTTTTGACTGACTTACCAAAGGATGAAAATGATGATGATTATTACGAGTGAGAGAAAGATGAAACAAATGCACCATTTTGGGTTTTTCAGATATTTGGATGTTTTTGAAATTTTTTGAGATTGTTTTTGGGATTTTGAGATTTTTCAATGTTTTTGGTTTTTTCAAGATTTATGACCAAGAGACTAACCTAAAGACCTATCCTAGGGGTCTCAAGAGCTGATCAATAGATTATTCTTTCCTATGTTATACACGCAAAGACCACGTAGTTCGATTGACAATTGACATGACTCAATGATGAGATAGATGGGAAAACAGATTGCCATTGTGATAGATGCCTAAAGGACAGACCTAGGGTGTCTCGGGGGATGATCAAAGATCATCATTTCCTACGTTCAAACTCAGAGACAACGTAGTTCAGTTGGATGACTCTATTTTTAGTTTTTTCAAACTTTTGACATGTTTTTTTGATTTTGATATGATTTGGATGTTTTTTAGATTTTTGATTTTTCAATGTTTTTTGGATTTTTTATTTTAAGGAAGATCGCAAGAATATACATGAATCTGATCTAATGCAAGTATAGGAACATGCCCCCAGTGCGATGTGATAGACTACTTCAATAAAGGCAAGACAAACTAACATTAGGAATGTGCCAAGTAGTACTAGGGTGGATCCTGGTACAAACACAAGATCAAGATATGATATAGACACATACAAAGTGTGGAAGGATAAATGTAATGTAATGGATAAGAGAGTGTGTGAGTTAAGCCATGAAGATCCTAGTCGATGGAGAGTGCTTTATTTACACTTGGCACCTGTTTTCCAAGTTATCACCAAGGTACAGTTTGTCCAAAGTGCCACTGAAGTGGTTTTCACTAGACGACAATGTTTTTCTTTACTCTTTTCAATTATTTTTTTGATTTTTTTTTATTTTTATATTTTGACTTTTTTGCTATCACCAAATGCCTATTTTCCTGGTTTTCATCAGGGTGACCATTTTTCTAGGACATTTTATGATTTTTTTTTATTTTTTGGTTCTATACCTTGAAAGATCAGGAATAAAACTTTTTGAGATGGGAGTTGTTCATGGGGTCCTATAGGGGTTCACCTTCTGGTGTTGATAATTGATATGCCCCTGATTTATAAATTATTGTGATGATGAAGGGTCCCAACCAATTGGGCTCAAATTTTCCTTTTTCTTTCAAGATTTGGTAGGTTTTTTTGTTCTCCTTTAGCACAAGTTCGCTGACTTGGAAGATCCGCCTCTTGATCTTCTTGTTATAACTTTTCTTGAGTCAATTTTGATATACCTGTAGATGGTTTAGGGCATCGATACAAAATTCATCTAGTAACTCTAGCTCATTTAGTCATGATACCCGGTATTCCTTATCTATAATGAGATTTTGTAGTGATATCCTCAAGGACGGGAGCTCAATCTCAATGGGTAAGATGGATTTTGATCCATAGACTAGGGAGAAAGGGGTGGCACCTAATGTTGTGTGGATGCTTGTGTGATGGGCCCATAAGGCAAGATTTAGCTATAGATGCCAGCCATGACCAACGTCATTGATTGTTTTCTTAAGGATTTTCAAGATGGTTTTGTTGGTGGCTTTTTCTTGGCCATTGCCTTGGGGGTAATACAAAGAGGAAAAGTGATGTTGGATATTGAATCTATGGCAAAGGTCACGAACATCCTGATTTTTGAAAGGTGTCCCATTATCAGAGATAATTGCTTGGGGGACATCATATCGACAAATGAGGTAGTTTAGGATGAACTTAGATATCTTCTTTCTAGTTATGTAGGTCATGGGAATTTATTTGACCCACTTGGTAAAGTACTTTGTGGTGGTGATGATAAATTTGTGGCCATTGAATGAGGTGTGGGTAATTTTACCGATGAGATTGAGCCCCCATTGTGAAAAGGGACAAGGTGTAACAATATGATGAAGCTCCTTAGCTGGTGCATGGATGAGGTCCCCATGCTACTAGCATTGTAAACACTTTTTGACAAAATCATGTGCCTCTCTTTCCATAGTAGTCCAATAGTATCCTATCCTCAATAGTTTCTTAGCCAAAGTTATACCACTCGATTACGAACCATAAATGTCGTTGTGAATCTCGGTTAGAGTAGTTAGGGTTTCCTAAGAATTTAGGCAACGTAATATGGTCCCTTCGATGCTCCTACAATAAAGGGTTTCTCCTAGGATGAAAAAATGGGTTGACTTCTTGATGAAGGTTCATTTAAGGTTTGGGGTTATGTCGACAGGGAGGAGTCCTATTCTCAATTAGGTGTAAATTTCATGGTACCAGGGATCATCGGGACCAACGAGTTCACACACAAATTCATACTTTGGTACCTCGAATGCTGGTACAAGAAGCCTCTGTATAGGGAATTCTTGTTCTGGGATGTTGTGCGGGATTTCCAAGAGTGATCCAATTCTTGCCATTGCGTATGTTGTTCTGTTGTTAGATCTTGGTATCTTCTCAAAAGTGAATTTAATAAAGGATTCTTTGAGGCTCTCCACGAGTTTCTTGTATGGTGTCAGCTTATTGTCCTTTGTTTGGTATTCACCATTGAATTGGTTGATGATAATTTGTGAATCCCCATAGACCTTGAGTGCCATGATCCACCATTATGCAAAAATTCTTAATCCTATAACAAGAGCCTCATACTCTGCTATATTATTCATGCATGGGAATGATAGCTTGTAGGATCTGGGTATGCAGTATCCTTGGGGAGTGATGACAAAGATTCCAATGCCTGACCCATGCTGTGTGTGAGATCCATCAAAATACATATTCCAGTGGTTTGCTACATTTAGGCTAAAAATTGATTCATCGGGAAACTCTGAGATAAGTGGGTTTTCTGCATATATAGGTGCCTCCGCCAGTTGATCCGCAATTTCTTGTCCTTTGATGGATTTGTGGTCTACATATTCAATGTCATGCTCTATCAATATCATGACCCACTTGGCTATTCGTCTTGTGAGAGTGGCTTTGGAGAGTAGGTATTTGAGAGGATCTGTTTTTGCAATTAACTTGATCTGATGAGCCAACATGTAGTGTCTGAATTTTTGAGCCGTAAATACAACTGCTAGACAATATTTTTCAATAGGTGTATAGTTTAGCTCATGTCCTACCATTGTTCTTCTGATATAATATATTTCTCTTTCTCTTTCGATTTCGTCATGTTCAACTAATAGAGCACCAAGAGCTGCTATTTTTGTTGAGATGTATAGGATCAGTGGCTTTCCTGGGATTAGTGACATCAACACTAGTGGCATGAGTAATTATTCTTTGATTTTGTTAAATGCTTGGTCAAATTTTTCATCCCACTTGAATTCTACTCCCTTGTAAAGTAGATGAGAGTATGGGATCTATTTTTGCAAACTGTGTTATGAATCTACAGATGGATTAGAGTCTGCCTTGTAGACCTCTTAGTTGTTTTAGTGTCCTGGGTTCTTCCATTTTGAGGATTCCCTTGATTTTGGTAGGATCTACCTTGATTCCTTTCATTGACACAATATACCCTAGGAGCTTTCCTAATTGCACTCTGAAGACACACTTCTTTGGGTTGAGTCTAACCTTTTATTTTTCCAAACTATCAAAAATGGAACTCGGAGTTGATATGTGGTCTTTTCTTTTCCTTGATTTATCCAATATTTCATCCACATAATCTTCCATCATCTTATGAATCATGTCATGAAAGATCAGTATCATAGCTCTCTGATAAGTATCTCCTACGTTCCTTAACCCAAACGACATTATATTCAACTAGTATGTTCCCCACGAACATGTGAACATTGTCTTGTGTTGATCCTTTTTTGCTATCATAATCTAGTTATACCCCTAGAACCCATCAATTAATGACAGCATCTCATGTCCAGGCGTCATATCCACTATCATGTTGATGTTGGGTAGTGGAAATTCATCCTTAGGACATTCTTTGTTTAAGTCTCTAAAATCGAAGTAGATGCGTATGCCCCCATTCAGTTTTGAAATTGGTACAAGATTTGACACCCATTCTAGATAATCAATCAGTGTATGAAACCGACATCTAAGAGTTTCTGCAATTCCAATTTGATTAGAAAGGCTATTTGTGGATGCATATTTATGATCTTTTGTCTCATAGGTTTTTCTTCAGGATACACAACCAAGTGATGAACTACGAACTTTGGATCAAGCCCAGGCATTTCAACATAAGTCCACGCAAAATTTACCTTTCTTTCTCTGAGGAAAGAAACTAAGAGTTATTTTTCTTCCGTGAGAAGTGATTCAACATAGAACGTTATGTGTGGCATTGTTTTTGTTCCCAGATTGACGCGATTGCATTGTTCTACCAAGACTGCTAATTTTTCTTGATGAGGAGTAGTGAGGGGAAGATTGAATACTTCATCCTCTAGTGCCTCAGAGAGGTTTTCACCATTGGATGTGTCCCTTTTTTTTACTATTTTATGGTTTGAGAGTGCCATAGTGTGGTTTCCACTCAAGGACCTTGATATTATTTTCAATTTCTCACTTTTGCGACTAAAAGATTCAATCGTCTCCCTGTAATAGGCATGAGTGTCCAGTGTGATGTCAAATCTAGCCTTATGATCTCCACATGGTACCGTATCCCGTAATCCCATGAATTATGAGAGCACCTCATCATTTTTTAATGTGTCCAAAATTGGTGGTCCTCGTTGGTCATAATCAATGAGTTGGGGGTATACTAGGTTTATCTCATGGCTTTTGTGGTCTGACTCAAAAGACAAGGTGTTAATCATGAGTAGGGAGGTGTCTTCAAAAAGAATGGGTACATCAGTAATGGGATCCTCGTCATCGCTAATACACACATCAGTGTTTTCAAAGGTAAATTTATCTCAGGGCTTTCCTGTAGACACAGGTAGTTGAAGGGTGGATTTTGATAACTGAGGGGGAATCCCGATTGCTCTAATTGGGGGACTTCATCCACATCTGGTTACACTTAGAGGGGTACACCCAAGGCCAAGATTTTTCATTCGTTTCTCAACAATGATGGGCTCCAGTCACCCATTGTTGTTCCTTCCAAGACTTTGATTTCTATTTTAGCCCATACCAAGAATCATTTGAAGTCCTTTGTTGGCATCGTCCATACGGAGGGTTGGTGTGGGTCTGTCATCTTGATAGAGGAGACTAGATATGTACATCTCTCTCATCCACTTCTTCTCGCCCTAGATCACCCCAACTCCTAAATTGAGAGGGGTCTGCTCTAAAGGTTTGAGTTGTTGTATTGGTGGGTTGCGGTTGTGCATGGGATTTGTGTGATTGAGATAACTCCCCAACTACAAAGCCTCCTTTCTTCATTTTTCATTCCCCACACCCATTGTCTTGGATTATAAGCTTGATGTCACATATGTTTGGGATGGAGGGTGTCTTTGTCCTAGAAGTGTAGGCGATATTCGATGGGTCAATGTATGGGATTGAGGGGCCTTCATCATTCTGTGGGACTTGGGGAACTTTATAGTACTTGAATTCCAGATTCTGGCAATAGGCGAAGGGGTCAAGATCACCATAAATTGTGACCTCTTGGTTTTGATATGAAAATTTTACACACTGGTGGAAGGTTGATGCAACTACTTGCATCCCATGGATCCATGGTAGTCCTAGAAGGATGTTATACGGTAGGTCAAGGTCAAGCACCTGACATGTTGTTTGCATAACAGTTGGCCCTACTTGAATAGGGAGTTGAATAGTGCCTTCAGACACTCTTTCTTGATCATCGTAGCTTCTGATCGTGATACCTTTACCCTTTTCAATGAAATCTTTGAAGATTCCCAGATTCTTGATGAGCTTAACTGAGCAGATGTTGAGGCCCACACCCCCATCCACTGAGACCCTTTTGAACTTATTTTTTTGAACCAGGACTTCGAGGTGTAATGCACGGTTGTGAGATGGCTAGGTAGGGAATTCCTTATCATAAAACGTGAGGAGATTCAGAGTTGTGATGTTACCCACCATAGCTTGGAATTGATCCATATCAAGGTTGGTAGAGATGGTGGATGAAGCCAATGCTTCCTCAAGAATTTCTCTGTGGGTAGAAAAAATCTTCAATAAATCCATGATGGAGATTTGAGCAAGGGTTCTTTTCAATTGGTCAAGGACGTTGTAACCATTAGAAACAAATTTCTTTTTTACGGTGGGGGTCTTAGATGGTTGTGATTCCAAAAAAATGGTGACCTTGCCACCGCGTGTAGTGACTCCACAGTCGGCGTTGCATCCCTTGATACTAACAACAATGACCCATTATCAAGGTATGCGACAACACCTTCATACACATGGTTCACTTTGCCATATTTTTTTTTACCTTTTTTGTTTGGGTTGATGCAAGAAGTTGGGTCCACAAAAAGCTCAAAAAGTGGAAGTGTTTTTGTTGTTTTTCATAATTTATCACACTTGGACTGAAAATTTGAGGCACTTACACAATGAATTTTTAAAAAAATCAGTAATATGAAAGTTTGAATTTTGAATCTAGTTTCTAAATATGTAAATTATTCAAATACCCAAATTGTAGAAATTAAATTTTGATAGGGATCTATAAAAACCACTTTTTAAAAGTCCCTGTTTTTTTACCATACCATGCACGTGTACGGACACCACTTTTTGACCCAAATAAAAGTATTTTGCTAATTCCTTTTGAGGAAAGAGAGCTAACAACATGAAGATTGATGAGGAATTTTTTTATAATTTTTTGTTGAATATTTTTTTTTTTATTAAATTTTTATTGGCCTTAATTGTTGTTTTTAAAAATCAACGTGTATGGACAACATAATTTGACCTAAACTAAACATTTTTTGAAACTTTTTTTTTCATTCTGTAAAGAATTATTTAAAGATTGATGTCATATAATTTTTTTTACAAGAAACTTTACCAAAAAAAAGTTATTAAAAAACAAAAAAAGTCTGATATTTCATGTTTAAGGACTAGTTTGCTTTGAAATTAATTTAAAAATATCAAATATAATCCAATATTAATAAAAATTATATATTTGGAAACTAGAAATCGTGTTCTATAATGGGTTTTAATTTTATAGATTGATTCAGAAAAAAAAGTCCATCAACCATATTGTCAAAGATGGACATTTTTCTTCAATCTGCCTTAGTTTTTTAGTTGCAAGTCAAAGGCTAAGGCTCAGATTGCCAAGCCTTTCCCGAGCCTAAAACCAAGGCGGCAAGTGGGTTGGAGATTCAAGTTTTTAATAACGCATACGCGTTACAAAACGCATATGCGCTCTTCATTTGTTTGATTATTTTTTTAAAAAAATACTTTTTAGGAACGCGTATGCGTTTTGAAAAGACAAACGCATACACGTTTCTAAAAAGCAAAATGCGTACGCATTTCTAAAAAGCATTTAAAAAAAAAAATTTATTTGTATGCATTCAAAAACGCGTATGCGTTTTATAACGCGTACGCGTTTTGTAACGCGTACGCATTTTATAACGCATATGCATTTTTTTAGGCTCGGGTACCCAATGCATAACGCATACACGTTTTTTAATAACACGTACACGTTTTTTAATAACGCATACGCGTTTTCTGCGAGATTTTTTTTTTTGGTCGAAACTTCCCCTCTTCGTGGACCCAACTTCTTGCACTTACCCGTTTCCTTACTTGTGGTCCAACATTAGATTCATGTATATTTTCAGATCTTGGTTACCAGTCGATTTCACTACATTTATGATTTTTTCGTCAATAAGATCCTGGATGATGTTTTTAAATTTCATGCAATTGGTGGTCATATGTCCCTTGGGCTTGTGATAATCACAAAGGAATTTTTTGTTGTACAATGGTGGCTTCACCTGGGGTTCATTGTAATTATCATGAGTGGGGACCTTGATGAGGTTCTCATTAACCGGCTTCTTCATGATGGATTTGATGGATTCTGTAAGGGCTATGAATTTACTTTTGGGGGGATACCTGTTTTGTGGAGGTGGTCCTCCTTGATTATTGAGGTTGTTGACTTGATCGGGGTGTGGTTGTTGGGTTATCGTATTGTCTTGCATGTTATTGCGATTATTGTTTTATGGTTGATGATGATGTGTTTGACTATTTTGCTTTGGTGCACTGATGACAACCTTGGCATCGACCACTCCATCGTTGGTGACATTCATGTTCTTTGCCCATGTGCAAGGTTTATCATTATAACTGGTAGATGGGTGACTGTCCCGATGCTCAGGATATGTAGGCCTGCCACCTTGCATAATGAGGGCCCTTTCGATGTTGACCACCTTGAGGATCAGTTGGTCATATGTGTTTATGTATTGCATTTTCAGATAAAATGCCAAGGTCTTGTCCAAGTTAGCAATTATGGTACAAACCTGTTGTGCCTCTGGCATAGCCCATTTACTCTGATTGGCCTTGTCTCACCATCGTTGCAAAAAGGAGGTGAATGATTCCTCCTTTCCTTGTTTGAGTGCTAATAATTCTTCTAGACTAACATTTGTGGTGATTTTGAATGCATAGTTTTGGAGGAACACATATTTTATTTCATGGAATGTTTTAATGTCACTAGGCAAACGAGAAAACCACTCCATAGCAACACCAGCCAAGCTTCGAGAAAACAACCACATTACATATGTGTTGTATGTGACTTCCATACAATGTACCTGAAACTCCCTGATGTGATCTTTAGGGTTTCCTAACTCGCAATATTTATCAAATTTTTGAATTTTGAATCCCTTTGGGAATGGTACCATGGCCAAGCTCCTATCGAATGGATAGGGACACAAATTATTGGGTGTCCTCGTTGTTTTTTTTTGATTGAAGATCAAGCACTTGTTGTAAGAGTATTTTGATTTGTGAGGTCACATCATCTTGAAGATCAGGAGGTGGGGTGAACACATTTTGAGGTGTTGAATTGATAGGTGCGATGTCGGTGGGAATCTATCGTAAGCTTTTCTCAGTGAGTAATGCTTGTGTTTGTTGTTGAGCCAACAACAACTATTGTTAGTCATGTTGTTGCTTTGCCAATAACACTTGTTGTTGGTCATGTTGTTGTAATGCCAACAAAGCTTGTTGTTGGGCTTGTTGTTGACCCGCTTCTTGTTGCATTTGATAATTGTGCAAGGCTTGTTGATATGCTTCTTGTTGGGCTATTTGAAATTGTGCTTCATATTGTGCTTGTGCTCATGCTTATTGAGCTTGAAATTGGGCATGTTCTTGAGCATGCATTTGTTGGACTGCTTGTGCAATTTGAGCAGCTTGTGTGACTTGTGCAGCTTGAGTGGCTTGAGTTTCTTGGGCAGCTTGGGTGGCATGTGTGGCTTGAGCTTCTTGTGTAGGTTTTTGTTTCTATAATAAAGCTTGGGCTTGAGTAGCTTATTGTGCTTGTTGTTCTACTAGTTGCACTTGTGCTTGCTAGGTAGCTGGCTGTGTAGCTTGTTGGTTTTGGAGCATTGTTTGCTCAGAAGCTTGTCGAGCAGCATGCAACGCGATGGTGAATGAATTTTCCATGTTATATTTTGGTGGTGGTGGTGGTGGATTGGGAAGGGTGTGGACCATTGTGATGAGCAGAACAGTCGTGTTGATCATCGGGGTTTGAGTTGTGGATGTCATGATTGGGATGCCTAGTCCTTGGGAAACCATGCTTTGAGTGACTTGAGGAATGTTGGATGTGTTGATTGTTGGGGTTGCTTGGATGGTCACCATATGTTGTTGCGATATCGATGGCAAAATGAGAGGATTCAAAGGATTGCTTTGATTTGGTTGATTGATGGCAGGTAAAGAGGGAAGACCCATTCCAAGTGATGATGTGGATGTGAGTGGTAGAGGTGGAAATGGTGTATTCCCTTGAAGTGATGATGAGGGGTCAAATATTCCCCTAGCTCCAATCAAATCACCTTCTCCTTGTGAGATAGGGAGAGAGGTTTATGTATGTAGAGGATAAATTGGTCTTTCATGATAAGAGGTTGGATTGGTGAAATCATGGAATGTAAGCGGAACGTAAGGGTGTAACAAATTTATTGAGATAGATGGATCCAGTGTGGTGCTTGTATCCAACTCTTTGTTTCTCACAAGGTGATATTTTTGGAGTTTGCGAAGCGTGGTGCTTCCCTTGTTAAAAATTGGCGGGGTTGAAGCCATAGATGATATGATTTTTGGGATTTCTTGAGTGATGCTTTGGAATGGAAGCATGGATGATATTGAGGGCATGATCCAAGAGGCCTTTCCACAATATTACTTATTTCGTAGTCAAAAGGGAGTTTATCCCCTTCGTTCTCCGACTCATGTATGTATTGGGAGGGATATAGCCTCATCATAGCATTGAAAATTTGATGATTTTTGGGATTTCACACCATCTCAAGGATTGCCTCTATTTTCATCCCTAAGACGTTGTTAGTGATGTCCTCTACTTGACCCTCCTCTTGAGGATTTTTATGTATTTGAGGAGGATTGATTGGGAGGTCAATGGATATCGTAGGGTTGAATATTATTTTATTTTGACTTAGATCTCTCAAAGTAGATGTTTCTTTACTTTTGATCCATATTCTCCTTGTGTTGAGATCGAGTTTGAACCATAAAATAGAGATCAATTTTTAGGAATGTAAGAGATGAACCTCTAACCCCTTAGATTGGTCTAAACCTTAGGCTCAAAGAAGAGAAGAACTAGGATAAATTAAGGATCAAAGTGATCATGGGGATGAGATAAACGAAAGACGAATGATGTGGATGAATGAAACTCTTGAGAAACTTTAAGGGGGAGGCTAAAATTTAGGACTTGATTTGATTGGATTTTAATTGTTTGATTTGGATAATGAACTTGTAAAATCTAGGAGAGTGTGTTGGCCTAGGATGAACTTGTTCACAAGAGGATAATTTGACTAAGTGTGTTGAGCCAAACAAAGTGATTTTGGATTGGATAATTTGACTAAATGTGTTAAGCCAAACAAAGTGATAATGAACTCCTAGACCCCAAGATGTTGGATTTTATCAAGAGGTAAATTCTCTCACAAGGATAATTTGACGAAGTGTGTTAAGTCAAACAAGATGATTTTGATTTTTCCTAGAAGTTTAGCATGAGTGATGTTTTCAAATTTTCCAAGAGTTTGTTGGTGAAATGATTTTTGATTTTGATGGTTGAGGGATGGATGAGAGTGACTGATTTTGACCCTAGAATTGACCTAAATAAAACTCTTTCTTACAAGACCTTGGTATTGAAGAACATGCTTTACTTCCTATGTGAGAAAATAAAACCTTTGAAAGAGATGAGGATTTTGTTGATAATAAAACTCATACAAGTTAGGGTTCTTTCTTGAAGCTTTCTTATAGAAGTTGTAACCCAATATTTCTCTAACTTCAAGAAGTCTTTCAAGATGTTCCTCACAAACTTTCGGACTAAGAATTTTGGACTTGGGTTTCCGGATTTTGATTTTTTGGGAAATCATTTAAAAGAACACATGTGTGGGATTAAATTGTTTTTTTACTTTGCTTAATGAGTCTCTTTTACCACAAACAATTTTTGATTAAAGTTTCAAATTAGATGTTTGATGTCCTAATTTCCTCTCATCCCATAAAGTCCATTATATGGAAAATCGAAGAAATTAAGGCAAAATTTTCCTATTATTGACTTTAGTGAAAAAAAATGATGATAAACCCAAGTACTTAGATGCCTCTAAAGATAAAATCCCTAGGGAAAGCAAGAGCACTTGAATTCGTCAAAGGTATTTACTTCCCTAAAGGGTTTGAAATTTTGAAGATCCTTTGAATGTTTATTTTCAAATGTTTTTGATCAAAGCAATGTGTTTTGATTCCAACGACATGCAAAACCCTAGGTTGAAAAGACAATATTTGTTGGGTTCCCACTTGGATAAATCTAGCTGCGCATATTCAATGTGGATGATTAGATGCTTGACCACACTGGCTCTCCTCCATGACGCACACTTCTCATGTCAACTAAGCATCAGTATCCATGAATCTCCCATGGTATACTTTTCATTTCTACAACAAAATCACATGTATATGTGGGGTGGCTTCAAAGGACATGACCTTTTGCACCAACAAATAGATTAGGATTTTGGCCTTTGCTAAATAAGGGGTTTTAATGTGGGCATTTCATTGATGGGGGACCATCCATTCAGTGAGAGACCATTGTTGCCCTACTCGTCAGAATAATCCTCGTGATATTGGCATTTGTTCCAATATCCACACTTATATCCCGGGTGGAAGGTGTTTGGCTTTAGCGTGATCCCGTTTGGGTCATTCCCTTGGGTGATTATTTTTTTCCACTGGGTAGGCCCTCTAAGATAAACAAAAGCAAGCAAACATATTAGTAACTCAATCAATCTTTGTTGTGAACCAAAGAGAGATAATGTGCGCAATATGCTCCACTCACACTCGCAAAATTTGTTCAAATTTTAGGTACCCAAATTGAAATGTGGAGGCAATCTTTTATGCAACTTAATGTCACCAAAAAGAATTCTGATTCTCAAGATCATCGTGAAGTGCGAGAGAAGTGCATGGGTATGTGCAGGATCATGATGGGCCAAAAAGTGGCGATATGTAAGCCATATGATGGCCCACGTGGCTGACGACATTTTTTTTAACTCAGAATTGATGAAACGAAAAAGGTTTTTAGAGGAGATTCTCAGCTTTCCACTAATATAAATTATTCTTTACTTTGAATTAATTATTATTCATTTTCTATTAGAATTATGAATAAAGTCCTAATTGATAGGTTGATTAAAAACATCGATAACTTTCAAATGGTATCACTTTTTTTGAATCTGAAACATGCGTCACATTATATGCTTTGTATGCTATAGGATTAAAAAAAAAATTGAATTTCATGAATTTTTGACCAAGTTAAGGTGGTTAGACACACGAGCTTTTATGTTTTTTTAAAGTTGTAATAAAAAAATCATAATTAATTATTTACTTGGAAAAGATTTATAAAAAAATATTCATCACATCATGACATGAGTTGTCTACTTATATTTAAAAGCTTATAAAAAAATATTATCATTTTATTGTGGTTAGAGTGGTTAGACAGACACCTACTTCTTATTTTTACTCTGAAATTTAAATACTACTGAATTGAAATTTCAAATTTTTACCAAATAGATTTTATTTTTTTAAGTAAAGGTCTAGTATTTTAGAAACTACATTCAATTTTCTACAGATTCTATTTTTACATTTTTTAAAAATAATATAGATAACTTATTTAAAAAATTTCATCAAGTTGTCTAACTCTGATTTTTTTTCTTTTTATTGCCACTTAAGGGCCTGTTTTTTCCATGATGATCCTGCACATACCCGCATACGCCTTTTTAAATGAAATTACTTTGCAAAAAATATTACAAGACACAAAAACATACATTGAATTTAATTTCCAAACGAAAAATTGAATTATTTTTAAAGTCCCAAAATCAAAATGTGAGAGTTGTTTTGTCAAATTTTTAGAACCCAAATTGAAATTTAGTAAGTTTCTAAGGTTCAATTTTAATCCAACTTTGAAAAGATCAAATCAGTGATTGATTTTAAAACCAAATTGAAAAGTGAGTTGGTTTAAAACAAAAAATGAAAGCAAGAATTGGAACCTCAAATTATAACACTAAGCATTAAGAAATATTTTTTCAAATATTTATTTTGATGTTCAAGGATTAATATTCTTCAATTTCACTCCACTTGCTTTTGTTCAAACTCCAATGCTCCACTCCAATGCCAACCTATAAGCAACACAAAGTTTATTAGAAATAAGATGATCCACCAAAATTTCCCATGATCAATATTCTAAACATAAAATTAAAATTAATAGTGAAAAAACATTATAAAATAATAAAGAGGCAACTCACCATGTTTGTCCTTGAATTCCTTTCTTGAAAATCATAAACAATTTGTTCTTTTGAAAAAAAATGATCTTTCTGAAAGTACATTGGTTACCTATGCATGATATGGTGATTGTATCTTGAATAAACGACATGAAATTTATGTAGAGATCAAGAGATGATAACGAATTTTAATATTGCCCCCCTTTCAAAAGGAAAATAAAAGAAGCTCCCACTTGCAACAGGGTTTAAATGCTCATTTTTCCCTCATTGATGCGGTTGGAAGGCTTAACTCAATCAGAGGGAAACTAATAAGTGGCCCCTCTTGAAAATCTTCGATTGCCTCTTTCTAAAGGATAATCTAATAAATGTGGAATCTAAGTCTACATTCCTAATGGGTAGTAAATTCTTTTAAGAGGACCAAGGACACTCTACATGTATTTATTTTTCACTTTCCACAATTATCAGCTGTACCGTGCAGGGTAATCCAATGAAAAAAGTAGTTGGTAATAGTTGTGCATCGACCCCACATACCGTGTACGTCTGTCTAAAGGGACGACTTCCTAATCAAATGCTTCCAACTAGGTATTGACAAAGTCTTTGTGACAATAGTAATTTATACAGACAAGTGTGCGGTAAATCTTTTATGAAGATAAATCTTCATAACAACGCTTTAAATGGGTTTAGCGGGCTTCTTTTCTCAATGAATTTAATGAATGTTTGTCTGCTAGAATGTGTAAACAAAACCAATGAATATTGCCTTCGTTTGGTTTAGATGACAACAGAAAGTCCAAAACTGGAGGCATCCTCTTCGAATACTCCATAATCATGCTCTTTCATTTCTGATTCATATGCAATGTTACCAAATATAGGTTGCACATAAAATACAAGATTGAGAGATAAGGAAGGCATGCAAGCTGTTTGACAGAATGCCTCAAAGAAATATTGACAAATGCGGAGGCAGAGACGAGGCATGCAAACTGTTTGACAGAATGCCTCGAAGAAGATTCCCATTTAATGCACTGAAGTTACCTACACACTGTTTGGTACAATACTTAAAAAAGACATTATCTTATGGAAATAACTAATTGCAAGATATGCAGTGAGTATATTCATGGTTTTCGGCTTGGATTTATGATCAGTCTCCCTATAACATCATTTATGTCATTTCAAAAGCATTAGTAAGCGTACAAAAAGATAGCCAACAAATATCTTTAAATATTTTCAAGAAAATGCATTTGGCATGCTTAAAGTCAAACTTGAGAGGTTACGCCAACTTTTCAGAGATGAAAAAGACAGCATGCATTCATGTGTGCATTTTTCAAAAAAACTCGAAGGTGAACCAAGAATAAAAGCGCAAGACATTTAACTTGACCCAAGTAAATCCCCTGCAAGTTAGAAATTTTAGAGGCAAAATAAAATTTTCTCTTAAAAGCTAAGCTTTCTCAGTCTCTAGAAGCTGACCGACTTTACTTTGTGAAAAACTAACTAAGCTCTCTCAAGTTCATAATCTCGAAGAATGGAGTTGGAGAGAGCAATTTCGATTGGTGTCGAGACAACAGGAGCCTTACATACCCAAAGACACGATGATGCAACTACTTCTACTTTTCATCATAAGAGGATTTTGTCACACCAACAAGAAGAAATGACAACCCTTATTTCACTACACCTTATTTCGTAAGTAAATGATGCACTTGTTTGACCTTTTAACTCAAATTCATTGTGAACACCTAAGTTCTCTTCCCCCTTAATTTTGCTACACCTAATTTTTAACTCTGACAACACAAGAAAATATCATCTGAGCATCATAAATGTCTCTATCCAAGTTAGGAAAAAATAAGATCTCATACAGGATATGCCAGGCCCATATAAACCCAAGAGTTGAGGGGCGATGAACATAAGCATTAAATTTTAAACCTTCTACAGTGTTTTTCTCCCATCACCTCTTAATCGCCAAGAGTAAATACATTTTTTATTTTTTTAGCTCGTACAATAGCCTACTCCAAACCTGATAGTGGTTGGCAAGATAAAAGGAACGAAGGACTAACAACCATTTCTTTAATATAAATGGTTTGTATTGCAATAGGCACCGCGAGATGAAGCAGCCAAAAACATAGACAAACGGCCCTCCATAAAGCTTTATATCTTTCTTTTGAAAAATTGAATGAGCAGTAAATCTTGCTCTTCCACCTAGAATATCTTTTTCAAGATAGGATACATTCAATGCAGGACAACAAGACTTTTATGAAGCTTTATATATACAAATTCATTCATAGTTCCACATATATCACAACAGGAACACTACTTAACAATTATGATCATATCTGTGATCTACTCAAATGGCTACGACAGGCAGATGATCATCCGAATTTGGTTGTTTAATTTAAAACCTTACAATCAAAACAATAAAATAATGCATATGGTTTATCTTAAAAAGAATGATTGTGGTCTCTGTCATGAGGAATCAAATGATCTGGTGAGCGTTATATGCAGGCATACATTCTACAAAGGTTGTATAGAGGAACACATTTTGATTATCGAACAATCTTCATGTCCCTATTGCTTAGAACCTCTAACAATTGATTTGACTGGAAGAAATAATGTAGTGAACTCTTACCAATAATCATCAAACATAAAAACAAGTGTGTGTTTCTTCAATATGGAAAAAATGTGAACAATATAGAGCAACATACATACCAAATCTAAATGGATTTACACCCATACAATGAAAACAAAAATTTGAAATAAATTAACAATGTATGCCTAAGAACATATCAAAAGCAGACTAAGAACACTTTGAAATATACGCAAATAGTTATTTCTCAAGAATATTTGCTTAAAAGAAAATTGTAAGCCTATATCTGAGCCTAATGCACATTTACTGAGCATACGCCCTCTTTCTAGCGTCATATGTAAGCACTAAAAATCTGCAAACAACTATAAACTCAAACACTCATTAGATGGTTAGTTCAAACTATTGCAAACATAATAGTGTTCCTATGAAATAATCCATCATGCTTAATAAACAAAATAACAAACTAAATTACTTGAAAACATAAAAAGCATGGTGGATACCTATTCCATATTAGATGGGTGCACCCTTGATATGTAAAGGACCCCTTTCCCAATCCTTGCTAAGCCTTAAGATGATAGACAAAAAGATGCAAGATGGACTCAAATGCCTATAGTAAGAATGTTCAAATTGTGGATGAAAAATGAAGGAACAATGCCTTGAATTTATAGAAGAATTGAGAGAAGAAGAGGCAAAGTTGAGGAATGTGGGACTAATCTTCAACCAATAGATTCATGCCACTTGTCAAGATATGATAGGATGAAGGGTGAGCACATTTTGCTCTTTGTGCAAGATAAATGAAATTAGGTGAGTTTGAAATTTGAAAAATGACATTAAATGCATGGTTGAGAGATTTGGGGACAAATTTGTTTGGAAAAAAAAATCAAACAAATGGAGTTAATGAGAGAATATTCTTTGGGAATATGTGTTGTGAGGGAAATAGTGTTTTAATAAATCAAAATAAATTATTTATTGTGCAAGTGGAAAAAGTTAGAGGATGGGATATGGATTAGAGTTGGCATTAATTAGGGATTTGATTAATTAAGTTGATGATTAGTAGACATGACGTTTGATTTAGATTTTTGGATTTGTTTAAATCAAATGAGAAGAAAATGATTTTAGATTTGGTTTAAATAAAGATTTAATTTATTTAAAAGAGGATGATGTTAGTGATTTCAATTAAATAAATTTGATTTATTTAATTAAATGAAGAACTTTTAGAAGTTTATTAAATAAGATTGATTTATTTGATTAAAGGGGGATTTTAGGATTGATTTATGATTTAATTAAATAAAATTGATCCATTTAATTAAAAGATGAGTTCACTGAGGAAAATTCGATGTGATTGTTAATTTTGCATGTCTACAATATTGTATTAACAAATGAATTAATAAAACACACTCTAAAAAATCTAATCACAATATAATAAAATATTTTAAACAAAAATTAAAAAAAATTATACCTCTTCAAATATTTCAATTTAAAATTACTAACAATTTTAACAAATTTTATTAATAAATATTTTAAATGTACCCAGTTGTTTAAACTTTAATTTCTTTTAACCTAGTGAAACAAATAACATATTAAGGATCTTTAAATGCAAGATATTGAATATAAAAATGAAATTTCATATGTTCATAAAAAATGTTGGAATTTCTCCCAACTCCCGTGAATCTCTTTGGCTTCTACCACGCCCCCTCGCCATCTTTTTTCCTACTCGTGGCTCTACGGTGCTTACCGGACTACCACAACCTTTCTCTCTCCTCCTCATGGGTTCT
The DNA here is from genome assembly GCA_007115665.2 of Sequoiadendron giganteum. Classification (NCBI taxonomy): domain Eukaryota; kingdom Viridiplantae; phylum Streptophyta; class Pinopsida; order Cupressales; family Cupressaceae; genus Sequoiadendron; species Sequoiadendron giganteum. The sequence continues at coordinate 112,887,610 of CM021104.1, read as the reverse complement.
CGGTTGTCTGTCCCTGCGTTCCCCGCATTACTGCGGTCTTGCTCTTCACCATCAGCGGTGACGCGGTGGCATTGATCTTTCTCTCCTTTGTTACTGCGACCTAACCGCCAACAGTTTGCGGTTGTGCGGTTAACCGCTAGAGCGGTGTTACCGCTGTCCCACAGTTCCGTCTCTAACCACCCGCGGTGGTGTGGTGTGGTCGTTTGCTCTGAATGTTTGTCTCTCCTTATGCGCAGTAGCGCGGTACTGGCTCATTTTTGGTGGCAGTCCATGTGGAGTTTGTGCTGGCGTTCATTTATGTCAAGGACAATTTTTTTTATTATTACTTAAATGTGTTTTTAATGCTTTCAGATGATGACAGCTTGGACTTCTCAAAAGGGCTTTTAATTTTGTATTTCAGTGATTTTAATTAGGGTTGTCAAGTAGTTTTAGTAGGAGGTGATGTTGTATGTATTTTCGGGAGAAGGAAAATTAATGTGGCTCTGCAGTAGCCAAGTTGAAGTTAAAAAAATGGAAGGGTGAATTGAAATGTGAAGGAAAATTTGCAGCAGCAACTACTCTGTAGAAGAAGTTTTTTTTGTAATATAATATAATCTTTAATGTGGTCTGTGTGTGAAAATTTTGGTCTAAGTTTTATTTTTGTTTGTTCTCTACCTCTTCTCCTACAAAGTGGTATCAGAGCTAATGGTGAATCTGTGTGAAGTAGTCAATGTCTAGATTGAGAAAGCCATAGGATGTGTTTGTATCAATTTAACAGACATGTATGGTAGTTGATCAAATAGATTATTTTGTAGAACCTCCTATCTCAAGGAGATATAGGAGTCGGGTTAGATAGAGGAAGTGAGCAGCCATTGTAGTGGTATGAAGCTATCGATTCTTGTGTAGAACATACTATACTTGTCAACTGGTCCATGAATAGATTGTTGTTTTTCTCATGAAAGTCAATTATGTTGTAAAGGTAAAAGAATTTGTGTGGGTCTCCCACTAGAATAAGAGTTGGGTCAAGCAGCCTGAAAGAGATTTGAAGAGGAACAAAAAGACTGTGGTTTCCTTATGAGTTGTTTGAAGAGCCATGAATGGTCAGGCTCACTGGGAGTAGAGGTCCATGTGCTATGCGTCAGAGGAAAAGCCATAGAGTGTCTAGGAATCCATCTAGTGTTTCAGTAAAAAATAGTTGTTATGACTGCAAAGTCTCAGAAGCTAGTCTGGGGTTAGGAAATATCAAATGTTTATGACTGGTTGTTGAGTAGAAGGTTGCAGACCTTTGAGAACATTAGAGGAATGAAGTAAAAATGTTTGAAGAAGAATTATTGTGAAGAGTCAGAGGAGCTGTATGTTAAAACAAAGAGAAGATGTTACAGTCACAAGAGAAGTTGTGAAGAAGCCTACAAGAAAGAAGAAGTTTCAACATTACAAGGTGGCTCTCAGAATTTTGCAGATAGTTACTGTGAATTGTCAAAAAAAAAGGAAGTTGAGTTAAAGAAAAAGATTGTGTAGAACACCAGTTTCCAAAACAAACGAAGTATTGCAAACCCAGTTGTTGAACAAGTGAAAAATAGAGGCTGAAGAAGATTAAAGCTCAACAAAGCTGTTATATCCCTGGAAAAAGTTCAAAAGAGGTAAGTTTAAACTTCCTGTTACAAATGGGGAAAGTAGGAAAAACGGTTAAGAAAGAAAATAAAAATTTGACATCTGCAAAAGATGTTTTAGAAGAAGAATTAATAGTGCTTAAAGATGAGTTGGGTACTGTTAAAAAGGACAATGGGTGCTTTATTGAAAAATAAAAGATCTTTTGAAAGAAAAGTGTTTGTTGTTAGATGAAAATGATGATCTTGAGAAAGAACTAAGAAAGGTTAAGGCTAGAAATGAAGAGCTAGAAGATAGGTTGAAGTCCTTTGAAAAGATAAAGCAAAGAAATGAGGAATTTGAACAAAGAATAAAATTGTTTGATGAAATGGAGAAAAATAAAGAAGATTTGGAAGAGATTTTAAAAAGAGTAGAAGAGGAAAAATGTTCACAACTGAAGGAATTCATAAAATTGAAAGAAGAAAATGATAAATTAAGCTTAGCATGTAATGATTGTGTGAAAACAAAACTTTCAGTTTGTGATGTCTCATGTGACACAATAGATTTGTGTATTTCTTTTGGAAAATTTGTCTCATGTATTTCAATAGATTTATGCTGGTGATAAAATGTGTCAAGATGAACATGTTGATGAATTTGCAAATATGGCTAGTTGTGATAAACTATTAAAATCTGCAAAAGATGTTGCTTGTTGTAATAAGGAGAATGCAGGGTTGAAAATCATGAAAAGAATGGGTTATACAGGACAAGGTCTAGGCAAACAAGAACAAGGAATGAGAGAGCCAATTGAGGCTACAATGAGGCCGAAGTTTGAAGGTATAGGTTATGTCCAAGGAAAAGGAATTGCTACTACAAGTGCAAGTAAGTTTTTTAAGGAAATGAAGAGTAATGAGTGTTGATATTGTCATAGAAAAGGACAGACCAAGGAGAAGTGTTGGGATGTTCACTCTTGCAGTCTTTGTGGTTCGAAAAATCATTGTGAGGAAAAGTGTTGGAGTAAAGTGTCAAAGAATGAATCCGGTTAAGAAGTTTTAAAGATGGATTATGGATGGATTAGTGACTCAAGTTGCCACAAGCTAATAGGTATGTTCAAAAGACTATATAATTGCTCATATGTGAAAGTTCATAAAAATTCGGAGAGGTTTGAAAGTTCAAAAGAAATGGTAACCGTCATGAGTGAAAAGAAATTGATGTCTAATGAGACATCTTCAGATTGTGAAAGTACCTTGTTAATGTTTTGAACATTTGATACAAAAGATGTTGAAACTATAGTTGCAGTAGAAAGCATAAGATGAATGGCTTTTATTTTGTATGTTGAAGTTTTTGACTGTCTTGTCAAGTGAGAAAACATTGCTGAAATCAAGGAACAAAGGTATGCAAGATGAAGTCTCAAGTACTTCTAAGCTTGAGTATATATGGGTCTTGTGTATAGTGATATAAAAATTCAGAAATGTAGTTGAAGCCACCATTGCAAAAAAAAAAAATCAATTGAGGTACAGAAACAACTGTTAAAAGAATTAGTAAAGGTGATGATTATGGATGCTTTGAAAAGCAGGCATGAGAAGCTTGTCAAGAAAAGAAATGGTAATAAAATTTGATTGTGGAGAAAATCCCTCATCAGACGATTGAATAAAAATAAGTTCACAGTCGCAACTGTTAGAGGAAAAGAGATAACATTATTTTTGTTGATTAACTGTCGGTGGAAATTGCTGATCCAGAAATGTCCAAATTCAAGGAGACATGGTTGATTACAGTTGTCATGCAAGTTGCCTAAGAAAAGAGGCATTGTAGACTTGAAAAATAGAGATCATATCTAGTGTTAATGTTGAAGACCTGGATATTGTTTGTGTAAGCCATCAACAACTGATGAAGTTGTCAAGAAAATGATTGTTGTTGAGAAAAGAATGATTAAGGTGTTGTGTGAAGAATTTTTTGATTGCCCAAAGAGTGTGTTAAGTGCTACAGATCTGGAGGGCCAAATTCAAAAGGAATGTTGATGCTATGATGCTATGTAAAATTTGGTAAATCCAAAAATTATAAAATGTTTATAAATCATGTTAGAAGACTTGTATGTTATTGCTAGAAGGCAGTTGACATAAATTTGTGAAGAGGGCAGATTAAAAATGAGTTTTAAAAAGGGATTTATGCATTGTCTCAAGCAAGCCACTAGTGCTTTGCTAATGGAAATAAAATTGTTTGATTGACGAATCAGGAAGTTCTATTCCTTGGAAGGAAGATATCAGAATAAATTGAAAAGATTAAAAATTTGCATCCAGTTTAGTCAACACGAAGATTCAAGGAGATTTAAGACTGTCAAACAGTCTAGAGTTCAAAAATTATAACCATGAAGAATTGTTTGTCAAAAAGTTGCAGATTGTGGATAAGAATACAAAATTGAAGTTGAAAACAAAAAGTATGAAGACTTACAGGAAATCATAAGTCAGAAATTGTAGAGGCAAAAAATGGTCAAATGATCCTAAAGAAATTGTACGCATCATGGAGAGAAGTTGACAAAGAATAGGCACATGAAGCAATTCTACATGGCAATCAAAGGCAGCAGATGATACAATTAAGGGGGAGTTCTTTTTGGTTTTAGCTGGATAGAGAAGCAAAATGCTTTCATTTTGAGATAGATCGAGGGATTTTGTTTGGAACTATCTGGGCATAATATTGCGGGAGTTGCAATCAAGGGGGAGTGTTGGAATTTCTCCCAACTCCCATGAATCTCTTCAGCTTCTACCGTGCCTCACGTCATAGTTTTTCCTGTTGGCGGCTCTACGGTGCTTACCGGGCTACCGCAACCTTTCTCTCTCCTCCCCGCGAGTTCTCGGTTGTCTATCCCATGTTCCCTGCATTACTGCGGTCTTGCTCTTCATCGTCAGCGGTGATGCGGTGGCATCGTTCTTTCTCTCTCGTGTTACCATGACCTAACCGCCAACAGTCTGCGGTTGTGCGGTTAACTGCTAGAGTGGAGTTACCGTTGTCCTGTCGTTCTGTCTCTAACCACCCGTGGTGGTGTGGTGTGGTCATTTGCTCTGAACATTTATCGTATGTTGACCATGTCGATGTTGTTAATCCGGTCACTGTAGTCTCTCCAGTTTTCCTCACGGTTGGTCGGTCTTCTCTTGCCTTCACCGCGGTCCTATACGGTGCCCTTCGCGGTTGGGCGATACCCGCGGTACTGTAGGCTGGTCTCTCCTTATGCACAGTAGCACAGTACTGGCTTGTTTTTGGCAGCGGTCCATGTGGAGTCTGTGTTGGTGTTTATTTATGTCAAGGACATTTTTTTTTATTATGACTTAAATGTGTTTTTAATGCTTTGAGACAATGACAACTTGGCCTTCTGAAAAGGGCTTTTAATATTGTATTTCATTGATTTTAATTAGGGTTGTCGAGTAGTTTTAGTAGGAGGTGATGTTGTATGTATCAGTCGGGAGAAGGCAAATTAATGTGGCTCTGTAGTAGCCAGGTTGAAGTTAAAAAAATGGAAGGCTAAATTGAAATGTGAAGGCAAATTTGCACAACAGCTGCTCTATAGAAGAAGTTTTTTTTTGTAATATAATATAATCTTTAATGTGGTCTGTGTGGGAAAATTTTGGTCTAAGTTTTATTTTTGTTTGTTCTCTACCTCTTCTCCTACCAAACAGTCCTTCTTAGCATGGCATAAAATGGTCATTTTTTAAAGTAGATTCCTGTAGACAAGATGTAGTCCAAGAATGCACATGGATATTGGTTTGAAGACAGGCGTGGTTATTATTATTTGTGTGGACTATTTCGTTTAAATAGCTTTTTTTTCAAACAATAATACACTATGACTAAATATTTTAGTATAAAAAGAAACAAATAACATTTAAATAGAATCAATCAATATTAAAAATAAAGTACATTACATGTTTGAATGAAAAGTTATTAGGTATGTCATTTACACAAATAATAATATTATTCAAGATAGATGATGATATTTCTTTAGTTAATTTGCTTGCTAAGTGAAGATACGGATTGTATATTTATACTGTTTTGATATTTTTTCTTGAATGTTTATGTGATGTAACAACACATGATGTTTAAAATAGAAAATTCAATCAAAAGTGACTTATAAAAATCTAATCTTGAATTATGTCATGTTATGTGATGTGGTTTATTATAACCATCTATAATGTGTTTTATCCTAACATATTGAAAAGTTATAAATATAGAAACATTTTATCATATAAAACACAATTATATAATGAAATTTTAATTGTGATAAGTTTTTTTTTTTTTAAAGTATGATAAACTTGTAAACTAAAAATAATATGTATCAAAGCAAATACAAAAATTTACCATAAAAATTATAGTATAATAATCTTCTTCAGTATTACATTAAATTTCACTCATTTACAATACCATAACAAAGCTCTTAATCAACTTCTTACATATTTAATGATTTGTCATGTGTTCAACAATCTTTCTGTCAAAGTCGTTTAGCTGTCAAACTTGATCTTAACATGTTTACCAAGGTTTGAACCTTGATGAGTGACTTATCAGATCCAACTTAACCTGTTTAAATCCAACTTAACCTGTTTATGAAAGTTTGAATCTTGAAAGATTGACTTTTTATCACATACCATCATCTTACCGATTATCCTCAACAAATTGAACTAAAACTGTTTATTTTACAGTGGAATAAGAATATTTATATATATGTTTAAGATAGAAAGAGTACAGAGATCCAACGGCTGCAGAGCAGCGAAACCAGAGAACAAAGCATTGCAGTACAAACATACAAGTAGAAATCCATTAAAATTAGCATAAAAGCAAGAGCCATAACCGACTTAATAAATCATCTGCCTGTATCATAATCAGAATCTTTCTCATAACCATGGCTTGTTGGAGTCATTGCAGATTCCATAGACACAGGAACGGAACCCAATTGATGAGAAGTTACTTCTTCATCCGTAATATGAACAACACCACTGCCATAATCTTTGTAACTTGTATCGTAAGAAATCCAAAGAATCTGATGAGCTGGAAATGGAGCTTGGCCTTCCAGTATTTGCAGTACCCTTCTAATGCCAAACCTTTGTTCTGGTTGAAGATGAGAACAAAGCAATCCAAATTTCAGCACTTTTTCCATTTCTTCCACATCATAAACACCACCAAGATTTGGATCGGCTGCGTGCAAGACTTCTCCATTTTGATATAAATCCTTCACCCAATCCGCTAAAGCTATATGTTCATTCTCCTTGGAGAAATCTACGGGCCTCCTGCCACATGCAACTTCCAGTAAAACAACGCCAAAACTAAAAACATCTGAGCTTGGAGTAACTTTCCCTGTATTTTTGACTTCGGGAGCGATATACCCAACAGTCCCAACAACCCGCGTTGTCTGTGGATTTTGTGCGTGATCATACAAACGAGCAAGCCCAAAGTCTCCAAGTTTTGCATTAAGTTCTGAATCGAGCAACACGTTGCTGGATTTCACGTCTCTGTGAACCACTCTGCGTTCCCACTGCTCGTGAAGATATAACAACCCTGCAGCTATGCCCTTCAAAATTGCATATCTTCGAGCCCAAGGCAGTACTTCTGTTCTTGCCTTTGGGTTTGGGAATATCAATTTATCCAGGCTTCCGTTGGGCATGTAGTCATAAACAATCAACAACTGTTTGCTTTGCCTGCACCAGCCCCGCAACTGAACAAGGTTCCTGTGCTGGAGGCGACCCACGCTGGAGATTCCTGCAATAAATTCCTTCATTCCTTCAGTGGAGTCCTTTGTGATGCATTTCACTGCAACTTCAAGGCCGCTTCTGGAAAGGGCGCCCTCGTAAACCCGTCCGAAACCCCCGCAGCCCACCAGCTGGTCATTGCTGAAGCCTTGTGTAGCAGCTTTGAGCTCTTTGTAGGGAATTCTGTGAGGCCAAAACTCTACCTCCCATTCTTCAATCAACTCCCTCTCTTTTATTTCTTTCACTTTAAGTAATGCAAAGAAAACGGCTACAAGGAACACAACCAGAGATACTACAGTCACACCGGCCGTGAAGCCTCCGGTTTTAGTTATCTGTTTTTTTCTGATGAATGAAGGGAGGTCGGAGAGATCTAGTGGCGGTGCCTTACCTGTTAAAAGTCCGGATCCAGATGAATAGATCAACACAGAAGAAAAAACAACCACATAACTTGAAGATGGAACTAAAAAATCCATGATTATACTAAATTATAAATTGCCTTCAAATCCTGTCCGATCCAACCTTAAAATAAATCTTATAATAAAAACATAAAGCTAATTTAAAAATCTGAACGTTTTCGTTTTGCTTGTATCCCCAATCTCCTTTGTTAATTATATTTCAATATTGTATTTACATTACCTTCCGTACTGAAGCTCCAGCCCAGAATGTAATGCTCTTCAATTGCGTAAGTTCCTGTCGATGCAGTAAACCCCACATACACCTCTTCCTTCAAAACTGCCGAAATATTAAATTTGGTAACGGATATCAACGGCCGCACAGGCTTCTCTATCCAGACTACTGCAACACTCACATTGAGCCGGTCATCAACATGATCATAATCAATCCAGGCTTGTATATTCTCTCCACTTTTAAGAGTCAAATTGTGTAAATGATCCTTGTCAATCCAATAGGCCGCCGGCTGAGATTCGAAAGATTTAACACCATTCTTGTTAACTCCAACATGGTTGTCGTCTATATCTACCATATCAGGGTCATAAACTGTATCAAATTCGACTGCTAAAAAGTGGTTGGATTCGAGACCATTTGTTGTAGGCGAGGCCAGTCCAAGGTACTGGGAATTTGTGGCGCCCATTACGGATTTATTGGGAGCCATGATGAAGGCCATCCCGTTCCCGTCCAGGCCCTTAGCTGAAATCGCAATGGAGAAGACAAAGGTAGTGCTGAAGGACAAAACTGAATTATTGCTGTCTTTTATTCTGATGGGGTTGGGGTACAGAACACGGCCCACTGAACGCCGGGTTTGATTGGTTAGTGTGAGCACCCGCTCAGAGCGTATTGAAGAATCCTTTAGCAGTATTATACTTGATTCGTTGAAATCACCATAGATGAATGTCTTGGCGTAGGCAAAGTGTGAGATAAACAATAACCATTGCAGGACTATGATAAACAATAGCTCGCGAAAGGTAGTCATTGGTTCTTCTAAGGAAACCAGTGACCTGAAATTATTGATATAATTCTTCCTCACCCTCGAGTATTTGCATATAACTTGTAAGGGACGTTGTAAGGCTCAAAATAAAATTTTATAGGTTATCAGCCTTCTTAAGGTATTCCTGTGATTAACAGGAAATAGATGAAAAGTGAAAATCTTCACCGTAGACCAAACTTACGGGAAATGTCCAAGAACCAGCATGGTTTCAGGTTTCATTGACTGAATTTCTTTCTATGCAAACATTTGTCTTTATACGGAGAAAGTGCAGAAAACTAGTTTCCAACGCGTTTGCATTTTGTCTGAGAAGACGTGTTGCAAAGAGGATTCCTGGAAAGTCCAAAAGACAGGCGTGGTTATGCTCCAGCTGGGCGGAATATAATTGCAATAGAAAATTTTAAATTGTTGGAAATTGAGCTATATTTAAATTATCCATACATAAGCTATTTAGTGGTTCAGTGGTTTAGTGATAAAGCACTCAGCATAATTTGATTGTCTTTAGATTAAAGAAAAAGTTCAATACAAAGTAATCATTTTCTTTCTATTTTTTATTATGTTATTATAAAATATTCTAATATATTCTTATAGATTGAAGAAATATTATGACTTTTATAGGAATGCCATTTGTATTTAATAACATTATTATGTACATTAGTATTTTTTCTATTACAATATTGTTTTTCAAAGATATATATAATATTACAATTTTTTCATTGTTTTAAAAATATATATAATTTTTTAATTTTAAGATGTGAAATATTTAGTTTTTTCAAATGTTTTTTTTTTTTTTGAGGGGTAAGTTTAGGCATAAGGAAGTCATAACTAAAAAAATTATTTGAAAGTAAAATATTGATCACTTACATGCTTATCATTTGTGCTCATGAATCTCCAAAAACTATCACTTTGAATATAACCAGCCCATCTTAACATGGGAGAACAATATCAAATTACTTTAAATTTCAAAATTTTACCTCTTTCGTAGCTAATCTTAACTTCGTTTGAAGTGTGGATTTTGAAGGGGAGATCTTCTTCCTCTTCACTTATGTCCAACCTTGTTCGGGTTGAGAATTTATGATATGCTCATTACCTTTTGTATTAACAACACAATCCTTCAGATCACATTTTGTTGGGGTAATCAGTGACACAAAAGTCTTATCCCTCTTTTCCATAGTCACTACTTGCTTATTTTTAACAACCCCAATTAACTATTCTTTGATGTCAAACATAAAACTCTTAAGAGCTTGATCCCCCACCTATGGGGAGAGAGCACTAGAAATTGGAGAAGAATTGGGAGTTGAGGTAGGAAATTTTTCTAAGTGAACAATGGATGTCTCCACTATCGATAGTGGAAGGGAAATCCTTCATAATCTAGTATTTGAGGCCACAACAATTGTAAATTGTAATATATTCTTATAGATTGAAGAAATATCATGACTCTCATATGAATGCCATTATCATTTGTACTTAATGATATTATTATTATGTAGATCGATCTTTGAAAACACTTCTACTCCTCGTATTTGATCAAAGATATCATCAATACGTAGCAATATATACTTTTTTTAATCGTTGCTTTATTAAGCAATTGATAGTCAATACATAAGCCTATTGTACCATCTTTATTCTTCACAAAGATCATTGACACTCCCCATGGTGAAACACTAGGTCTTATCAGTCCCTTGGACAACAATTCTTCTAACTATGCTTTTAGCTTCATTAGTTCTATTGTGGTCATCCTATATGGTACTTTCGATATAGGCTCTGACCTTGGAAATATGTCGATGGAGATATCAAATACTCTCTTGGGAGGCCATCCAGGTAGTTCATCTAGAAATACATCCAAAAAAAATCTTAGGATAGGATTTTCTCCATATCCATTTTTCCAGATTCCACCACCTCACCTTCTTCAACATCTTGGGAGTGTTGAGGTCCATAATATACTACATCATCTTGAAAAATGAACTCTTTTCATTTTTCAATTTTCTCCATTTTCACTTCGAAGAGTTGACATCCTTTCTTCTTCACTCTATGCATTTGTATAGTGGAAATTTGTTGCAACTTAACTTCTCTAGGCGTTCCTTGTAATGACACCCAATTTTAAGCATTCTACTATTTTTGTATGAAAATCTACTTTGGCCCTATGTTTTCATAACCAATTCATCCCTAAGATGACATCATATGAATCTAAGAGAGTTGTATGTACAAGTTCACTTCCGTAGATAAACTCAAAAGTTCATTTCTTGCTTCAAATAGGCATTGATCAACCTTAGCTCTTGTCTAGTTTGCATATTCAACAACCCAAGACTTTTTTATGTAGCCAGCTTTCCTAGACATTTGACTAGCTATTCTAGGAGAAATAAAAAAAATTGTGGTACCAATATCTATTAAAATTAAGATGGTAGTAGCAAACAAAGTACCTGAAAGTTCTACTGGAATGATATGGTACTTTGCTTGCTAGTTGTCGAATGCAACATGAATCCTTTGCTAGAATGTAGCTCACTGTGGTGGAAGATGGTTCCCATGTGGTTCTGACCCTGATGGTTTGTTGGGACACATTTGCAAAGTGATCTCCACCACACATAAAACATCCTTTCATCGGCCCCTACTTTTTTCCAGGCCTTCCATAATTGCTTTCATTTCCACTATCATTGTTGTTGAAGTTGTTATTGAAGTTTTTGTTCCTCCGACAATCCATTCTTGGTTCATTCCAATTATTTTGGGGTCCCTTGTCCCCTTGCCTTTGAAAATATTGCCCTTCACTAGGTTTCTTTGAAGCTTAATTTGCTTGAGACTAATTGAAATTTTTTCGATTCAGGTGATCCCACAATAGTGGTTTACAATTTTTGGTTAAACTAGACACTGAAATTAATGTTTTTAACTAAATCTTCATATTCGGGCACCTATAGCGGTTAAACCATGAGGAATTTCAAGATGATGCAAACTAGAGTCTCATCACATTTTGTCTGTAGATTCTAAAAATATTTTTTTCAAAATTTTTGGAATCAGATTGCCCTTCTTTTTCCATCTCCCATGAAAATGGGTTTTTTTTCACAAAACATTTTTAAAAAGTGACGCTCACTGTATACAACATAACTTTTTTTGTATGAAGGATAAAATTCTAATTTTTTCGAATTTAGATTTTTAACTACGATATCTAGCACTTTCATTTGGTCTCATAGTTTTTTATTGAATATTTTTTCCTTAATCAAATTTCAAAGTCAAACCAATTGCAATTCAGACATAGGTGGACTGTATACAACATAACTTTTCTGTATGTATCGAAATTCAATTTTTTTTTTTTAATGGATAAAGGACATCAATACCCAGCACAAACATATTTTTTTAAAAATTATTTTGATAATCTGTTATTTATCCACATGTGCAAAACAGAGAGCTTGATTTTCGGTGAAAAACCTATGTTTAATAAAACTAAAAAAACACATACATAATAAAACCAAAACATATTAAAATTTTATTCGTTGGATAGATCGTTCAGAGGACTACCATCTTCCAGTTGGGTTTTTGAAGTCTCGTCCATTTTCATCCTCAACCCAAGCTTCGAAGGGCATAAATCTGCTAAAATTTGGTGGAAGAGGAGGAGAAGGGCAAAAAAGGGGGGTTTGAACGAACACCCCTTCGAATGAACCCCCCTTCACTCGAAAGGGTGAAGGGGGGTTCATTCGAAGGGGGGTTTGCTCGAACCCCCCTTTTTTTTAAATTTTCCATTCATTTCTATGAAGAAACGTGACATCATAGGGTTCGAGCGAACCCACCATGCAAAAGGGGTTTCGCTCGAACTAGGGGTTCGACTGGACCCCTCTTTTGGGTTCGTACGAACTCCCTAGTTTGAACGAACCCTTAAAAACATGAAATTTCGAATGTGTGAGCATTTTTACAAATTTCCTTCCTCATCAAAATTGTACACCACTATTATGGGTTTACCCATTCTTTTCATGGTAGTTTGAGATAGATTTGAGCCTTTGTTCTTTCTTTAAGATTTTCTCATATACTAAGTCCATGGTAGATGAACCATGTATATCTACCTCCCCATCTATTTAGTTATTGAGACCCATAATGAACTTCCTTATCTGAAACCACTCATTCTTTTAGTACATGGGTACGTACCTCAAGAGACGAGTGAACTTCTCCCAATATCTATTCATCGAAGAATCTCCTTCATTTAGATTATGGAAATCAATGAGCTTTTGGTCATAGAAGAGTTGAGGTAAATACTATTTCCAAAATATTTCAACAAATTCACTCCATGTAAGTCTTATGGAATTGATCCCAAGCTCCATATTCTTATTCATCCACCATTTGGATGCTTTACTAGCCAATTGAAATGGTCACCACATGGCTTTAGTGACCTCAGAGTAATTTCAAATTTCAAAATACTTTTCCATCTTTATGAGCCATGCCTCTGTCACATCCCCACTAGTACTACCTTCAAATTTTGGAGGTGTGATCTTTCTCATGTCACGAGATATCTTACTTGCTAGTTGTTTTCTTTCGGTTCCCTCTGACCTAGATTGTGTCTCATCATCCTCATGCTCATCGGATTGGGTACGATCATGGGAATTTCTCCTTATTCATTATTGGGAACTTCTTCTTCATTATTTCGAACTTCTTGTTCCTCCCTTTCTTTCCCTCTTACCTCTTGCTCGAGGTTTCCTATTCTTGCTCTTGTTTCATCCATCATAGCCAAAATGCGATCAAACTTGGCTTTAGCATTCTCAGTACCTTGACCCACTTCTTAACTTCCCCCAAAATTAGTTCTTGTTCTAACCATTTTCCCAAGAATAATTACACCTGGATATTTCATTTTAATTAGATCTAAGAAAGTTTGTTGAATGTTCTAAACAAAAAAATTTCATAAGAACAAACATTCACACAAGAAATTGTGTGAAAGAAATCATACACAAGTTTTTCTAAAACATGTTTTTGATTATAAAAAGAAAAGATAATTTGGAATCTTTCCCTATTTTAGTGGAACAACTACTGTTTAGGTACTGAAAATAAGTTGTGGAAAAAAAGAGGTGCTCAAAATAAGAAGCAGTTGCAAAGTGACAAAAATTACATTTGACTTTACAAATTTCTTTCTCTCTTTTTTAACATTTGCCTCTAACTTTTCCATGCACAAATTATTATTAATAAAATTTAATATGCAATCAACAGCTCCACAAATAATTCATTAAAAAATTGAACAATAACAAATAACCAAAATAAACTAAACAGCCCATGAAACCCTATTTTAGAGGGTACTAAAAATTTTAAAGCAAAAGAAAATGGATAGTGATAAAGAAAAGCTGATATGGTGAAATATTACTGAGCTAAACATGTATGTAAATGTGGAAGCATAGATGAGAAATATGAACTATTTGACAAAATAGCACCAAACAAATGTGGTCTATTTTTTTTAAATTTTTTTTTTTTTATATTGATCAAAGCAAAAGAATGTACAAAAATAAAGCTACCAACAGTAGCTGAAAAATAGGACAAGCCAAAAGGCTAGAAACAAACTATACCATATCAACAAGGGCCAATAACGTTCTCAACCAAAAAAATACAATTACATAAACTGTACAGCATTATGGTCAAGCTTATTGTCTAGCTGAAACTTCATTATCTGGTCTTTAATCTGCTGTAACTGATGTTTAGCTCTCTCATTCTTCTTATGTATAACCTGAATCTATGAAAAAAGAACAGCCACCTGAAGAAATATGTCAGAGTAAATTCGTAAAGTCCCAATAGCCTGATAAAAATTAGCAAAAAACATTGCAGCACATCTATTTTTCCACATATTTTTCAAAATCACATGTCGAATAGAATCAGCAATCACATCTTTCTGCATGCCAAGCCTAAAAACAACCTCTTTCCAAGTTAAACCATGTTTAAAAATAGCTGAGAAGTCTCTAAAAATAGTAAACCATTGCTTTTTAACATAAACATAGTCCCAAAAAATGTGGTTCAAACTTTCCACACCCTTACAAAAAGGGCAACTTGCTGGTCGGATCATAATGCACTTCAATCTATCTCCCATAGGTAGCTTGCAGTGCAATATCTTCCAAACCAACACCTGTGAGTCAAAATCAGCTCTGGAACGCCATATTTGAGCACTTAATTTACACCAAAATTTAGTGCTGAGTCTACATCGCCACTTAGGATTCAAACGGTTAGTAATATTCCAATAGGGAAGCAGCTGCAAATACACATTTTTTAAAGGAAGATTATTAAAATGACTGTAAGATAGCCATTTCCAGTCTCTAAAGAAAAAGTAGTCCCTTGAAGTACAAAAATTCATCGTAAGATCAACCGGCACAAGAGACTTAATAAAAATTATGAGCTGTTCATAATTAGAATTCAGCCCATATTGCTCCTTAATGCTATTCCAAGGAGCCCAATCAAAAAGTTCAAAATCCCAAAGGTCTTTAAATTGTCGAACTCCCTTTTTAAACAAATAATAAGCTTGTCTTGGGAAACATAAGGCCAAAGGCAGATCATGATAAGAAATTATTTTGTTCCACCAAATTGATAGAGAAACAAAACTAAATCCCATCTGCAAGGAAGATCCATTCCAATTCAAAAAAATGCTAACTTTTTGCCAAGCTTTCCAAATAGATTGAAGTGGAAAAGAGGATTTGATTCTAAATTGGGAAGGTAAAAGCATTTTATCCAGCCAACGAACCTCTTGCCATTTCTTCTTAATAGAAGCATCCATAATTATTTGACGAACTAAAATCTTCCATGGTTCACTCCGCTGGCAGCTCTTATAATCCATTTTGCAGCAAGGCAAATCCCTTGGATTTGGGGATCAATAAGCCCCAAACCACCTTTGTGTTTAGGCTGAATACAATGAGACCATGAAGAAGCAATAAAACCACCATTACCATCCCATCTGGACCACAAGAACTTATAGATTATTCTATTGAGCTCCTCATAGCCTTGTTTGGAAGGCATCTAACAAGAAGAGTAGTACACATGGGAAGCAATGAGAATCTTATTAGCCACTTGAATCTTACCAACCAAGGACAAAAATTTATTGCCAAAATTGAACAACTTATGTTTAATTTTGTTTAAGAACCAAGACCACATATCAGAAAGAGAAACTCCCAAGCCAAAGGGTATACCTAGATATCTAGTTATCTCACCATGATTAACCTGCCTCCATTCTTTTGGTATCTATTGTGGCTTATCATAAGGTTGAGTCATTAAAAACTCAGTTTTGGTATGAGCGATAATAGAACCAGATAACTCGCAATACAAATTAACCATTTCCAAAGCATAGTTCACCTCCTCTTCAGAATTATGTAAGAACAACATACTATCATCAGCAAAATGGGAGTTAATAACCACCTGGTTTTGAGGGATAGAAATCCCTTTGATAAGCTTCATTTGATGAGATTTATGTAGAAAATAACCCAAGGCTTTAGCTGTAAGAACATACAAAATGGGAGAAAGAGGACATCCTTGCCTTATGGAACGCTGTAACTCAAAGGGGTCAAACATATTTTTATTGATAATCAAATGAGCATTAGCATCTTGGAACAACATTTGAACATGTTTTTGAATTTTAGGACCAAAACCCAGCCAATGAAGCATTTTAAGAATAAAGCTCCAATGAATTCTATCGTAGGCTTTATCAAAATCCAGCTTGACTATCAAAGCATTTTGGCCTAATTGTTGCACCCATTCCATAGTCTCCCAAGCCAGCATAAGGTTATCAAGGATGTATCTACCTTTCAAAAACCCAGTCTGCTCAGATCTCACAATCATTTGAACAATGGGCTTGATTTTGATAGCTAAAGCCTTTGCAATAATTTTATATGAAGTGTTTAGTAGCATAATTGGACGCCAACTAGCAATGGTATTCTCATTCTTCCCCTTAGGAATAAGTTTAATAATACCTTTGTTGATAATAGGACCTAAAGAACCGCTTTGAAAGGCTTCCAGATATAGCATATAAAAATCATTCTTAATATGCTTCCACATAGTTTGATAAAATTCAGCAAGAAGACCATCAAATCTAGGACTTCTATTTGGCTTCATAGAAAATAAAGCACATTCAATTTCCTCCAAAGAGAGCACTCTATCCAAATATTTGCTATAGCCTGGATCAATCATATTAGGAAAAAATTCTTGTATGCTATCCTCCAATGCATGTTGAATATCAGTCCAATTATTATCTTCTTTAAACAGCCTATCATAAAAACTATGAAACAGATTAATAATCTCAGCTTGATCAGTATGGAGACCCCTTTCATCCCTTATAGCTTCAATTTTCTCTTTTTTATGCTTATAGTTGAGATGATTAAAGAAATATTTAGATCCTTTGTTCCCTTCCTTGATCCATTGAAGTCTGGCTCTAATTTTAGCACCCTGACCTCTATAATGATCAAGTTTTCGCAACTACACTTCCGTAACAACAATATGTTTTTGAAGATTTTCATTGAGAGGATCAAGATTAAGTTTAGTTCAAGCAAGTTCAAGCTGTCCTTGGAGATATTTTTCACTGCGTTTACGTTTCCAAGCCATTCTTCTTCCAAATGAATGAAGAAACTCAACACATTGTGATATAGCAGAAAACCACCATCTCACCCAAGAGTCTCCTTCAAGAGGTTTGGGAATAGAGTTCCAAATCCCAACTAAAGCTAAAACACATTCTTTATTTTTAAGATGAGAAGTATTAAGCTTGAAAGGGAGATGAGAAGAAGGCTCAGCCTCAACATTCTCCGAAGAGGACAAGGAACACACAATTGGATAATGATCAAATAAAGTTGTGGAATAATCCACTAGAACCCAAAACTCTCGAGATAACTTATCCAACCTGAGATTGTGAGATATCTAGAAATGATCCAATCTGCTCAACTTCCCATCATTACCTGATCTACAATTAGACCAAGTATACCAGTTATTGTCATGACAAGGGAATTGGTTGTGGAGAGGATCGGAAACTCCAAGCACATTCCTGCAATAAATCCATGTTTCAAATTCCTCTTGGCTGAGTTTAGATTGATTAAACCAACTGCGATCCTCATGATGTTCCACCATGTTGAAGTCTCCTCCCAAAACCCAATCAGCAATAGGAAGGTTCTTAGTCATCCACTCCCAAAGAATACCTCTTTCTCTTGAGTTGTTAGGAGCATAAATTGAACAAAAACCAAGAGGTTGACCATTGATAAAGGTGAGGGCCCAAACACAGTTATGGGCTGGGTCCTCACCCTTAGCAATGACATGTTTGGAAATTGAAGGAGCCAAGCCGAGAATAGCCCCACCGCTGCCCTCCTTATGTAAGGTATGAATAAACAAAGCATCTTTCCATAAATTGAAAAGAGACATATTTAAACACTCCTCACCAATCTTAACCTCTTGTAGCATAAGCACATCAGGCTTCCATTTCTCAAGAGAGTCCTTGACTTTAAATTTACGATGAGGGTGGGATAACCCTCTCACATTCTAGGATAATATTCTAAACCTCATAGTGAAACGTCAAGAGAGTCAACCTCCTCTTGTGGCAAGACTCCATAGTGATTAGAGATAGGGACTTCTTGTTCATTGATCAGTCTTTCAGTTGAACCACTAGAAGGGGATCTAGATCATTGTCGAGAATTAGGAGGCGGAGACAAAGATCTACTAGGGGATTTCAATCACCTAGAAGAAATTGGAGCAGCAAGTTCCTTGGGAGATGAATGAGAATTAGAGGAAGGGGAAGAAAGTTCTTTATGTTTCCGAACAATTTTCCAATCATCATTCATAATAACATCCTTGTAAGATGCATTAACCAAAAAAGGGATACATCAGTGGAAGGAGGACTAGAAGAGGGAATGCTATTGTTCAATTGATGAGCAAAAGACAGTGGAGTTTTGATGATAGGCTTGGATTGTGAGGCAGGATTAGTGGTAGTCTTGGCCTGTGAGGCAGGATTGATGGTAGTCTTGGCTGGGGAGGCTTGTGAAGGGGAAGAGGAAACCTTGTTTTTCCTGATAGGGCAGTCGCGGATCAAGTGACCCTCCTGGCGACAAAAAAAACAAGCGTTGGGCTTATTCAAATAAACAATTGGTTGATCAATTTCAAGTCCAGGCCCATATAATTTAATTTTCTCTGGCAGAGGTCTGTTCAAGTCCATTTCTACACAAACTCTAGGGTGAACCCTTAGACTGGAAAATTTGTTAGAGCTCTGCTTCTAATATGTGTGAATGTGTGGTTTGACTGACCGCTCTTTATGCTTTTTTCTACTTACATTTGAACTTTTCTTTCCGCAGTTCCTAATTCGGCACAATCCTTGAAAATTAGTATCCAAAGCGTAGAAGACGAGTAGCATTAATCCAGCAGACTAAATTCACTTACTTCAAACCACATCATCTGTCTTTGTCCTACCTTTATCGTGCGATTTTTTCTCCCAAACCTATTCGTGAAATGTCACCCAAAGTCTTTTCCGTAGTGTCATTGTCCCGAAGGACATTATTATTTATGTGGACTATGTATCTTGGTAGTTTAATGCACTTTCGTAACATATCTATATGTATTAGTTGGTTTTATTTTATTTTATTTACACTTTATTATAATTTTAAAAAGAGCTGTATAATTTAAATTTTCTTTCTTGTAAATTTAAGTCCAAGTTTCTTTATGTACTTAATTGAATATTAGCTTTCATATTGTAGAAGTTTGCTTTAAGTTTGAAGATATATAATAGATCTTATAATTTTATGATTTAAAATTTTGAAGTGGTATTATTTTTGAACAATTAATGTTTCTATATCTAGTAAATCTAATTTTTCTTATACATTTTAACATTATGGAGCATTCACGAGCCTCACACTCAAACAATAATGTTTCCATGTCTAACAAATCTAAATTTTCCTATCTATTCAAACTTAGTGGGGCCTTCACATTGAGTATTTTTTCAAGCTTGAGTGGTCTCATGTATTTGAATGAACCAAGTTCCCTATGTATTGAATTTCACTTATGGCCTCACATCTAGTGTGTTGAAATCATTACACCAAGTGGGACCAAACTACCCTGTGTGAATTCATTAAGTGAGTTAAAATTTTGGGTGTTTGTCTTGAATTTTAAAGTATTAAGTTAAAGATCATTTTACCCATGCTTGATAGACATAAATTATTTATACCCCTATTATAAAGAAGGCCTCACATTTAAATTTTAATTAGTTTAATGCTCATTACCTTGATGGACTTCAAATGCTCTCAGGTCTAAGTAGTCATGATTTTGAATCCAAGGGGTCACTTCTTAGTAAGCTTGAGCTTGATATATACTAGATTTTACTTGGATATTCACATCTTTAATCATATTTATTTAAAATTTATAGGCTTAATTAGTGTGCTTCTCTGGATTTTACTATGTACAATTTTTTTGCATCAACGTTTCAGATCACATTCTATGATCCATCATTACGATGAGAAAAGAGAGATGAGAGAGAGAAAAATGGTTGATTGCAAACTAAGATAGAATTTAAAGAGGAGGGATAGGGGTAGTTTGTATGAGGTTAGAGAAAGGGGATTAATTTGAAAATGAACACAATAGGATAGTAAAAGACAATAAGAGAACCAAAAATTTTGTTAAGAAAATGTATCTAAACCTTGCAATTACATATGTTACTAGTTATTGATACATAGGGTATTTCTTGTCCAACGATGACAGGGGTTGCGAGGGGCTACCCTCATGAGGGGTCCAAGGGGATCATCCCCCTAGTTGGGGTCCAAGGGCAACACTCCTTGGTGGGTGCTCGGGGGCAGTGCCCCCAAAACGAAAATTTTATTATTGTAAATCTAGACCATTCATCATTATGTCTCATATCTGATGAGTGATATTTTATTAGCTTGACTTGCCCTAGAAGGCAACCCTATTTTATGAGGGAATTGTATTACAAGTGCATATATTGTGATATATATTGAGAGTCTAATAGCGAGTGTGTTGTCTCTAGAATTCTAGTTGGTGATACTCTTGTGAGAAGCTTCCTCTGCAAATATATTGTAATCTTTGTGATTTTTGAATAATATATAGGTAGCTTCTTCGATTGTGGGGTTTTTCTCCTAAAATAGTTTTCCCCACGTAAATGATTATGTTGTGGTATGCATGATATTTTTGTTTATTTATGTTTAAGTTTTTATAACTATTAAAGATCTGTAATTTTTTTGCATTATTCTCCTCTCAAGATGAGTGTAGGAAGTTGTTATGCTACCTTAGCTTCATTACAAGTTGTATTAGAGCTTGATCACCTTTGGTTTCAATTGCGGATTGCTGGGGTTTTTGAACTAATCCAGATTGTAGTGGGAGCTTGTGTAGAAGACACTTTGTGATATTTTTGCAAGAATGTTTAGATGGAAAGTTCATTGAGGAGAATAGAGGTGGATAATTTTTTTGGAAATAATTTTGAAATGTGAAAGCTAAAGATGGAGGATCTATTGATAGATCAAGATCTGTGGGATGTTGTTGATGAGAATGTAACATATGTATGTATTGAAAATCTAGACGCATAGGTAGAATTACAAAAAATAATATAAAGGAAATCCTCTATTTTGATTCATTTTAAAAAGTGATCATATCATAGTTTTGTCATCAATAACATCATGTAAGATAATTGTTACACCCCGTGCAATATTACCTATTTATTATTACCTGTTTTGATTAAATTGCCTGAATAAATGAATGTGCTTTATGGATCTTTATATGAATATGTTTAATGAATTTTGAATGGAAAAATGAAGAATGAATGAATGATGCAATTTGATACTTTATAATTTAAATTCTAACTATGAAATATATGATGCATATGATTATGTTGTGTTTGGAAAACTACGATTATGATGTGCCAAGTTGAGTGCAAGAAAAGGTTTGATCCTCTAGAAGAGAGGGTAAGTATCAATCGAGAGAAGAACTTGGTTTGGTAACCCTTAATGAGCCTAACTAATCATTAACACACTCATGCCCTAGTTGGTTATAAAGAGTCAAGATAGTTTTGGGAAAAGGTAAGTAATATTTGTTGTGAGTGTTGTGATTGAGAATGTGATTAAGTCTTGATGTCATGTGTCAGTCTTTTCAGGTATGCTTATTTTGGTATTGATGAGATATATGCATAAGATGTATACATATGTATATGTGTACATTTTGATGGTATTTACTCATATGTGTGAGTGAACATGTACATGAGTATACATAGGTAGATGTACCTACACATGCTCATGGACAAATCACCCATATGCATGGGAAAATTGATTTGACTAAATTGACATATATATATGTATATATGCATCCCATGTATGTATGTTGATCACTGGAATTCAATGTTTGAATGCTTATAAAGATATTAAAATGGAATTATGTATATATGTAGATGTGGTATATATATATATATGTGTGTGTGTGTGTGTGTGTGTAATACTGTAGTAACATATATATATATATATAATCGGACATATATGTATGTGCTTAATATTATTCTTTATAGTTATATATCATATAAATATGTTTGTTTATATGTTTGGTAAAACTTATGAAATATGTATATATATATACATATATATAACATATAATATATATGTGTGTGTGTGTGTGAATCAAAGATATTAATGTATAAACTTCAAGTGAATAAGATGACATTGATCATTATTATTATTAATATGCAACAAGACATACATTATATTATGGTGTGCATGAAGCTTAAATCACAATTTTAAGAGGGATAAAGCCCAACGCATAGAGTAAATATGAACAAGTCAAAAATTAATCATGACACGTAGGAATTCTTGTAGTAGTGTAAAATATTTTAGCAGGGAACTAAATGCTATTTGAAACATGAGAATATGTCAACAAGTCATGCATGTGAAGGTGACACCAAGGAATTAGAGGTGCCACCATATTTGGTAGAAGTTGGAATGTAAAATAAATCTTTGAATTTGTATAAGCCTGCAAATAAGTGTTTAGACTTAGTCATGTGCAAACTTGGTAGCATTTTGCAATTGAATTTGAATTAGGAAACCTATTTTGAGTTTGTTGTCCCAAATATTAGGCCAACTCAGCCATAAGGGCTATCATGTGTTGCAAACCTTTGAGTGAGTCATTGCAAAAGGAAGAAAGGTGGCATAAATACTTACTTATTTGTAGCCTTCAGTTGCTCACAAATTAGTATAAATAGAGGTTCCTATTCTACCAATTGATACACTTAACATTCTTATTATATTGATGTCATTTTGTTGTGAGTGAGAGCTTGTGAGTTGAGAGTTATCTTGGTATAGTGTATTTTTGTTTATTGTTATATTTAATGAGAAGTTAGAAGAGGGTAGTGAAGTGCATCTTGGAAGAGGAATCAATTGATCTTGAGGATTCATAATAGAAAGGAGTTTAATCAATTTGAGCATTATATAGGAATGCTAGTTTCTATACCTTTATCTTCATATTCGAAAGGATAAATTATTTTATTTACTATGTTGGGAAAATGGTATTTTTTAATACTTTGTGGTGTTTGTTTGAGATTGATTGTTTCATGGTTATGCAATATGGTGTACAACCTATCTTATTGTTTATGTCTTTATGAGCCTTATATATGGGATTTTATTTAAGTGAAACATATTTATACTATGTTTAGTTATATTTTCTATATGTAAGACATGTCTATTCTAGATGTATTTAGAATTGTGCAAGATTTTTTTGTAATCACTTTGATATTAAAGTTAGATTGTTGTGTTGTTATCTGGGTTATTCCTCATATTTGTGTGATCCGTTGGAAAGAGGGGTAACCTAGATATAGAGTATAATGGTCAAATAAACTACATCGAACTAGGAAGGTGGGTGAATGTTTAATGTCTACTCTAAGTTAAGTTGTGCTATTTGTGCAAGATAATGCTATCTTGAATGACTTAGGTATTGTGAGTCCTTGACTCCTTGAACTATGACAAAGATAATTCCTTCTCTTGAACCATGATTTGTGTAAGATCCATCAAAATATGGATTCCAAATTGTGGAAGTTTCTATTGTGAAGATCGACTCATCAGGGAAATTAGACACCAAAGGATGATTTATTGTAGTTGGGGCATCTACAAGTTGATCAACTATAACTTTTCCTTTCATTTCCTTTCGATCAACATATACTATATAAAACTTAATCAAGATCATTACCTAGTTCGCTAATTCATGAGTTAGAGCTATTTTGATGAGTAGATATTCAATGGGTTTATCTTCACTACAAGCTTTGTTTGATGATTTGGCATATAGTGTCAAAGATTTTGAGGAGAAAAGATAAATGCAAGGAATGCTCATTCAATAGGGTTGTATTCAAGCTCGTATCCTACAAAAGTGCGACTAATATAGCATATGGCTCCTTCCTTTTCATCTTCATCATTTTGTGCCATGAGGGCTCCCAATGAAAATGATGTTGTTGATATGTATAGTATTAAAGGTTTAACATCAAAGGGTTGAATGAGAACTAGAGGGGATAATAGATAATCTTTGATTTTTTGAAACACTACATGAAAATGATCAATCCATATGAATGGGACTCCTTTATGAAGAAGATGTTGAAACTGATGACATTTATTAGGAAACTGAGCTATGAACCTGTAGATGAATTATAGATTTCGTTGAAGACTGTGTAACTTATATTTGATGATGGCAGTATATCCATGATATACTTTACTTTGGTGTGTTCAACCTCAATACCTCTATGCTCAACACAATGTATCTGGAGTCACCGAAAAAGTAATCCTACTACTTTTTATGGCTCGTTTAAGCCCTCCTTGTGATTTTGGCTTAATATTGCCTTGATTTAGTGTTGTAATGTGATTGACACATTCACATTAAGTCTTGGGCCCTTTTGAACTAATGGATTTTAATGGTACCTTGCTAAATGGTTGTGACACGTTGTAACACACTTTCACACTTTTCTAGGGTTTTATCAAATAATTAAACATAATAACTCTCCTTTTAATCAAAATCAACATTAATCTTCCCTTATTTGGAGTGTTTTAAAGTGTTGTAGCACACTTTCAAACTTCTTTAGCCTTTTCTTTAATAATTGGGCTTTCATATGCTTTAATTGGCCCTATTTTGCATCCACAAGGCTCATTTATTGCATCATTTTGAGGATAATCCCGACATCAATCAGTAACCAATCAAAATTCAGGTATTTCTAGCTTGTGTGGCCCAGATTTAGGGATTTGGGACTTATTTGCCACCATGAGTGAATGGATCCCACTTGGATCTTTTGGCCCTGAATTAGATTTCACACATTTCTAGAAACTTTTGGTTTTTGGTCTCATACATTATGTCTGATGGGACACATTCACCACCTTCGGTGAATGAGTCCTGCGTGGCCCAAAATCAAATTTAATTCAATTTTTTTGTGGGATTTTATTCTCCTAGATCTAATGTTGGATTGCAGTGTTGTAATTTTGGGAATTCTTGCATAATTGAGTATAAATACAAGGTTCTTTCTCTCATTTTCATACCTAGCAATCTAACAAGAAATCACGTGTTCACAAGAATTCATAAGAGCATTCAAGAGAATTCAAAGGAATATTAATAAGAATTTTAGAGAAACATTCAAGTGTCAACCATCATGTCAAGGATTCCATATATCATGTTTGTTATTGTTCTAACAATTATGATGTAGAGCTTATGATTCAAGCAAGTGTTTCAAGCAAGATCAACATCATTCAATCAAGAGTCAAGAACCACATCCATTGCAACCATTTCAAGCATATTTGTAGCACCTTATTGCTAGGGTTTGGTGAGTTGCAACATTTTATTTTTTTCATTCAGCATTCTCCATCCATATTTGTTTTCATTTCAAGGTTTAATGACCAACAAGGGGTTTAACTAAGGCAAACCCCTATCCACTAACCCCCCAAATTTTTTCTCTCTCCTTTGTGTATGATTTGTAGGTCTAGGTTGCATATTTCATAATGATAAATATTGGAGAAAATTCGCAAAGCATTCAAAGTAGTCAAAGTTTTCTTCAAGCCTTGGCGAACATTGGCGATCACCTACAGGTTGCAAATCAAAGATTTAGATCCGAAAACCAATCAGGAAGAGTAGAGCAAACAAAGAAGAGAAAAATCAACTTGTGAAGTTGTAAAAAAGACCAACTGGACCAATTCACCACTTTTGGGGAATGAGTCCCAATACCAATACATTTTCAAGATTTTATAGATCTGGATACCCTTTTGGTAGAAACCTATTCTTGCATAGTTTCCCAAAAATAGGACTAATTCACACAACTTAGCAAATGATTCCCAGTCAACCTTGAAAGTATAATTTCTAGTGATTCAGACCTCCATTAAGCCTTCTCTAGTTTCCTAGGTGCACACTTTTTATTTTACAGTTTTCAGTTGCATTTCATTCACTTTTCTAGGTCATTTAGTGTTAGTTTGTATTCAATTAGGATTTTGCATTACATCTTGCATTTCATTATCTTTCCCAAGTCTAAAATTGGTGATGAACCCCTCATTAGATCATATTCAATTCCTAGGACAACCCTATTGCAAGATTTCTTTCTCTTTTGCATTGAGATCTCTAGGGTTATCCTTTAGTGGAATTAATTTGAAAGTGGCTGTGATAGGATATAATCACACATTCCCCCATTTTCAAAGGTTCCATTTTTGTGAACCCACCCATAGAATATCATAATTTTGATTTGGAGTGCATTTATATCCTAGATTTAGCTTGCATTAACACTGCATTAGGATTTGCATTAGTTAATTTGCATTCTAGGGTTTCAAATTTTGCATTAGTGAAAGCTCATTTAGCTTGCATTTTGTGTCTAGTTTCATTGAAAATCATTCAAATTCTAAATTTGTATCTCATGACATGGATTAGAAAACATAAAAAGCATAAAATCCAATTCAAAAATTCTATTTTTTTCAAAAAAACCATCATTGGGACTCATTCACCACCTTGGGCGAATCAGTCCCTCTACACATATTGCACTTCATTTTCTGGAATTTACAATTCAGTTTTTGAGTTTATGTTTTTTGTCATTATCATTTTGTTTATGTTTATAGATTTTATGTTTCATCCAATTCATTGCATTTATTTTTAATTACTTTATTATGTGCATTCCTAAAATTAAAAATTACACATAGAGTATTGTTGCATACTTTAGAATTTTAAATTTGCATCATGGATATGTTCTTTAGCAAGCTGTGGATGTCATTAAAATCCTTAGTGGATGTGTCAAGAGCTGTGATTTTGGAAATGACCCTAACAAAACTAAACTCACTCATGCTCACTCAACTCCTAATGTATGTGCTCCTCGTGATGTTGAAATCATTGGAGAGATGATTACATCATGAATAAGTTCCTAAACAATTGTATTCACAACCTTGAAGCTAAAAAATCCTTTTATACATCCATGAAACAACCAAATCCCCCTACCATACCACCTCTTGATATGTTTGGTTACTTACAGCCTAAAAAAAAAAAGTTGAACCCAAGTTCCCTACAATAGGCAAATCTAGTTCCTCTAAACAAGCAAACACTCAACCATTTTATGATAACGAAGTAACAAACACTCCCATCAATCTTGAAGAAACATATGGAAAAGGATTCACAATCTTGAGTGAACAAGGATTTGATACAACAATTGAAAACAAAAAGGGGTTATGATACCAATATACCTCTCACAAAATAAATTTTCCAAAAGAATATCTAAGGCTTCTTAGTGATTGTACGGTGATCTTCAATTCTCCTCTCGATATGAATAACCTTCTTCCGAAATAACAACCAATAACTCATAACAATGACAAGGATGAGGGGACCACCTTAAGTCCTCCTCCTCAACATTCAATTCAAGAAGTTAGTGAATCTAGCAAACACAAAAGGCCTTACAAGTTACAAAAGCTAAAGTTTCCTTGTCTGCCACGTGAAAGTGAAAGGAAACTACAACTTATTCTAAACAAAGAGCTAATAACATTGTCACCAATGAAAGAAAAACTAGTGCTATATCCTAAAGATGCAAAAGTTCCACATTGTTGATACCATAGAACTCTCAGACATGTAGTATTGATGATTTTTGTGCATTTAAGTTAGTATGAAGATAATGATTTCTATTAAGTGATTGCTTAGCCTCTCTTTCCACCCCTTATCATGCAATAGTTGTAGAAAATTCTATTCTCACTACTACATGACCTTTCCCATCACCTACCTCAACTCATTCTTATCTTGCATTCAGTGGGGGAAAGAAGCAAATAGCCTTGTCCTAGTAATGCATTTTTAATTGTCCCTCAGGTTCGTTTTCCACCTTCCATTTATAAATACTGAGATTGGTAGGTGGATGACCTACTCATAGGATGACTCACGTGTGCCTTACTAGTATTTTACATTCTTTATTTATTTATTTCTTTTGTGTGGTTGCAAGTGTGTAATGTGCTCCCTCGTGACATTCTATTTGATGTTCTCTCTCTCTCTTTATGACATTCCTCTATGTGTACCTTCATTTTTCTCTATGTCATCCATCTTCTCATTTTTTAATCTATTTTCCACTTGTCTTGTGTTTTCCTTTTGGGGATGATGCAAGGAATTGATACATTCATGTCTCTTCCATGTTGACCCAAAATATTTTCCTTTTCCTTTCTTTATTTCTTTACAATTGTCTTGTGTTTTCCTTTTGGGGATGACGTAATGCAATGAGACATTCATGTCTTCCATGTTGACCCTAAAGGCTCTTTCTTTGTTTTCTCTCTCTTTGTGTCATTTTTCTAGTTCTATGTGTATTTGGAGGATGATGATAGTTCCAAGCTCTGTAAAAAAACATTTCAGCAAGAACATACTGACCCCAAATCCATAGATCCATTATGTGTTTGGTGTTTTCATTTTGGGGGAAACCCTTCTCTTTTATTTTTCTCTTACATGGCGTAGCTTTACTTGTAAACATATGGCTTGGCTTAGGGCTTTCCAACTTGGCTCTTATGTCCTTTATTTTTGTAGTTATCATTTTCTACTTTAAAGTAATTGCTCGCGGTATGGTGTTTAGGAATTTCTTTAAAGTGGGGGCATACATCAAGGAATTATTCTTTTGCATTTTATTTCCCATGGTTCATGGTGCAATATTTTTATTTCATACGATGTGTTTGTCGCTTTGTGGATGACATTGGGTGTGATGTACCTCAAGAGGGTGATCCCTCTTAGCATATTACATTACTCTTAGTGGCTTGATGTGACACATTGCATCCTCTAAGTTATGAATCTTCTATTCTTTGATTGGTCCTCTCTTAGAAACATTAGGCACAATGTTCCCTAAGTAAAAGACCTCGCATGAACTAATACAAATTCCTTTGAATATTTCTTTTTTTTCATTTTAGATTTGTCGTTATATGGACACCTTGCATAACACAAATTGTATGCCTGTAGATCCATCCTGTTTGTTCATAAGCTCCAAGCATGTGAAGTTTTTCTTGTGTCATGAATCTTGAAAACCATTCTTTTGTATGGCACCTTATCAAAGTTATGGGTAAGTGCAAGAAGTTAGGTCCACGAAGAGGGGAAGTTTCGGCCAAAAAAAAAAATCTCGTAGAAAATGCGTATGCGTTATTAAAAAACGTGTACGTGTTATTAAAAAATGCATATGCGTTATGCATTGGGTACCCGAGCCTAAAAAAATGCGTACGCATTTTTGAGTGCGTACAAATCATTTATTTTAAAAAAAATGCTTTTAAGAAATGCGTATGCGTTTTAAAACGTGTATGCGTTTGTCTTTTCAAAACGCGTACGCATTTTAAAATGCGTACGCGTTTCTAAAAAGCATTTTAAAAAAAAAATAATCAAACAAATAAAGAGCGCATATGCGTTTTGTAACGCGTACGCATTTTTAAAAATGCATACGCGTTATTAAAAACTTGAATCTCCAACCCACTTGTAGCCTTGGTTTTAGGCTCAGGAAAGGCATGGCAATCCGAGCCTTAGCCTTTGACCTACAACTAAAAAACTAAGGCAGATTGAAGAAGAATGTCCATCTTTGACAATATGGTTGATGGACTTTTTTTCTGAATCAATCTATAAAATTAAAACCCATTATAGAATGCAATTTCTAGTTTCCAAATATATAATTTTTATTAATATTGGATTATATTTGATATTTTTAAATTAATTTCAAAGCAAACTAGTCCTTAAACATGAAATATCAGACTTTTCTTGTTTTTTAATAACTTTTTTTTGGTGAAGTTTCTTGTAAAACAAATTATATGAAATCAATCTTTAGACAATTCTTTATAGAATGAAAAAAAAAGTTTCAAAAAATGTTTAGTTTAGGTCAAATTATGTTGTCCGTACACGTTGATTTTTAAAAACAACAATTAAGGCCAATAAAAATTTAATAAAAAAAAAAATATTCAACAAAAAATTACAAAAAAAATTCCTCATCAATCTTCATGTTGTTAGCTCTCTTTCCTCAAAAGGAATTAGCAAAATACTTTTATTTGGGTCAAAAAGTGGTGTCTGTACACGTGCATGGTATGGTAAAAAAAAGGGACTTTTAAAAAGTGGTTTTTATAGATCCCTATAAAAATTTAATTTCTACAATTTGGGTATTTGAATAATTTACATATTTAGAAACTATATTCAAAATTCAAAATTTCATATTACTGATTTTTTTTAAAATTCATTGTGTAAGTGCCTCAAATTTTCAGTCCAAGTGTGACAAATTATGAAAAACAACAAAAACACTTCCACTTTTTGAGCTTTTTGTGGACCCAACTTCTTACATCAGCCCTTATCATGAGGTATAACTTTGATATGGTTTGAGTGGGAATCCCGACAGAGGCATGAATTTCTCGATAGCCACTTGTGTGTGTGTGTGAGTACATACTAACCATGAGTGTATGGTCCTCACCTTTTTGGACTTCTTACCCAATAGACAACCAAGAGTTCCATTTCCATAGAGTGAGTATTCCCTTTTTGGACAAACAACCTAGATCTGATCCAGCTACCCCCATGGCTTAAAAAAATCACTGTCTTTCATAGGCCCCAAGGCCCATTGATTTTGCGCACCATCTGAACTTGTCTGTGCTAACCGACTATGTCAAAGCATCTGCAACATTCTTTAAGGTTTCGACCTTTTCCAGATTGACCTTGCCATCTTCTACCATATCCCTGAAAAAGTGATATAACACACCAATGTGCTTGGTCCTAGCATGAAAGGTTAGATTCTTTGCCAAACAAATGGCACTCTGACTATCATAGCAGATTGAAATCTTCCCAGCATTAAATCCAATGTCTGAACACAAACGGTTTAACCAAACAACTTCTTTACAGGCATGAGTTGTGGCCATGTACTCTGCCTCTGTCATGGATAAAGCAACTACAACCTGTCACTTTCTCATCCAACTGATTGCTCCACCATTAAGCATGAAAGAGTATCCACTGGTGGATCGCCTGCTGGCAATGTCCCTTGCCCAATCTGAATCAACATAACCTTGGATGCTAACAGATTTTTGTGATACAACCATATTGCCATGGTAACACAGTGCATAATCTGAAGTCCCCTTCAAATACCTAAATACTCTCTTCACAGCATCCCAATGTGATCTTCCCAGATTTGCCATAAATCGGCTTAAAACTCCCACTACCTGGGCAATGTCTGGTCTTGTACAAACTATAGCATACATCAAACTACCAACAACACTTGCATAAGGCACACTGGTCATTTCCTCCATCTCAGTAGCAGACTTTGGACAGTCTTCAATAGACAGCTTAGTTCCATGCATGATTGGAACATCAAGTTGCTTGCAGTCATCCATGCTAAACCTCTCCAAAACTGTCTTCACATACTTACTTTGACTGACCCAAAGCTTTCTGCTTGTTCTGTCCCTGGTAATCTCCATTCCAAGAATGTACCTAGCTACACCAAGATCTTTCATTTCAAACATTGCAGACAACTAAGATTTAAGATCATAAATCATAGTCTTGCTATTTCCAATGAATAACATATCATCCACATACAGGGTAATAACAAGCACATGATCATTCTTAGATTTATAATAAATGCAATGATCAGATTTTGATCTCACAAATCCAATTGACAACACAAACGTGTCAAATTTCTGGTACCACATTCTAGGAGATTGCTTTAAACCATAGAGAGATTTATTCAACTTACAGACCAGATTTTTTTTACTTATTTCAACAAAATGCTCAGGTTGGGACATGTAGATTTCTTCTTCCAGCTCACCATGGAGAAACGCTATCTTCACATCCATTTGGTCAATTTCAAAATCATACACAACTGCCAATGACAATAAAAATCTGATGGATGTCATCTTTCTATAGGGGAAAAAATCTCTCCATAATCAATTCCCTCAATTTGAGAAAAACCCTTTGCAACCAACCTAGCCTTATACTTCTCAACACTACCATCAATACCTATCTTCTTTTTTAATATCCACTTATAGCCAATAGGCTTTCACCCTTTAGATAGTGGTACCAAATTCGAGGTATCATTCTTTTTCAAAGAATCCATTTCTCCATTCATGGCATCCAACCAAGAATTTGAATAAGCCATGTTGATTGCTTCTTTCACAGTCATAGGCTCATCAGTGCTAGTAATTAAAGCATAGGTACAGTTTGAATCTAACATAGAGAAACCATACCTTTCAGGTTGTCTTTTTTCTCGTGTATACCTTCTTACAGGCTGAGGTTGTTCTTCATCATCAGAACTTCCAGAGCCGCTTGAGCTCTCCTCAGTCTCAGGTACACCATGCAACTCTTCCCTTTCTGGAGTTTGGGGAATCTCAACTGCATCCTTCTTCTTGTCACTCTGATCTATCCCAAGCTGCTGATCACATACTCAAGGTTTTAGCTCACAAAATATCACGCTTCTATTGTACAAAACCTTCTCAGTAATAGGGTTGCAAAGCTTGTATCCTTTCACACCAACTCCATAGCCGATGAGAATACATTTGATAGCCTTGTTATCCAATTTAGATCTCTTTTCATTTGGCACATAGACATATGCCTCACAACCAAATACACGGACATGCCTCAAAGAGGGCTTCTTACCAGACCATGCTTCCAAAGGCGTCTTGTCAACAAGAACAGAGCAAGGAGATCTATTTATTAGATAGCATGTTGTAGCCACAACCTCAGCCTAGAAATTCTTCTCCAGACCAGTACCGCTCAACCTACTCCTTGCCTTTTCCATCATTGTCCTGTTCAACCTTTCAGCAACTCCATTTTGTTGTGGAGTGTAAGGTGTTGTCTTAAGCCTTTTAATTCCATGATCAGTGCAATACCTTTCAAAATCTGTAGAACAAAATTCACCACCATTGTCTTTCCTCAAACATTTGATTTTCCTTCCAGTTTGATTTTCTACCAAAGATTTAAATTCTTTAAACAAACAGAACACTTCTGATTTACTTTTAATAAAGTATACAAATGCCCTTCTCGAACAATCATCAATAAAAGAAACATAATATATAGACTTTGATAGCGAAGGAACATTAACTGGACCAAACACATCAGAATGAACATAACCTAGTATACCAGAAGATTTGTGAGGACTAGAATAAAAAAAAATACGGTGCTGTTTTCCATAGATACAATGTTCTTAAAAATCGAACTCAAGGTTACAATCATCAAGCCCTTCTACAAGTTTTTTATTCTTTAAGGTTTTTAAACCTTTCTCACCAATGTGACCAAGTCTATGATGCCACAACATAGTCTTCTCAGTTGGGAGTTTTACCTCCGTAGCATTTGTAGCCAGAGAAGAGTCTTCATCTTTCTTTATAGGTGCAACAATGTTTGACTTTATAGAGGCACTATTGCAAAGAATAGGACATGCATCCATCTTGTACAAAGTGCCAATACAAACACCCTTAGCCAACACCATTGCACCTCTAGCCATTTTGCATCCCTTACTTGAAAAATAAACTTCTACACCAACATCATTTAACTTACTGACAGAAAGAAGATTTCGAGCCAGATCGAGTATGTGAAGTACACCACCAATACCTTTGACTCTCCCGTCAAGAAATTGAATTCTGACTCTTCCTCTGCCAACTATCTCCAACATTGAATCACTTGCCAAGTATACCTTTCCACCGTCATACTTCTCGTATTTAGAGAACCATTCTCTATTGGACGCCATGTGAAAAGAAGCACCAGAGTCAACTAACCAGACATCATCCGATACCTGAGTTGTCAAGGCTATTACAATGAAGGAATTTGCATTACTTTGAGAAGATTCGTTGTCAGAAGCACTCTTCTTCTTCTTCTCCTTGCAGTCCTTCCTGATATGTCCAGGTTGCCCACAATTCTAGCATCTCACCTTGAACTTCTTACCAGGAGACTTTGATCTCCCTGCAGATTTGTATTTTAACTTCTTGTCCTTCTTCTCGCCTTTCTCATTTGGTCTACCTCGAACAACAAGAGCCTCTTTGGCCATCTCTAAAGACTTCCTCCATATCTCTTCAGATAGCAATGAGGCAACAACGTCTTCCATCTTGAAAGCAATAGTAGTGCTTCCAATGGCCATCACAAGATGATTCCAACTGTCAGGTAACGAACACAATAGGAGCATGCAATGATCTTCCTCCTCTATCTTTACACCTATAGATGCTAGCGGAGTAACAATCATATTAAATAGGTTTAGATGGTCTGCAACAGATGCACCTTCTTCCATCTTCAAGGAGTACAACTTCTTCCTCAGGAATAATTTATTTACCAAAGACTTTACCTGATAAATATCACCAAGCTTCTTCCATAAGGAAGCTACAAACTGCTCCTCATGGATGTTCAAGAGCATAGAATCGGCTAGACTCAGTCTTATCAAACCTCTTGCTTTTCTATCAGCAAGATACCAAGCTTCTTGCATTGTACTTTGTGGCTTAGTTCCAGACACTGCAATCCAGAGGTCTCTATCCACAAGCAAGTCTTCTATCTTGAGTTTCCATAACTCAAAGTTGATGCCATTAAACTTTTCAATGTCTACTCTACGAGATGTACTCGCCATCTCAAACAAAAACAGGTTTCAACAATGCAAGACTCCCATTGAAATAGTATTAGCACAAAAAAATAATCTTTCCTACAAGGATAACACAACTAGCCAAGCTCTGATACCACTTGAAGGGAAAAACATACAGGATCTAGAGACCCAATAGTGCAGAATACATTCCCTTAACACTAATACAATAGAGGAGAAGAGCATAAACGGGTTTCAATAGCATCTAAAATACTTGAGATAAAAATACATGCAGCATAAAATAGATTACAAAATAAAGCATTCATAGATTGACACAAGATATACGTGGGAAAACCTTTTTAGGTAAAAAACCCACCACACAAAGTCAAGACAATTTGTATTACAGTAACAAAAGGGTTACATACAAAATTACAGTCTTCTCTGATCAGCTCACAACAACACTGCTTGAATTCTTCTCACTGCTACAATGTTCATCCAACATATAGTTCGAACTCTCTTTCTGCAATTACGTACTCAACTTACTTAAGTCATACATTGCATTCAATACTGTCAACCAAGCATCGAATATCAAGTACAACTATCTCTGATCCAATCACACCAATGATCTGCCCATACCGATCTTCCTGCATCGAGCCACCCAGACATTAATGCCATCACCCAAATCAGGTTCTATTTCGCAACCCTAGGATGACCTACACCTGCTGCAATTACTCTTTTGGTTTTCATCCAATCATTTTTTAGACATTGAGCCACGTGTCCAAATCTCATTCGCCATCCGCTTCTATCACCGAGTCCAACTCGGTGAAGACTGGCCCCGAGCTCGACCGAGTTCTCCAAGTCTTTACCGCGCTACCGCCGACCCCATCTGCCCAGCTCGTGGTATGGCAGTAAGCTAACCGAGCTCATCCGAGCTCTTACCACACTACCACAGCCAAGCATGAGACGTCCTATGGTATAGCAGTGAGCTCATTCGAGCTCACCGATGATTTCACCGAGCTCTGTCGCTCTTACCGTGCTACCACTACCCTACCGAGTTCGACCCGTGGTATGGCTGTGAACCAACCTGGTTGACTACTAATGGTCTTACCACTGCCACTGCGACCAGTCAGTTGACTAGCCACGGTATGGCGGTAACCGCCAGCCAGGCCGCTGGTGGTCTTACTGCAGCCACCGCAGTCAGTCACTTGACTGGTTGCGGTATGGCGGTAACCGCCAGCCAGGTCACTGGTAGTCTTACTGCAGCCACCGCGGTCAGTCTCTTGACTGGCCGTGGTACAACGGTAACCACCAGCCAGGCCACTGGTGGTCTTACTGTGGCCATCGCAGTCAGTCACTTGACTAGCTGCGGTATGGTGGTAACCGCCAGACCCAGCCGCAGGCAGTCTCACCGCACTACCGCGGTAAGTGGATCCACCACCTGCGGTATGGCGGTAACCACCAGGACAGTCACCGCCAGAGCCAAACTTAGCCATTGTGGTACAATGGTAAAGGCAAAAATGAAACAAATTTAATGCCAAGGCAAGGAAGATGGGGCTTCAAGCTGGAAGTTGAGACATAGTTTCTCAACAAATGAGTCCCAATTCTAGTACATTTTTCAAGATTTTGCAGATTTGGATACCCTTTTGGCATAAACTTGTTCTTGCATAATTTCCTAGAAATAGGATTGATTCACCTAGCTTGATGAATGAGTCTTAGTTAGCCTTGAAAGTAGAATCTCTAGTGAATTGGACCTCCATTCATCCTTCTCCAGTTTCCTAGGTGCACACTTTTTGTTTTAGTTTTCAATTGCATTTCACTCTCTTTTTTAGGTCATTTAGTGTTAGTTTGTATTCAATTAGGGTTTTGCATAACATCTTGCATTTCATTATCTTTTCCAATTTTAAACTTGGTGGTGAACCCCTCATTAGATCATATTAAATTCCTAGGGTAGCCTTATTGCAAGATTTATTTCTCTTTTGCATTGAGATCTCTAGGTTTATCCTTGAGTGGAATTACTTTGAAAGTGGTGTGATAGAACTTAATCACACATTCCCCGATTTTCAGAGGTTCCAGTATCCTAGTATTTCTCCATAGGTTACCCCAATGATACATCTTTTTAGATTTATCTTGGCCTTATATTCTTCCAATATTTTAAAAATATTATCTAGCACATCTAGATGATTATCTATTGATGGGGACTTCACCAACTAGTCATTAACATAATCTTCCATGAGTGTATTCATATATTCATGAAAGATTATATTCATAGCACTCTAATATGTAGATCCAACATTTTTAAGGCTGAAGGGTACATGGCATTCCAATAGTAGGTACCCCACGGACAAGTGAAAGCTGTTTTATGCAGATCTTCAGGGGCAGTTATGATTTGACTATATCTTGAAAATACATCCATGGCTGAAAAAATTACATATCTAAAATTGATATGTCTACTACAATATCATTTTTTATAATTGAGAAATCATCTTTGGGAAAAGCTTTGTTTAAATCTCTGAAATTTGTACAAATTCTAATTCCTCCAGTTTTTTTAGTTACAGGTACAAGATTCAAGATCCACTCTACATAATCTATAGGTCAAATGAATCCAACATCTAATAAGTTTTCAACTTAGCCTTGACTAAGAGTGTGATCCGAGGATGCATTTTCTCAAATTTTATTTCACTAGTTTTACATTTCAGAATAGAGGGAAATGATGCAAAACTAACTTAGGATCCAACCTAGGCATATCAACATATGAACAAGTGAAATTTATTTGTCTTTTTGAAGAGAAGATGATGAATTTTGGTTTTGCAATGATTGACAAAGATCTTTCAAAGTAAACAATTCTAG
Organism: Sequoiadendron giganteum; assembly: GCA_007115665.2. Lineage (NCBI taxonomy): Eukaryota > Viridiplantae > Streptophyta > Pinopsida > Cupressales > Cupressaceae > Sequoiadendron > Sequoiadendron giganteum. The sequence goes on along the minus strand of CM021104.1, from coordinate 112,850,130 downwards.
GACTGGAATTTGTACCAACATTTATCTCCTCTAACTCTTTTGTGAGAAATGGCGATCTCTCTTGACTTGTAAGGAGTACATCCAACCCTCCATCCTTAAGAGCCTCAAAGAGGATTTTACCATTGGATACATCCTTTCTTTTTAATTTTTCATATTCTAAAGGTACCTTTTGTTTTTCACCTAGAGAACAATTCTTTTTAAAATTTTCATTTTCTTTTTTATGACAATAGGGTGAAGTGGAATCCCCAAAGTAGTTTGTAGCATCAAGATCTATGGTGAACCCAAATTTGTGATCCCCACTATGTATTCCTTCTCGAAGTCCTATAAAATCAACTATCACCTCATTGTTTGTGAACAAGTCAAAGTTCAGAGGTCCTTGTTGGTCCTAATCTATCAGTTACTAGTAGACTAAGGGTAAGTAATCATTAGTAGATCAGTATATCTCAAATATAGGGAAGATAGGGTAAATAATGAGGTATCATTAGGGTACCAAAATGTCTCAATCCAAGCTTGACCATCAATATGTTTGGATTTGGGGAGTTGGTCTCGATATTTTCCCTAGAAACTTCTCGACATCCTTAGAAGCATTAGCATTTTCACCTGATAGTAACTTAGTATGAGGAGGAATCTCTTTTAATGGTACATACCATAACCCTTTGTTCTTTGGTAACTTGTTCAGTAGTAGGTGTTTTTTCATTCCTTTCTTATGTGGGCCAAGTCCAGTATGTGTGTCATAACCCTTTTGTTGCATAAGTTCAAAACCTTTTTCGTACTTCTCAATAGGTAAATGTATAGGTTCAATATCTTCTTCATACTTCTAGATCCATGTAGAAATATCCTCATCAATGATTTCCTTGCTTAATTCACCCCACTTAGTGAAGGTAGATGTAGGTTGATGAATGATGAATTTAGGGTCCTTCCAGATAGGATGTGGTTTTCCATGAGATTTCAATGATGCAGGTAGTTTTCCAATGTAATAGGTACAACCAATTTTATACTCTCCACATATTTTGTTGTGGATCTGGATCTTAGGTTTGGAAGAAGATATGGAAGGGGTGATCCCACAATACTGGTTTACAATTTTTGGCCAAACTACACAATGAATTTTTTTTTTCTAACTAAATCTTCACTTTCAGGCAACTATAGCAGCTAAACCGTAGGGAATTTGAAGATGATGAAAACTAGTGATTTGTGACATTTTTTCTGTAGATTCTAAATACATTTTTTTCAATTTTTTTGGAATCAGATTGCACTTCTTTTTCCATATCCTTTGAAAACTAGTTTTTTAAAGTAAACACCATTTTTAAGGAGTGACGCTCACCGTATACAACATAATTTTTTTTCCATCAAGGATAACATTATATTTTTTTCAAATTTAGATTTGTAACTATGATATCTATTGCATGGAATTGGTGTTATACCATTTCATTGAATATTTTTTCCTTAATCAAGTTTTGAAGTTAAATTAATTACAATTCAAACATAGGCGGACTGTATACAACATAATTTTTTTTTTTTATATATATCAAAATTCAAAAAAAAATTGTTGGATCCAAGACATCAATATCTAGTGCATTGGTATTTTTCATTTTTTTTTATAATCTACTATTTTTCCACTTGTGTAGAATAGAGAGTTTGATTTTCCATGAAAAACTTATGTTTAATCAAACTAAAAAATCAAACTGAAAAAAGAAATATGTATAATAAAATGAAAACATATTAAAATTATATTCCTTGAATAGCTCGTTCCAATGAATAGCATAATCTAGTTGAGTCTATGAAGTCTCCTCCATTTTCATCCTCAACATGATCTTCAAAGGGAAAATTTTTAGAGATTTTTGGTGCTAGAGGGGGAGAAGTGGGGAGAAGGGTGGTTTGAGCAAACCCCCTTTCCACAAAGCTTCCCTTTTGGTTTTTTCCTAGGAATAGTGGGACCCAACATTTAATGGGTTCGCTCGAAGGGGGGTTCTGTTCACTCAAACCAAATGTTCATTCGAACCCCCAAAAACCAATTTTTTTTCCATGGGGGCATTTTTTGCAATTTTCCTTCCTCACTAGAATTGTAAACTAATTTTGTGGGTTTACCTGAAGGAATGGAATATATGGATAGAGTGGAATGATCAATGTAATGAGATGAGGTAGAAGATGAAACTTCCTAGTTTAGGGGAACTTGCTACTTAGACATTTCGTTTAGATTACTACAGTACTAAAAATGGTCAAGATCACCCGCTATTGTGATTTTGGTACCATTCTATGAGAATATGAGTCATTGATGGTACATGGAAGGAACAACCTTCATGAATTTAATCGATGAGTGACCGAGGAGGAGATTATGTGGTAGATCCACATATAGGACTTGGAATATAGTATCTTGAACAACTAGTCCAACTCTTACAAGAAGTTAAATCACACCCTTGGAAGAACTCTCTACATCATCGTATGCCTTTACGACAATTTTCTTAGATGTGTCTACACACGCTTCAGAGAATCTCAATGTGGCACAACCAATTTTAAGGTACATATGTTCATACCTACCCCACTATCTACCAAGACTCATATGATCTTATGCTTGTTAATGAATACTTCAAGGTGTATTGGATCATTATGGTTAGTTCTTTGTGAATGAAGGTCATGTTTGGTAAATGTAACATGATGAGTGGTAGCTAAGTATCCTACCATGACTTGAAATTGAATGAAATTAAGGTCCATGGGAATGGATAACTCTTGCAAGGTTTTGTCTAGAATGGATTTATGTTTAGGAGATATGTGAAGTAACTCAAGAATGGATATCTGTGTAGGGATTTTCCCTAGATGATATAATATATTGTACGAAGCTTTCAACTATGGACTAGAAGAGCCCTCTTGCAAGGTCACTTTGGATCTTCAAGTTGTAATGACACATTATATATTTTTATTGATTGTAATTGTGAAGACATTATTGTTAAAGGATTGTATATTATTAAAAATATACTCATAGGAAACACAAGTTTAATTGGATTGGTCATTTGTATTTGTCCTTGAACTAGAGGCATTTCCTAACTCATGATCTTGTAAGAGATTTTTGAAGAATATATGATCTATGTTTTGAGAATCCTTGTGAATTATATATAGATATGTCAACTTGGTCAATATGATCTTGAATGATGTTTTTTAATTTATAACATGAGGATGTCTTATGTCCTTTAGTTCGATGATATTCACAAAAGTCATTTTCATTGCACCAGGTTGGTTTGAAGGGCCTTGATTCATAGTGTATGAATTTTGAAAGTTGGATGACATTTGACTACAACATTTTCTTTAAAAATGACTCAATAGATTCCTCTAAGGGTGTGTGATTTCACCTCTAAGGAGGTTGTCTTTGAGGACCTCTACATTTTGTATTTTTTTGAACCACATTTGTGGATTGTTCTTGGATAGTCTATTGGTTGTTTGATGTAGAAATCCTTTTGAGAGTGATGCTAGGTTGAGCTATGTTTATCACTTTGGCATCTACTACTCCACCAATGGTGACACTTTTGTTTCTAGACCAAAATTGGTTTTTGTCACTAGAACTATTTGGATTGTTATTATTTTTCTTGAAGATTTTGACCAAAATTTTTTCTATAAGTTCCTTCTCAATGGAAACACATTTTTCAATGACATCCTCAAAAGTATTGCAATGATGAATTTGAAGCTAGTGCCTTAGTTTGGTATTAATATTTTCACAAAGATATGTACCAACTGGTTTTGAGGTATGTTACATGGGAATTTACTAGCCATACATCTCCATTTCTAGAAGAAGGATGTAAATGATTTTCCATCTTTTTTTTTTTGTACATAATGTTGCAAGGGTCATTGCCACTTTTTTTATTGTAGGAGAAATTTTCAATGAACTTATCTGCTAGTTCACTCCCACAAGGTAGGATGTGCAAACCACTCAAGAGATGTCCCTAGACTTTGTGGGAACAATCTTATTAAGAAAGTATGATCATAGGAAAAATCCATGCAAGCAATATTAAATTATCATACATGCTCTATGTGATCTCCCTTTCTCTTGTATTTATTAAAGTTTGGTACGTTAAAATGTTGGGGGAAAGGAGGCATGTGTATACTCTGATCAAAATCACATGGACAGAGTTCCGTAGTAGAGTAAGATTTCTTTGTCCTGGGTAGTTACTTGAATATTAGAGAATTTTTTTTGCAACATCTGAATTTATTGTGCTAAGGTATCCATAGGTGATGGTGATGTGTTTTTTTGACACGGTGCAAATAGATTAGTTTTTTTTTGTCCCTTTCAGGTGAATGGATATTTATTTTGATAACCTACATTTGAGACTAGGGGGTTGGTGTTCATGTTGAATGTGTTGAAGTGATTATGTGGTGGAGGGGGATTTTTTTTTTGGAAATTTGAGGTGACTACAAAATTTTGGTTGATGTTTTGTTGGGATGGATTTGGGTTGGTTTCTGAAAGTGTGATGTGAACATAAGGTTTGAGTTGATGTTTGGGTTTTGATTTATTTGTTGGAATTATGGTGATGGGTTGATGTTTTATTGTGATGGATTTTAGCCAAAAGACATTCTCGATTGAGTTTGAGGTATGTTCATGTTTGGAATATTAGTGTTTATTTGGGATTTTAATTTTGGAAATAAAAAATGTGTCCTTCGTGTCTTAGTGCATGCATTTTTATTTGATTTATTTTTACCTATGGATATGGTGTTAGATGATGGTATAGTAGTTTGGGATGAAAATTTGGAAAATGGGTTAGTGGATGATGCACCCATAGTGTGCGATGTTGTGGCAAATGGATTTGTGGTTTTCATCCCAAATTTCAATATAAGAGGTGTATTAATAGTCTTCATGTTATGTGTAGTACCTCCCACTGGCATAGTATTGTGTATTTCTTGAGAGGTGGCATTGTTTGATGGGAGTATTCTATGGACATGACCTTGGATTTTTGTTGCATTGTTTGATGGTGACCCTATAAGAATTGAAATGTCAAACCCATGAGGAAGTTTGGCACCACTTAGGAGGAATTGTAAAATATATGTATCACAATCTACAACTACTATCTCTTCTATGACACGTAATTTCTTAGGATCTTGGGAAATAATGTCAATTTCTTCTTAGGTTATATGTTGTTCAAATTTATGTAAGGTTAGATTGGAAAATAGATTTGGAATCTGAGGTTGACCCAAGACTCATGGTACTATTGGGATTAAATTTGGGGTCATTTTAGTAATCCATTTCTTTTCTTTTCTTTTGTGACCTTGTTTGGACTATATCTTGTGAACTTCAAGATTTCTATTTTTTTATTTTGCATTTTTTTAGAATGAATGTAATCTAAATATGTGAATGAAAGATCGTAATGAGACTATGCTATATTTTGTGATTTTTGGATATAAGGATGCAAAATGACAATGCAACTATGAATAAGCTTTGGAATATTGGATATACTACTTAGGATTTTGAAAAAGGATGCTACAAAAATGATGATGGACCAAGGTAACAAATTAGAATGTCAAGACCTCGAGAAGGACAAGAACTAAGATGATGATGCTTGGATAAAATCGAACCTAAACTAGAAACATGAGTTTAAGGCTCAACTTGAGGATAATGATAGGTAAATGATGACAAGGTCAAGGCATTTCAATTATATGAAAATTATTTTATCAATGATATGATAAGCTTCCTATTTGCAAGACTCGAGGTGACTGTGAATGCATTATGATGAAAAAGGAAAAAACTAGATAATGTAAGCTAAACTAGGCAAGTGATACATGTAATGAAAACTAAAGGAAAACTTAAACAAGTCTCAAATCTGAATGTGTGGTCATTATCTGGATTAGATCTTTGAAATGTAAATTCTTAGGTTTTTCCCAAAAAAAATTGATTCTGACAGATGTGGTGCTATAGGCTACAAATGTGGTGTTCCAATTTTTGAAAAATACAACTCAATTTTTTATAGTTGCGATTCAGGAAATGATAGATGCAACTCTAAATTTAACAATTATGGTTTTGGATTGGTCAATTAAAGTGCACAAACAGATGTGGGTTTCTAAATTTTTCTAGGGCTTTCTAGCAAATGTGGTGTTATATCTAATAGTTACAATGTTATGTTTATAGTTGTGGTGTAGTTTTCAATAGTTACAGCTTAGTGTTTGACATATGTCTTGTTCTAGTTTTTAGTCTAAAATTGATGATTTCTAAGTGGTTTTCTTTTTTGGGAAATTTCTAGGTTTAATGATAAAACACTTGACAAACACTTGGAAGACAAATTTGGCTATTTTGAATCTTTGTCTGATTGGAAAATGAAGTATATTGAAATATTTCTTCCACAAAACTCACTAGGCCTTGGTTCAAAAGCACTTCGAATAAGCACAACCTAGCTAGTAGTAATGGGTTATCTACTATCACGGACATGTACCCAAATACAATTTCAAGGACTGGGTAACTAGGGTATGTGAAGGTCATGTACCACTGGAACACCCCTCACCTTACAAGGATGAAATCCAAGCAAGGAACCGAATCACCTCAACCAACAATCATACGTGGTAAATAACTTCTCGTGATGATTCTCTCACAATACACCATAAATAGTAGAGGACCAAAAAGGTCTTAGGCTTCTAAAATAATTTTTCATAGTGGAGGAACTTTGAAGAACACCATGACATATTAGTGATGGGAGACTGAAATATTTAACCCTTTCATTTTTTCACTTTTCTATAGTGTACTAGAGGTATATACATTCGGGGTTGTTCCTTGGGGTGAAACTCCACATGCAGGCCCACCCTACTCAAAATAAAAAAGGGAAAGCTTGTGTATTGCTTTTTTTCATCACCCAAGAATCACATGTAGCGAAAGGGGAGATGATACTTTAAATGAACACACTTTCAATAATTGACTCACATAGGTGCAAGTGCATAAAAAAGGGAAACCACTTATTCTTTTTAAGCACCAATTCCAAACATTCCTAATTTAGAAAATCACAAACACATAAGGGAGCCTACAAGAAATGGGATAAGTAGTTTTGTTCAAAATATTCTCCCAATTTTTTCCACACAACTAAAAATCAGATATCATAACCAAAAAATCTCTTCCCTAATGGATGTAGCATTCAAAAAAATGAAAAAATCAATCTTATACCCATTTTACTTGATAGTCACATGTAGTGTAGGAAGGGTCAAATGTTGTGTTATAAGCAATGATTGTGGTGCACATGTGTATCAAAAAATCTAACAATTGTGGTGTAGTACAAAACAAATGTGGCATAAAATTTTGAACCCAAAAATACATAGAAATCTAAAAAAATAAAACAAATGTAATAATGCAGATGATCTAATCACATTGAAAAGATGTCAGAAAATAATCAGAGCCTTATAAAATGATCAGAAACAACAATAATGAATAAATTATGAGATTTCCATTTAAATCACAGTTAAATGCAACATGGTAGATGACAAATATGGTATTCTGAGTGATAGATGTAGTGTAGATAACCTCACATGCATCACTACAGATGACGATTGTGGAATTTGGTTGAACAACTGTCGAATTTGGTTCAACGATTACAAAATTTGGTGGAATGATTATGGAATTACGTAGAATGATTGTGGTGTTTTGTTTGAAACTCAAAATTTCTCAAACATGTCAAGTTCAACAATTTTTTGATAGGATAAATTTGGGGGAAATGTATGAATCATCGATAAAAACCACAAAATTACCTAAATTCAAGCCATAAAGACCCTAATCTAACAATGACGTATAAAATGGCAATAAAAATCAAATAATAAACCAATAATATCTCAATTATAATGTGAAAGATGATTCTTCTCCATTTCCCTTCTCAATTTTTCTTGTTTGCTCTTAGATTTGTAGTCTGCAATATATATGATAAGCTCAGTATTGATGATTAATAGAAAGATCTCAAGATGAATAAGAGAAAAATATTAAAGACTGGGGTTAACCTTGAAATTAAATAGATAACTTGCTCTTATAGAAATCCCAAATTAGATGGATGGTGATGATTGAGTGATGATGAAGTATGATCAATGGTAGAGATTAAATGAGAAGAAAATATTTAATGATTGGAAGCATAGACCAAGATCTAATGAATTAGGTGAAAGGGCTTAGATAAGAATTAAAAATTTAAATAATTACCACAATTATTTAATTTAGGAGAGAGAAAATGAAAAATTAAATAATTAAAAATAATTATTTAATTATAGAAGAAAAGAGGAAAATAAAAAATTTGAATAATTGAGAAAAATTATTTAATAATAGATGGAGGAAAATAATAAATAAATAAAAATTTATTTAATTATGGAATAAAAGAGATAAAGAATAATTAAATAATTAAAAATAATTATTTAATTATAGAGGATAGAAGGGAAAATGAATAATGAATAATTAAATAAATAACACTTTATGTAACTTTAGAATAAAGAAAAAATTATTGACGTAATTAAAGAAATAAGATTTATTTAATTAATCAAAAAAGAATAAAGATAAAATGAATTAATTAAATAATATAAAAAATATTGAATTGAATATGACATCAGGAAATAATTAAATGTAGAAAAAAGATAGGGTTGGAACATTTTTGAGTTTCTAAAGAAAGATATTAAAGTTACTGTATATATCCAAATTTTAGTTAAGAAAAATTTAAAAAATATTTTGACTTTATTGTTTGATGTTAAAGAATTAAAAATAAAATAGGATAAAGTGAGAATGAGATAATAAAGTAATTATCTATTAAATACATTTTTTAATTTGTAATAATATAAATATAAATAATATTTTTTGAACATAAAGATATAAAATAAATTAACTGAAAGAAAAATTATTGAATAATTAAAATGAATGAATGTTTTAAAATAATTTTTTTAAGAAGAATTAACAAGAATAATATATCTAAAAGTTGTAAATGTAGAAGCATTTTATCATATCAAGCACAATTATATAATGACATTTATATAATGATAATTTTTTAGAAAGAAAAGTATGATCAAACTTGTACATTAAGATAAATAAAGACAATATATATCAAAATATTTAAAAAAAATATATAATAAAATTTTAATATAATAATCTTCTTGAATATACATTGAAATTCATTTATTCCCAATACAACAATAAAACTCTTAATCAACCTTTATATATTTAATGATGTCATGTGCATGAGATCCTATCTGTCAAAGTCATCTAGATGTTAAATTTGATTTGAATGTGTGGAAGTTTGAACTTTGATGAATAATTTTTTATCATATAGCATCATCCTTATCAATAATGTCAACAAATTGAAATACAAACGAATAAAAACATTAATATATGTTTAACATAGAATGAGTATGAAGATTCAATGTCTCTCCAATAGTGAAACCAAAGAACAAAGCATTATTGTTAATTGCAACCGAAACATACAAGCAGAAATCCATTAAAATTTAACTAAAAGTCATGAGCCCAAGACGTCTTCTAAAATTACCTACCTACTTCATAATCAAAATCTTTCTCATAAGTATGGCTTGTTGAAGAGGTTGTAGGAGTGGAACCCAATTGATCAATAGTTAATTCTTCATTTGTAATATAACAACACCACTGCCATATGAAATCCAAAGAATAAGATGAGTTGGAAATAGAGCTTGGCCCTCTAGTATTTGCAGTACTGTTCTAATGCCAAGCTTTTTTCTGGTTGTGTTAAAATAGTCTAATTTCTCTCACATTGTCTAGCAAATGAAAATAAACTTATCATGTTTGTTGTCCATTAGTTAATGATGTTTACTAAGTCCATTCTCCATGTCTCCATAGTCACTTCCACATATATAGGTAGTTGAAACTGAACTGAGAGTTTGTTCATTCGTGTCAAGTTGTTAAATGTGTTTTCTAGAGTTTTGTCACTCCATCCTCCACATCACATAATATTTTCTCCACATCTCAGAATGTTTTATTTGAGTTTCCTATTTTTTTTGTATCTTCTTAATATCTGTAGAATTCGTATGCATCAAATCCTCTATAAATATAGAGGTACCTGGAACCTTTTTTTATAAAAAAATATAAAAATAGTGAGATTCTTTGAACTGTACCATTCATTTATCTTCTCTTTTTTATTTCTCTTGTTTCTTTCAAATTGGTATCAGAGCATGTTTAGTTGATCATGAAGAGATGTTTAGCTGAAGATTAGAAGATTGTAAAGGTTGAGGAGGAAGAGTTGCTCAAACTTAGAGCTAGGGTAAGAGAATGTTGTGTTAGCAGAAGAAGAGCCGGATAAGAGAAGATCTGACATTGTTTAAGAAATATTATTACATATTTGAGATGGGTCAGTCTGCATGAAGGAAATATCAGTTGAAGCTGTCAAGATTTGAAAAAATAAATGCAAAACACAGAGTTGCTGCTCTGTTTTCCAGTCAAGCTAGAAATACCCAAATCTTAAATGCGGGAACACAAGGGAGACATGCAACTTGATTCTCTATTGATCAAACTGAAAATGACAAAACAAAAAAAAAACTAAAACAAGAAGCTATTACAACTTTCTGGGACCGATCAAAAGTTGGTCAACTAGACTAGTAGTGATCAGGAGCTATCAATAGCTCACTATCAAGAGCTATGCAGAGCTCTACCTGGAGCAATCACTACTCTTACAAATAACAAACAACTGTTGTTATTCAGGAGCTACTGGGAGCTCAGAGAGAATGTTCTTCTCACAGTTTGTTGTTGCAATCTTCTTCTTTGACTTCTTCACTCAACTTTTTCCCAACTGATAGAATAATCTGCCTTCAACCTATTTTGTCCAAAAAAAAAATTCCCCCTCAAAATTTTGAAATCACCTACCATAGTAAATGTTGAATTCAAAATCAACTACCTTAATAAATTTTGGAGCTATCAGGAGCTGCAAGGGGGATCCCCAAAATAGAAGGGCTCCTGACAGGTAGGTTAAGGCTGCAGGGGCACTGACGGATAAGCAGAGGCTCAGGAGAAACATTAAATTCTAACACTCCCCCTTTGTCTTGAGCCGACAAAACAACAGGATCAATCCTGATCCAAATCAACAATGCCCAATTTTTTGCCTAGGTGCATAAAATTGTCAATGCTCAAAGGCTTGGTGAAAATGTCTGCTAGCTACTGCTCAGACCTGCAAAACTCCAATTTAATTTCACCATTTTCAACCAATTCACGAATGAAATGATACCTGATTTCAATGTGCTTGCTTCTTCCATGAAACACAAGATTTCTAGTCAAAGCTATCGATGAAACATTATCACAATAGATCACTATTCCATCCTCTTGTTCTTCTTTCAAATTTTCCAAGATTCTTCTCAGCCAAATAGTCTAACATGCTGCTACATTTGTTGCTATATACTCAGCTTCAGTTGTTGATAGGGAAACAACAGGTTGCTTCTTAGAAGCCCAAGAGATAGCACCCAAACCCAAATCAAAATCCATAGCCCGAAGTGCTCTTCCAATCATCGAAACTTCCTGCCCAATCACTGTCAGTGTAACCAACCAGCGCATATTATTTTATTGTTGTGTACAACACACCATATCCTTTGGTACCATTCACATACCTCAGGATTCTTTTACCCGCTTGCTAATGGGTGTCTCTTGGAGTCTCCATGAATCTGGAAATCAGACTCACTCCATGCATTATATCCGACCTAGTTGTTGTCAAATACATTAAGTTTCCAACCAAGCTTTTGTACATGGTTAGATCCACATTGTTGCTGCAATATTCTTTGCTCAACTTAAGACCTACGACTGTTGGTGTTGGGGCAGACTTGCTCTCAAAAATTCTAAATATCTTCAAGATCTCATTTGCATACTTCTCTTGAGAGATAAAAATAAAATCATGCATTTGTTTTACTTCTATGCTTAGAAAATAACTCAAAAGACCTAAATCTGTCATTTCAAATTATCTTTTCATGGCCTCTTTAAAATCAACAATGAGGAAATCATCATCCCCAATAAAAACTAAATCATCTACATACAAGACAACAATTAAAATGTTACCATTTTTTGTCTTGATGTAGAGAGTGGGCTCAGCATCGCTTTTGCTAAAGTCATTGCTCATCAAATATGAGTCAATCCTACTATACCATGCCCATGGTGCTTGCTTCAACCCATAAAGAGCCTTCTTCAATCTATACACCTTGTGTTCTTGGCCTGGAACTTCATATCCAAAATTTTGTTCCACATAAACCTCTTCTTTCAATACTCCATTAAGGAAGGCGAACTTCACATCCATTTGAAATACCTTCCATTTGTGCTGGGTAGCAATAGCTATGACTGCCCTCACAGTCTTCATCCTAGCAACAGGGGCAAATGTTTCATCATAGTCTCTTCCAAACTATTGTTTGTAACCCTTGACAACTAATATTGCCTTGTGCCAGTCTATTCTTTCTTTGACATTACTTTTGGTCTTATAGACCCATTTACTCCAATAGCTTGCTTGCTTGGAGGCAAATCAATCAGCTCCCATGTATTGTTTATTTCTAATGCATCTATTTCCTCATCCATGGCTTCACACCATTTTTCCTCTTTCATAGCTTCTTCAAAATAAATTGGATCATTTTGAGAAAATAGTGCAAAATTCACACTCTCATCAAATTCATCACATACCTTCCATTTTGCTAGATCTCCCTTATACTCTTAGTCTTTCTTGGTATTAGGGAGGTGAGAGTGGGGTCTTAAATTTTAGTGATGTTGTTATGCTGAATAGGTTGATTCAAGAGCGATCAGGAGCTATTAGGAACTCATCGGGAGCTGTCAGGAGCTCGTCTGAAATTGTCAAAAGCTCGTAAAGAGCTGTCAGGAGCTCATCCTCTAGCTATCTGTGGCTGCATCCCTTTCTGTTTGTCCTAATCAGGAGCGATCAAGAGCTGTCAGGAGTTGTCAAGAGCTCATCTGAAACTGTCAAGAGCTCATTGGGAGCTGTCATTCTCTGTTGCTGCAAGATTTTCCTAATCTTCATCTTCAATTTCTTCATCACTCTGCACTATCGGGAGTTGTCAGGATCTGTCATGCCATCCCATGACTGATCTTCTAAAAACTCCACATCTCTACTAATGATAATTTTTTTGGTGACCGGATTGTACAACCTATAGGCTTTGGAATCTTCATTGTAGCCTGTGAAAATGCACTTTTCACCCTTGTCATCCAATTTTTGCCTTTTTTCTTTAGGCACGTGTGCATAAGCCACACATCCAAACACTCTCAAATGTTCAACCATCCATCTTCATTTTGTCCATGCCTCTTGAGGTATCTTGTCATGGACTACCTTAGTTGGACTTCTATTAATCAAATGCACGATTGTTGCAACAACCTCTCCCCAATATTCTATAGGGAGTCCTTTTGCTTTTAGCATGCTTCTTGCCATCTCTATGATGGTTCTGTTTTTCCTTTCAACCACTCCATTTTGTTGTGGAGTATAACTAGTTGTAAGCTCCTTTTTTATGTCATTCTGCCTGCACAAATTCACAAAAAAATTATAGGTATACTCTCCTCTATTTGACCTTAGGACTTTAATTAAATGTTCACTCTCTTTTTTAGCTTGGGCTTTAAACAATAAAAACTTATCAAATGTATCAGACTTGTGCTGCAAAAAATAAACCCATGTCTTACAGCTGAAATCATTAATAAAGGTCATAAAAAATCTTCTATTACTAATGGAAGTGATTTGCATAGGGCCTACCAAATCCATGTGCACCAACTCCAATGGTGCCCTTGCCCTTGTAGATTAGCCCGATTGAAAAGGCTGCCTATGTTGCTTGCCCAAAATGCAAGCCTCACATCTAACATTAGACTCTACTATCCTTGGCAAACCATCAACCATCTTGCTTTTGAACAAAAGACTTTAACTAGCATAGCCTAAATGTCCATACCTAAGGTGTCATAGCCTGAAGGGGCCTTCAATGGTGCTCTTGAGGGATGCAAGTTGTACTACTGTACATTTTTCATCCATGAGAGGTGCTACAACAAACTGAGATGAGAAGCATGTCTTAATCTTCAACGGAAACATCTAGTTCTTTGTCATTTGTATTGATACACACACCTTTGTCCTCTCATTCTTGTCATAAATGACACATTTTCCCTTCACCATCAACACTTTGTATCCATTCTGGATCAACTGTCCTACACTCATGAGGTTATGCTTTAACCTCAGTGCAAAGAACACATTTTGAACCTTCTTCTCTTCACCCTGCTTGGTGTTGATCATGATAGATCCTTTTCCTTTGACATGAAGTACTCCATTGTTCCCCATTCTAATTTTTGATGTAACATTTTTATCAATGAAAGAAAAAAGACTTTCATTACCACTCATGTGGTTGCTGCAACCGCTGTCCAAGTACCAGACTTCGGGGATGCCTTCTTCACCAACATTGCACATGATGAAGGTTGTGGACTGATTGCCTTCAGCCACATTTGAATCAACAACATTATCATTTTGTCTTTGTTGATTACCATGCTTCTTCCAGCACTCACTAGCATAGTGTCCAAGCTTGTGACAGTAGTAGCACTCAATGTTTCTCTTGTCACTTCTCCCACTCAAACCATTGTTCTTTGTGTCTCTTCGAGAGTTGTTCTGAGAGTTGCTTGCTCCCTCTTGGTTGCTTGCTCGTCCCGAGCTTTCTCCACTAGCATTTCCTTGACTGGATCTGCCTCTACCTCTTCGGGAGCCATTTCCACCTCTCCCTCTACCTCTTGCATTCAATTGAGCTTTGAACACTTGCTCATGGGAAGTAGTAACAAACCTTTATAAACGTTGCTCATGGGTATGGAGAGAACCCATTAACTCATCCACTGTTAAAGTAGAAAGGTTTGTCGTTGCTTCAATAGCAATGACAAGAGGATCATACCCCGTGGTTAGTCATCTAAGAATTTTTTCAACAATCTTCAGCTCCTCTAACACATCTCCGTTTGCTCTCAGCTGGTTCAACAAATCGGAGAACCTTATTTGAAAGTTTGCAACATACTCACTTTCTTTCATCTCAATAACTTCGAACTCTCTTTGAAGTAGCTGGAGCTTCACACCTCTGACTTTATCAGTCCCTTTGTAGCCGGTTTGAAGGATTTCCCAAGCTTCTTTTGCATACTCAGCTACTGCTATTCTAGGAAAAATGGCATATGCAAAGGCTGCTTCGATCCAACTCAAAGATTTTACATCCTTCTTCCTCTGCTCCTTTAGCTAGGTCTTCTGGTTATTTGTGAGAGTTGCAAATACAGCTGGGTCAATGATATCCACAAACCCATTTATGAGAAAATCCCACAAATCATTGGCCACCATGATGTTCTTCATCTTCTTGGCCCAAATGTCATAGTTTTGTCCATTAAAAGATGGTGGTTGTTGCCAACTCCTTGCTTGATCTCCAGCCATGTCTCCTACAACAAAAAACTCAACACCCAGAAAATACAAATGCCCAAACTCAAAAGGAAATGGGGCCTATGGCTCTGATACCATGTCAAGATTTGAAAAAATAAATGCAAAACACAGAGTTGCTGCTCTATTTTCCATTCAAGCTGAAAATACCCAAATCTTAAATGTGGAAACACAAGGGAGACATGCAACTTGATTATCTATTAATCAAATTGGAAATGACAAAACAAAAAACAAATTAAAACAACAAACTATTACAACTTTTTGGGAGCGATCAGGAGCTACTCAACCAGACTGGTAGTGATCAGGAGCTATCAATAGCTCATTGTCAAGAGCTACGCAGAGGTCTACCTGGAGAAATCACTACTCTTACAAATAACAAATAGTTGCTGATGTTCATGAGCTACTGGGAGCTTAGAGAGAATGTTCTTCTCGCAGTCTACTGCTGCAATCTTCTTCTTTGACTTCTTCTCTCAACTTTTTCCCAACTGACAGAATAATATTCCTTCAATCCATTTTGTCCAAAACAAACATTCTCCCTCAAAATTTTGAAATCACCTATCGTAGTAAATGCTAAATTCAAAATTAGCTACCTTAATAAATTTTGGAGCTGTCAGGAGCTGCAGGGAGGATCCCCAAAACAGAAGGGCTCTTGACAGGTAGGTGAAGGCTGTAGGGGCACTGACGGATGAGCAGAGGCTCAGGAGAAACATTAAATTCCAACAGAAGCTGCTTAGCCAAGACAAGAAAAGCAAGGAGATAGGATAGTACACAAGAAATTGCTAAAAAATCAAAGCTGAGAGGAGATCGTTGATGTTGTCATAGTGCAAATTAAAGAGGAGGTTGTAGATTTTAAGCCACCAATTGTAAGTTGTAGCTAGTAAGGATTTTTGGTAATGAAACAATAAGAGATTGTTGTTTATTGCTTGAAGATAAATTCATGTTGGAAAAGGAGAATGTGCGAGATGTAAGCACATCCAAGGAAGATATCATCAATCTATAGATTGTAGAAATTGGAGATTGTGATGTACAAAGGATCGAAGGTTGCATGAGGGTTGCAAAAGTCAAGCCCTATAGCCACCAAGAGATTGTAAGACATATTCAATACAGCTCATAGAAAAGAGATTTGTCTTAGCTACCATCGAGGAAGTTGCTGAAGTGAAAGTGAAACTATGGGTCAAAGAGGGAAGATATAGATTGTGTGTAGATTTGTAGATCAAGAGCCGCTGTTTGGAGTATCGTAGAAAGAGAATAAGTTGTTATGTAAATTAAGTCGGTCGCAGCTGCAAGAAAAGATTGTTGTTCAAAGAAGCCAAGACCGGAAAAAAGAGAAGAAGAAGAAGAGGAAGCCGCTAGTTGTGTGAAGTAAAAAAGAAGGGGCTAGGGCCCTTTGAGAACATCCGAATAAAAACTAGTGCTACGGATTTGTAGAAGCCACAACCCTTATGTAGGAGGAGAGAATGTGAAGATCCATGAAGGAGATGAATGCACAATAGTAGGCACCAAAGTAGCTAGAGAATCTCGTGGAAGAGATCACAAAGAGAAGCCTTAATGTTTGTAGAAATAAGGAGATGATTATTATAAAAAGAAATTAAATCAGATCGCTTCCATTCCAAGCAGAAGTTTGGTGATGAAGATCAAAGGAAGAGACCTGCCATTGTCTAGATCACCCAAATAAAAAATTTGTTATAAGATCATTGTGTTTGTTTGAGTTTCCATTGAAGGAGGCAAGAAGCCAAATAAATAAATTCACCAGGCCAAGAGGAGTACGCCATTGAATATTTGAAGATGAAAAGGATTGTTGAAAGAGTTTGTTGCTTGAAAGGAGATCAAGCCATTTTTTTTGGATCAAAGAAGCTGTCAATAGAGGCTGATGAGAATGAGTAGATCATGAAATGGATATCTCGTATGTAAACCACATTATGCCAACACCTTCCAAGCACAAAGAAATGAAATTTATAGTTTGAGTTGAATCTCATCAACAGGCCATTATGCAATGAAGAATAGGTAAGGCCATAGAAAAGGAAGAATGTTGTTTTTTATTTGTTTGACCAACTATAGCTGATCAAGGTGATTTTGGAGTCATGAAAAAAGAAATCGTTAGAAAATAGATTTTGGTTTGGAGAAAGTGATAGAAAGAAATCTATAGTTGTGATTAAGAGGGAGATGTTGGAAAATGTAAACCCAACTAGACTCCTGAAGTTGTCGCAGCATTGAAGTAGCATTGAAGACAACTTAAGAAGAATTTTTTTGAAGGGTTTGAAAGGTCCATCGAACAACCAAGTGAATCACTAAATAATTTGTAAGGAAAATCAAGGTTGAATTCTTTGTAAAGATTGCAAGTGTTAACAAAAGACAAAGGATGTCTGTGTAAAAGAATTTGTAGTCAAACCAAGATGTTGATCATTGAAAAGTCAGCTGCAGTTGAGGTAAAGTGTTGAAATCAAAAATAGATAGGGGGATATTATAGAGGATCCTTCCAAAGAAAAGAGGCGAAGATAGTATCACAAAATTGAGATGAAAAGTCACAATTCAAGAGGAGCCACAACTCATAGTAAGTCACAACCAACAAAAGGTAATTTAAGCTTGCTAGTCAAGGAAGCGCGAGGAAGGAAGAAATTGATGTTGTCTAAGATACAACCATCAAAAGGAAATTTAAGCTTTCTAGTCAAGGAAGCACGAGAAAGGAAGAAATTGATGTTTCCTAAGAGGCGGAATTCACAAAAGCAAAGATCACAGAGTTTAAAGAATGGGCCGCAACCAAAGATTAGATGTTGCAGAATTGTTCCAGCTAATATTAGGAACCATTGTAGTTAAAAGAGAAGAATCAATGAAAGGAAGATACAACGATAGTTGTTGAAGGAGAAATCATAAAAGGAAGAGTGATGGCATGAGGAGCTACAGAATGGAGAAATTAGAATACTGTCATAGCAGTTGGAGGGAGTTCAAAAGAATAAGATCCTCAAATCTTGAAGTTAGTCTAAAGGTATTATTGAGTAAGTTTGAAGACTTGTTGCAACCAACAAAGAGATCAAAATTTAAGAATTCTTGGAAAAACAAGAAGCATGAACACATCAAAAACAACTTTTTGAATTAAATTATAAACACTAAAATTATGAAATTAAGACATATGCTCCAAACCCAGAAAATTTATATTATAAAGATTTTCAAAAACATAATTTAAATTTCTTCCATACAAAGCTTCGACTCTTCATTTCTTCAATCTTTCTTCAGTAAAGCATTCATGATATTCTTCACAATTTTAACCTTCAACTCTTCTGAGTTCTCACACTTCTTACAACATTCTTTTTTCTGCTCTTGAGAGTTGTATATCTATCTATCCTTTTCCCACACCTAACAGTTTTCACATCGCATCATATATAAAAAATACACGATAGCCAGAAAATAAACTCTATTAATTACAATATTAAAATCCTTTAAGAGAGGCCAAGTCATCATAGTCCTAAGCACATTAAAACATGTCCTATAGCAATAAATTTATGCCAGCTAGAAGTACCCATAGGCGCCATCAAAATCACCAAAACCACGCTACCGCGCATGAGGCAAACCAAGCCTGCGGTATCACGGGGTACCTCAAAACCGCGAGGGACAACGAGCAAAGCCACGATATCGTGGTGGGCCAAAAGACACCGCTCTACCACTAGGAGCCACTGAAGAAGCCGTAGGACAACGGTGAGGGAGATACCATGCTACTGCGGTGAAGCGGTAGCGCCACGGTATTGCGAGGGGCCGACAAGGAAGCCATGATAAGGCAGTGAAGTGAGGAAACTACGCTACCACAAGGAGCTAGCAAGCAGGTTGCGGTATGGCGGTAATAACAGAAGCTGGAATTATTTCCAACACTCCCCCTTAATTTTAACTTCTGCCTACACTAAGCCAATTTGATTTCTTCCAAACACCCACTCCAGAATTATCTCTGATCTTATTGTGAATGCTGCAACATTCTTCAACATCTCCAATTCTCCTCATTATCTTTCAAACTGCTTTGTAGCTACATCCTTCTTCTGCAACATTAACTTCAACAAACTCTTCTTTCGATTGGCTCTTTCTCAATGATCAGTTGCGGCTGAAAAAACAATGCTCTTCTTTTCTGGAAATTTACTGACCTTGCTTCTTACCTTGGATTCTGTAATTTGTCAAGAAAACCTTGTTTCTTTAGCCATTAAAGTCTCTGAGGACTGCAACTTTTAACCTACCATCTTCCATTTTTTCTTCCAATAGCTGCGGCTGTGTGTATGCATTCAACAGTAACTTCAATTATTTTGATAGTTATGCTTTGTCTTCAATTGTTGTGGCAGTTCTTCTTCTCCAACGACTAGTTCCTTTTTCTAGTTGCTACCAACATCTTTTTCTTCTAGACTGGTCTCTTTTCATCAGTCATCAATAGTTTGTGTTTTCCCTCGATCCACCATGATCAATTCTTCTTCTGCAACTTCCTTTCTATCATTTGATGCAACTCATTGACAAACATCATCATACATCAATTACTATCTGTTACCAACTGAGTTTTTGCTCATACCTTCTGTCACTTGCATTCTTTCATTGAGGTGGTTTCAGATTACCACAAACTAACTGAAATAGTTTCGTTTCTTTCAGTGACATAATTTAATTTTATCATCACTTCCCATAGGGGCACATTGCTGGTGCTAGGGAATTATGTTATTGGTTCCATCTTTTATCTTCATATGCATACAAAATTCTATTGCATTTTACTGTATTATTTCAAAATTGTTTTACTTTCCTCCATTCGCAGTAGTTTAATTTTGACATTCTCTTTTCCTTGTTCCATGGATCAAAACAACATTCTTAAAACTTCAATTTCTTCTTTCAACTGAAACTCTTTCCATTGTGGTTGTTGCCAATAATACCGTAACAACTTTTCACTGTTGTAACTATTCAAAAAAAAAATTAATCCAAACAATTTCCAGCTTTCTGAATCTTGTAATTTTTCATCCATGAGCACATTTTTGTTCTATGACTTTGAGAGCTGGGCTCTGACTCTTTTCAATATTCTTTTGATAGTTACTTTCAACCTCTACCCAAGATGGTAATCTTTAACAACTTTGGTTGTGACCTCTGTTTTATCCATTCAAATTACGACAACTCTCCAATGCCCAATTTTTTTTTATTACAATCTTCATATGCTTGAATTTCAAAACATTCTTGACCATTATTTTGATTGATTCTTTGACAGTTGTTGTTGTATCAGACTTTAAGTTTTGTAGTGGTAGCTTCAGCTACTTCTTTAAGTTTTTATATCTCTTTTCCACATAACACATCTACACTCAAACTTAGAAGTTCTTGTGACTTCATCTAAACTTCTTTATTCTGTAATTGCAACAATGTTTTCTAACTTTTCAAAAACAATCAAACTTCTTATCACACACAAATGATGCAGTTCATTTTACCCTTTAAGCTGTAATAGCAGTTTCAACATCTTTTGTATCAATTCTTCAAAATATTCACATGGTATTTTCTATATCTTCACAATCTAAAAGTGTCTCACTAGACAACAATTTATTTTTACTCAAAACATTTTTCATTCCCTATGAACATTCATACCTCTGAGAATTTTTTTGAACCTTCACATATGTACGCTTGTACAATTTCTTAAGCATACCTATTAGCTTTTTCCAACTTGAGTCACTAGTCCATCCATAGTCCATCTTTATGCATTCTGATGTAGACTCATTGTTTGACACCTTATTCCAACACATTTCTTCACAATGATTTTTTGAGCCACAAATACTGCAAGGGTGTAAATCCCAACACTTCTCCTTGATGTGACCTCTTCTATGATAGTGTGAAAACTCATCACTCTTCATTTCTCTAGCAAACTTACCTGCACTTGTAGCAGCATTTCCCTTTCCTGGGACGTAACCGAGACCTTCATGCTTGGGCCTCATTATAGCCTCAATTGGCTCTCTCATTCCTTGTTCTCGTTTGCCAAGACCTTGTCCTGTATAACCCATTCTTTTCATGATCTTCAACCCTACATTCTCTTCACAAAAATTAGCATCTTTTGCAGATTCTGATACTTTATCACAGCTAGCCATATTTGCAAATTCATCAACATGTTCATCTTGACACTTTTTATCACCAACATTTTCAACAAAAATAGATTTTTCAAATAAAGAACACAAATTTGTTGTGTCACATGAGACATCACAAACTGAAAATTTTGTTTTCATAGAATTATTACATGCTCTTAATTTATCATTTTCTTCTTTCAATTTTATGATTTCCTTCAACTGTAAACAGTTTTCCTCTTCTACCCTTTTCAAGATTTTTTCCAAATCTACACTCTTTTTTCTCTATTTCTTCAAACACTTTTATTCTTTGTTCAAACTCCTCATTTATTTTCTTAATTTCTTCAAAGGATTTCAACCTTTCTTCTAGCTCTCCATTTCTAGCTTTAAACTTTCTCAGTTCTTTCTCAAGATCATCATTTTCATCTAACAGTATACACTTCTCTTTCAACAACTCTTTTATTCTTTCAATGAAACACCCATTGTCCTTTTTAACAATACCCAGTTCATCTTTAAGCATAATTAATTCTTCCTCTAAAACATCTTTTGCAGATGACAAGTTTTCATTTTCTTTTTTAACCCTTTTTCCTACTTTCCCCATTTGTAAAGGAAAAATTCAACTTACCTCTTTTTTAATCTTGTGACTGGAATTCAGCAGTTGGGTCTGTAACACTTTGTTTGTTTAGGAAACTAATGTTTTTCTCAATCTTCCGCACAACCTCTTATTTTTAACAATTCACAGCAACTATCTTCACAAATCTGAAAGCCTCCTTGTAATAGCTTCTTCTTTTTGTGAGATTTTGCACAGCTTCTCATGTGTCAGTGATTTCTTTTCTCTGTCTTCAAAATACAACACTTCTGGCTCTTCTCAACAATTTTCTCCAAGCATTCTTATTCCTTTTTCTGATATACACAACCTCCTATTTACTTCTCTCAGCAACTGGTTAGAAAGAACACTTCCTAGACTTAAAACAAACTCTAAATCTCCCTGTCAGCTAAACTGACTTCAATTTTTGCAAACATTCAACACTTTCTAATATTTTCTTCTCTAGGAATGGATTCTTACTCACTCAACTACTTATCCTATGAACAATTTATTTTCTACTGACAAAGCACTAGTGGCTTCCTAAAGCAATGACCCTTTTTCTTTAAACAAAAACTTATTTTCTTATCAACTTTCTTCACAAATTTCTAAACCTAGATAAACTTCTCATATTTTGCAGACAAACAAATCCTAGACACTCTATGGATCTCTCAAACTTAGACAGTGACTGTTTCATTCAAATTTACCATAAATCTCTACTCCCAGTGAGCCTGAGCGATAAGGCTCTGATACCACTTGTTGGAAAAACAGGAAGCATGAACGCAACAAAAACAACTTTTTGAATCAAATTATAAACACTAAAATTATGAAATTAAGACATATGCTCCAAACTCAGAAAATTTATATTATATAGATTTTCAAAAACATAATTTAAACTTCTTCCATATAGAGCTTCGGCTCTTCATTTCTTCAGTCTTTCTTTAGCAAAGCATTCATGATATTGTTCACAATTTTAACCTTCAACTCTTCTGAGTTCTCACACTTCTTACAACAATATTTTTTCTGCTCTTGAGAGTTGTATATCTATCTATCATTTTCCCACACCTAACAGTTTTCACATTGCATCATATATAAAAAATACACGGCAACTAGAAAATAAACTCTATTAATTACAATATTAAAAGATTTGAAGAGAGGCCAAGTCGTCATAGTCCTAAGCACATTAAAACATGTCCTATAGCAATAAATTTTTGCCAGCTAGAAGTACCCATAGGTGCCATCAAAATCACCAGAACCGTGCTACCGCGCATGAGGCAAACCAAGCCTGCGGTATCACAGGGTACCGCACAACCACGAGGGACAACGAGCAAAGCCGTGGTATCGCTGTGGGCCAAAATCCACCGTTCTACTGTGAGGAGCCACCGAAAAAGCCGTGGAACGGTGGTGAGGGACATATCGTGCTACCGCGATCAGAAGGAGAACGAGCCGCGGTGAAGCGGTAACATCGCGCTACCGTGAGGGGCCGACGAGGAAGTTACGGTAAGGCGGTGAAGCGAGGAAACCGCGCTACCGCGAGGAGCTACCAGGCAGGCTGCGGTATGGCGGTAATAGAAGAAGTTGGAATTATTTCCAACAAGAATGGAAAACATTGAAGCTATTAATGGTAGAAATTAAGGGGGAGTGTTCAAATAGTTTAATTTTTGCCATGTAGTATAGCAATTGAAATTGAGCTGATGTTTGTTGTCCATCGGTTAATGATGTTTGCTAAGTCCATTCTCCACGTCTCAATAGTCACTTCCACATATATAGGTAATTGAAACTGAACTAAGAGTTTGTTCATTTATGTCAAGCTATTAAATATGTTTGCTAAAGTTTTGTCACTCCATCCTCCACATCGCCTAATCTGTTCTCCACGTCTCAGACTGTTTTGTTGGAGTTCCCCATTTTGTTTGTATCTCCTTAATATTTGTAGAATTCGTATGCATCAAATCCTCTATAAATACAGAGGTACGTGTAATTTTTTTTTATAAAAAATATATAAAAATAGTGAGATTGTTTGTTGTAGCATTCGTTTTATCTTCTCTATTTTATTTCTCCTATTGCTTTCAGGTTGAAGACGAGAACATAACAATCCCAATTTCAGCACTAATTCCATTTCTTCCATATCATACACACCATCAAGATTTGGGTCAACTGCGTGAAATATGTCTTCATTTTGATATAGATTCTTCACCTAATCCACCAAAATAATCTGTTCATTCTCCTTGGACAAATCTACTGGCCTCCTGCCACATGCAACTTCCAGTAAAAAAATGCCAAAACTAAATACATTAGAGCTTGGAGTAACTTTCCTTGTATTTGACTTCGGGAGTGATATAACCAATAGTCCCCACGACCCGTGTTGTTTGTGGATTTTGCGCATGATCGTACAAACGAGCAAGCCCAAAGTCTACAAGTTTTGCACTAAGCTCTGAATCAACACATTGCCTCCTGTTAAAATAAGAAAATCTGTTTTTTGACAGTTGTTGATTGGGAAAGTTTCCCAAACTTTTCTGCATTTGCTGATTGGGAAAGTTTCCCAAACATTTCTGCATTTCCCTTTTGTATTTGGGAATGTTTCCCATTCGTTGTTTTTGTTGTTGCTCTATATATTGCTCTTTGATTTCGAATAAAAAGTGTGAAGTCAGTTTGCTGCAATTTGTTGTGCAAGCATAATAGTTTGTTATCATTTCTGCTTCTTTGTTTTAGTGTTATATATTTTTTGTTTATTTAGTTGTTAATGGTGTTCTGTAATATTGTGGCATTTGTTTATTGTTTCTAACATATGGTATCAGAGCAGGTTCGAAATGGCAATGAATGCTAACAGTACACAGCTGCAAATTCCCAAATTTAATGGGAAAAACTATGATTTTTGGAGTTTTCAAATGAAGATTTTGTTTAAATCTCAGGAGCTATGGGATCTTGTGCAGAATGGGTATTCAGAACCCGCAGATGCAGCAGCATTAACAACACTCACACAAAATGAAAAGAATTTATTGGAGAATAATCGGAAAAAAGATCAAAAAGCATTATTGTTCATTGTGCAGGGCCTTGATGAAACTCTCTTTCCAAGACTTACAGCTATTTCAACAGCCAAAGAAGCTTGGGATCTTCTTTCCCAATCATTTCAAGGTACAGAAAGAGTAAGAACAGTCCGTTTACAAATGCTTAGAAAAGATTTTGAAATTTTACAAATGTCAGATTCTGAAAGTTTAGGAGATTTCTTAACTCGCACAATGGGAATAGTTAATCAGATGAAAATAAATGGTGAGGTTATGAATGATCAAAAAATTGTTGAGAAAATTTTAAGAAGTTTGCCTACAAAATATGATCCAGTAGTTATAGCTATTGAAGAATCAAAAGATCTAACCTCTTTATCTATAGATGAGCTTATGGGTTCACTGTACACACATGAGCAAAGAATAAATAAATCAGCAAAGGAGCCATTTGAGAAAGCTTTAAAGAGCAAAGTATCTTTGAAAGAAAAAGAAGCCGCACCAGAATCATCTTCAGCACAAAGAGGAAGAGGTAGAAATTCAAGAGGAAGAGGAGGACATTTTCAACAAAGAGGCAGAGGTCAAAGAAGCAATAGAAGTGATGAAGAATTTTGTAATTACACTCAAACAAGAGGTAGAGGTAGAACAAATTTTCAGCAAAGAGATAAAGGTTTTCAGAGGTATGATAAATCATCTATTCAATGTTATTACTGTCAAAAGTTTGGACATATTGCAGCTGAATGTAGAAAAAAGATTGCAGATGAAAGTAAACATGAAGCCCAATATGCAAATGAAGGTGAAGGGCACGAAGGATATGTCTTGCTAACATGCAGCACAAAGGAGGAAGTAAATGATGACAAATGGTATGTTGACAGTGGGTGTAGTAATCATATGACTGGATGCAAAGAGATATTTCAGAATTTGGATGAGTCCATCAAATCTGAAGTTAAGATGGGAAATGATTCAATTGCATCAGTCATGGGGAAAGGGAGGATATTAATCACAACAAAAAAAGGTGAAAAAAAATATATTGGTGATGTATTTTATGTACCAGGTTTAAAGCATAATTTGTTAAGTGTAGGTCAACTTGTGCAAAAAGGCCACACTGTCAAATTTGAAAAAGATTCATGCATTATTGTTGATGGTAAAAACAAACAGATAACCAAAATACCCATGACTGCTAATAGGATGTTTTCTCTAAGTATCAGAAATAATATGCATTTCAGTTTCAATGCTCTTGTAAAAGATACACAGTGGTTATGGCATCTTAGATTTGGTCATTTAAATTTTGGTGGACTAAATATTTTGCATAAGAAGAACATGGTAATAGGTTTACCACTTATCCAAAAACCGGATGAAGAATGTGAAGGTTGTATTGTTGGAAAACACCATAGAGAACCCTTTCCAATAAGGGATTCCTGGAGAGCTTCAAAGCCACTGGAGCTAGTTCACTCAGATCTATGTGGACCAATTGAGGTTGCTTCATTATCTGGTATGAGATATCTTTTGACATTTATTGATGACTATAGTAGAAAACTTTGGGTGTATCCCTTGAAAAATAAATCAGATACTTTCAAGAAATTTAGAGAATTTAAAGAATTAGTTGAAAAGCAAAGTGGTTATTTTCTCAAAATTTTAAGGACAGATAGGGGTGGAGAGTATATTTCACATGAATTTCTTAACTTTTGTATTGAAAATGGCATAAAAAGGCAACTAATAACAAGGTATACACCACAACAAAATGGTGTAGCTGAGAGAAGAAATAGAACAATTTTAAATATGGTAAGGAGTATGCTTAATGTTAAGAATTTACCAAAAGTCTTTTGGGCAGAAGCAGTTTGTTGTGCAGGTTATATCTTGAATAGATGTCCTACAAACTCAGTATGGGGCATGACACCAGAAGAAGCATGGGGAGGATATAAACCCCGGGTAGATCATTTAAAATTTTTTGGTTGTATTGCTTTTTCTCATGTTCCAGATGCACTTAGAAGTAAATTGGATGATAAGGCAGAAAAATGTATCTTTGTTGGGTACAGTGAAGAATCTAAGGCATATAGATTATATAATCCTGAAACAAAAAAGTTGGTGATAAGTAGAGATGCAAAATTTCTTGAAGATCAGGAGTGGTGTTGGAATTTGAAAGAGAAATATCAACAAGTTAATTTTCAAGATGAAGCTGCAAATCAACAAGAAATTTCTGTTGTTAACAGAAACTCTTTTTCAACTCCACCAAGTCATAGACATGTTTCATCAAGCAATTCTCCATCATCTACCTCACAATCTCCAAAAAGGTGGCAGAAAACAAAGAGCTTGTCTGATATATATCAAGAAACAATAGAGGTAAATGAAGATATCTGTCATCTTGCATTTTTTGTTGATAGTGATCCTATTATTTTTGAAGAAGCTATAAATGATGATAAATGGGTCAATGCTATGAATGAAGAAATTGCAGCCATAGAAAAGAATCAAACATGGGACATTGCAGATCTCCCTAAGCATAAGAAGGCAATTGGAGTAAAGTGGGTGTATAAAACAAAGTACAATGAGCAAGGTAAAGTGAATAAATACAAGGCCAGGCTGGTAGTGAAGGGCTACAAACAAAAATCAGGTATTGATTATAATGAAGTTTTTGCACCTGTAGCTAGAATGGATACTATTCGTATGATTTTAGCTCTTTCAGCACAAAAGGGTTGGAAACTCTTTCATATGGATGTAAAATCAGCATTCTTGAATGGTGTATTGGAGGAAGAAATTTACATTGAGCAACCACCTGGTTATGAGATTAAAGGTCAGAAAGGTAAAGTTCTCAAACTAAAGAAAGCCTTGTATGGTTTAAAACAGGCACCTAGAGTTTGGTATGAAAGGATTGAATCATATTTTTTGAAAAATGGTTTTGAAAAATGCCCTTATGAGCCCACCTTATTTATAAAACAAAATCAACAAGGTGACGTTATGATTGTTTGCATTTATGTTGATGATTTGCTTTATACTGGGAATAATGAAAACATGCTTAAAGAATTTTCAATGGCAATGAAGAGTGAATTTGAGATGACTGATCTTGGTTTATTGCGCTATTATCTTGGTTTTGAAGTAACTCAAAATTGTGATGGGATTTTTATTTCACAAGAAAAGTATGCAAATGATATTTTGAAAAGGTTCAAGATGGAAAATAGCAAACCAACAATTACACCTATTGCCATGGGTGTGAAGTTGAGCAAAAAGGATGAAAGCAAAAAGGTAGATTCTACTTTGTATAAAAGTTTGGTTGGAAGTCTAATGTACTTAACTGCAACAAGACCAGATATCATGTATGCAGTAAGTTTGATAAGCAGGTTTATGGAGGATCCACATGATACTCATCTACAAGCAGGTAAAAGAATACTAAGGTATGTGAAAAGGACTTCAAATCATGGAATTTTTTATGAAAAGAAGAGTGTTTTGAAGTTAACTGGTTATACAGATAGTGATTGGGCTGGAAGTCAAGATGATAGGAAAAGTACTTCTGGGTATGTTTTTACTCTTGGTTCAGGTGTAATTTCTTGGTCTTCAAAGAAACAACCCATTGTTGCATTGTCCTCAGCAGAAGCAGAATATGTGGCAGCCACTTCAGCAAGTTGTCAAGCAGTTTGGTTACAAAGAATGCTTGAAGCATTGTTGCAGCCCCAAATGGAAGAAACAGTTATATTTTGTGATAATCAATCAGCTATTGCGCTTTCTAAAAATCCAGTCTTTCATGGAAGAAGCAAACACATAGACATCAAATTTCATTTCATCAGAGAGCTGGTTAAAAATAATGAAATCAAACTTTCTTATTGCAGGTCCAAAGATCAGGTTGCTGACATTTTGACAAAGCCTTTGAAAGAAGAAGATTTCAATAGATTGAAGAAACTTTTAGGGATGACAAGCTGTCCCACAAATCAGATTTTAAGGGAGGATGTTAAAATAAGAAAATCTGTTTTTTGACAGTTGTTGATTGGGAAAGTTTCCCAAACTTTTCTGCATTTGCTGATTGGGAAAGTTTCCCAAACATTTCTGCATTTCCTTTTTTGTATTTTGGGAATGTTTCCCATTCGTTGTTTTTGTTGTTGCTCTATATATTGCTCTTTGATTTCCAATAAAAAGTGTGAAGACAGTTTGCTGCAATTTGTTGTGCAAGCATAACAGTTTGTTATCATTTCTGCTTCTTTGTTTTAGTGTTATATATTTTTTTGTTTATTTAGTTGTTAATGGTGTACTGTAATATTGTGACATTTGTTTATTGTTTCTAACAGCCTCTTGAAGATATAATAAATTTACGTCTTCTAAAATTGTGTATATTTAGGTTCAATACAAAACTTCACTTTTTTCCTCTGGATTTGGGAATATCAATTTATCCAAGCTTTTGTTTGGCATGTAGTCATATTAAACAATAAACAGTTGTTTGTTTTTCACACATCAGCCTCACAATTGAACAAGGTTTTTGTGCTGGAGACAACCCACACTTGAGATTTTTGAAATAAATTCCCCATTCCTTCAGTGGAGTCCTTTGTGATGCATATAACTGTAACTTCAATGCCGCTTATGGAGATAACTCCCTAGTAAACCCATCCGGAACCCCCACAACCCACCAGGTGGTCTTCTTTGAAGCCTTTTATGGCAACTTTTAGGTCTTTGTAGGGAATTTTGTGAGGCCAAAACTCTAGCTCCCATTCTTCAATCAACTCCCTCTCTTTTATTTATTTCACTTTGAGTAATGCAAAGAAAATGGATACAAGGAACACGACTAGAGATCCTATAGTCACACCTGCCGCGAAGCCTCTAGTTTTAGTTATCTTTTTTTTTTTTTTTATGAATGAAGGGAAACCCGAGAGAGCTAGAGTTGGTGCTTTACCTCTTAAAATAGTAGGCCCAGATGAATAAATTAACACAGAAGAAAAAAAACCCATACAACTTGAAGATGAAACTAAAGCATCTATGATTATTACGAAATTAAAAAAGCCCTTTGCCTAATTGATCAAATTGTAAGAAAAAAATTATAATAAAAGCGTAAAGCTAAATATAAAATCTAAATCTTTTTTGGTTTTAACGGTCATCTCTAATATACTTTTCTAAATCTATTTCAATATTATATTTACATTACCTTCCGTACTAAAGCTCCAGCTAAGAATGCAATGATTGTCAACTGCGTGAGACCCTGTGGATGTAGAAAATCCCACATACACCTCTTTCTTCAAAACTACCAAAAGAATAAATTTTGTAATGGAAATTAACGGTCAGACAGGCTTCTCCATCCCAAATAGTGCAACAATCACATTAAGCCGGTCTTGAACATGATCATAATCAATCCAGGCTTGGATGCTCTCTCCACTTTTCACACTAAAATTCTTAAAATGATCTTCCTCCATCCAATAGGCTACCGACTGAGATTGAAATGACTTAATACCGTTTATGTTAACTCCAACACGGTTTTCATGTAAATATTAAACAAGTTGAGAAACATAATAAAACACTAAAAATAAAGAACAAGACACAAGACACAAATTTATAGTGGTTCGGTAATTGCCTACATCCACTCTTAAGTAGGGAGTCACTTTATTATCAATCACTAATAATATCCCAATACATGATCTACCACATATTTATACAAATCTGAGAGAATATGAATGGTCATGTGACCGTTGGGCTTCACATCCCAACAATCTCCCCCATGAAGTCTAACCGACACAACCATGCACTGTCATCCCCTGCATTTTCACTTCAAACTCACATTACAGCCAAACCTATTGAAGATTTTAGTTTTGCCAAACTTTGTTCACAGACACTCTAAATTAACCTTCTCCATGTTGAATCAGAATTAACAATTCCCCTATCTTGTTCAACAACCTCAATCTGATGCAAAGCAGAAAGCTCCTGACGTGTCGACTTTGTATTGCAAAACAAATTTCTAACATATAACTCTTTCCTTATTAGAGTTTCACTATCCATCTGAGACCAACCATCATTCGTCAAACCATGCACAACCTCATTGAAAACATTGCTCAAAGAGAAAATATTGCAGGAGCACCATCTGACCTTAGCTTCAAAAGTAGTGAGTGACTCAATTAGAACAACCATGTGGTTGGTCATATGAAGCGAGCCAAAAATGCCCTCAGACATCATCTCAAAATTATCCTTAGCAAGAGCAGGCTTGGAGCTACAGAAATCCATTGCAAAATTATCTAACAATTCCCCACCAGGGCCTTGACTTGGAAGCAAATTTATAGGAAGAGTAAACATTTCTGAAACAAAAGCTATCGAGGGTGCACTGCTACAAGTCTCCACAACCCTTCAAACACGTTCTAGTTCTATAAGCATATTGTGATCGACAACTCTTGATAGATCCATCCTATGCTCTGCCTCCTATAGAGTATACATCAATTATTCATGCTTTTGCATCAAGCGACAAATTTCATCCACATGCATCGCCACTAAACTCCCATTTGCTACAATGGAATTATCCTATAGGATAGGCTTACAGAGTTTAGAATCTTCACAAAGAAGGATACTCTTTTTATCAAACTCAAGACATGCCTCTTTGACAGAGTCGATCCACTTCTTAGTATGACCATCATCTCGAAGCACGACATTGTCTGGTCCAAGGATACTATGCCCATTCGCATGCTTTTTATGCTGTTAATATTTTTCATTCTCTTGGAATTTCCTTTTCTCCCCTCTATCTCTGGCATTGGCATCATCCTCTACAACTACCACCCGACGCTTATGTTTCTTGTGATCCGCATCTTCTCTTTTTTGTCGTTTAAGAGGGCAGATATCTCTATCTTTTTTACCATCTTCTAGCCTCTTGTTTGGAGTGTGGCTATCCTCTCATGTGCGCGTGATCATCCCGCCCGATTTAAAAAACTTCCTACCTATGTATGCTTGCAACCCGGGGATGGCAGCAACGCTGCAACACCATGCTTTCCTATCTGAACGCCTGCAACGAAGCTTTTCCTTGACACCATCTGCTACCGACCCTATGAGTTTTCTTTCCCTCTTCTCCATGTGAACACACACCGATCTAGGCACCTTCAATTGGCAGCCAAGACTCTTCAGCTTCTTAGCATGCCTATCCTATACTCTTCTCGCCATTTCTTGCAATGGTTTATCTTTTCCTACCATTTCTTGCAACGACTTATCTAAGCCTGCCATTTCTTGCATTGCCTTGCCTGCAAACATTGACTCGTGGAAAGAAAGAACATCTTCTATATCAAGATCCCCTTGATTCTCCAACTTAGGAACTAATTCATCCTCAATGTGTTGTTGTGCATCCTTCTTGGCACTAATTCTAGCTACGGGCCTCACACAAGACTACCTCGACCCCAAATCAATTATGATGGTCATCTCCACAAAAGGAGTGCCTCCTTCCACATTATCAGGCTCATTATGTTCCTCTTCCTGGGAAACATCAATAACCTCATCATTGCCTACAAGCAGGTCTTTTGCCTCTGTGATTACGACAACGACAGATTCTCCAGCCTTGCGCTCCTCTTTCACAATCGGCTTGATGAGCTGTACCATGACAACATCTTCAGCAACCTCTTCATCTGGGGTTCAAACCAAGATCTTCGCCTCCACATATTTTTCCTCATAAATGTTAAGACCTAACTTCAACATCCTATGAATTCTAGAAGCAAAAGTATTTGGATCATCGAGGCAGAAGCCAAAAGTGAGAAAAACCATTTCATAGATGAGCAATACTAGGTCCTTTATAGACTTGCCACTCTTATTGTCTCTACCCTCTTCCGCAACTCCTCCATGAGAGCTTTCCTCTTTTGTGGATCACCTGTGCGCTCAAGAAGTGCTCTAAGCTCAATTTTGAGATCTTCTAAAAACTCTTCTGGTTCAGATTCAATTCCAAACCAAATATCCTTCTCCTCTTCAGCCGAATCCTCCTTATTTTTCCAACCATCCCACCAATGTACACGTCGTTTCGTTTTAGCTTTCACTTGCACAACATCACTTTCTAAATTGCCAAGAAATTCTTCAATGACTGAAACACTTCATCATCTTCTTCCATCTCTGCTCAACCTCACCAAGCTCTGATACCAATTGTAAATATTAAACAAGCAAAGAAACATAATAAAATAGGAAAAATAAAGAACAAGACACAAGACACAAATTTATAGTGGTTCGGCAATTGCCTACATCCACTCTGAAGAAGGGAATCACTTTATTATCAATCACCAATAATATCCCAATACATGATCTACAACATATTTATACAAAGCTGGGAAAATATGAACAGTAATGTGACAGTTGGGCTTCACATCCCAACATGTCGTCTATATCTCCAACATTGGTTATAAACCGTATCAAATTCAACTGCTAAGAAATGGTTGGATTGCAAACCAATTGTTTTAGGGGAGACAAGTCCAAGGTACTTGGAATCCTCGGCCCCCACGATGGACTTGTTGGCCAGAGCCATGATGAAGGCCATCCCATTCCCGTTCATGCCCTTGGAAGGACATGACAAAGGTAGTGCTGAAGGGTAAAATTGAATTACTGCTGCCTTTTATTTTGATGGGGTTGGGGTACAGAACATGACCCATTGAATGTTGGGTTTGATTGGTTAGGGTGACCACCCGTTGAGAGTGTATTGAAGCATCCTTTAACAATATTATACTCGATTCATTGAAATCAACAGAGGTGAAAGTGTTGGCGTAGGCAAAGTGTGAGCTAAACTTGTAAGGGAATATGTACATGCACTCCAGAATGAACGCACTCCTTATGCTGTCTGGTTAGTTTCCTTAAGTCAAAGTCACAGGTAAAGTTCATATTAAAAGATTTTTAAAGTCATTGATTTTGAGAGATTTTAATAGAAAAGGTAAGAAAAGGTAGGATTGCTAATCAAGTTCATGCGGTTAGCGTGTAAAAGATAAAAAGTGAAAATCTTCCCCGTGAACAAGATTTAGAGGAAATGTCCAACAACGCACTGGGATTGACTGAGTTTCTTTTGAATTTTCTTTCTATTTAAACAATTCTTTATTCAGAAAAAGTGCAGAAAATTAAGAAATTCTCAATGTGGTTTTTAATTAGTTGAAGAAATGTGTTTCAAACAAGAATCCAAAATGACAGGCGTGGTTATCCTGCAGCTGGGCGGAATTAAAAAACTATTTGCTTTTTAATATTTTAAATTGTTGGAAATTGAGCTATATTTAAATTATATATGGAGTATAAATTATTAGCCTAGGGTTGATAGAAAAGTTCAAAACAAATTACATTATTTTCTTTATATTTTTTCTTTTCTTCTTATTATAAAATTTTATAGCATATTTTATAGATTTCTGAAATATCATGATTTTGATAGCAATGTCATTATTTTTTCTTAATGATATTATTATTTGTGTAAATTATGTATATTAATCATTTTTATTTTTATTTTGTAATAATATTTTCTAAAAATATATATAATATTATAAATTTTGCACTGTTTCCAATATATATATATATTTAATTTCAAATGTAAATTATTACAATTTGTTTAAATGTTAATTTGAATACTTATTATTTATTTTTATGTAAAAGTATAAATATTATTAAAGAATGTTTTTATTATTATTATAAATTAAAGGTGATTAAGAATGAAATATATAGCTATCATAATTATTTTATAAAAAATTATGTAAAAAATTTAGATATATCAATCTTCAATTAAATGTTTTTAATAAATAAAAATATAGTAAAACCTATATATATTAATATGCTTTTTTATTCACTTGAATAAAGATCACAACCATAATTAGAATCATAATTATTTTAAAATATTAATA
Source organism: Sequoiadendron giganteum (assembly GCA_007115665.2). Classification (NCBI taxonomy): domain Eukaryota; kingdom Viridiplantae; phylum Streptophyta; class Pinopsida; order Cupressales; family Cupressaceae; genus Sequoiadendron; species Sequoiadendron giganteum. The sequence continues at coordinate 112,815,369 of CM021104.1, read as the reverse complement.
ATTATCAATATTATAATTAGTTAATTGACTTTAAAAGAAAAGATTGTAAACTCATCTTTGCCATAATAACCTTAATTAATTTTCTCAAAATATATTTAATATTCAATATAGTAATATAAAATATACTTTGTAATATTTAAATAAAAATTAAGTTAATTTATTCTTATTACATCTAATTTTTCTTATTCATATTTTTAAAATAAATAATAAAATACCATTTTAATGAATTGAAATGTTTGTTAGGATTATGATAATTTGAACTTGCTCTCTCTTTAAACAAAAAATCAAGGGAGGGAAGGAACTTAACCTCATTGCATCTCTTCATTATTTATAAACCAAAAACTCTAAAGATAAGGACATTTTGAACAAGAAACATATAATTAAGATCACTTACGCCACCATGACTCCACCATTGCTTGCATTGAAATATAACCCTTTCAAAAAATAAAGTTGATTTTTAATAAAGTTCAACATGTGTATAATGATTATTTACTCCTATCATCTTTATAGCTATCTATGAGGTTCCCAAAAGAATGGGTGATTGTCAATCTTCATAAACCATTTGTTATGTTGATAAATTTTATTTGTTTGGAAAAATAATTATGAAATGAAAGAAAAATTAGAATTATGAAAGGAATAAGCATGTTGAAGGAAGATAGATAATATAATAAAAATAAAATGGAGTGTCGAAGGAACAAGAATGAAATAGACGATAAACTCCAATATTGATTTATATTTCAATTTTTTTACCAAAATACAAATTACATTTCATTTAGAGATCAAAATTTAACATATGAAACCATTACATATAGCTATTGCTCTTTCTCCACTCTCAATTTTTTTTTAAAAAAAAGAGAGTCTCCACTCTTGAAAATTAAAAAGAAAAAAGAGAGACTATCTTGACCCTATGTATATGCCAAGCAAGGAAGGTAAAAAAAAAAAATACAAAAAGAGAGACTATCTTGAGCCTATGTATATGCCAAGCAAGGAAAGAAAAATTAAAAAAAAAATTATATTAATTTTGAAAGCCTTTTTCAGCAGGGGAGAAAATATTAGGATAAATTATACATTAAATTATATTAATTATAGTCTTTTGTGCAATGAATATGAAGTGTGAGATAAATATGAGTTGGAGAAAAAGAGGTTTCACAAATTTGAGTGGACGTAGTGACAAGTCAATAATATTGAGGATGAAGTGGGGTCTATAAAGGAATAAATGAAGGTAGTTGCGATTAATTTCCAACACTCCTCGATAATCACAACTTCTAACATCCATGATTCCCAAAATGCCTCTTTGATGGGAAAAAGTTTATTTTCCCAATAGTTTGGTGAAGATATCTACATACTATTCTTCAAACCTGCAATGTTCCAAAAAAAATTCTCCATCATTGATTAGTTCCCTATTATGTAGACACGCTAAGATAAAGTGTCATTCTAGTGTATAATTTTTTTTGGGATTTCACACATCCTATTGTGCCTATTGTATTCACATTATGATATAAAGTGCCATGGGGGGGTTGATGTTTTCCTTTGGTTTGTCGTCATACCTTTGCCAAGTGAGTATCCCTTCCATGACAACAATGAATCTCAATGATTCTTTCCTCATGTGTGTGCGCCCTAGCTTGCACACCCTTTTATTTCTAAGTTGTTCCTCCTACATGCACTTATTGGTTTCACATAGTTTCAATGTACCTATCATGACTCTTTTTTTTTAGCATTATGGGGGTTTCTAGTGTTGGTGCTAATGCTTCCTTGGTTTCAATTGGAGTGATCTACATATCGAGTTCTTGTTCCTCTGTACTTTCAGATGCAGTGTGTACATCACTAGCTAGTTACTTTCATTTGAGGTGAGATGGATCATTTACCATGTGGACATTGTTACATTTTTGTTTCTAGAGGCAACCTTTCTTTCTCATTTGATTAGAGACTACTGGGTATCTGTATTTTTGACTTGGAGCTTTCATGCATGTTGAGTGGTACATCATTTTTTCTTAGCAATACATATTCATGTATAGTTTGTATCTTCAAGTTCTAGATGTTTTCCTTTGTTCACCATCTGACTTGAGTAGTGTTGTTGGGGACACTCATGAAAATTACTATCTCTCTCGTGATCAGTGTTCTTCAAACTAGTTGGTACCTGTATTTTCAACTTACATCTTGCATGGTGAGTAGTGTTATTAGAGTCAATCATGTAGATTCATGTACCACATGTATCTTCAACTTCTAGATATTTTCCTTTGTTTTTCCTTTGATTCGAGTAGCATCGTTGGGGGAACTCATGTAGTATAGTCTCCTTGATCTTGATATTTGTATATTTGATTTCTAGATGGTTTGCCTTTGTTTTCCGTCTGATTTGAGTAGTGTTATTGAGGAACTCGTGTAGGTTCTTGTTATCTTGATCCTGATCATCATTTGTTTCAGAGGAGGTTCTTCATTTTAGCATCATACTAGTCTTCATTTGACAACATTCTATAGCTTCCCTGTGCTTCTATGATGTTCTACATGTTCCTATTTTTTAGGACATTGTCTTGTTTGGAGGATTCTTTAATCCTTCACTCGGATCTCATCTCTTTTTAGAGTGGAGTTTTTCCCATGATTTTTTCTCTATTTCTTTGCATTATAGAGATCTTCTGCTTGTACATGAGTACCTTATTTTGCCTTGTTTCCTAGGACCCATCATGCATTCTTTTTAGTGTTCTTAGCTACTCCCTAAGTTCATCTTAATGGGGGTGTTAGAGTTATCACTGATTAGCTAATAATTAATTAATCTTTACTTGATTATTAGTGTAATTTATTCTCATGCATTAATTGAGCTAATATTAGATCATTATGTCTCATCTCATGTGATGTTGACACATGTCATGATCTGATCACTTTCTCATTTAGGTTTTTTCTCTTATAAGAACTCAACCCTCATTGTAATTATATCTTGAGCTTCAATATCTTCTTGAGGAATATAGCAATTCTTGCTTGCAGATCTCTTGCTTGGAAGGTGTATTTTTTGTTGTTTGATCCTGTGGCTCATGGTTTTGTGCTTGTTTCACACTTCTAATAGAGTTGTTGTCACAAAAGGTTTTAGTTGCTCATTTTTTTTCATGTCTTAAGTCTCTTAAAAATATTCTCATCCAAATGGCTTAGCATGCTACCCCTATTGCTACTACATATTCATCTTCAACTATGGAAAGAGAGACAATGGGTTGTTTTTAGAGACATCATCATACATATTTATGATTCTTCCTTTCAATTTTTATCCAGAATAAGAAGCATTGTTGCATTTGTACTTAGTTTTATTTCTTTCAAAAGGGAGACAAGTTGTTTGTCGGCATTGGATCATGTTTTTTCTTTAGGGACTTACCATTTTTTTAAGAAATTATACATTATGGGGGCTACATTATATTTTTCTTTCCCTCTTATGAGGGGTCATTGATTGTACATTCATGATGGATGTAGCCCAAGTTATGGGTATCATTGAGTCCTCCATACATCATATTTCTTTGTAATTTTTCTATCTTTTAGGGATGAGTTTTTCCCACTTGGTTTTCTCCTTTTCACCATTTATGATAGATTTAATTTATATATGGGTACCTAAAATAACCTCGTAGTAGGTACCTATCCTTAAATCTTAGCATAATACATCATAAATTTTATTTCTCCCTAAGTTACACTTAACGGGGGGTGTTGGTGTAAATAAGTAATTTACTTAGTTAGTTAATTAGTGGTGTCTTATTTACATGTTAAGTTTACTTCCTTCCTAGGCATATTTCTAGAAGTCTTAATTGTCTAGATAATATATGATCATTTTAATTTTAATCTATTTATAGTGTAATAGGTTGTTTGATAATGAAAAAGGTCATTTAATGTTTTGCATTAAGTAGCTCATCACAAATTGTCTATATAAGGAAGGCTATTGTACAATTTTGTAACATACCTCATCATTATATTTGGTAGCTCTTAATATCAAGTAGGCTCGTTTATTACATACTCTCTTATAGAAGGTTGTCATTGTTTTCATAGGTGGTCTTGGGTATTAAGCTAATCTTTCGCTCCTAAAGAAGAAATAACATGTAGCTCACCCCAATGGAGAATCTCATGTCGTAATGGTGGATGCCCAATAATGCATGCTAAATATTATCCAAAATTGTCAAACAATCCCTTAGGAAGAAAAATAACCAAAAATGTATGTAGGAAGTCTTCCCATTCTTGACAGGTACATGAAGGAAGAAAGTTCAAGATATATGAATTATTTGAACTCTAATCAAGTGTTTCCATGTTAGTGCAGAAAGGTGCAATAACCATGTTAGGTGTTGTAGATCACATTGATAAAAGTGATAATCCAAAACCATGTGGAAATGGATGTAAAACATATTCAAAAGACAAAAAAATTCTCCCAAATCCTTCTCAAGGGTCTTCATAGCAATGTGTGCACAAATTTTCTCTATAAATTTATTCTTCTCTATACAAATCAACAATAAATTATATCAAAATTGACTAGTAATAGACATTTGAAATGGAGACCACTTTTTATAAGCATGGTCAATCCAAGGTACCAAGAATTAGTGATGCCCATGAAAGAATTATTGGTAGCCATCGTGAAGGCCATCCCATACTCATCCACACCCTTAGATGGAAACACAATAGGCAAGACAAAGCTACTATTGAAGGCCATAAAAGATGTTTTCCTCTTATTTGATGGTGTTAAGGTACAAAAACTGGCGCATTAAACATTGGGTTTTATTGGTTGATATGAGAACAAACTTAGTATATGGAATCATCCTCTAGTAACATTATACTTGATTCATTGAAATCATCATAGGTGAAAGTCTTGGTGTAAGAAATAGCCATAGCAACACTGGGATAAAATAGGGGCTAAGCTAGAAAAGGGCAGTCATTGGTTCTTTGAGGAAAACCAACAACTTCATATTCTTAACTCAATTCTTTAACATCCTTAACTATTTGCATATAAAGGCTCAATAGCATGTAAGAAATGAACGAACATGTACTCTAAACTGTCAAGATGAATGTATTTATTTTAGTTGAGCTTAATAAATCAATGTTAGTAGTCAAAATAATTTTAGCTTGGTGATGAAGTTGAATGGCTTGAAATAAATTTATTAGTTATCAAATTTTGTTTAGAATAAGACCCTAACATTATAGATTAAAATTAATCTCCTTACAAAATACACTTATACCCATAAAAAATATACTCAATCATATATATATATAACAAATGACTTAATAAAAGACACTCTAAAAATTCTAGTCACGATATAATTATTTATTTGAAACAAAACATTTAAAATAAAAATTACACTACTTTAAATATTTCATTTTAAAATTACTAACAAGTTTAACAAATTTTATTAATAAATATTTTCAATGTACTCATTTAAATTTATTTTTTCTTATCCTGGAATAGTGAAACAAATAACATATTAAAGATCTTTAAATGTAAGAGATTGAATATGAAAATGACATTTCATCTGTTATAGAAATCACCTTCTTGGCATGGCATGAAAAGGTATTATTGCTAAGCATATATGTTTGTATCATTTTTCCCCCTACTTTCGGCGATAGTGCAGAAATTGGGAACTACCCGTTCACATTGAAAACATCCACGCCTGTCACTTTGGAGTTTCCTGGCATCTTCTTTGCAACACATTTCAGGGAAAAAAGAAAGAAAATGCATTGCGTACGTCAGCATATGTTTAGCATACTATATCTCTCCAAAAATGCGTGGCAAGATTTCAAATTATTTTATAAAATACGATTTAAATTTTATTTTATAAATTATACGAATATTGTAAAACTGATAGAAATGCCATTTTCATTTAAATTATATTATTTTTGTGTGGATTATTTAGTCTAAATAGATTAGTAACATTTTGATTAAATATTTTAATATAAAAAGAAACAAATAACATTTAAATAGAATCAATTAATACAGAAAAATATAGAAGTAAAGTACATTATGTAAATTTAAAAGAAAAATTATTTAAGTCATATGATCCACACAAATAATAATGTTATTCAAGATAGATGAATGATGTCATTTCTATCACATGATATTTCTTTAGTTAATTTGCTTGCTAAGTGAAGATAAGGATTTTAATATTTAAATTGTTTTAATAATTTTTCTATGATGTTTGTGTGATGTAATAACACACCATGCATAAAGTAGAAAATTCAATCAAAACTCAATTACTAAAATCCAATAGCATTTGTAACTAAATATTAAATTGATGCAATACAGTTGCTTTGTTTCAATTACTGAAGATAAGATTGTATCCCACAACGTGATCTTGATTTATACCACTTATGTGATGTGGTTTGTTATCTATGTAACCATCTATAATGTGTTTTATCCAAACATATTTAAAAATTATGAATATAGAAAAAATTTATCATATAAAACACAATTATATAATGATATTTTTATCATGATAATTTGTGAAACTTATATAATAAAAATAATATATATCAAATCAAATAAAAAAATAAATTATAATATAATATTCTTCAATATTACATTAAAATTCACTCATATACAATACAATAATAGAACTCTTAATACTCTTATACATTTAGTAATTTGTCATGTACACAGTAATCCTTTTGTCAAAGTCATTTAGATATCAAGATCAACATGTTTCTCAAAGTTTTGAACTTTAATAAATGAGTCTTGAACCTTAGAAGATGAATTTTATCCCACATCATCATCTTACCTATGATCCTCAACAAATTGAACTAAAACCCCTTTTTATCTTACAGTAGAATAAGAATATTTATATATATCTTTAGATTGGATGAATATAGAGATCCAACGGCTGGAGAGCAGCGAAACCAGAGAACAAAGCATTGCACTTAACCACAGCACAAACATACAAGTCGAGATCCATTGAAATTAGATTAAAATCAAGAGCCGTAGGCAACTTAATAAATCATGTCTGTATCATAATCAGAATCTTTCTCATAACAATGGCTTTTTGAAGTGGTTCTAGATTCCACGGACACAGGAATGGAACCCAATTGATCAGCAGTTACTTCTTCATCCGTAATGTGAACAATATTGCTGCCATAATATTTGTAACTCGTATCGTAAGAAATCCAAAGAATCTGATGAGCTGGAAATGGAGCTTGGCCTTCCAGTATTTGCAGTAGCGTTCTAATGCCAAGCCTTTGTTTTGGTTGAGGATGAGAACAAAGCAATCCCAATTTCAGCACTCTTTCCATTTCTTCCACATCATAAACACCATCAAGATTTGGATCGGCTGCGTGCAAGACTTCTCCATTTTGATATAAATCCTTCACCCAATCCACTAAAACTATCTGTTCATTCTCCTTGGACAAATCTACCGGCCTCCTGCCACATGCAACTTCCAGTAAAACAACGCCAAAACTGAAAACATCGGAGCTTGGAGTAACTTTCCCTGTATTTGTGACTTCGGGAGCGATATACCCAACGGTCCCCACGACCCGCGTTGTCTGTGGATTTTGCGCGTGATCGTACAAGCGAGCAAGCCCAAAGTCTCCAAGTTTTGCATTAAGCTCTGAATCGAGCAACACATTGCTGGATTTCACGTCTCTGTGAACCACTCTGCCATTGCTCGTGAAGATATAACAACCCTGCAGCGACGCCCTTCAGAATTGCGTATCTTCGGGCCCAAGACAGAACTTCACTCTTTGCCTCTGGATTTGGGAATATCCATTTATCCAGGCTTCCGTTTGGCATGTAGTCATAAACAATAAACAGCTGTTTGTTTTTCCTGCACAAGCCGCGCAATTGAACAAGGTTCCTGTGCTGGAGACGACCCACGCTGGAGATTTCTGAAATAAATTCCTTCATTCCTTCAGTGGAGTCCTTCGTGATGCATTTCACTGCAACTTCAACGCCGCTTCTGCAGAGAACGCCCTTGTAAACCCGTCCGAAACCCCCGCAGCTCACCAGCTGGTCTTTTCGGAAGTTTTGTGTGGCAGCTTTGAGCTCTTTGTAGGGAATTCTGTGAGGCCAGAACTCTAACTCCCATTCTTCAATCAACTCCCTGTCTTTAATTTCTTTCAGTTTAAGTAATGCAAAGAAAACAGCTACAAGGAACACAACCAGAGATCCTACAGTCACACCCGCCGTGAAGCCTCTGGTTTTACTTATCTTCTTTTTTTTGATGAATGAAGGGAGACCTGATAGATCTAGAGGCGGTGCTTGACCTGTTGAAAGTGCAGACCCAGATGAATAGATTAACACAGAAGAAAAAACAACCACATAACTTGCAGATGGAAGTTAAAGATCTATGATTATACTATATTAAAAAAATCCCTTCAACCCTCTGATCAAACCTTAAAAGGATTCTCATAATAAAAACATAAAGCTAATTTTAAAATCTAAACTTTTTGTTTTCATGGGTATCCCAAATCTCCTTTTCTACAACTATTTCAATATTATATTCACATCACCTTCCGTACTGAAGCTCCAGCCCAGAATGTAATGATCTTCAATTGCGTAAGTCCCTGTGGATGCAGAAAACCCCACATACACCTCTTCCTTCAAAACTGCAGAAAGATTGAATTTCCTAACCGATAACAATGGCCGGACAGGCTTCTCCATCCCGACGACTGCAACAGTCACATTGAGCCGGTCATCAACATGATCATAATCAATCCAGGCCTGGATATTCTCTCCACTTTTCATAGTCAAATTGTTAAAATGATCTTTGTCAGTCCAATAGGCTGCTGGCCGAGATTCGAAGGACTTCACGCCATTTTTGTTAACTCCAACATGGTTGTCATCTATATCTCCGAGATCAGGGTCATAAACTCTATCAAATTCAACTGCCAAAAAATGGTTGGATTCAAGACCACTTGTTGTAGGTGTGGCGAGTCCAAGGTACTGGGAATCTGTGGCGCCTACGATGGACTTATTGGGAGCCATGATGAAGGCTAACCCATTTCCGTGCATGCCCTCAGATGGAGCAGCAATGGAAAAGACAAAGCTAGTGCTGAATGACAAAACAGAATTATTGCTGTATTTTATTTTAATGGGATTGGTTAGGGTGAGCACCCGGTGAGAGTGTATTGAAGCATCCTTTAGAAGTATTATACTGGATTCGTTGAAATCCCCATAGGTGAAATTCTTGGCGCAGGCAAAGAGTGAGCTAAACAATAGGCATGGAAGCACTATGATAAAACAGGAGCTTATCTGGCAAAAAGTACTCATTGGCTCTTCTAAGAAAACTAGTGCCCTGAAATTCTAAATATAATTCGGTTTACATGCACTCTGAGTATGAATATTCTCCTCATTCTCTTATTGTCCATCCAGTCTCTAAATGTAGATTTGATCTATTTATTGATTAATTGGAAATTAGAATATAATGAATTTTTATTTTCAATTAATTAATAAATATAATCAAATGTGCATTCTGTTATCTGATTTCATCTTTATGCAATCTGATTATTTTAATTTGTTTGAATAAGTCAAAATTGTACATGATACTTACAAGATTCTTAATTTATTTTTTTAATTTTAAAAGGTCTTTAATTTGTTTGGTAGAGTTGTTGATTTTGTGTATGAAGATTTTTATCTCTGAATAAATAAATTAAATTATTAAATAAATATAGTAATAACTAAAGATATTTAAAAAAATTCAAGTAATTGAATAGTTTAAAATATAAAAACTTTATATATAATTATAAAAAAATATATTTCAAAATGAAATTATTATTAATTGAAAGAAATTCTTATAATAAATAGTTTGAATAAATCTATTAAATTTTAATTTATAAAAAGTAAATATAAAATATAAATAATTTGATGGAAAAAATAACATAGAAACATGATGTTTAATCTTTTTAAATCTTGAATTTATGAACGAAAATGTCAACATAAATTGATACTCGTCTATAATTTATGAACAGAAATGGATACTCCTCTATTAAATAGTATAACAAACTTATTAATGATATCAACTCTTTTATTAAAAAATTGAAATAAAACTTTTCACATTTATTATTTCTAGATGATAGGGGAAGGGTATTAGTAGTTGTTATAGCTAACTTCGGGCATCTTAAGCTCCTAAATGATATCTCAGATTTTGACCTTTTTTGTTTGAGTTTCTTTAAATGCCACTTTAGAGCTTATAGCTATTATTTCAACTTCTTGATAGTTACAATGGAGGAGGATTCATTATGTTCACAAAGGTTAACAAGTGGTCATTTCAAGGTGACATCCCATACATATTCTTTAATGCCTGATAAAGTTCACTTTGACTACCACAAAATTTGCAGAATTGATCCAATGCATATACACAAATACCTGTTGCACAACTCCAATTAAATACTTTTTTTGTAACTACTGAATATAAAAGAGAACTATTTGTACATTTGAATTATTTTAATAAACTTTTAATTAAATTGTATCAATTATTGAACATGGACAATAACTGAGTTGTTTGCCCAATAAACACCACAAATATAATCAATGATTATTATCATATTTATTAAAGCCAACCAGTGTTTAACTGGACGGGTAAATATTATGCCTGCAATCATATCCATCCTAGCTATGCAATCCAACAGAGGTAGGAGCGCAACAACAATACAATATAGGGGAAGTAAATTATTGAGTCCCATCTTGAGTAATTGTTCCTGACTGACATTGAATGGAGGGGCGGCTCCTGCAACTAGCCGACTGCTAATAATTAACCAGCTAAGTACCATAAGAAAGGTTGACTATAGATTTTAAAAATCTGATGCACATTAATTTTCACATGCTATCAGCGTTTCCGTGGTACAAAAAGTTTGGTATTGCTGCCAAATTACATGTAGTAGGTAGAAGCAAAGTGAAAATCTTCCCTGCGGACGAAACACGGATGTACGTTTGACTGACTGAGTTTCTGTTGAATTTCTCAACAAACACTACAGTGAAGTAGTTACCAAGAAGATTCTGGGTAAGTCCAAAATGGCAGGCCTCGTTACACTACAGCTGGGCGGAATCTAAAAACTATATCTGCATGTTAATATTTTTAATTGTTGGAAATTTAGCTATATTTTACGCCGAAGCAGTATCCTATTTGAAGTGAGCCAAGCCAAGCTAATTTTGACAATCCACGGCGTGCAATGCTGGAAAAGGGTCGGGAGATGCTCAGAATGATCTGAACCATTGAAAATTTAGTCCGCAGTCGCCAGCTGAAGTCGGTTGGAACTAGGCTGTCACGTCCGTCGCCGGACAGAATTCAGGTCAAGTTGCAAAGTCACCCGCAAGCATATAAGAAAACAAATGCAAGTGCTGGCTGCATTTCGATGATGGTGTTTGCGGAGGATGTGACGTTTATAAGTGGGCGTTATTCTCATGGTTACTGTTCAGTCTTTTGCTTACTGCATTGCCAACTTTGTTCACCACTCAGTATTAAGGTGATTAAAGTTTGGGTGGAGGGAGACTGTGCAGTTGCAGTGACAAGTGACAGGTTGTTCCCATGACACGGTAATCGAGTGCAACCGGTCTTTCCTGTAATAAAATCCACGCTTTCCCCATCTGACCACCCAGCTCAAGCGCTTCTTCTAAGCTGTGTTTTGTCTAAAAGTTTCTTCTCTCTTGCTACTCACTTGCACCGCTTCTATGTACCCAGATACCCATTTGCCTACCCAGATGATCATATCCGATCCTCTTTGTCTCCGGAGGTTAGGCGTCATGGAGTCTCTCCTTTC
>CM021104.1:112780491-112803575 GCA_007115665.2 Sequoiadendron giganteum | reverse complement strand
TGGGAAAAATCTCCTTCAGAAGAATGTGGCAGTTATTTTCTCCAACAAAGCATGGCAGATAGTAGTCACCCTCAAATTGGGCCCTTTAACAACTTTGTTGGATATTAATTCCTCCTTACGGTGCTTCTTGTTTTCATATTTTCATGACTTGTTGGTAGTTGTAGTGTATAATTTTTCCGAATTTGTGCATAATCTTCAGGTATTCAGTTGCCCTGGTTTTTAATTTTTATATTCCTTTTCATTACCTTTGATTCACCATGATTCCTTTCTAGGGTTTCAGAACAATGCTTCATACCTATGCACAGGAGATGGACCTCTCCGACCTAGGTGGTATTAATGTTACATACAATGGTCTCATAGTGATGGAATAACTTGCTACATCATTTTTCTTGATTACTTTTGTTCATTTTGCTTCCTCTCTTCCAATATACCCTGTACTGTAATTCTACGTACAACAGATTTTTATTTTCTTAGCCGAATGCAAGTCACATATAGAAGTGTATATAGTTCACTTATCTTTGTGCTTTCATTGGTTTTTTGGTTTTCTAGTTTTGTTGTAAGCAAGATGGAAAAAAAAAATTGACTGATTACCCTAATTTTTTCTATGGCGAGTTTATGTACATACTTGTTGGCATCGACATGATTGTTTGTCTAAAAAATTTCATTGATCGCATTGCCCCAAAGATAACAAATGGTTGTTGCTTATGCTGTGTATCTTGATTTTTATCATGTGTTGGTTCCTTTCTTATTTAGCATTTAAGTTTTAAAATAATCATCATTAACCCTACAATCTTTAGAATATGTACAACAAAAGTATACTCTTTACACTTTTATACTGAATGCTTGATTTGTGGATATCTCGTATGTAAGGAAGCTCTTCAATTACTGCATGCTATGTCTTATGTTATGAGGAAGAAAGTTACAGGTAGCTCAAATGAATGGAAGCTACAATAGGCATTTTAACCTTGTCAATTTATGCTTGTGCTTATTTGTCGTGAGTTAAAAAAATCTTCTTATAATTCTTACAATCACTCCGACAGAAATCTGTTTACATATGAAACAGGTTTCTTACTTGGCAACCTATTTGAATGTTCTTAAAATAATGAAAAACATCACTATAGAGTACAAATAACATCTACCCTTGTAGGCAATAAGTAATAGAAACTTTGTTTTCTTACCCCTATCAAGGGAATACTTTCTTCTATTGACCAAATAAACTATGCATGCAAAAACAGGAACACATTTTCAACAACTCAATAAATAAACCAAACTATTTTCTTTACAAATACATTTGATGTGTCAAAATTGGGGCAGACTGTGGTTCATTCTGTAATCCATGGTCTGTCATGAGGGTTCCCCTGTTAATGGCATTAGAATAAGATAGGATAAGGAATTGAATTGGAAATAATTAGAATTGATCAAAGTATTCATTAGAGTATACAAAATAAAAAACTATCAAAATGGTAATTATAAATCTGAATGAGATAAAACCGTTCAAACTTAGTACCCAAAATATCTTATTATGTATCATACATTATAAACTCATCAATAGATGTAACTGCCCTTAACAACTCTTTATGCATCCAACAAATTTTTGCATTAAATTCTCCAAATTATAATTCCATTCCAGAATATTAGTAATATTAAATTTATATTTCAATCAATCAATTCCCCAAGAAAAAAATAAAGTTTACATTGTAAACAACAAAGATCCGTAACAAGAAAAAATCATTTAACGGATCAATATTTTAAAGAATATTGTTTACCAGTAAACGGTTTAAACTTTTCAGCTTCTTCATTTTGCTTTTCACTTTTCTTTGCCGCCATTTCTCTAGATTCCTTAGCAAGTGCATGGTTTTGATTGTTGTTCTCACCGAATATAAGCTTACTTGGTTTACGCTGTTGAGGTCTTGAAGGGGACCTTGACCTCGGTGATTTAAATTTGGGACTTTAGGGTGATATATGTTTTCCATTCAGATGCCTTTCAATTCTAGTGAAGGTAGTAAATCTGCATTCCGATTCTTCTGCATGTTTTGTAGATGGAGTTTCTCTTGTTGTTCTTGCACTAGTTGTAGTAGTGCAAAGAGAAGCATGATTTACTGGCAGCCTTTCAGGTTCTTTGTAATCAAGAGGAGGGGCAACATCCACTTCCAAGTCCATGTCAAACACACTTATGGCAGATTTAGGTTTTGTTTCAACTATATCTATACAATATGTGGTATTGTTGTAATCTATCTTAATCGTATCCCCTAGTCAAACAAGAGAATTTCCTCAGAGAAACCTCCAAGAGAGCTTTTGGGTTGAATATGTCTAAGAAATTCTTTGTGTTTGGCTACAATTTTAGATATGTCCCCTTTGGGAGAGTGGTGTGTTATTTCTTTGTTTTTGGTTTTCCTCAACTATATCTATACAATATGTGGTATTGTTGTAATCTATCTTAATGGTATCCCCTCTGGTCAAAAATGATAATTTCCTCAGAGAAACCTCCAAGAGAGCTTTTGGGTTAAATATATCTAAGAAATTCTTTGTGTGTGGCTGCAATTTTAGATATGTCCCCTTTGGGAGAGTGGTGTGTTATTTCTTTGGTTTTGGTTTTCCTATTTAATTGTCATCATTAGCAGTGGTATTGAGAAGACCATCAAATGCATTTTCCATTTAATGTGATTATTTTGTTTTCCTCTTTAATGTATTTTCTATTTAATGTGTCATTTCTTTGGTTTTTGGTTTTTGTATTTAATTGTCATCATTACCAGTAGTTTTACTTGCAGGTTGGAGGTGGTGCAAACCCATTCAAATTACTAGGGGTATTGAGAAGACAATCAAGCCTTTTGTTACTGCCTAAAATATATTTGAAGGAGGTAAATTATATCTTTGTAGATAACTCTATTGACTGTTTTGTTTTGTTTGAGTCTTTTCAGGAAGTAAATTTTAAGTTTTTTCAAATGTTAAAGTGGAAAAATTGAAAGATTTTTGTTTTCTTCAAATGTCAAACTGGAAAACTTGAAAGATTCTTCCTTTTCTAAATTTAATTTCCCAGTTTGTAATTAAATTTATTTTAATGTGAATTTTCAGATTACATATTTATCATAGAAACTTCAAAAATTTATTTTTTAAAAAATGTACACCTTTTTTTGTAGGTAAAAATATGGAAACATTTATTTTAAATTTATGAATAATAATTTGGTGTCCTCTTTTTATAGATAATGGAAAATATTGATGCTCAAGAAAACAAAACGGGAAATACCATAACAAGCCTAATCGTAATATCAGATGATTATGTGGGTTCAAATGAGTACACTGAAACACCAATTGACAAATTAATTAAATCAATCTCTGAGCATTCACAAAATATTATCCAAGAGATTGAAGAAGCAACCTACCATATTTTTGTTGTTGAAGAAGAAAAAGTCCAACAAATGGAGATTGTTGCAAAATATTTTCATAAAACATGTTCAAAAGTAGGCGGGTATTGTTCATTTTTAAAAGAAATGTACTATGATGAACACTACAAGATTGGCTCATCCAACGTAATCATTGAGCAATTTCTAGTTTTTCTAAATGATATCCACTGAACTTTAATTACGCTCATGTATAGCATTTTCATCTATGTTAATCACTCAAATGTACGCTGAATGACATCTTTTGTTGTCTAAATAACTTTATTTAACTTAAGTGGATGTTGATCAAATGTATACATCATCATACATCAAATGCGGCCATTATTGACCCTATGGACCTAGAAATTGGTTGTAAACTTTCTGTTGGAAACATAGCGTTATCTGCTATATCATTTTTGTTATTAGTGTCAATTACAGTCCTTCACTACCTTGTCTATGCTACCACATTTTTCATGCATGTCTACCAAAGAATTTTATCAAACAATTCACTGTCTTACTGCTATGGCTAAAATCCTAAAACAGGTGTTTTCGAACAAGGTATGGATGGTTGTAAAGAATCTATCAACACATAATAGCAAGCAATAACATAGTTTTGGTAGTCAACTATTTGGAAAAATACCTCAAATAAATGTGGTCTCATGGTGATGTAATGATATGAGAAGGTAGTTAATTGTTTGGAAAAATGCCTCATGGTACAACACAAATGCCACTATTTAATCTTCATACTCTGAAGCATTTGCACTTGGCTTCCAATGTAAAAATTGACATGTAACAAACATGGTTACATGACACGGTACAGATAAATTTGATGTGTCAAAATTGGGGTAGATTGTGGCTCATACTGTAATCCATGGTCTCTCATGACGGCTTCCTTGTTAATGGCTTCAAAATAAGATAGGAGAAGGAATTGCATTGAAAATAATTAGAATTGATCAAACTATCCATTAGAGTATATAGAAGTATATTTTAAATGAGGCTGTGTTGTGGCAATCACTTTTGGAGAAAATAGTCCAGATTTCTAATGACTTGAATCTACCTCTTTCATATTAAATTCAATATATTTTCGTACCTCAGAATGACTGTACGTTTTGATAATAAATACCCCTACAAACACCACCCATCACTTGGATAATTGAAAGGAGCAATCTTCAAATTCAGATCTATGCTTGCTCCTTCCCTATCCACTAATAGATGACCTGATTTCAGTTTAGCTCCTTCTACAGTTGTAATATAAAATTTGAAGGGAAGCACATTCCTCCCATAACAACAACGTTCAAATTTAATCAGAAATGACAAAGAGTAGTCTGTATTTGCTGACAATAAGTTGTTGTCAAATCTTATTTTCACTATCCTTATTGCAAGTAGTAATTTTCGAATATATTTGCAATCATACAAACATCATAATTTTATTATTTTTAAAAATTTATAGTGGATTTTATAAGCTTATGTTTTATACTACCTTATATAGTTACAGATTGGAGGTGGAGAACAGACATTCAAATTGAAAAGATAACAGACTTTATCTCACACTATCAATTGCTTTATTTCCAAGTCGATGTCGAGATACCCAACTCCCACCTTCAAAAGATGTTCATAGAAAATTTCCAAATAAAAATCCAAGACAAACTTACCATGATGAATTTCCCATCCTTCATGCACCTATGCACTGCCCTTCAAGATTATCAAAATTTGGTTTGTATTAGAGATACAAAACCAACTCCTAGCTGAATTGAGAGATCCGAGCCCGCACACCAAAACAATTCCCAACCTTTTAGAAAACAAAATAAAGGGTTCCTTCAATTCAAACCCCCTCAACAACCAACTCAAAATGTCAATAACCAAGTACCTACTATCAAAGCCACGGTGCCCTTTAGTTATGGAGGTCCATAAAAACAATTCACTTCCTTACCCAATACCCTTTATAATACCACCTCCCAACTTCTAAACCAAAAAATGATTACCTTACCTTGTGTCAAAACACTTGACCCTAATAAGACTTTACCCTCAAGCTTTAAATCAAATGCTTATTGTCACTATCATCAAAAAAATGAACATGACATAGAAAATTGGAAGCGTCTTAAACATCTTGTTCAAGACCTCATTGATTTTGGTCATCTATCTATTGGAGGTGTTAGCGATCATGGAAATCTATTGCCCCTCTAAACAATAAACTTAAAAATTTTCACCAATCCCATTCCAAAACATAGTATTTCATTTGTCAAAGCTAGCAAAACTCCAAAGAATGATGTGATGAATGTTGATACAGATGATGAAAGCAAAGATTATTTTCTAACTAATGCTATCAATGTCAATCGTATAGATGAAATTATAGGGGTGATAAACATCATACCTCATAAGGGCCGAACTAAGAGTCCTCTTGATATTGCTTTCTCCTCTAAGGATATAAGTTTAATTTTTTTCCTGATGGTCCTCTCTACATAGCCAACTGTATCTATGGCAAGCCCACTAATGGGATATTAATAGATGCTACCCATGGAGAAAATGTGAACACATAGGAATTCTTACTTCTGCATGAACTTTATCAAGATATTTATGGTACACTTAAAGCATGGATCAAGACATATAATGGTTCTGCATGCCCTGTGATTGGATCGATCACCTTACCATTACATAAAGGACCAAAAACACTAGACATTACATTCTCCATCATCCTATAGTTGGACCAATTTCATGTGAAGCTAGGCCACCCATGGCTTCACTCCATGACATTTTTCCCTTTGGTTGTGCATAAATGCGTAAAGTTTCTCTTTGACAATGATATATTCACTGTTCACCATAGGGGATTTAACCCCTTGTCATCTAAAGGAAAATTTTCCATAGATTCCTTTTGGCTTGAGCCCATGGAACCTATAAATCCAAGAGAAGACTTATTTTTCTTGTCCTATCAAAATTTCAAGGTAAAGAAGATAGCTAGACTATCTTTTGAAACATGTCCCTATCCACCTTTGAACCTCCCATCCTTGACGAAACCATGCTTGAACCTAAGCAAGACCACAAAAACGAAGACCAATCTAAAATAGAAACTTCACCTACCTCTTATGTAAGCAACCAATAAACAATGAAACCAACCCTGCCACACCTCCCAAAATAAGACAAGTTTACAAAGTCAAAGAGAAAGTGATTGAACAACCTATAATAGTCCCTTCCGCTCCTCCCCTTAGCAGAGAAAAGAAACCAATGGTTAGCCAACCCACTCCAACACAATTACAAATTGAAAACAAAACTAAAAGAAATAGAGGTGTTAGGGAGCATAGAAATAGACGTCGTGCCCTTGCTCGCAAGTTAAATGATGAATTAAACAAAGAAAATCAAGATCCAAACATGATTGAAGCAGTGCATGATGACCTCGTCCCCAGCCAAATCAAGAAAATTTAATGCAACCTCCACAAGAAGAGTTGAACTCTTTTATGGACATTATCCCTCGACCTCATATTGTGATCAGCTTAGATGATGATGAGGCTGCCAAAATAGACAAAGAGGTACATGATGAATCAAATACATTGTTTTCCTCTTCCATGAGCTTAAACGATAAATCTTCTATAAAGAGAGCTAAATTTGGTGCTTCTCCTAGTTCGACACCTTCTCTTATCCCTCTGGCTAGTTGCCCACCTTTGGTATACATAGACTATGATTGTGAGGTGGATGACCTGCTCGTAGGTTGAGTCACATCTACCTTACTAGCATTTTGCATCATTTCTTTTTCATTTTTCTTTTGTGTGATTGCATGTGCGTGATGTTCTATTTCCTCTCTCTTTGTGATATTCCTCTATTTGTACTTGCATTCTTCTTTATGTCGTGCATCTCTTTCACTTTTTATCCTTTTCATTTTTCTTGTGTTTTCCTTTTGGGGATGACACAAGGCATTGAGACATTTACGTCTCCTTCATATTGTGTTTTCCTTTTGGGGATGATGCAAGGCATCGAGACATTCATGTCTTTTCCATGTTGACCCAAAAAAAAATTATTTGTTTTCACTCTCTTTGTGTCATTCTTCTAGTTCTATGTGTATTGACCAAGCTCTCTATAAACATTGCAGCAAAGAACGTACTGACCCCAAACCCATAGATCCCTTATGTGTTTCATGTTTTCACTTTTGGGGGCAACCCCTCTCTTTCCTATTTTCTTGCATGACACAACTTTGCTTGGAAACATATGACTTGGAATAGGGCTTTCCAAGATTGGCTCTCATGTATTTCTTCTTTTTTGCATTTTTCATTTGCTAATTTAAAGTAATTTATCATAGCATAGTGTTTTGCAATTCCTTTAAAGTGGGGACATACATTGGAATTATTCTTTTGCATTTTATCCTTTTCATGGTTCTTAGTGCAGCCTTCTTACTCCATAAGATGCAATTTTCACTTTATGGATGACATTGGGTGTAATGTCCTTCAAGAGTGTGATCTCTCTTAGCATATTACATTCCTCTTAGTGGCTTGATGTGACACACTACATCCCCTAAGTTTTGAATTTTCTATTCTTTGATTGGTCCTCTCTTGGAGACATTAGGCACAATATTCCCTAAGTTAAAGACCTCACATGAACTAAGCAAGAATCCTTTGAACATTTCCAATTTTTGCATTTTTTTGTTATATGGCCACCTTGCATAATATAACTTGCAAGCCTATAGATCCATCCTATTTTTTCATGAGCTCCAAGCATACGAAGTTTTGCTTGTCTCATCAAACTCGAAAATAATTTTTGTGTGGCGCGTTACTAAATTTATTAGAAGGTATAACTTTGGCATGGTTGATCGGGAAGCCCAATCCGAGGTATGGCTTTCCCCATAGCCACTTGCATGTTTGTGTGAGTGCATACCATCCATTAGTGTATGTGGCTCACCTTTTAGGACTTCTCACTTGATGGACATCAAGGAGTTTTTTCACCTTAGAGTGAGTATGAATTTTTGAAAAAATAGCCTAGATCTAATCCACATCAGGATGGAAAAACAGTCAAAGCTTGATCTAACTCTCTCTTATTTCTTTTCTCCTTTTCATCTTTGGCAGTGTATGATTGTCCTTGTCACTATTCTTTATATCATTTTCAAGTGTGTTCCTTTTTGCTTATGTTGGTTTGTCATGGAATCTTGATCTTGGGGGTCTTGATCATCCCTCTTGATCATTTTCATCTCATCTTGCCAGCATTGGTACATTGGAAACCCTCTTGATACATGTTTGTCTACTTTAGTGTGAGTTTGAAGCAAGTTCCTCCTCTGAATAAAGTGGGGGCTAAATGTAGTGTCAGGAAATGTGTCCTTGGACATTTTCGCACTCATTTGGGTCCTCCTTGTGGATTTTGGCTTAATGTTGCCTTGATTTAATGTTATAATATGGATATCACATTCATATTAGATCTTGGACCTTTGGGAACTAATGGATTTAAATGGTACCTTACAAAAGTGTTGTAACACACTTTCACACTTTTCTAGGGTTTTATCAATTAACTAATCATAATAAACATAATTTTAATCAAAATCAACATTAATCTTTCCTTATTTGGAGTGTTGTAAAGTGTTGTAACACACTTTCACATTTTTCTAGGCTTGTCATTAATAGTTGGGCTTTCTTATGCATTAATTGGCCCTATTTTGCATCCACTAGCCTCATTTATTACATCTTTTCAAGGATAATCTCAACACCAATCATTGACCAATCATAATTTAGGTGTTCCTAGTTTGTGTGGCCCAAATTTAGTGGTTGGGACTCATTTTCCACCTTGGGTGAATGAGTCCCACCTAGGTCTTTTTCGTCTCGATGCAGGTTTCACACATTTCTACACACTTTTCATTTTTGGTCCCATACATTATGTGTGATGGGACTCGCCACCTTGGAAAATGAATCCCGTGTGACTAAAATTTAAATTTAAATCACATTTACAGCAAGATTTTATTCTCCTAGATCTAATGTCAGCTTGTAGTGTTGTAATTTCAAGAATTCTTGCATATTTGAGTATAAATAAAAGGTTGTTTCACTCATTCTCTCCTAACAAGCAATCAAGTGATCTAATACTTTTGCGAGAGCATCCTTATAGAAGATTCAATTCACAAGAGAATTTGAGAAAGATCATTCAAGAGCATATTATCAAGCATTCTAGAGCATTCTTCAAGTGTCAATCATCATGTCAAAGATAGCTTGCATCATGTTGTTTTAGAGCTAGCAATTGTGGTGTAGGTCTTGTGATTCAAGAAAGTGCCTCATTCAAGATCTATCAACATCAAGCAAGAGTCAATGACCAAATCCATTGTAGTCATTACTTGCATGTTTGCAACACCTTATTGTTAGGGTTTGGTCAGTTACAAAATTATCTTGTGTTCATTCATCATCCCCCCTTTAAATTTTATGTCATTTGAAGGTTTAATTACCAACAAGGGGTTTGACCAAGGAAAACCCCTATTCTCTAATCCTACAACATTTTTCCCTCTTCTTGTGTGTGATTTGCAAGTTTAGGTTGCAAGATTGGCCAAGAAGCTAAGTTGGAAAAAACAATCAAGTCTCTAAAGTTTTGAAAGTTATCATTCAACCTTGGAGAAGCTTGGAGAAGACCTATAGGTGGTATTTTGCAGATTCAGATCTGGAAACCAGCCAAGAAGAGTAGATCAGACTGAGAGACATATAATCTAGTTTAGAACTTTTGAAAAAGAAGAAGTGGAGTAATTTGCAACTATTAGCGAATGATTCCCACTGTATAAGTCTTATCAAGATTTTTATAGATCTGGATACCCTTTTGGCTGAAACCTATTCTAGTGCATTTTCCCAAAAATTGGATTGATTCATCCATCTTGGAAAATGAGTTCTAGTTAGTTTCAACAATAGATTTTTTAGTGATCAAGACCTCCATTTTACCTTCTTCAATATTCCAGGTGTACACTTCCAATTTCATAGCTTTTTACTTCTTTTTGTTCATATTTTTAGGTCATTTTGCATATCATGTTGTGTTTTCCAAAATTTTATTTTCCAAGTTTACACTTGGTGGTGAACCCCACATTTGACATCATTCATCCCCTAGAACATTCCATTTGCAATAATTCAATCTTCTTTGCATTGAAATCTCAAGGGCTTGTTCTTGAGTGAATTGGAGGAAAATTGACCTCTCTCCTTCTAGGTCCAAAACCATAGAAGCAAAAGAGAGCCTCGAGCTAATTTTCTTCTTTTCATTATGTAACCATGTTAGGTTGCTTATGCTCCATTTTTGGACTAATATAGAATATTAATATAAATTTCAAGATACCACCAATGCTTAGCCTCCTTAAAAATAGATTTTTCTACTCTACAACCACTATTGCCACTCCTCTATTAGTCTTTTTTTTTTGCAACATTTTGACTTATTGTAACTCTTTTCATTGATGAATTGACTTTTCACTAGTTGAACATGACTTATGTATCATAACCACCAACAGTGATACTCATGTACCACCTATAAATTTAAATTTTCTAGTAGTGTAGAGCACTCCATTTGATTGAAATTTTTAATAAAATATTTTTTTTTAAAGTCATAAAGTTTAACCATATAGATATTGTTTTAGGACAATTTTCTAGTGTGAATGGGGATTAGCTAGATATTAGTGAGGACCTATTCACATCATTAATAAGTTTATTTAGGAGCTAGTTTCCTAGGTGGCATTCTAGAAACTAGTATTTAATGGGACCATATCTCATTAATAGGCATGTAGTTATCTAGGAATTTAATATTTCTCGTGAATTAGGCATAATTTAAGTTTTGCAACTAGGGTGGTTATGCAACTACCTCCATTCCAATAGAAGGAAGGCTCTTGTATATTTGTAAATCATCTCATGAGTGTTATCTCAATACATTCAAGATCATCATTTGATTAGGTTGTCTTCTTTCTCCTTTTGCAACACATCTTTATTCATGTGGATGGTATTCTTCTTGGTTAATCCTTTGAAGTGTGGCCAACTTCATTTGGGTTATTATTCATATTTTCAACACAATTTTCTAAAATATGCTAGAATTACATGATTTTCACTATGGTGTTATTATTTTTTTAATTTAATGTACTAAATTTCTAAAAATTGAGATTTTTAATAGGCTTTACTTTGCAGTTCTCATTTTTTGACCTTTAGAGGGTCATATCTTATGTAAATAGACTCATTTTGGGTCCTTTTTTTAAAGTATGTATTTTTTATGTACTTTATATTGGAATTCTCTAGTTCCTCTCATTTCATACTTAAACTATACAATTTTAATATAATAAAAATGGAAAACAAATATGCCATCCAATTGGTTCTTGCTACAAGTTCTCCACACCACATGAATTCACCTTTGAATGATTTCACAATTTTGGAATCTTGTACTATGTCAAAATATTAATGGTGATGACACTCTTATCATGATGCATGGGAGAACATATATTGATAAAAATAAAATATTTTAGGATTTTCTTTGTGTGCCCTACTTATCAACTAATCTTCTATCAATAATCACACTAGTTTGAGAAAAAAAGTTGAGTTTACTATTAATTAAATGGTAGTTATTGAGGCATAGACTGGTACTACAATTATAGCACAAAGAGAAAACCATTATTCTTATATTTATATTGTTCCCAAATTATTCTTAATTCTCTTTAAACTATTCTACTTAGTAATTTTAATGAAGTAATTAAGTTATCACATGAGTGGTTCGGTGATCCTAAGTATTGTTATTTTCAATAGATCAACTAATAGGGCATGGTTACTCATTTTAATTTATTTTATTAGTACATGATATTTCTATATGTTACATCCTTGGTAAGGATCCTAGAAATAACTTTTTTATGAGAGAAAGATATGGAGAGCTTAAAAAAATCTAGAATTTGTTCAAGTTAGTTTGGTTGTTCCATATTTTTGCATCCTTCCTTGAGTAGGGCTAGATATATTTTTAAATTTATCAATGAATTTCCAAGTATACTTAGATATATTTTATCCGTCAAAATTCTATTGTATTTGAGTTCTTTCATCAATAAAAATATTTTGTAAATAAATAGTCAAGGAAATCCATTAAATTTTTATGCATGAAAAATGGTGATTTAAAACCATCATTTCGAGTGATTTTTCTCTATAAAGGAGATTTCTTTATAGTGCATAGATTCATAAAATAATCAAAAAAATGTTGTGGTAGAATAGAATAAATTTTCTTTTGTAGAAATGGAAACTTACATGATATATTCTAGAACTCCCATACCTTATATTGGGTGGAGACCAATAATTATTCTTTTTATATCTAGAATCATATTCATCATTGATCCTTGAAGTGAGACACTCCTTTTGAATATTGGAGTTGTAAAAAAAATAAAATTAAGCACCTTAAAGATTTTGGATTTCCTTCATGTACCCGCATTCGTATAGGGAAGAATAAGGTATCATATCCACATGGAAATACTTAGATATTTTTGGTTATCTAGATGGTGTTTTGGGTTACTTTCTTAGAATTGAGACATTTCTATCTACTTCTAGGATCACTATTACCAATCTAAGTATACTCTTTATTTTATCTCATAGTTTCATACAACTAATTGTAAGACTACTCGTACTTAATTTTTTTCTAGACTCAATCTTGATGCCCAATCCTCTTCACCTTTGGTTGATGGTACCTTCTATTCATATCTTATTGCAATCTCATTTATTTGAAACATATGAAACTTAACATTTTCTATATTATGGACATGGTCTCTTAGTATATGTAGGATTATGATGAGATACATTAGAAGATATTCAAGAAAAAAATTCATTACATTTAGGGTACTCACAATTTTGAGATTCACTATGTAGCAAGTAGTGATATTTATTTTATAGGATACAAAACATACATTGGATAGGTCATTGTCAAGATGAATGTCCACTTTAGGTTACAAACTCTCACCTAGTTTAGGTACTATTTGTTGGTTGAGAAAGAAATATTCTACTATTATTATATCTTCCACTAAGGCTAAATATCAAGGGTTGTTAATGCCACCACTAAGGCCATTGACATCAACATATTCTCATTGAGTTTAATATCTAGTTCACATGACCACTAGTCATATTTTATGATAATCTAAGTTTCATATGGATTTCATGGAACCCATTCCATCATCAACAAACCAAATATAGAAGGTTCACACACACTACATCTAAGAGCTTGTGTTTGGACACACCACTAATCTTTGATACAACTTTTATTTTGAACAAGTTATTGGAATCTTCTCTAAGCCATTTATTAGGAGTGCAAAAGGCTACTTATTCACAAGAGGATCTATTTGTAGATGGGTACCTCACCAAGTTTTATTTATCATGACCTATCTTTTCACCCACCTAAATAATACTTAAGATGTATGCTAGTGTAGTTTTATTTTATTTTATTTAGTTACATATTATGTATTTTCTTATACTTAATTAGTTTATCTTGCTATTTTGTAGTGATCGAATCAAATGTGGATAGATGACATGTTTTTTTATTAGTGCGACTCTTGCTTATTTGGGTAGTTGAAGCTACCTTTTTCATTAAGTTAGTTTTTCCTCCTACCTTTCCTATTTTTGTATCAAATCCTTTGGCTTTCATTACTTTTTTAGAATTTGCATTCTCTTGTGGGAACTAGCATTATTTTTCTATTTTTATTTCATTTCTTTGTTAGAATAGTTTTATTTGATCTATTTTCTTGCACTAAGTTTTTGGTAGCTTTAATTTGTTTTTAAGTCTAACATTTGGCAAGGGCGTAATTCTAGATTAGAAAGTTGAAAGTTTATGGGTCAATTTTGGACTTGTAGATCTTACCTTGGTTAGTTTTGTGGCTATAAAAATGACTTGAGATAATGAATGAATGAAATAAAAAAGAAGAATTGGTCCTTAGGATGTCAGCTAATGGAAATAGACTAAGGATCATGCTATTTGTAAATGTCAATATTATAACACATCACTTGTACACTAATCATGACATAAAGAGAAATCTAATCAAAGCGAATATAAAATATATATGTTTTACAATAATAAATTTGATTAGATCATTGAATTGTACATTAATCGATATTAATCATCAAAATAATTGTTGGTCAACTAAATTAAATAGATTTTAAAATAAATAAATTTAATAAACTTTATAATCATTACGAAAAATATATTTAAAATTCTTTAAAAAATCTTAACATCTCAACTATCTAAAATATATTTTTCAATTTTCTTTAATCATATATTTCATTATTATTCTCTTTTAATTTATGATAAATAATTTTTTTAAACAAAATCTTAATAATATTATTATTTTGATAGTAAAAATAAATAATAAATAATCAAATTAACGTTTAAGAAATAAAGATATTTTACATCAGAAATTATGAAATTACTATATATTTCTAAAACAATGAAAAACTTGTAATATTATATAATATTATATATATTTGACAGATAAATGTTTTAATAGAAAGAAATAAAAAATAAAAAATTATTAATATACATAATACACGCAAATAATAATGTCACTGAGAATAAATAATAATGACATTTCTATCACTAACCGACCCATACATAATTTAAATATAGCTAAATTTTAAACAATTTAAAATAATACTAATATTAAGATTCCGGCCAGCTGTAGGGTAACCAGCTATCGTTTTGGACTTTCCATAATCTTCTTTGCAACTACTTATGTTTTCCACTATCTCCAAATAGAGACAAGTTTTTGCTTTGAAATTGAAAAGAAACTCAGTCAATGGAACGTGCGTGTCAATTCTAGCAAAATAAATTAAAGATTTTTAAAATCATCTTTAACAACAAATTAAGAATCTTTTAACTACACCGATGACTTTGACTAACTCAACCATACTAAAATAACGAGACCGCAGGAGTATGTTTATTCTGAGAGTGCGTTTCAGGGCGAGAAAGAATTATTATATCAAGCATTTCAGGGCGCTGGTTTTCTTAGAAAGAGCCAATGACTACCTTTTGCCAGCTAAGTTTCTGTTTTATCAAAGTGCTTCCATGGCTATTGTTTAGCTCAGACTTTGCTTGCGCCAAGACTCTCACCTATGGGGATTTCAACGAATCCAGTATAATACTGCTAAAGGATGCTTCAATACACTCTCACCGGGTGCTCACCCTAACCAATCAATGTGGAAGACCCAAGAAATTATTAAGAAATTAAATGTGGAAGACCCAAGAATGCATTTAATATTTTTCTCCCAACACTTTAGATCTCAAAAAATGAGGGATTTTGGACTAGGGCATCCTTGTGCCCCAATCCCCTTAGTGTGTCCCCAAAAGTTAAAGTGTTGGTGGTAGTAATTTTTAATTTGAAATTCAAATTTTGATTATCGGCATTGAAATTTAATTTTTATAAAGTTATATCAATTACATATATAAACACCTAGTCATTGCATCATTTAAGAAACTAAGTGGGAATCCACCAACAGAAACAAAAGTTCTCAACTTCAATTGCATAAAAGTGGTCCTTATGTTTTGAATTTTAAAATGATGTACACTAACTTGAGATGCATAAATCTTGATGAAACTTATTCTTGTAATTTTAAAAAATTATTATTTTAATATTTTCAATAAATTTAAGAGCAAATTTTGAGTTGGCTGAAACTTTTAGAAAAAGGTGGCATTGATTTAATGTGAAGAAAAAGATAGAAAACAATTTTATTTTCCCCTGAATATCAATTCCCAAATAGATAAATTCAATAACTTGTGCATGGAATTTTTTTTTAAAAGGATATATATTTTTCTCGTAATAATGTGTTAAATTCAAACATACCAAAATTTGATAGTTTTCATTTCACATCAACTATTGTCTAATTTATTTTATAATTTTCAAAAAAATTAATTATACCCTTTTGCAGGGGATTCTCTCCTCTAGTGCACCTTATATTTTTCAATTTTTTTAATATGCTTTAGTATCTTTTTAATTTCTAATCAACCTCATATTTTATTTTAACAACCTACATGCATTATTTAAAAACAAAAGAATATTAAAACTAATCAATCAATATATATATATTCTTGGCTGACCTCTACAAAAAGGTATTTTTAGTTTTTTGAAGAAAATCATTCTGACTAAAGAAATATCATGTTCAAGTGTAAAGTCTTAGAATTATTTTAAAAAAGATGAGTTGGCTATCAATAAGGATGCCACATAAACAATTTCATGTGAAAGGGTTTTGAACAAAACCCTTTCACTTGAAAACATGAATGCAAATTGAATAACATTTTAAATCGATAAAGATAAAAAATTTGTTTATTATTTTGAGTGAAATTGTTTCACCTGAAACTTTATGTGCCATGTATAGGCTAGGTAGTTTCAAGCAATTATTTTTTTCGTTTGAAACTATTTAGGGTAAAACTGTTTCACTTGGAACTATTTAGTTGATCAACAGTGTGACACAAGTTTGTGCTTTTACCCATGTGTATATATCTTTGTATATGTAGACATGTAAAAATGACTTAGCACTTATCACAAATCTTGAATTACAATTTTCCATTTATTGGCATCATTATCATTAATATCACTACATTTTCACATCATTTACATAAGAACACCTATTTTCCTTTATTAATTAAATATTCTTCAATTATTTAATTGATTCACTATATCATCATTAAATCTAACTTTATTCCTCTTGATTAATTAAATTAACACAAGTTATTTAATTATGTCACTAATATACCATATTATCTTAAATCAATTAAATTATTATTACTTAATAGTTTAATCAAATCTATTTCCCCTTTCTAAACATGAATAATTAAATTAATTATTCAAAAATTATTTAAAAAGGTCAACAAACAAATAGAACTTAATTTTTTAAAGTCAAACATGAATTGCACATTCAACTCAATAATAATAATTAATTAATTATCTTCACCCCTTTTATGATTGAGAAAATCATGATCACTGACTTCTCACTCTAAACAGTTGACTAACTCATCTATTCTTCAATCCACTAACCTCTCAATCTATTTCTTCAATCCCACTAACTTGATTTCATCAATCACATAGATTATGCAATCTAAATCCATTAATCTTTCCAATCTAATTCCTCTCAACAGTTTTGAACCATTGATCATGATCTTTTAATACAAAATCTTGATCATTCATCTAGAAATGTAAAATCCATAAATAACTCATCTACCCTCTCACAAATCATCTAAAATTTACATAATAAAGCGTTGCACAATTATCTCTTGAGCGTCTTACGAGTTATCATCACATTCTAGTTCACCATTTTACACACATTAAAGCTTTTACAACATAAAAAATGGAGGCTTTGTATTGAATCAAGAAAATCCAACATCCAAACATCAATACAAACACAACTCTAACATGGGATGGTATATGATTTTAAGTTTTGAATTCATAGTATGTTGTCTTACGATTTACATTGTTTGATTTCATAATTTTAGAGATTTACTTCATGAGTAATGGGTTTAGGGATCTTAATCTTGTTTGAATTAGATTAGTTTTGATTCACATTTTCTTTGTTATTTGTATGCTTTCTTCCCTCCTTACGACAATATATGCATATATGCATGTATATATGTATGTATGTGTAGACATGCAAAATTTACTCATGCATCTAATCATGCTTCATTCAACATTATTTCGTCTATTAATTAAATAAACCAATTTAATTAATTCACTAAGGTGATCATATCTTTAATCAAATAAATCAATTTTTATCTCCTAAAGTCTCTATTAAATCACTTGTATTTAATTAAATGACTAATATTCATTTTCCTCTCATTTGATTTAAAACAAATACAAAAATACAAATCAAATGTCACACCACCTAATCACTAGCTTAATTAGTCAAATCCCTGATTAATGCTAAGCCTAACCCATGTCCCATCCTCTAGCTTTCCCCCCTTGCACAATAAATCATTTAATTTGATTGATTAAAACCCTTATTTTCCTCACAAGGCATATTCCCAAGGAATATGCCCTCATTAACTCCCCCTGTTTGACTTTTTTGGCCAAGAAAATTTCCTCCCAAATCCTTCAACTACATGCATTTATTGCCATTTTCAAAATTCAAATGGGCACATTGGCCAAAACTTGCACAATCATGGGCCAATCACATTGTGACAAGTGGCTCTCTCCTATTTGTTGGGAATTAGTCCCACATTCTTCAATTTGGCCTCTCCTCTCTTCAAACTGAACTATAAGTTCAAGGCTTCTCTCCTTCAAACACACAACACACTCTCATGCAAATTTATTCTCTTCATTTGAGAACTAATTTTGTCCATTATCACAGCATTTTATCTTCATCACTTGCTTATGAGGGATTGGGAAAAGGCTCTCTTCTCACATCAAGGGGCACCAATCCCCCTATGTGATGGTGGTTGGTTAACTTAGATTAGAATTACATATTTTAGGTTGCACATGCTTTACTTCATGTTTTTCTCTTCTATGTTTGATCAACAATTTCATAGGGAGGGGTTTATTTCAGTTTACTGACAATAACTAATCCATCTATTGTTAGGAATTGTAGATTTGCATCTCACAGTATGTATGTATGTGTAAGCGTGTGATTAGGTGCAAAACACAAAACACTTTTTAATAAGACATTATATCAAAGATTAAACAAATTGAATCAATTTAAAGCAATAATCAATTGAAAGCGTCATATTGTTCTCTATCCTCAAGATTTATTAAATCAAAAATGGCTCTCAGATCGTGAGTGCACTATGATTGTTAAAATGACAATTGAAAGAACAAGATGGATACTAAGACAATGATATGGAATTTAATATGACAATACTAGAAGACAAATGAATTAAAATAATAATGGATTGACATGAAACAGATAATTGCAACCATGATATTGAATCTTGATTGTTGGATACTGGATGCTTGAATGCTTGATGCTTGAGTGCTTGAATTCCTGCAGAGTAAGAGTGCATAAACTTGATTAACTGGATCTTTCTCTTGGTTCAATGAGGTTGTATTTATATATTTCCTAGCTATAGAAATGCACAAGGAAAGCTTTGAGAGGCTTGGATTCAATCTGGAGAATTGAATGGTGAGAGATGGAGATTGAGAGAAATTTGGTGATTGTCTCTACCCATGAAAACACTAGGCAAGAGAAGAGGAAGGATTGATGGAGGAGGATTGAGAGATCAAATTCCAAATGTGTCTCCAATTTGTCTCCAAAACTTCCCATGAAGTTTCAATCAATTAATTTTGACATATTTTAGACATGGTTTAGACATAGGATATCTAATTCATTTTTGAGAGAATATAGATGGAATATTCTTTGTGCTTTAATTCAAATGTTTTGATTTATTTTAATTAGAAAAAGAGGGATAAATAATTTAATAAAACGAACTATAGGATAGTTGTTTATTAAATTAAACAGAGGAAAAATGACAATTAATCAATAAAGTGTTTTGATCTTTATTTAATTAATTTAAGATCGATGTGATAGATTGAAATAGGGATTTGATAATTAAATCAAACAAAGTATTTAATCTTGTTTGTTTAATTAAGATGAATTTAAATGTGAACTATATAAATAAATATTTCTATTTATTAAATAGTAGAGGAGATTTAGGATAATTAATCAAATAATTTGTATTTAATTAATCAGATGCTCCACACCATTTATAGGTGTATACATTTTGCCCCTCTTCGAAGTGGTGTGTTTACACGTTGCTTCGTAGAAAATTTTGCTGCTACTGCCAGGATCGATGATAATAAAAAATAATTTTGTATGCCCCAAACATGCCCCAGATATTGATTTTCAGATGTTTGATGATAATATGCCCCCTCGGGAGATAAATAAATGATCTGATGATTTTTAGAATTTTTAGAATTTTTATGATTTTCTGATGATTTGATGAAGAAATAATTTATCTCCCGATATAGAATATTGATTCTGCTAGATGATAAAATGTTGCCCTACTTTGCCTCCTTGTGTTTGATGATTTTTTATCGTGTCACCCTTTGATTGTTGATCTTGATAGATTAGAAGATTATTGATCTCATGATAGGTGAGATTCAATGATTGATTGAAAATTGACTTCATGATAGGTGAGGATCAATGATAGATTGATGATTGACCTCATGATAGGTGAGGATCAATGATAGATTGATAATTGACCTCATGATAGGCGAGGATCAATGATAGATTGATTGATTGACCTCATGATAGGTGAGGATCAATGATAGATTGATGATTGATCTCATGATAGGAGAGGATCAATGATAGATTGATTGATTGACCTCATGATAGGCGAGGATTAATGATAGATTGATTGATTGACCTCATGATAGGCGAGGTTCAATGATAGTCGCTCATGAGATTTGATCAAAGTCTTACTAGAGCCGATTAGATTGATTTTTGATTGATTATAGGAGGATTTTAGAGTTTTTCCCAAATATGTGGGACATGATTCCGCATCTAGCGCAGGTGGATATAGATATCATTAATCGATGTGAAAAATCTATAATGCAGATGCAAATCTAATATGAATGCGGTTTAATTTTATCATGCAACTATGTGCAAACTATTGTCATTTTAAGAGTACTTTGTGCTTTTTTGTCATCATAGAGATTTATTTGATGTTGAAAGTGAGTACAAGCGTCAATGGTATATGTTAGACCAATGACGACCTGAGTACTACTTTCATGGTTTTTGATATTGCAAGTGAACACAAGCATTGAGGTATAATTTAACCGAGATGACCTAAGAATTCATTGTGTAAACAGACAATGATTAATCATTTCAATGTGTGAATTTTGAATGTCATCGGTGATACATTTGCATAGCACATACCCCGACAATTCATGCATTTATATGATTAACTTACAAATAGCAGATAATAAAACATCATTCTTCTTTCGTGTTCCTCTAGTTCAATACATCATTGAGTAAATCAAAAGAAATGATAATCAAAAGTACAATTTATCCGTTGTTGATATTAAAGTGTTTCATTCATTATTCAGATTTTAGATCATCCACCCTGATTTTTTTTTTATGTTTTTGGATTTTCGAGATTTTGGACCAAAGACCTAACCTAGTGACCTATCTTAGGGGTCTCGAGGGCTGATCATAGATTAGCCTTTCTTACATTACACACGCAGAGACCACGTAGTTCGACTGACACAGACCTATCTTTTTGGATTTTTCTTTTTCGACTTAACTTTTTGACATGTTTTTGGATTTTCGATAATGATATGGATGGTTGATGCCCTTCTGATGATGATTGATGTTACACTTTGATGGTTGTTTTGTTTCCTGCTATATTGTTGTTTTCCCTTTTGGTAAAATCGATGTTGTTGTTGCTTCTAGTGATATCCAAATGTTGCCCCCAAGCTTTGGAGTGATACTTGACTATTTAAAAATGATTTTGATATGGATGAAAAGATGGCAATACTACTTGACATGTTATGGAACGGTGCTGACTGTCAAACTAATGATCCTGATATGTATCAAAATAGATGGGAAAGCTGATCTTAGAATCACATATGACGCCTGTTTCAAGTTTTTCACCATATGCTTTGATTACACTCTTTGTGTTTTTGTAGTTTTCTCATTTTTCTCTTTTTATTTCTTTTTGTAGTTTTCTATTTTTTTTTGGTATTTTGTGTTGCCAAGATGCCTGTTTGCCAAGTTTTCATCAAGGAAACAATTTTCAGAAGTTTGACCCGTGCACTAGGAGATTCAAGCATAGAACTTTCGGAGATGAATACTGTTGATAGGTTCATCAAAAAAATCCCCTTCTGACATTGATAGTTCATATGCTCCTGATCCATATACTACTGTGATGACAAAAGGACCAAGCCAGTTAGGCTCAAATTTCCCTTTCTTCTCCCGGTCCTGCTGATTCTTAGGGTTTTCTTTTAGTACCAAATCACCAACCTGAAAGACCCTTGGTTTTACCCTGTGGTTGTAACTTCTTGACATCCTCTGTTGATAAGCTGTTAGATGGTTAATAGCTTGTTGACGACGCTCATCCAACAACTCCAGTTCCTACAGTCTAGAGACCCGATAGTCTTCATCTGAAATGATACCT
The DNA here is from genome assembly GCA_007115665.2 of Sequoiadendron giganteum. NCBI lineage: Eukaryota > Viridiplantae > Streptophyta > Pinopsida > Cupressales > Cupressaceae > Sequoiadendron > Sequoiadendron giganteum. Next base: position 112,781,178 of record CM021104.1, on the reverse strand, counting down.
CTCAGTGATACATGAAGGGATGGAATCTCAACTTCAATAGGCAATATGGCTTCTGACCCATAGACCAAGGCATATGGTGTAGCTCCTGTTGGTGTTTTGATGCTTGTTCTGTAGGCCCATAGTGCAGGATTGAGTTGAACATGCCAGTCACGTCCAACATCGTTAACCATCTTTTTGAGAATTTTGAGTATTTTTTTGTTTGAGGCCTTTGCTTGGCCATTCCCTTGAGGATAGTATGGTGTTGAAAATCGATGTTGGATATGAAATTTATCACATAGTTCTTGGACATCTTGATTCTTGAAAGGTCATCCATTATCAGTGATAATGGATTGAGGGATTCCATATCGACATATTATGTAGTTCAAAATAAAAGAGGAGATTTTCTTCCCAGTGATGGTAGTAAGAGGTATTGCTTCAATCCATTTTGTGAAATATTTTGTAGACGTTATAATGAACTTGTGTCCATTAGATGAAGATGGATTTATTTTTCCTACTAGATCTAGGCCCCATTGATAAAAGGGCCATGTTGATGTGAAGGGATGTAGTTCTTGTGCTGGTGCATGAATCAAATTACTGTGAATCTGACATTTTTGGAATTTCTGAACAAACTGATAGGATTCTTTCTCCATGCATGGCCAAGAATATCCCAAACGGAGGAGTTTCTTAGCTAGAGTTATCCCACTCGAG
>CM021104.1:112729138-112780391 GCA_007115665.2 Sequoiadendron giganteum | reverse complement strand
TTATGGAAGTTGCAATAATATACATCATTCCAAAATGGTGGTTTGACCTTAGGATCCCAGAATCGGGCTTCCCATGTAGTGATAAGGCCACTAGCGACTAGTTCTTTCATTGTTGATTCTATTGATTGGCCTAAAGGCGTGAACCTTTGCTGATTTGATGGTTTTTGTTATGGTTGCTTCTTGATGAGCTCATTGTTATGTATGATATTTGACTTGACAATTCGATCATAGTTTTGATTCTTTTATGTAGATGTTGTCAAGTTAAAAACCGGTTTGACATTTGAGGAATCAGTTTTTCTTTCATTGATAGTTGTGTTGCGATTCTTTTGCCAAAATTTTGGCTTATCACTGCTTGTGTATTGATTTGAGGAGTTACTTGTGTTTGTTTTATCGTTGAAATGTTTAATAACTCCTCTTTTGACTAATGCTTCCTCAATTTTAAGACCATTTTTAATGACTTTCTCGAATGTGGGAGGACATTGTAATTCCAGTCTATAACTCATTTCCTCCATTAAGTTGTCAATGAACAACTCCATCTTTTCTTCCTCAAGAATGGATCTAGGATATCTCGAAAACAGGTATCGCCATCTTTGGAGAAAAGATAAGAACGTTTCCCCCTTGTTTTGCTTTAGGTTATAAAGATCCTTTATTGTAACATCCTGTTGGATGTTAAAGGAGTATTGGGAAATGAATCTGTTGACTAATTCCTCAAAATTTCTGATACCAGGTTGTAGTTTTGAAAACCACTCCATACATGATCCTCCCAAGCTCCTTGGGAATAATCTCATTAAGTAAGTTTCCTCTTGGCCAAACTCGAGACTCATTGTTTTGAATTCCCTAATATGATCTATCGGATCCGTTCGTCCATTGTACTTATCGTACTTTGGGATTTCATAGTGTCTAGGGAAAGGTATCAGACCGACCATTGCATCGAGAGGATAAGGACAAATGTCTTGTATCACATATCTTTTGGTACTCCCTTTCGTCATATCCTGTATTTGTTGTTGTAACAGTTGCATTTGAGATGTTAAAGCGACAATTGGATCTATCATTTGTGTAGGTTGCAAAATTTCAGTCTCACTTGTGCCAGGTGTTTCCTTCAGACGGTTCATGTTGAAGTCCTTAAGAATTTTGGCACTTGATTCAGCCAACATCAAAAGATACTTCTCCAAATCTTGTTCTAGAATCTTTTCCATAAATATATGGAACTTGGGATCTTATTGAGCTGCTTGGATATCCTCTAGAGTTATTTCATTTTATCATTTCAGTTCAAATTGTTCCAAGGATTTTCCTCTACCATTGCTTGTGATTTTAAAATTTCTTGCTCTAAGAGTCTCTGTTTTTGGGACCTAGTGAAGATTGGCATACAAAATTTTACCCTTTCTTCTGAAAAGTTGATCTTATTTGGTGGAAAATGTCAATTTGAACTTTTAACAAAGTCGAATAAGATGATTGATCTTATTGATTTGGCTATGTTAAAAAATTGATTATTATACTTAGTTTCGTGATGAAGGATGATAGTATCCTGATGATGAAATTTCAGTGTAGTAATCGATTGTGTATTTGATTTTGACACTTCTGATTTGCAAGATCTTGTTTGAGTTGATAAGATTGGAATTTTGTATAAACCTATCTATTTTCGGTCTCTAGATAGTGATTATGATGAAAAGAAACCTGGTTCTGATGAAGATTGTGGATAAAATGACAGACTGATTGACTAGTAAAAATTTTGAACTCTCTATTTTGAAAGCGCTAAAACAGAGGACAGAAGCGCTATTTCACAAAAGCACTAGAACATAGTTCAGAAGCACTGAAATAGGTGACAAAAGCGCTATCTTGATAGAAGCACTAAAACAAAGCACAAAAGCGCTGTAGAAATTGATAGAAGCGCTACTTTACAGAAGCACTAAAATAGTGTATGGAAGTGTTGTAGATTTTGATGGAAGTGCTGAAACAGTCAATGAAAGCACTGTTGAATTTTATGGAAGCACTTTTTTAATGAAAGCACTAAAATATAGACTGTAAGTGTTGAAACAGTGCCCAAAAGTGCTAAAATAGTGACCAGAAGCGCTGAAACAGGTTTCCAGAACGCTTAAAAATAGGATTTTAAGAATCTCTATTGTAAAATCTGATCTGGCATTGTGGTATACTGTATCGGGGATTGTGGAAGATAAGAAGGATGTATGTGCTGACTATGGTTGTGATACTGAGTGAGAGCTCTTGTTTGGAAGAAGGCTCTTGAATAGAGCAGTTCTACCACGTAATCTAAAGTGTGACGCCTAGCAAAATCCTGATATCTGTGGATGAACATTCTATATTGTAAAAGAAGTTTTCGATTTTGATACAGAAAACGCCCTCTTTTCAATTTATTTCGATAACTGAGAGGGTCTTTGGGTTTTGTGATTTTGATTTTCCTTTTGAGAAACATGGTGGACTTCCACTTTCGAAGCATGGGGTTTTCTGGTCTAACTTGACTTTGTTGTTTTCAGGATGATCTTAAATTTGATTTTAATGAATTTGTGAAAATATAGAAAGCAATTGTGAATAATTGTTTCAATTGAATAGATCGTGTATGTTCAAGAATCATGAATGATTCTTATTGATTTGGATGGGTTGTTTTGACAATTGTACACAAATCAAACAGACTCACACTTAAGGACAAGTAGGTCATCATTATACTCATAGCCCACATCTTGAATTACATTGACTCACACAGCCGTGTGACCCCCTAGAGGGCACCCATGTGTTTGTCATTTCCAGGTGCGTACTCAAAGTGAGGGAAGTGGATACCAAATCCCTTGAGCAAGCGGTCCTTGGTAATTATATGGCGAGTGTCTTGGGGGCAGATTCTTCCCTCCCCTTGCACTACAAGTATGACAATGTATGGATACTTACTCGACGAGAAACTACTCTATGGTTCATAGATAGGGTTTCCATGTGGCACGACAAATAGATAAACTCCCTCAGGAGACCTCCCAATCTTTAGAACAAAGATTTTGGGTATGGTTATCTTGATCACTACCATCAAGTTGGATTTTCATCAACAACCTATATTTTTATTATAGTGGGTTGGAAAACCTAGCTTTGGTTGTTCCCACTTAGGTCGTTCCCATAGGGTGAGTACTTTTTCCCACTATCGTAGGCCTGCTAAAGGATTGAATAAAGCGTAAATGACATGAAGTAAAAGTGAATCTGGTACTTTACTCACCTAGTTAAGGGGAGAGCATAAGCCTAATCACCACAAGCACAACATATAAGTTTGTTATGTTTTAAAAGCCCAAAAAGAAATTTTCTAATCTATGTGAAGGTGTTGCTTCACAAATTTCATGATGTTCTTTTTAACTTCTACTGTAAGAATGTGATGATTATCGTAGGATTGATAGATTTGCTTTAAGAAAAACAAGAAAGTGACTATCCTAGGATTGATATATTTTAGGAACTTTGAAGTGACTATCCTAGATTGATCAATTTTAGAAAACTTTGAAGTGACTATCTTAGATTGATCAATTTTAGAAAACTTTGAAGTGACTATCCTAGATTGATAAGTTTTAGTCCAACTGTGAATAAAAAAATAAAATCTGGCCATAGATGCGTCGGATCCAGACTGATTTTACAAAAGCGTTGGAATAGTCCACATAAGCACTGAAACTTTTACCTAAAGTGCTAAAACACGAAAGCGCCGAAACAGGACACCGAAGCACTGAAGTTTGTCATGGAAGTGCTAAATCACGGATGCGCTGAAACAGTCGACGGAAGCACTAAAGTTGAAAGCGCTAATTTTTTTGAGGGAAGCACTATAGTAACACGAAAGCACCGAAACAGAGCACGAAAGCACTGTAGTTTGCCACGGAAGCACTATAGTTTTTGACGAAAGCGCTAAAAGAAAACACGTCGTGAACCTACATAACTCTTTCCAGAAAATTTGCAAAATTGGGGTTAATGCCCCACGGTCGGCGCCAAATTGTAAGCATGTGATTAGGTGTAAATCACAAAACACTTCTTAATAAGACATTATATCAAAGATTAAACAAATTGAATCAATTCAAAGAAATAATCAATTGAAAGTGTCATATTGCTCTCTATCCTCAAGATTTATTAAATCAAAAATGGCTCTTAGATCGTGAGTGCACTATGATTGTTAAAATGACAATTGAAAGAACGATATGGATACTAAGACAATGATATGGAATTGAATATGACAATACTAGAAGATAAATGAGTTAAACTAAGGATGGATTGACATGAAACAAATAATTGCAGCCATGATATTCAAGCTTGATTGATGGATATTGGATGCTTGAATGCTTGATGCTTGAGTTCTTGAATTCCTGCAAAGTAAGAGTGCATAAACTTGATTATCCGGATCTTTCTCTTGGTTCAATGAGGCTGTATTTTTAGATTTCCTGGCTGTAGAAATGGATAGGGAAATCTTTGAGAGGCTTGGATTCAATCTGGAGAATTGAATGGTGAGAGATGGAGGAGATTGAGAGAAATTTGGTGATTGTCTCTACCCATGAAAACACCAGGAAAGAGAAGAGGAAGGATTGATGGAGGAGGATTGAGAGATCAAATTCCAAATGTGTCTCCAATTTGTCTCCAAAACTTCCTGTGAAGTTTCAATCAATTAATTTTGACATATTTTAGACATGGTTTAGACATAGGATATCTAATTCATTTTTGAGAGAATATAGATGGAATATTCTTTGTGCTTTAATTCAAATGTTTTGATTTATTTAAATTAGCAAAAGAGGGATAAATAATTTAATAAAATGAACTATAGGATAGTTGTTTATTAAATTAAACAGAGGAAAAACGACAATTAATCAATAAAGTGTTTTGATCTTTATTTAATTAATTTAAGATTGACGTGATAGATTGAAATAGGGATTTGATAATTAAATCAAACAAAGTATTTAATCTTGTTTATTTAATTAAGATGAATTTAAATGTGAACTATATAAATAAATATTTCTATTTATTCAATAGTAGAGGAAATTTACGATAATTAATCAAATAATTTGTATTTAATTAATCGGATGCCGCAGACCATTTTTAGGTGTATACAGTATGTATGTATGTATGTATGTATGTATGTATGTATTTATATGTATGTAGATATGTATATATGTGAATGTATATGTATCTATTATATATATATGTATGTATGCATGTACTTATGCATACATACATACATATATATTTATGCATATATACATAAATATAATGTATATACATATACATGTGTGCGTATTTAATCCTCTAGCTTGTTACTCATTCATTCTAATAATTTCTTTGTTATGTTATGTTACTTCTTGAAATTTTACATTCTCTTATAGGAATAAAATCTAATCTACTATTTTGATTTTGTACCAATGCTAAAGTTTAGTTTAATCTATTTTCTCATAATAGGTGTTAGGTAGCTTTAAGTTATTTATAAAGCTACCATGGTATCAAATCATTTCAAGTACTAGTCTACATCATTTAGTTTCTAGCCTTGAGATATTTTATAGGCTAATCCTTTTGTATGTAGGTTTCCTCAAAATATAGTATGATTTTCTCTTGCATAATTTAATTATCCAATGAATAAAATAATTTTGACAGTAAAAATAACATCTATGGGGTTTACACTCTTCTAGATCCTAGATATTTTTTTTTTTTTGGTAACTTGGGTAGAAAGTTAAGTTGTTACATTATGTCTAAAAGGATCAAGAAATTAAAATTTGGATTTCATTGATCAAAATCAAATTTCTTAAATCCTATTTGCATTAATTGGTATGAAACATTTTTTAGGTGATTAGCTAGTCTTTAGGGTTTTATTATAAACAAACCTTGTTATTGCATCCAAAAGGCCCAAAACTTTCTACTTTAATGATTTTTTTCAATTTTAGAGCTAGGAGTATCTAAAAAAAATAAACAAGAAGGCATATGGCCTCCATAAAAAATTGAACATAAATATCAATTTTCAAAAACTAAAATAGGTAAATAATTTTTTTTGATTCCCACAAGCCCCTTTTAGAATAGGAAATGCAACATATTTTGAGGCTAGGTAGTCATGTTTGATTTCTTGTGGTCCAATTTTGGCCCAAGATAAACTATTCATATAAATTTTGAGCTACCACCAATGCTTAGCCTCCTTACCAAATTTATCTACTCTACAACCCTTGTTGCCACTCTTCTATTAGTTTATTTCCCTTGCAACATTTAGACTAATTGTAACTCATAACCATCAATAGTGATGATAATTTACCTCCTATGCATTTATATTTTTAAGTAGCATAATGCACACCATTTGAGTGATGTTTTTAGTGAGTTCAAATTTGAGAGGTCATAATTTTTCACCATATAGAGATTGTTTTGGAATAATTTTTTGAAATGGGGTATAATTACATGATTTTCACTATGGTTTTATTAATTTTTTGATTTTATGAACTATTTAAATTCTAAAAAATGAGATTTTTAATAGGCTTTACTATGTAATTCTCATTTTGTGTCCATTTTTCAAATTATGTATTTCCATGTACTTTATATTAGATCTCTCTACTTCCTCTCATTTTATACTTAAACTAAAATTTTATTATAACAAAAAGAGAAATATAATCCACCATCCACTTGGTTCTTGTTGCATATCCAAACCACATGAATTCATCTTATAATTATTTCACAATTTTGGAGTCCTATACTATGTCAAATTTTGATGTTGATGATATTCTTGTCATGATGCATGGGAGAGGCTCTATTGATGGGAATAAAATATTTTGGTATGTTATTTGTGTGCCATAATTATAAAATAATATTCTATCAATAATCATACTAGTTTGAGAAAACAATTTAGGTTCGTGCCTAATTCAATGGTTATTATTGAAAAATAAAATAGTACTATAGTTATAATGTTCACAAAGATAAAACTATTAGTCTTATATTTATATTTTTCTCAAATTATTCTTGATTCTCCTCCAACTATTCTACTCACTAATTATAAAGAAGTGATTTAGTTATCACCTGAGTGGTTGGGCCATCCTAGGTCTTCTTATTTTCAATAGCTCAACTAATAGGGTATGGTTACAAAGTTGAATTTAGTTCAGTTTTTCATGTTTTTCCTCAAGGTTGCATCCTTGTTAAGCATCATAATTTTTTTTTATGAGGGAAATTTATAGAGAGCTTCAAAAATTCAATAATTAGTTCAAGTTGATTTGGTTGTTCCATAGTTTTACATCCTTCCTTGAGCAGGGCTAGATGTATTTTTAAATTTATTAATGACTTCTCTAAGTATAATTGGATATATTTTATCTGTCAAAATTCTATCATAGTTTGTAAATTTAAATATGTTATAAATAAATAATCAAGGTAATCCATTAAATCTTTATGCATGAACAAGGGTAGTTTAGAAAACATCATTTTGAGTGGTTTTACACTACAAAGGGGATTTATTTGTAGTGCATCATTTCATAAAATAGTCAAAATAATGGTGAGATAGAATAGAATAAAATTTCTTTGACAAAAATAGAAAATTACATGATATACTCTAGATCTCCTACACCTTAGTAATGGGTGGAGACCATTAACTATTCTTTTGATCTAGAATCAAATTCTTCATTGAGCCCTAAAGTGAGTCACTCCTTTTGAATATTGGAGCTATAAAAAACCAATAATTAAGCACCTTAAAGGTTTTGGATCTCCTTCATGTGTCCCCACATTCTTCGAGGGAAGCATACGGTGTCATATCCACATGGAAATACTTACATTTTTTTTTATCTAGATGGTGTTTAGGGTTACTTTCATATAATTGAGACATTTATATCTACTTCTAGGATATCCATTATAAAATATAAGTATACTCTTGATTTTCTCTCATAGTTTCATATAACTAATTGTAAGAATACTCCTCCATTTTTTCTAGATTCAATTTCTTGAGGCTCAATACTCTTCACCTGTGGTTGATGGTACCTTCTATTGATAGCTTATTGGAAGCTAATTTATATGACACATACTAGACATATAAATTTATATGTTATGGGTGATCCCACAATAGTGGTTTACGCTATTTGGCCAAACTTGACATTGAACTAATTTTTTTAACTAAATCTTCACTTTTGGGTAGTTATAGTTGCTAAACCATGATGAATTTGAAGATAATGCAAACTAGTAATATTTGAAACTTGGTCTATAGATTCTAAATTTATATTTAAAAAATAAATTGGAATCATATTGCAATTATTTTTCCATCTCCTTTGAAAACTAGTTTTTAACAGTAAACACCATATTTAAAGAGTAATGTTCACCGTAAAATACATAACCTTTTCCTATGAAGGATAATTTTTAGATTTTTTTAATTTAGATTTGTAACTATGATATCTAGCACACACATTTGGTTTCACAGTGTTGTATTTAATTTTTTTTCTTAATTAAGTTTTGAAGTCAAACCAATTATAATTTAGACATAGGTGGATTGTATACATCATAACTTTTTTTTTATGTATCGAAATTCAATTTATTTTTTTGATGGATCAAGGAAATAAATACCTAGCATAGACATATTTTAAAGATTTTTTTTGGTAATATACTATTTTCCACATGTGCAGAATAAAGAGCTTGATTTTCAATGAAAAACTTACATTCACAAGAAATAAAAAATTAATATAATGATCAAATTAAATATATTTAAAATTATAATTTTTGGGAAGCTTATAATAATGACTACATAATTAAAAATAAATAAATTTAAATGAATTCATTTGATCCCCCAAAGGGTAAATCAAAAGTGGTTTTTAATTAGCATTTTGATAGGTGTAAAGGAGACTCCATTATAGGTATGGTTTAAAACTAGAGAGGTTCTATCCAAGGCATTTTGATCTAAGGTGGTTTGATCAAAACCTCTTCAATTGGAATCCTTTAAATGGAACTTTTAGAGGCTTAAATCATTATATTTTCTAAAAATATATGGTTTCAACTAAAATTAGGATGTCCTAAAAAGTGTAAACAACTATTATGGGATCACCCTTAGGGACATGATATCTTAGTTTATGCATGAACATGATGACCTACATTGGAATATGAATAAGAAAATATTTCATTACATTTAGGGTATTCACAATTTTGAGATTCACTATTTAGCAAGTAGTGATATTGATTTTCTAGGGTACAAAAAATACATTCTCTAGGTGATTGTCAAGATGAAATTCCACTTTAGGTTACAGTTTTTTACCTATTTTAGGTCCTATTTGTTGGTTGAGAAAGAAATATTCTACTATTATTCTATCTTCCACTAAGCCTAAATATTAGTGGTTGTTAATGCCACCATTAAGGCCATTAAATTCAACATATTCTCATTGAATTTAATATCTAGTTCACATGACCATTAGTCATGTTTTATGATAATATAAGTGCATATAGATTTCAAGGAACCCACCGCATCATCAACAAATCAAACACATAGAGGGTCACATGCACTACATTCAAGAGTTTATCTATGGACACACCATTGATCTTTGATGCAAATTGAATTTTGAATAAGTTATTGACATCTTCTCTAAACCATTTACAAAAAGTAGGGTTTTTATTTACGTGAAAAAGGCTACCTATGAAAAAAAAATGATCTATTTGTAAATGGGTAGCTCACCAAGTTTCATTTGTTGTGACCTATATTTTCACCCACCAAAATAGTACTTAAGATGTGTGTTAGTGTAGTTTTCTTTCATTTTCTTTAGTTACATATTATGTACTTTCTTATATATTTAGTTTATCTTGCTAATTTGTAGTGATTGAGTCAAATGTGGATATATGACATCTTTTTTATTAGTGTAACTCTTGATTATTTTGGGTAGTTGAAGTTACCTTTTTCATTAAGTTGGTGTTGCCTCTCTTCTTTCCTATGTTGGTATCAACTCCTTTTCCTTTTTATTCATCCATATTATTATGAGATCTCATAATGCTACTTTACTTTTTAAGAATTTACATTTTTTTTTGGGAACTAACTTTATTTTTCTATTTTGATTTCATTTCTTTCTTAGAATAGTTTTATTTGATATATTTTCTTGCACTAAGTTTTTGGTAGCTTCAATTTATTTTTAAGTCTAACATTTGGCAAGGGCCTAATTTTAAATTAGAATTTTGAAAGTTTATGGGTTAATTTTGCACTTGTAGATCTTACCATGGTTAGTTTTGCGATGATAAAGTTGGCTTGAGATAATGAATGGATGGAATAAAAAATAAGAATTGGTCATTGGGATGTAGGCTAATGAAAATAGATTTAAGAATCATGTTGTTTATATTGCAACACAACACTTATAAACTAATCATGACATAAAGAGCAATCTAATCAAAGTGAGTAAAAAACTATAAGAAGAATTATGAAATATATAATTTTTACCATCATAAACCTGATTAAATAATTGAATTACACATGATGAATATAATTGTTGGTCAACTAAATTAAATAGATTCAAAAATAAATATATGTAATAAACTTTATAATAATCACTCAATGAAAATATTTAAAATTCTTTAAAAAATCTTAACAACATCTTAACCATATAAAATACCTTTATCAATTTTCTCTATTCATATACTTTATTCTTATTCTCTCTTAATTTATGATAAATAAATAAATAAAGTAAATTCTTTAATTTTATTAATATTTTTATAATAAATATTAAATAACCAAATTAACATTTAAAATACTGAAATATTTTACATTTTAAATTTTTACAATATTATATATTTCTAAAACAATTAAAAACTCTCTAATATTATATATATTTGATAAATAATGTTATAATAGAAAAAATAAAATAATAATAATAATAAATATGCATAATACACGCAAATAATAATGTCATTAGGAATAAATAATAATGACACTTATATCACTAAACCACTAACAGAGCCATATATAATTTAAATATAGCTAAATTTTAAATATTAAATTGGAGATAATAATCTTTAGATTCCGCTCAGCTGTAGGGTAACCACCCCTGTCATTTTGGAGTTTCCATAATCTTCTCCAGATAAAGATAAGTTTTTGCTTTGAAATTCAAAAGAAACTTACAGATTTCTTCTACTAAATGTGATCAGCAATTCTAACTTTTTATGGAAGGCGTAACATACGAAAGTTAATGTTCAGATTTCTTTAAGTTTCTTCTTTTTTTTTTATATATATATTTCATTTTCTTCAAAATAGATAATTTTTTTTTTTTTTTTTAAAATAATTAAAGTTAAACATCATATTATTTGTCCTATCAAATCAATTATATATTTTTTTTGTTTTTTAATAAATAAAAATTTAATAAATATATTGATAACATTGTTAGAAGTATTTAAAATAATTTTCAATTACAACAATATATATATATTTTAAATTTTAAAAATATATTATATTTACGTCGAAGGCATGTCCTATTTGAGAATTGCAAAGTTAATTATGAAATCAATAGTCAGAAATTCATTTTAAGCAATGCTATACGGTTGATTTAATCTATACCATTCAATATTTTTCAATTTTTTTTTAATTTTAATAAATGTTGTTTTAAGTTAAATGCTATTTAATTGATCCCCGTCATTACAGGCTCCCACTTGCAAATGTTTAGCAGGGACGTGTTTTCTCCTGCATTCGGGAAGCTCTAAAAAATTCATTTGCAAATTATGCCTAAACCAGTATTAGGGAACCTCCCATTCCGAGTATAGCATGTTTTCATGAGCAGTGGGAAAAATCTCCTTCAGAAGAATGTGGCAGTTATTTTCTCCAACAAAGCATGGCAGATAGTAGTCACCCTCAAATTGGGCCCTTTAACAACTTTGTTGGATATTAATTCCTCCTTACGGTGCTTCTTGTTTTCATATTTTCATGACTTGTTGGTAGTTGTAGTGTATAATTTTTCCGAATTTGTGCATAATCTTCAGGTATTCAGTTGCCCTGGTTTTTAATTTTTATATTCCTTTTCATTACCTTTGATTCACCATGATTCCTTTCTAGGGTTTCAGAACAATGCTTCATACCTATGCACAGGAGATGGACCTCTCCGACCTAGGTGGTATTAATGTTACATACAATGGTCTCATAGTGATGGAATAACTTGCTACATCATTTTTCTTGATTACTTTTGTTCATTTTGCTTCCTCTCTTCCAATATACCCTGTACTGTAATTCTACGTACAACAGATTTTTATTTTCTTAGCCGAATGCAAGTCACATATAGAAGTGTATATAGTTCACTTATCTTTGTGCTTTCATTGGTTTTTTGGTTTTCTAGTTTTGTTGTAAGCAAGATGGAAAAAAAAAATTGACTGATTACCCTAATTTTTTCTATGGCGAGTTTATGTACATACTTGTTGGCATCGACATGATTGTTTGTCTAAAAAATTTCATTGATCGCATTGCCCCAAAGATAACAAATGGTTGTTGCTTATGCTGTGTATCTTGATTTTTATCATGTGTTGGTTCCTTTCTTATTTAGCATTTAAGTTTTAAAATAATCATCATTAACCCTACAATCTTTAGAATATGTACAACAAAAGTATACTCTTTACACTTTTATACTGAATGCTTGATTTGTGGATATCTCGTATGTAAGGAAGCTCTTCAATTACTGCATGCTATGTCTTATGTTATGTAGAAGACAGTTACAAGTAGCTCAAATGAATGGAAGCTACATCAGGCATTTTAACCTTGTAAATTTATGCTTGTGCTTATTTTTCATGAGTTAAAAAAATATTCTTATAATTCTTACAATCACTCCGACAGAAATTTGTTTACATATGAAACAAATTTCTTACTTGGCAACCTATTTGAATGTTATTAAAACAATGAAAAACATCACTGCAGAGTACAAATAGCATCTACCCTTGTAGGTGATAAGTAATAGAAACTCTATTTTCTTACCCCTATCAAGGGAAAACTTTCTTCTATTGACCAAATAAACTATGCATGCAAAAACAGGAACACATTTTCAACAACTCAATAAATAATCCAATCTCTTTTCTTTACAGATACATTTGACCTATCAAAATTCGGGCAGACTGTGGTTCATTCTGTAATCCATGGTCTATCATGAGAGTTCCCCTATTAATGGTGTCAAAAGATAGGAGAAGGAATTGAATTGGAAATAATTAGAATTGATCAGAGTATTCATTAGAGTATACAAAATACAAAACTATCAAAATGGTAATTATAAATCTGAATGAGATAACCGTTCAAACCTAGTACCCAAAATATCTTATTATGTATCATACATTATAAACTCATCAATATATGTAACTTCCCTTAACAACTCTTTATGCATCCAACAAATTTTTGAATTAAATTCTCCACATTATAATTCCATTCCAGAATATTAGTAATAATAATTTTATATTTCAATCAATCAATTCCCCAAGAAAAAAATAACGTTTACATTGTATGGAGAATATAGAACAACATTCGTTCTGACATGACAGTGAACTGGTTGCAAAAACCAAGCTCAAATAGGAAGTTGTTTCACAAATTGACAATCTGCAAATAGCAGAACAGTGCAAAAACCCTCCAGCTTCACTTTTCGAAACTCTGTCAAAACTTATCATGGGAAGCTAAAATTTGACATGCCTACTCACATATGTCTACAAATGGGTTTTGCATGACAATTAACAAGCTTCAATATACAAGCCTCCAAAGCGGGTAAGTCAGGATTGATTCTTCAGGTGCACTTCTGAAAGTGCAGAAGCAAATTTTTTGAAATAGGCATCTCAAATTTGCAAAATTTGAGAGTGCCAACAGTGGCTCCGACTGGGGATGTATGCCTCCTATGGGCATAGCAAGATTCTAGATCTCTGGAGAGTAGACCAAATGCTGAGTCCAGCAGGTGTCTTCAAACTACTCCCCCATTTTACCTTATTTTTTCAACTTCATCTGATGACCCTGGGTCACCAAATGAAAAAATGAGGATCAACATTTACCCTTGTCAAAAACCAAACTGTTAAAGGAGCTGATCTCACTCAACTCATGCTTTCCTTTGTCAAAACATAAAAACACTAGTGACTGTATCTTTGCAAATAACAATACTAAACTGCCCTTGTGCAAGTGAAAACTTGTTCCCTGTTCAACTCTATCACCAAGTGGCAACCAAATCAAATAAGCCATATCACTTTTTATCATTTCATTTTCTGATTTTATATCAGGCAGCAACACTTGAAACTGGTGATCAAGATCACATGAAAATATGGTCTTATCACATTCATTAAACCCTTTAGAATGATCAAGTTTAGGGGAGATGTCATTGTTGAAAAGAAACATGCAATCATCTTATGTGTTGAGAAAAAATTGCTCATACATTTGTATCTCTTCCAACTGAAAAACATCATAGGTTGGATTGTCATCATCCAAACACCACAACCTAAACACATTATCATGTGTTTCAGGATTCCAAAAATCAGATTTTTCAATACTAAAAGTACTTTCATCTTCATTCAACTCATGACAATCATCAAAGACATCAACCTCCAATGCATAAGCATTGTTCTCTATCTCAGGTTCACACATGTTGTGAAACTCATTCTTCAAACCATCATGCAATTCCATATAGGATGCTTCAGACACAGATTCAGACCATTCAAGATTTGACCCTAAATCAAGGTCTTCACATTGATTATTCAGAACATGTTCAATGCTATAATTTTCAAGAGTAATAGGGTCAGCAAAGAAACTTTCATGTGCAAGAGACTCACTATTATCAGAAAATTTCTCATTAGCAATGAAATTAACACCTTCATTCTCTGTCTCACCAATGTATTCCTTATTCACACGAAACACATCCATTTTCAAACCATAAAGATGAGAGAGATCACTAAATCAAGATCCATATTCAATGTCATACTGATTGACATCACACCCACTACTATCTGGATCATATAGTTTCTCTACACATTCATCAACAGGCATTGCAATTTCAACACAATCTGACAGTCCACCACATTGTTTCACATTATCTATGGATGATAATGCTGATTCTAAATTCAGGTGATTGTCACTATGCACATTAGCATCATTATTCAAAACTGAATTCCTTCCGTTATCACTATGCACATTATCATCATTCTTATGTACCACTGACATTTCCATCTCTGTTTCATACAAGCAGTCATGGACAACAAAGATATAAATAGGTTCTTCAACATCTTCATCACTTCCAACAGTACTATGCTCATGATCAACAAATTGAACACATATATGTTCATCCTCAGATTCTTCATTATTGACAGAATCCACATGCTCCATTGATGTCAAACTTATACTACATTCCAAGTCTGTCTCAAGTGTAATTTGATTATTCATTGGTGAATAAATGACTTCATCAGTGTCCATATCATTATATCCATTGTGTAAAGAACATACCTCTAAGTCATTCTCATAGCTTTCATAATCATCAGGAGAACAATCAGTCTTGCTGTCATTTGCATCCCCATCACAAGATGACTTATCACTACATAAACCATGCTCAGATTCCTCAGAGTAGGTTCTTGAACTTCCATCTTCAATGTATTGATCACTTATTTGAGAAAGAATGTCATCAGAAATTGTATCATCTTCACGGACCGAAACATGACATGGAATGATGACCCTCATCTTTTCTATTTCTTCATCATTCAAGGTATTGCAAGAAAAAAATTCATGCATATTTATTTGTTCATCGTACCATGCATCTTCCTCTTCATCAAAGTTGCAAGGATCTGCACATGTGCTGATTGCACACTAATGAAAATTAGTGTCCTCATTCATACAACAAACATCTTCATTTTCTGAAACACTCTTTTCATTCTTGTGGATCATGTTATGAATTTCTTGAAACAAACAACTACTACCTTCATTTTGAGACACTATAGTTTGATGATGTTTAGCATGAAGTTCATTAGGATTTGCAGATTGTGATGATGGAAAAATTAGAGCAATAGCATCACCACGCTCTTGACAAATACTTTTATTAACTAATCCATGAGTTTTATTTTCCTGAGGTGTGTTAGGATGACAAACACTCACAACCTTATTTCCTTTCATCATTGAGAACTTGAAATTGTTCTCAATATCTATACCCATCTAATATGCTTGGAATAGGGTTGTAGGTTCTTTATCCCTCAACAGATAACTCATCTTTTTGTCAAATGCTCCCAGGTATACGACCAAACATTCAACATCATTTGGCCTTATGTTCTTTGGGATTTCTCTAATGATCATTGAAAATATGAGATTAAAAGATGGAACTTGTAACATCATAGATTTTCTGCAAGTACTAGAATAACAATATTAAATCCTAATCTAAATAATAATCTAAAATCTAACAACAAAGAACGAGGAAATAAACTAAACTAATAAAACCAAAACGATCTCACTGAATATGCGTTCATCCCTTCAAATTATTTTGATTGCTCTTCTCCATTTTTCCTTTTTAGTATTCTTGCCCTTAGATTTTAGTGTTTGAATGCAAGTATAGCTTTGTCGAGTGTTTAAGCAAAATATCAAAGATTTGTCTCTTCTCAAAAGTGTATGATTTTGGGAGGAGGAATAATGATTATGACAAGCCATTTTATAGATTTTGGGTTTTCAAACGATCGGTTCAGATTGAAAGAGAGACCAACAGGTGAGATTGATGAATTCCATGTGATATGAGTTATGTGTCAGATAGAACGTGAGTTAGAACACGAGTTAGGAAAGACTAAAAATAGAACAAGATCTTAATCTTCAGTTAAGAATCTTCGAAAATAGAAGAAATAGACTTTGAATGTCAAAGACAAAGTAAAAAATCAAAGATGAGGAATTTGAATGCATAATTAAATTAATTAATTAAATAAAAGATATTTAATTAATAGATGCATACATGCATATAAGTTAGAACTAGTTAATCGACTAGTTGTGACAGAGAGTCTTCCTACAGAGATGATCAACAGTTGAATTCAGAGATAACCAAAGAACTAAAAATAGATCTCAAGTCAGAAGGTAAGTGGACGATTAGATAACTGATTGATAGAGGAATGTGACATAAATGAATTAAATGTTAATTTAATTCAACATTCGAAAATAGAAGATTTAATTTAATAAATAAAGATAATTTATTTAATTTGACTTTCGAAAAGGGTGGAATTTAATAATTAAATAATAAATATTTAATTATAGTTGAAAAGGAGGTTAAATGAATAATTAAATAAAGATATTTAATTATAGTCAACATATGACAAAAACGGGGGTAATTAAATAATAAATTATTTAATTATGAAAGAGGATTTAATAAGTTAGGGACATAATTAAATAAATATGATTAATCTAATTCATCAAGTTGAATAAAGATTAATAATGAATTAATGAATTAACTAAAAAGGGATATTTAATTAGTAGAGGAAATATGTGTTAGAAAGATTAATTAAGTAATAAACATTATTTAATCATGACCACGGACTATAGAAAATTATGTTTAAAATGTACTCGTAGGCCTAGACCAGTTTTTCGGTATCTACAGTTTTCCCCTCTTTGATACAATGTTGGTACGGCATTGTGTCAAAGAAAATATGCCCCGGTCGTGCCCCAGCATGAAACAGGGTAAGGTATGCCCCCTCAGGAAAATTGACATTTTTTGAAAAGTTTAAAAAACATCAGGAAAAATTCTCGATAAGTCATGATGATAGTTAGAAATGCTATGGAGTCGACAAAATTGAATTTGGAGATGTTTCAGATGAATACAGGTCGTTGGAAGTTGAAAGGCTAAGCAACCAATAGAGAAGGACTGAAGAAATGCCATTTCTAACCCACCTATAAATAGGAATTAGGGCTAAAATCAATTCATTTGCACTTGGAAGAGATAGAAAAAGAGGAGTTTTTGCTCAAACTAGCTAACGAAACGGCTCCTATTCCATATACTAGGCATTGAGGATATTGAATCCGGACATTCAGGAGGCCAGCTGACACAAGACCACTGGTATGTACCCAAAAACGAACTTGTCAAAGTTATTTTTGCATGCATTTTTAGGCATTATAAAATTAATTATGCAAATGCGGTGCATCGTAAATGACACATATGCCATTGTATTCGTCGCATCTGACTGCGAAACGACGCATTTGCAAAAACTCGTTAGGGCTAGTTTTGGGCAGATTAGGGAATGACCGCATGTGGAGCATTATGTACCACATGTGTAGTTATGAAACACATATGCATTAGGGATAGAAACAGGTGTAATTGTGAACCACATATGCATGTGTGAGATGCATATGTTGTAGGCTGGTAGACTGAGGAAAAATGCACCGCATTTGAAAAAATGCACCGCATGTGCAGTAATTGGAAAGGGTGCATGGAAAATATGCAACGCATATGTAATGTGCATCGCATGTGAGGCTCTATGCAACACATTTGCGAAAATGCACCTCATCTGTAAAAGTGAGCCGCATTTGACTAGTTAAATTTTTGAAAAAAATTTCCAAGGAAAATTTGAAAAATGCTGACATCATGGTTAAAATTGCAGGTAGTGTTAGATCCTCTTTATATGTGAGAGTCACGCCCAGATAGTTTCGATCTGAGAGAGCACTTGATGAGTGGAGAGATTTGACTTCTATGGAAGCTAGGCCTACGTCACTGTTTGTCGATGCCTGCCATTCGGGTGAACAGGGTGATGCTGACGACACTTTGCAAGCGATGGCATTCAGAGACATCGTTATTTCATTTACCAACTGTGGAGGCCTGTGTCACATTGGAGGATTTGTATAGGATTCTTAGATTGCCTATTAGAGGTGATCAGGTTATGTATGATACCCAGCGAGGATTGATGAAGTTAGCATGGTTCTATCAGGTGGATGGCATCAGTAGGCTCGGGATCGAGCATTATGAGATTAGATGGCTAGTCCTAGCAGATAGATAAGATCAGATCGACTGTATCCTATGTACCTTGATTGGGGGTATAGTTCTTCCAGATAGACGAGGGTACGGATTTCCAGTAGGATGGGGAGCTATGTTGGTTGGCATGTTGGAGAGTGAGACGAGATATGCATGGGGTCCATGTCTACTTGGACTATTGTACTTCCATTTACATGACATCACTTATAGAGATGCATAGTCATTGAGCTGTGGGACAACATTGTTGATGGTGTGGGGTTGGGAGAGGATAGTTGTCTTTCGTCCTCTAGTTACAGTAGAGAGAGAGGAGAGACATTTATATGTGTTTTGATATGCAACACAGATTACATAGACCCATGTGGGAGACATAGGGTACTGGCAACACGCCTTAGATATTCTTGATCAATTCACATGGAGACCTTACATGGATTGTGAGGAGTGGGTGGACGAGGATATACATTTTCCATTCTGTAGACAGACATAGTATCTCATTGGGAAGACTATTTTGAGTGTTCACATTATTGAGCAACATCTACCAGACAGAGTTCTGAGATAGTTCGGGGAGGTTCAGGTCGAGCCTCCAAGTAGAGTAGAGTTTTCTCAGTCATCGAGAGAGGTTCAATGGTGGGGACCCATGATTCCAGTGGCTACAACAAAGACAGAGATATAGGAAATTCAGCTAGTATAGTAGAGATGGAGAGGTGGATTAGTAGATCCGACGACCATGGTTGCATATGAGGCATGGTGGGTAGAGCATTTCCCAATTCCTTATATAGATCCTGACTATCCAGCACCAGTCGAGAGATGAGGCATAGGGCCTAGAGGATTCCAAAGAGGTGGAGGTGCTAGAGTGGGTAGATTTGGTGGTAGAGGTGATGGCAGAGGCGGGAGACGAGGATGGAGAGGATGGAGAGGGGGTCAGGCAAGTGGACATGCACCTATGCAAGCGGCAATAATAGTTGAGGTACCGATGATAGATATCGAAGGGAGAGTGGATGTATAGGCTGAGGGTGAGCATGTTGTAGTGGAGGTAGTGGTTGAGGAGCGTGTAGAGGTAGATTTCAGAGTAGAGGATGTTGCAGAGAATTTTGATGGACATGGATGTGGCTATAGACCCTCTGGGAATTTTGGCAGGATATGGAAAGGAGGATATTGAGGATGATGTTGAGGAGGAGGCGCTGATGGAGGAGCAGGAGAGAGAGCTCAAAGATCAGATAGTAGAGGGGAGATGGGATGAGGATGCTCCTAGAGATGGTGATAGGGAGGCTTTAGAGGAGAGACTTAGACTTATGACTGTAGAGTTTGAGGCGATGAGACTAGGGAGAGACAGTGCCTACATAGAGAGGGATAGTGCATAAACCGAGAGGGAGAGCGTTCATATAGAGAGGGATAGTGCTCTCATGGAGATAGAGCAGCAGTTCATAGAGGTTAGACGCCTTTGTGGTGGGTCCTCATCTGATGGCATGGTACGAGAGTTGATCAGATCGATGGAGAGAGCCACATACTACAAAGATCTTTATGAGGCAGCAGTGCCAATAGATAGACGAGGTCCTTTATTTTCAGAGGTGCGTAGTTAGAGCAAGAGTCATACTCGGAGTCAGAGGACACAAAGTACTGGGGTGGTGGTAGGTCCATATGAGAGGCCTTCCACCTCGTAGAGAGCACCTTCAAGTCTTTTTCCACCACCATCACCACGTGACAGCAGGGGTAGTAGGATAGGATGATAGGGGTTCAAATACTTGTGGAAATTTGTATTTTTGATCAGAGAGTCTGTGAGATCATGTTTTATTTATGGTTACATTCAGACATTGTATTGTGACACACTATTTTTGAGCGATATATATATGATTTTGGCGGCTTCTACATGATATGCAGTTCTATGTTATGGATGATGTATTATTTCTAGATGATTATGTTTCCTAAATGATGTATGTACATGTTTTATGAATGAATGTTTCTATATGTTTATGAGTTATGCATTGAATAATGATGTTATGGATGCCTTATTTTACTTATGATAGTGGATGCAGTGTTCTACTAATGCTTATTTATATGTGATGCTGATATGTTCATGCAATTTTTACACTATGTATGTTATGATGATGCAATGCCTATTATGTCATGATTTCGAATGTATGTAATGAATATGAATGGTACTATCTATATGTTCAAAATGAAATGCAACTATATGAAATGTTTAGTGAATGGATGCAAATGCAAATGACCTAATTTTTTTTTTTAATTGTTTCACAGGACTTTATCTTAATGTCGAAGAAGAGAAATGTTAGGATGAAAATGAATTCAGAATGTCAGTAAGAAATAATTAATGTTGGTTGATTGAGAAAATGATATAATGATGGTTGATCGATTGAGAAAAAGATATATTCTTTGATTTTGTGCCAAATACGCTATACTTGCTTTGTTATCATCATTGGGCAGGACATGACACAAATGGATAGTACACACTATGATATGAGATAGACCATAGTGTACAAAGTTATCCACCTGTGAAAAACAAACAACCATAGACAAGGAGTTTCTTAACTCAGAGTAAGGATAATATGCCCTAGTTGTTTGATCAAGACAAACCATAGACAACATACAAATAAAAGATGGGTCATGAGATGTCATTGCTCCTCTAAATCCTTGATAGGACATCCTTGAGGAAACTAGAAACATCAAAAACCAATGTTAAAAAGATAGTTGACAAACAACAGCCAAAGAAAAAGAGTCCCGAGACATCGTTGCTTCTCTAAATCCTTTAAGGGACGTCCTTGAGAAAGCTAGTAATAGGATCTTGGACAAATCGATAAAAAGATAAGACAAAATAAGATATAAAGTCATAAAGCCAAATAAAGGTATTCACCAAAACTTGATCTTGTGGGATTGTTTGATATTTGATGTTTGACATAGTGTAATGTGAGAGAATGACACATACCGCATAAGACATTGAGTCTAGTTTCAACTTGGTGACTTCTGTATAAGGGATGACAAAGCCTAGTTTCAGAAAGACATGTGCCATATAAGATGTTGAAGTGACAAGCCACATGAGACTATAAAAATTTGATGATGTTTGTTGACAAGAAAGAAATATCTTGTGTAAGACATAGGTTGATCGCTTTGACAATGTGTTTGATATTGATTTGATGACTGTTGGAGATGTTTCGCCTTGTTGTTGCATGACTTGTTTTAATTCTTTGACTAATAAACTATGTGTGCGTACATAGTTTTTGACATGAGACGATACCTTAAACTATGATATGCAACTTGTGTGATAGTGATTGTGAATGAACCCTATTGGACTGACCTAGTGTGGCTAAAAACATGCATCTAAGTGAATGATATGCAATGTGTGTGATAGTGAATGTGAATGTGAATGAACCTTATTGGACTGACCTAGTGTGGTCTCAGGAGCTCATCAATTGATTAGCCTTGCCTACGTTGTACACACAGAGACCTCGTAGTTAGACACAACCAATGACTTTGAATATACAAAGCATCATGATTTTAATGTGTGTGATACATGACAAACCTAGACTAACAAACCTAATACCTTGGAGGCACATCGATTGATGGCCTTGCCTACGTCTCAGTTGTAGAGGCAACATAGTTTGACTATGTCTACAATTGACTTAACATGATCGACTTGACATGATTGACTTGACATGACTGACTTGACATGATTGACTTGACATGAATTACCTTACATGATTGACTTGACAATGTTTTTGGTATTTTCTAACACTTTTTTTATTTTTTTGGATTTTTGGAGTTTTCTAATGTTTTTGAGATTTTCAAGACATTTTTTATTGTTTGATGTTATGTACAAGGTGTTAGGGCACATAACAAGGATTTTCCCCCAGTGGGGAATATGATTTGGAAGATGGAGTGGGTAATATGATAGAATGGACTTTGCTGTCAATCGTTCCAAATGATGGATAGGACAACCATTTATTATGAGTGATGGTGAAAAAGTTCGACTAGAATGATGGTAGATGGAAGAGCGAGCTTGACTACACATGGCGCCTATTTTCTAGGTTTTCACCATGGTACTTATACATAGCGCCACCGAAGAAGTTTTCACTAGTGGACGGATTTATTTCTCTTTACTTTTTTGATTTTCTTAATTTTTTTGGTGTTGTAAAGATGCCTTTTTTCCAGGTTTTCATCAAGGTAACCATTTTTTTTTATTTTTCCAGATTAAGACATGGATTCTCAGAGACTTAAGCGTCAAACCTATTTAGATGTATAATATTGATAGGGGAGAAAAGCAGTTCTCCTTTAGGAGTAGAGAGTTGGTATGCTTCTAATTCAAAGGCCTATGACAATATACGACCCCAACTAGTTAGGTTCAAACTTTCCTGGTTTCTCGCATTCAACTTGGTACTTAGGATTCTCCATTAATACTAGGCCACCAATGTCAACGTGTCTATTGAGAACCTTCCTGTTGTAACTACGATGAAGACGATTCTGATATGCTTGCAAATGATTTAATTCTTTCTATCTTCATTCATCCAACAATTCTAACTCTTGTAACCTAGAGACATGGTATTCTTCATCATCGATATGACCCTTCAAGGATACCCATAGAGAAGGTATTTCAACCTCAATAGGAAAGATAGCTTTAGACCCAAATACGAGGGAATATGGAGTGGCATCGGTGGGAGTATGGATGCTTGTGTGATAAGCCCATAAGGCAGGATTAAGTTGTAGGTGCCAATCACGACCAGCGTCATTGACAGTCTTCTTAAGGATTCTAACAATAGTATTATTAGATGCCTCAGCTTGGCCATTACCTTGTGGGTAATACAAGGTGGAAAAATGGTGTTTGATGTAGAATTCTTCACATAAATGGCATACTTCTTGGTTCTTAAATGGGTGGCCATTGTCTATGATTATAGATTGAGGTACACCATACTGACAAACAATATAGTTTAGGATAAACTTAGATATTTGTGTGCCAGTTATGTATGTCATGGGAATAGCTTCAATCCATTTGGTGAAGTATTCGATGGCAATGATGATGAATTTGTGGCCATTGGATGATGAAGGGTGTATCTTACCTATGAGGTCAAGTCCCTATTGGGAAAAGGACCATGGTGAAGTAATTGGACGAAGCTCTTGAGATGGCACTCTTATCAAGTCTCCATGTATTTGACATTGTCTACATTTCTTCACAAAGACATATGAGTCTTTCTCCATTGTAGGCCAATAATAACCTAGTCTCATAATCTTATGGGCTAGAGTAGGACCACTCGAATGAGATCCGCATATACCCTTGTGTACCGCTTGCAAAGTCGTTTGTGCTTCCTCAGCATCGAGACATCTCATTAGGGCATTATCTAAGGTGCATCTATACAAGGTTTCTTCGATGATGGTGTACTTAGCTGAATTTTGAATGAAGGTTCGAAGTTGGTTATTGGAAAAGTCTTGAGCTAAGGTTTGGTCAGTGAGATAGTCAAATATGTCTTTATACCAAGGAGACATAGGACCCAAAATGGTACACATTATCGTAGTATCAGGCACATCATAAGTGGGGATCAAAAGTTTTTCAACTAGAAACTCGAACTTAGGCACATTACTTGGAATGTCCAACAAAGAATGCACGGTTGCCATTGCATCTGTAGCTCTATTCTAGATACGTGGTATTTTTTGAAAAGTAATGTCATTGAAATACTCCTTGAAAATATCAGCCATCCATTTGTAAGGTGCAAGCTCCTCATCCTTAGTCTCGTAATCATCATTTACCTATCGGATTACCAGTTGAGAGTCAGCAAAGACCTTTAGGCTTTTAATGTTCCATTGAGCTACCATTTTTAAACCTGTCACCAAGGCTTCGTATTATGCTATATTGTTGGTACAAGGGAATGCAATCCTGAATGATTTATGAATGGTATCACCTTGAGTTGTGACAAATAAGATACCAGTCCCTGAACCACGATTTGTATGTGACCTATCAAAGTATAGTTTCCATTCAGTTTTAATGTCAATGTTGAAGAGAAACTCATCTAGAAAATTTGCCACTAATGCATGGTCCGCCTTTATAGGTGCATCTACTAGTTGATCTGCAATCACCTGTCCTTTTATTGCCTTCCTTTAGACATACTGAATGTCATACTCGCTAAGTATCATAACCCATTTAGCCAATCGGCCTGTTAAAGCTGCCTTACTTAGGAGGTATTTAAGTGGATCAATTTTTCCTATCAAAATTGTTTGTCGATTGAGCATATAGTGCCAAATTTTTTGGGTAGAAAAGACTACCTCAAGATAGGCACATTCTATGTTTCTATAATTCAATTCATAGCCCACTAAGGTACGACTGATATAATAGACCACTCTCTCATGACTATGATCATCGTGTTGTGCGAGAAGAGCCCCTAATGCCGAATGAATTGCTAAGATGTAAAGTATTAATTTTTTTCCCTCTATAGGTGGCATTAAGACCAGTGCAGTGAGAAAATAGTCCTTGATTTCTTGGAAGGCCTCTTGACATTTAGGTGTCCACACAAATGGCACTCCTTTCTTGAGTATTTTATTTGCTAGTTGTACTATGAAACACCTAATGGAGTGTAATCTCCCCTGTAGGGTTTTGAGTTAACCAATGTTGATAGGAGGAGGCATTTCTATGATAGCCCTTACCTTCTCTAGATCTACTTCAATGCCTCTTCAAGAGATAATATACCCTAATAGCTTCCCTGATTTCACTCCAAAGACACACTTCTTCGGATTTAGCCTGACATTGTAATTTTCTAGCCTCTAGAATATCTTTTCTAACACCTTCAAATGATCTTCCCTTGTTTTTGACTTGGCTATAATGTCATCTACATAATCTTCCATGAATGTATGTACAAATTCATGAAAAATTGTAGTCATTGCTCCTTGGTAAGCGGCTCCTGCATTCTTAAGGCCAAACGGCATAACATTCCAATAGTATGTGCCCCATGGACATGTGAAAGTTATCTTATCTTGGTCTTCACGTGCTATCTTTATCTGGTTGTATCCAGAGAAACCATCCATGAGCGATAGCATCTCATATCCTATAGTAAGGTCTACTATCATGTCGATATTCGACTAAGGGAAGTCATCTTTATGACATGCCTTGTTGATGTCTCTAAAGTTAGTGCAAATATGAATGCCCCCAATTGGCTTAGTCACTAGTACAAGATTTGATATCCAATCTACATAGTCTATTGTCCTTATGAAGCCTACATCCAGGAGTTTCTTAAGTTCTACCTTGACCAATAGAGCAATTTGCGGATGCATATTCCTTAACTTTTATTTGACTGGTTTGATACCTGGTTGTAGTGGTAAATGATGCAATATTAGGTTTGGATCCAGCCCAGGCATGTTAGCATACGACCATGCAAAGTTCATTTGTCTCTTTGTGAAGAAGTCCTTGACCTGGTGTTTTTTGTCTCTGTTAAAGAAACTGCAAAATATACCTTCCGAGGATTCTCTTTTGTACCTATGTTGACTTCAATAGATTCTTCTACTAGCATTGGTGACTTTTCCTATTCAAAGGGGAGAATATTTAAATCTCTATCCTTGGGTGCCTCTAAGAGGTTTTTTCCCTCGGATACGTCCTTTATTTTGACTTTTTCTTCGTCCAAAGGCGCCTTTTGGTTTTCACCTAGGGACTCATCATTTTTATTTTCATTCTCATTTTTGTGACTAAAGGTGTAAATAGACTCCTCGAAATATGCTTTATCATCCAAGTCTATGGTAAAACCTACCTTATCATCCCCTCTAGGTATGCCTTCTCTAAGTCCCATGAACTCAACAATTGCTTCGTCGTTCTCGAATGTATCTATGATAGGTGTAACTTGCTGATCCCAGTCGATAAGTTTGGGATATACAAGGGGCATGTCATCATCGAAGTTTTTAAAGGTAGCTACTGACAAGGTGAATATGGAATGGTTGACATGGTCGTAGAAGTTTTGGACTAATTCCTTCTTATTCTTCTTCCTAAGGGTAGGTATACTCTATTGTGGGACTATGGTGAGGGCTGATTTGTCAGAAGATGGTGTGTCAGGTGCCCAAGATGCATGATCAAGGGTTTCCCAATAATAGTTCTCTTGCCATTCTTCTTTGGACAAGTGTTTCTTAGGACGAGGACTAGATTATTTTGGTATAGGTTTCACATTGAGGTCCAATTCTCCAAATAGGGCATCGATATTCATGTTACTAGAAGATGAAAGGGATTCCCATTCACCATCGCTTAAGTAAGGGGATTCATCATTGACTAGAGGTTTGTCGTAAACTGGAGGTTTATCGTAAACTTGGGGTTTCTCGTAAATAGGGGGAAGTGTTTCATGAGATCTCTCAATGTCTTTGTAATCATTGACTTCCTCTTGAAACAATGACGAAGTACTAGGAAACCCAAATCTAAGCGGTTGACACCCTAGCCCTAGATATTTCGGTCGTGGGTAGATAGTAATCAGTTTTGTCCTTCCATTTTGATATAGTCCTAACCCACTGTGCCCGTCATAGGCTTCCTTTTGCATTATCTTAAATCCCTTTCCATATTGGTCCTTGGCTATTTGAATAGACGGGGAGGGGTATTCATGTTCTTCTTGATACAACCAGGAATCACCTTGATCCACAATTTCTTCACTTAACTCTCCCCATTTTGTCAATGTCATTGTAGGGGGAACATGAAATGTGACCACTGACTGTCTTCTATCCGCCATGGGTAGGCCATATGCCTTAGGGGGAATCAGTTCACTAACATAGTATGATGCCTTTATATTATATTTGCCACAACCTTTGTCTTGGATCTCGAGTTTTGGAGTGGATGATGGTGGTTTGAATGAAATAGAATTAGTGAGATGTGATGGGTCAACGTATTGGGATAGAGTGGATGATGAAGCCTCTTGATTAATAGGAACTTGTCATTGTGGAAGATCCCTTAGGCTTGTACAATACTGGAAAGGATCTAGATCACCATTATAGGGGAACTTGAGACATTGGTGGTATGTTGAATGTACAACTTTCATTGTGTGTATCCAAGGTCTACCTAACAAAAAGTTGTACAGAAGGGTGATATCCAAGACTTGGAAGCTAGTGTTCATGATTGTTGGGCCAATTCGGATAGGGAGTGTGACAACTCCTTTGGATGATCTTTCCTCATCATCGTAAACCTTGATGACTATAATCTTATAGGTATCTACACAATCTTCCAAGAATCCTAATGCCTTAACCAATTTAAGGGTACATAGGTTCAAACCTGCTCCTCCATCTACCAAGACTTGTCAAACTTTGTTTTGATGGACTAAGACTTCAAGATGTAAGGGGTCATTATGATCTGAATTTTTAGTTGAGTAATCCTATTGGGAAAATGTGGCATGATGCGAGTTGGTCAAATATCACACCATCTCTTTGAAACAATTGACATCTAAGTCAGTAGGCACAATTGTGTTCTATAGATCTTTGTCAAGAATGGATCAATGCTGAGGTGATAAGGTCAACAATTGCAAGATAGATATTTGCACGGGGGTTTTACTCAATTGATCGAGAAGGTTGTACTTGAACTTGGAAATTTCCGTAGATGGATGAGAAGAAGGACCAGGAATAGTAATTTTAGTTTTGCGTGTGTTTACATTACATTCTGGATGCTTCTTAATGGTGAAAGTATTGATATTCTCGTTTGCAGATCAAAGGTGGTTTATGATCGTTCCTTTACCATAGTCATACTTGGTATTGTTATAATTGGCCGATGGATTATTTTGGGGTCCTGAACTAGAGGCTTTTCCTTTTGTGTGGTCATGTAATGGGTCCGTGAAGACCTTATAATCACTGTTCTTAGTGTTTTTCTACCCACCAACCTCTATGGTTCCATTTTCAACAAATTCTTGTATGATGTTCTTTAATTGGTGACATTGTTGGAGGTTGTACCCTTTCATTCGATGATAGTCACAAAAAGCATTATCATCCCACCATGAAGGTTTGAACTATCCAGGATCATACTCTCTTGGTTCCAAAGGTTTGATAAGATTATGTTTGACCAATTCTTTGAAGACTACCTCGATTGGTTGCCCTAAAGGTGTAAATTCCTACGTGGGAAATATCCTTTGGGGTCTTTGTTGCGAGTTCTGGACATAGTTATCCATTTGATCAATATTGTTCATCATGTTTGCTTGTTGGTTGTATCCTATAAGGGAGATAACCGGCCCAATATGTATGTTTTTAGCATCAACTATGTCATCATTCATGACATTCTTGTTCCTATACCAGAACTTGTTTCTATCATTTGACACAGTTGGATGTTGGACATTTAGGCTCTTTCCTAGTACTTTGATTTTGCCTTTGTCAATAAGGCCCTTTTCAAGGACCGAAGTGCAACAGTGTACTCGTAAGTCACCTCTCAGTTTGGGGTTGATTTTTTTGAGGAAGATAGTGACCTTTTGTTTTTCAGGTATTTCAATGGGACAGCGGCTAGCTAGACTTCTCCATCTCTGGAAGAAAGTGATGAACATCTCGCCATCTTCTTGTGTCATGTGGCACAAGGTTGCTATGGTTATTGTGTTGTCTATGTTAAAGGAAAAGTGTTCGGCAAAATTTTCAGCCAATTCTACCCAGGATCATATACCATATGGCAATTTGGAAAACCATTCCAATGCTATCCCTATGAGGGTTCGTGGAAATAGGTGCATCAAGTAAGTGGGGTCATACGATATGTCCATGCATGTCATTGATAATTCTCTGATATGTTCTAAAGGATTCTTCCTCCCATTATACTTAGGCAAATTTGGTATAATGTATCCATGGGGGAAAGGTGTCACAAGAGTGCTTTGTCGAATGGACATGGACATAGATCTTGTGCTAATATAGTTCATTTTCCTGACATAGACATGTCATCCATATTTTTTTATAGAGTTTGCATTTGGTTTTGAAGGATGTCGACTTGTGTCAAGGACATGGTGTTCATGTTATTTAGATCAATGTAGATGTTTTGATATGCCATGTTTTGTGATGGGTTATGATTGGGTGAGGAAATATATCTTGTCAAAATATTCTGATTTGGGATAGGGATATTCCCTGTCTAAAAGGTTTGGGTTGGTATAGGAATGCTTCCTATCTGAATTGTCTGATTTGGAATAGGAATGCTTCCTATTTGAATTGTCTGACTTGGTATAGGTATATTTCTGCCAAATTTGGTTCTCTTACCAGTCGTGTTGGTGCCAAAGGGGTTGGAGGAAGTTGCTCCCATAGTGAATTGTAAACCTTGTGTTATGTTAAAAGGAGTTGTGTTTACAATTGATGATGTTTGTGTTGGTATACCTGTTGGTATCGCTGCAGTTATTTCGGGAATAAACATAGTTGATGTCGCAGTTTGTGTTGGTTGAGTTGACTGTGTTGTCAAAATATGAACATCAAATTTTGGGGGTAGTGTGGCACCTTCTACTAGCAATTTTGCTAAATAACGTTGTGGATCATTTAGCAAAAACTCATCCATGAAGGATGCAAACTCAGTATCTTGAACTGCTACATCTATGTCTTCTATGTAAATCTGCCCATGTGTGTCTCTAGTGACATGTTTTTCAAGTAAAGGCTTGTGTGGGTGTTTGCTTCCTGACGGTTGGTTTCCAAACGGATTGATGAATTCATTGGGGTTTGTCATTGCTTTGTGTTTCTTTTTGGACCTTTTTTTGACCATGAAAAAGTTTCTCAAAATGGGTAATGCAGACTATGTCTAAAAATCGATATGACCTATGTCTATGTTTTTGGATTTTTTTTTTACAATAAGGATGTTGCTAAAGATCTAAAATGACATATGACAGGATGGACAATATGCAAAATTATGAGTGGACTAATGACAATAAATGAGTCTAAGATGGGTATAACCTACCACCTATGGAATAAATGCATGCCAAAATTTGTTTTTGACCAAGGACCCTAATTGTATTATGTGATATGAAATTTCATAGGGAGTACCTATATGCATGCAACTTAGGATGACTATGGCTAAGACGTTTACTTTGAATAAGACATATATGACACCTAATGATGGTTGCTAAGATGGATATGACACCTAATGATGGTAACTAAGACGTATATGACACCTAATTATGCAAGGTCTTTGAGCAAAATTAACCAGTTTCTAATCCAAGGTTGATCTTAAAAACCTAAAGCAAATAGTGACAATAATGTTTCGTACTCAGCTCGTGGTTTTTGATGTTTTCTATTGACAGGCAAATGTGGATCACATAATAGTTGCAGTTCAAATTTTGACAGATGTGGTTTTTCTAATAGTTAAGGTTTTTCCTCTAACAAATGTGATTTACCAAGACACATGCAGTTCAAAAACTGACATATGCGGTTTACTAGGACACATGCAGTTTTAAAACTGACAGATGTGGTTTGCATGCACACATGCGACTCATAATATGACAGTTGCGACTCGTGATATGCAGACTAAAAAGTGAACTTTTTGATAGATAGATGTGGTGTTTCCCCTAACAGATGCGACTCGCTATGACACATGCGACATTTAAACTGACAATTGCGACTCGATTTTCTGACAATTGAATTTTTCCCAAAAGTTGTTGATTGACTTTGTTTGTTTGATCAAGATTTCGACGAATACAACAAAGAGAAAACACAACAATCAATGTATTTTCAATTTTCATGATGAAAGGACCATTAAGACTCGAAAAACAATTACAGCCTAGGCTTTTTGGACAATACTTGCTGAATTCTTACTTGGATAAATCCCGCTACACACATTCAAGGCAAATGACTAGTAGTTTGACCCCACTGGCTCCCCTCCACGACACTCAATTATACGGGGCAGCCAAGCTATTGTACCCATGAAACTCCCATGGCATACATGTCACCTCAGAACAAGAACCGTAAATTTGTAAGATGACTTCATAGGCTTACACTTGGTGCGCCAGCAAATACATAGGCTTTTGGTAATTATACAACAAGGTTTTTAATAAGGGAATTTCATTTGAGGGACACTATCCAATGTCGACGAGAGTCCATTTCTATCCATCTCGTCGGAATAGTGTGCATGATTCTTGGGCTTTCCCCAAGAATCCACTTTCTATACCGACTGGAAGTCGCTTGGCTTTAGCGTGCTACCGATCTGAGTCATCTTGGGGTGAGTACTTTTTCCTACCAAGACAGGCCCAAGTTCTAGAGTCAGCAACTATTTCTCTTACACCCAGGATCGCATGACTGCGTAAGGGGAGAGGATACTTTGGTGTAGTAAATCGTAAGGGCTACAGATACGTGCCAAGCACCAAACAGAGAAGATAGTGGTTCTTTTTAATCCAAACAAAAATTTTCTATCTATCAATAAGAAAATTTATTTTAAGCTCCACGATAATTGTCTATCTACCAAAGAAAACTTGCTTAAATAAATAAACATATAGGCATTAGGTCCTGCATGCAAATTTATTAGTAGTTCATTGTCTTCAGCTTTCGTCCTATAGAAAATTATCTTTAAGGTTTTAAATGTCTTCTATGCTTCGTCCTGCATACACTATGTTCTTCCACCTAAACACAATTGAAACAAACATTAGTGAAAATCCAAGCAACCTAAAAAGCGAAAATGAAAATATGGATGCAGGGAAATCAATAAAAAAATGAAAATGTTTTACCAGGCAGATGCAACTTTTTGAGCCACAGATGTGGTTCGACTTTTGACAGGTGGATGCGGTTTCTGATGACGGATGCATCACGATTTTTTACAGATGTGGCTCCCGGATACAGATGCGTCATTTCCCTTAACAAATGCGGTGCGCCGTACGAAAAATCTACAAAAACTAGAAAATGGAAAATGGAAAAATGGAAAAACGAAAAAAAAAGATGCACAGATTTTGAAGTGTGTTCATGTCGGGTTCACCAAATGTAACATCATAGATTTTCTGCAAGTACTAGAATAACAATATTAAATCCTAATCTATATAATAATCTAAAATCTAACAACAAAGAATGAGGAAATAAACAAAATTAATAAAACCAAAACAATCTCACTGAATATGTGTTCATCCCTTCAAATTATCTTGATTGCTCTTCTCCATTTTTCTTTTTTAGTATTCTTGCCCTCATATTTCAGTGTTTGAATGCAAGTATAGCTTTGTCGAGTGTCTAAGCAAAATATCAAAGATTTATTTCTTCTCAAAAGTGTATGATTTTGAGAGGAGGAATAATGATTATGACAAGACATTTTATAGATTTTGGGTTTCCAAACGATCGGCTCAGATTGAAAGAGAGATTGACATATGAGATTGATGAATGCCATGTGATGTGAGTTCCGTGTCAGATAGAACATGAGTTAGAACATGAGTCAGGAAAGACTAAAAATAGAACAAGATCTTAATCTTCAGTTAAGAATCTTTGAAAATAGAAGAAATAGACTTTGAATGTCAAAGACAAATTCAGAACTCGAAGATGAGGAATTCGAATGCATAATTAAATCAATTAATTAAATAAAAGATATTTAATTAATAGATGCACACATGCATATAAGTTAGAACTAGTTAATCAACTAGTTGTGACAGAGAGTCTTCCTACAGAGATGATCAGCAGTTGAATTCAAAGATAACTGAAGAAATAAAAATAGATCTCAAGTTAGAAGGTAAGTGGATGATTAGATAACTGTTTGATAGAGGAATGTGACATAAATGAATAAAATGTTAATTTAATTCAACATTCGAAAATAGAAGATTTAATTAAATAAATAAAGATAATTTATTTAATTTGACTTTCGAAAAGGGTGGAATTTAATAATTACATAATAAATATTTAATTATAGTTGGAAAGGAGGTTAAATGAATAATTAAATAAAGATACTTAATTATAGTCGACATATGACAAAAAAGGGGGGGTAATTAAATAATAAATTATTTAATTATGAAAGAGGATTTAATAAGTTAGCGACATAATTAAATAAATGTGATTTATCTAATTAATCAAGTTGAATAAAGATTAATAATGAATTAATGAATTAATTAAAAAGGGATATTTAATTAATAGAGGAAATATGTGTTAGAAAGGTTAATAAAATAATAAACATTATTTAATCATGACCACGGACTATAGAAAATTATGTCGAATATGTACTGCCAGGCCTAGACTAATTTTTTGTATCTATAGGACTAACTCATCTTTTCCTTTCTCCATGTCCATGAACTTTTTCCTTATCAAAATAGGGTTAATCCTTTCTCCAAATTGTTCTATGAACACTGCCTTGAGCTCTTCCCATGAATGAAGGGAAGAGGCTGGTAAATAAGAGAACCACTCTCTTGCGTCTCCTCTCAAGGACTGAACAAATAATCTCATGATCAATCTCATAATCATCCATCAAATTTCTGAACTCTTGCAAATGTTTAATTGCTGATTCAACCTTATCACCAATGAACCTTGGTAACTTATTTCTGACTTTAGCTGGAATGTCATTTGGGTAGCCACTAAGGTCACTGAAATTCATAGCTCTATACCTTCCAGTGCTAAAACCTCTTTGACAATTTGGCTAGGACTGATCACAAACCATAGTTCCATCTGGAACCATGCCAGGATGCATGTATTGAGGCATCTTGATATGTCCTTTTCAAATTTTACATATCAACTCTATAGTTGATCATTCATTGCCCTACTTCTATCTATCATCATGATCTTAGAATATTATATTACACAATTCAGGTGCATCTAAACCTAAGATCCACTTAGTGGAAAAATTTAAAGCAAACATACTTCTCCAACAAAATACATAGGCTGCAAATTACAACTCAGAAGTATGCAAACTAAATATTGCTGTTCTTTCCCTGTTTTAGTGCTAACCACTCAATAGGGAACAAAATTTTTGTCTAAAATGTTCAAGTATGGTTTTCATAGACAATTTTATTGGAAACCAAGAATGAAAAATACTTGGAAACTTTTCAGTTGCTGTAAATTATCTTCCTGACTGGTAATATTTGTAGATCTAGAACTTTCTTTTAATTTTCAACAGGTTCTATCAAATAGAGTCACCACCTCTTTTCATAGAGGACTGAACTTCAAGTAGTATGAAGCTCTTTTATAGTTAAACTTCTCTCCGAGTTCCTTTCCACTAGCAGAGCATCACAGATTACAAAACTATTCAGGTTCACTGCAACAAATTCTTCTCTAGGGTTGAAATTCTTCAAACCTTGAACAAATTCAAAATGACAAAGTGTTTGACTCTATGCAATGACTCTTAGGCTAGATTTTGCAATTAGATTTTTCTCAAATTCTCCCTAGCAGAGTTGCTATTTTGTTGGTGTTT
Source organism: Sequoiadendron giganteum (assembly GCA_007115665.2). Lineage (NCBI taxonomy): Eukaryota > Viridiplantae > Streptophyta > Pinopsida > Cupressales > Cupressaceae > Sequoiadendron > Sequoiadendron giganteum. The sequence continues at coordinate 112,745,303 of CM021104.1, read as the reverse complement.
AAAATAACAACCTAGCTAGACTTTGAAACTCTCTAAGAGGTAGCCAACCTCTATTTTAAAGAACAATGAAGGCTAGTGGCCAACTGATAGGAAATGGAATGGATACACATTTCTCCTGCACTTCAAGCTTTGTAAGACCTAGGGGGGTAACCCTTGGGCAACATCAAATAATCTAGACACACAAGTAACAAGATATTGCTTAACAGATGATGCTCTCACAAAAATATGTTGAGAAACCTAAAATATCACTTAACATTGGCAAGATATTGAATGAATTTCATCAATCAACATGGAGAACATGACAAACACAACTCAGCAAAATATATTGAAAATAGATTTTTGATTTAAAGATTTGGGACCAAACTGAAAAATAGCAGAAACATGATAATGGACTAGTGCCATAAAAATGGGCTAAGGAGTCATATAACTAGCATTCATCTTTCAGTGTTGAACATGTGTTGAAGGTCTTGCAAATGTTGTCACATTATGACACTAGACCATTGAAGCTTTCTCTGATAATTCTTCTTATCAGTCCACTTGAAACATAACACTCTTGTCACATTTGTCAAAGCAATTACACTATCCATGAACAATAGGCAATAATAAAAGTAGCTTGTGCTTTATTAAAGCAATTACACCATTCATAGAATAGAAGGCAACAACAGATGTAACTCAAATGCAACAAATGTGCATGAACAAATTCAGACAACTTTATTATTGAATCCAAAACGACATTACAATTCAGCCATGGAGACAATTATCAGTTAAAATAAACATAACATAACAATTCAGAACATACACTTTCATATTAAAATGACTAATAGTCATATTTCCCCCTAGCTTTACAATCTACCCATAGCTTCTGCCTGACTTGCAGAGCTTTCAAAAATTGGAACCCTTACAATTGAGAAGAGAAAATAAGATATAGGAAATAGAAGGAAATAGGAGCAACCCTAGAACTAATTTGTTGTAGACACATGGCAACTCCATTCCCGTTGATCAACAAATCTGCAAAAGAATCTCTCTCCTCTCTTCCTACAACAAACTCTACCTCTCAAAACAACATTTTCTCATCATTGCTATGCAACAGAAAACATGCCCATGTGGAGATTCTTCTTATTTCATCTAGCTACTCAAAAAACCTCTTCCTCTGAAAACTCATATTTCAGCTCTCTTTTAATTTCAAATGTTGTAGTTTAATTCCCAACATATATTTTCCTATAAAATGAATAAAATTCACTTCATACAAAGTCTCACAACTCTCCCAAAAAATAAAATATTTTGCAAAGTGAATATTTACTCACTTTATAAGTTTATCCCTGCTTTAAAATTTACTCACGGGGCACACTTATAATTCCAATGTTTTATCGTTTAAAACAAAATCCCCACTGGGAATTTTAAATATTTCACTATTTACCTCCCCAGGAAAATTATTTTATCTCTAAATGCTTTGCCACGTAAAACTCGCACGGACCCACCTCATTTTAAAGCAAACTATGCAACCATTTAATCTTTTGAAAAAATTAAAAAATGGGCTCCTCTCATTCTCGCACACCTCACAAGAGTTTTGCTTGCATCACACATTGTTGTGCGAGGCTCACGAGGTTGGGCTGAAAATGCCCTAATTTTTGCATTTTCTGTGTTTTCCCGTGCTTGAGCATCATGGCAACCTCCACCATTCGCTGGAAGTGTGGCCCCCTGTTGGCATCCTCTTCCTTGTGCTACACAAGCCCTCCTCTCAACAGAGTTTCCTACTTCATGGTGAATTTCCATCCTTTATGAGGCCACGCCCCATGGCATTTCTTCACAGACCCCTCACATGGTCTTCCAAATGCGCGACCTTCATTGGCTTCTTGCTGCTTGGGTTACTCCCACATGGCGGGGGTTCTCTCCCTTCCTGAGCTTCCTCATTGTTGTCTGCACCATCAACCACTTCTTGTCCCTCCAATTGTTGTGCGTGGTTTTTTCACTGTTTACTCCACCTGGCGTGGGGGTCCTCCCTCAAACTCCCTTCAAACAGCGTATTCTCCCTCACCCACAGGTTTCCCTCATGGCACGGGATGTGTCTTCATTTGGTGCAGGCAAAAATCTCCCACTCTCTACTAGCCATAGGCCTGTCACATGGCAGTGTGAGCCTCCATCCTACAATGTGCGTGGGCTCCTATTCACCACTGGTCTTCCCACATGCTGGTCGCACCCCTTATTTGGTTCGAGCCCACTCCACACACTTCCTGTTTGGTGGACTGCAAGCCTCTACTCCTGGAAACCTCCATGTTTGGTGAGGGTTTTTCATTCAACTAGACCACACAGGCTCCCTTCCTCATCTGCCCCCCACATCCATTGGCCTTCACCCCTCAAACAACACAGGCATCATCCAAAATGCCTCTGTCATTGCTCACACCTATGTAGGCGGCCACCATTGCACTGCTTGGATGTTTCTGAAGTCCTCACACTGGTCGCGGGCTCCTCAGACTCCCTTCAACCAGGCATGGGCCTGTCTATCCATCGAGCTCCTCCACACACTGCAAATCGTATTTGCTTGGAAATTTCACCTCAGTGATCTTCGTGCCATGTATAAGTGTTGTTGCGCCCTCTCCAACATAGCATGGTTCATCACAATAGCTTGAGCCCTCCTTTCAAGAGTTGTGCAAATAAACATTCCATATGAACAAGCTGCAAATCCATTCCATTTTCCCATTGAGATGTCCACAAACAAATTCTTTGCATAGGTCCACTGTGTGCAATTGTATTTGTTCCTTTTACTCAGTCATTTTTCTATTTTACTTTAAAAGCCGATAGCATACAAGGGATTTGATGAGAGCTACTTTCATCAAACCGGAACATATGGGGAATTCAACCAATCCCTTGCACTCATTGGAGATAGAGAGAACACAATTTTACCTTCAAAGTTAATGACCATTAAACACCTTCTGTAACCCGTGGATCAAAAATATTGAAAGAATTTATCTGCTAGCTTACCAATCCCATTTGAAGGCAATCACAATTTTGCACCCCATGTGTTGATCTCTTCAAATCAATTTACTTGAAGTAACTACCCTAATGTAATGCTCAAGAGTTCATAAATGTGCAAAGCATGTCGGCTCCCCATGTGGCCCGAATAAAAAAAAAATTGTTTTCAAACAAGATTCACCCTCAATTGATTTGACACTGCCATTTGAATACCTCAGAAGTTGAAAAACGAATTGGGTCTTCATCAGAAACTGTTTTCTATCCTTTTTGGAAAACGGTCAAAATAGGCTACATTGACTCTAGAATCGGCCTTGAAAATTGGGCAAACGACCTCGTGAAACCATAAAAAATTGCAATCGCATAGTCATTTGACCCAAAAGTACAATGCAAAAGACGGATCGAAGAAACAGATTACGAGGAAGCAATTATTAATCGGCAAAGTTGCCCAGTCAGGCTTTTCTGAAATAGCAGCAGTTCTAAACCAACACAAACTAACTCAACTGCTAATTTGCGATAATAGCAAATCAACCCCTGACAAGCTGCCATTAGACAAAGTAAATCATTAAGGTACCATGAGCACGTATGCAAAATGAAAATCCATGAAACATCTTTGATCAAAAGTAATTAACAACCAAAGTTGGCCTCTCAGAAAGGCTGTCAGGAATGCAGCTGCAAAACAGAACAAACTGCATTTGGTTTCGATATACTAAAAATAGCAAATCAGATCATGAAGTTCTGGAAATTGACATCTGGGATCACCTAGGTATGGAGAATAGGGAACAAATTTTTTTCTAACATGACAGTGAACTTGTTGCAAGAACCAAGCTCAAACAGGAAACTATTTCGCAAACTGAAAATCTGCAAATAGCAGAACAGTGCAAAAACCCTCCAGTTTCACTTTTCGAAACTCTATCAAAACTTGTCATGGAGAGCTAAAATTTTACATGCCTGTTCAAATATGTCTACTGAGTATTTCTACAAATGGGTTTTGCACGACAATCAACAGGCTTCAAAATACAAGCCTCCAAATCCGGTCAGCCAGGACTGATTCTTTAGGTGCACTTATGAAAGTGCAGAAGCAAAATTTTTGAAATAGGCATCTCAAATTTGCAAAATTTGAGAGTGCCAACACATTGAAACACCAATTGACAAATTAATTAAATCAATCTCCGAGCATTCAAAAAAGATTATCCAAGAGATTGAAGAAGCAACCTACGATATTATTGTTGTTGAAGAAGAAGTCCAACAAATGGAGATTCTTGCAAAAGAATTTCGTAAAACATGTTCAAAAGTAGGTGGGTTTTGTTCATTTTTTAAAAAATGTACTATGATGAACACTACAATATTCGCTCATCCAACATAATCATTGAGCAATTTTTACTTTTTTCTAAATGATATCAAATGAACTTGAAGTACGCTCATGTATAGCATTTTCATCTATGTTAATCACTCAGATGTATGCCGAATAACATCTTTTGTTATCTAAAGAACCTTATTTAAGTTAAGTTGATGTTGATAAAATCTATACATCATTATACATCAAATGTGGCCATTATTGACCCTATGGACCTAGAAATTGGTTGTAAAATTTATGTTGGGAAAATAGCGTTATTTGTTGTATCATTTTTGTTATTAGTGTCAATTACAGTCCTTCACTACCTTGTCTATGCTACCACATTTTTCATGCATGTCTACCAAAGAATTTTATCAAATAATTCATTGTCTTATTGCTATAGCTAAAATCCTAAAACAGGCGCTTTCGAACAAGGTATGGATGGTTATAAAGAATCTATGAAAACATAATAGCAACCAATAACATAGTTGGGGTGGTCAACTGTTCGGAAAAATACCTCAAAAAAATGTGGTCTCATGGTGATGTAATGACATGAGAAGGCAGTTAATTTTTTGGAAAAATGTCGTATGGTACAACATAAATGCCACTATTTAATCTCCATACTCTAAAGCATTTGCACTTGGATCCCAACGTAAAAATTGACATGTAACAAACATGGTTACATGACACGATACAAATACATTTGATGTGTCAAATTTGGGGCAGATTGTGGCTCATACTGTAATCCATGGTCTCTCATGAGGGTTTCCTTGTTAATGGCTTCAGAATAATATAGGAGAAGGAATTTCATTGAAATTAATTAGAATTGATCAGACTATCCATTAGAGTATATAGAAGTATATTTTAAATGAGGTTGTGGTGTGGCAATCACTTTTGGAGAAAATAGTCCAGATTTCTAATGACTTGAATCTACCTCTTTCATATTAAATTCAATATATTTTGGTACCTTAGAATGATTGTACGTTCAGACAATAAATACCCCTACAAACACCACCCATCACTTGGATAATTGAAAGGAGAAATCTTCAAATTCAAATCTATGCTTGCTCCTTCCCTGTCCACTAATAGATGACCTGATTTCATTTTAGCTCCTTCTACAGTTGTAATATTAAATTTGAAGGGAGGCACATTCCTCCCATAACAACAGGGTTCAAATTTAATCAAAAATGACAAAGAGTAGTCTGTATTTGCTGACAATAAGTTTTTGTCAAATCTTCTTTTCACTGTCCTTATTGCAAGTAGTAATTTTCAATTTCTTTTGCAATCATACAAACATCATAATTTTATTATTTTTTGAAAATTTATAGTTTATTTAATAAGCTTATTTTTTATACTACCTTATATAGTTACAGATTGGAGGTGGAGAACAGACATTCAAATTACCAAGAGTATTTTTGAAGACCATCAAAGCTTTAATTACTGTCTACAACCTATTTCACTAGAGGTAAATTTTATCTCTCTATCCTTTTAGAATAACAATCAGATAATTGCATTTGTTGAGTTGAAAAAATGTTTATTCTTTGTACGCCGAAGGGTGTGGAAGGTTAATAATGAAAAAAAATGTATTTTTTTTCATACATTTGTGCAATCCATGAGATAATTGATAGAACATTTAGGAAATGATGTTTTATGCAAAAAAGGTCTTAATGAAGAAGTAATAGCTTCACATGAACTATGCATACACTTAGAGAGATTGCAATTTTTATTTGAACAAAACCTTTGAATTAGGAATATAAATAGAAAACTTTATTTTACTTAAGTGGATGTTGATCAAATATGTACATCATTATACATAAAATGTGCAAATTAATGACCCTGTATAGTTGGAAATTGGTTGTAAATTTTATTTTGGAAACATAGTGTATCTGTTGTATCATTTAGTTAGTACTATCAATTATAGTCCATCACTACCTTGGCTATGCTACCACATTTTTCATGTATGTCTACCAAAGCATTTTATCAAATAGCTCACTACCTTACTTCTATGGCTAAAATCCTAAAACAGGTGCTTTCGAACAAGGTATTGTCTTTCTGTAAAGCTCATTTTATCAAACATTTCACTACCTTATTGCTATGGCTAAAAGCCTAAAATAGGTGCTTTCGAACAAGGTATTGAATTTTTATAAAGCATCAATAGATAGACCATATAGAACTAGCTTTCAGATCACTGCTTCTCACTTTTTCAGCCTCCGATTGAAGAATTTCTTAGCTGGTACTATCTTCTTTGAAAAACTGTCCAAGGGTATCATTTGCTAGAGTTGTATCTCCTATTGCTCAGGCTATTTTTGTTGTTCTTTCCTAGAATGTACAAAGATCAAAACTTGATACTTTCCACCAATTGGCATCACCTTTTCATATCACATATCATTCATCAACTAAAACCTCTAGAGTGGTTTCTTAACCGTGATACCAATATATTGTTGAGCAAGTGGACAGGGTTTGCAACTATTATCAAAATAGAATAACCCTTTTGACTTGTCAATCCTTAGTAACAGGGCAACATCCTCATAATTTGGAACTCTCTGTACTCTTAATAGGGAAGAGAGATTGCATAGTGCTATAGATGGATTGGCAAGGCTCTATTTTCTTTTGGTCATGACCTCAAGACCTAAAGAATATAAAATTCTAAAAAATTATTACTAAATGATATTATAAAATTAAAGGCTTGTAGTTATGAAGATCAATGCAGTATTGACTATGTAATGGTGGGTTGAAGAAACAAAGGTATCACCCAACACCATTATTACAACATGAAGCAACAGCTTTCTGACACAATTAGCTAAGCAAGAATGACATCTTTTGTTGTCTAAAGAACTTTATTTAACTTAGGTAGTTGTTGATCAAATGTATAAATCATTATACATCAAATGTGGCCATTATTGACCCTATGGAGCTAGAAATTGGTTGTAAAATTTATGTTGAAAACATAGTGTTATCTGATGTATCATTTTTGTTATTAGTGTTAATTAAATTCCTTCACTACCTTGTCTATGCTACCACATTTTTCATGCATGTCTACCAAAGCATTTTATTAAACACTTCACTGTCTTACTACTATGGCTAAAAGCCTAAAACAAGTGCTTTCAAACAAGGTATGGATGGTTTTAACGAATCTATAAAAAAATAATAGCAAGCAATAACATAGTTGGGGCAGTCAACTATTTGGAAAAATACCTCAAACAAATGTGGTCTCATGGTGATGTAATGCCATGAGAAGGTAGTTAAATGTTTGGAAAAATACCTCATGGTACAACACAAATTCCACTATTTAATCTCCATTGTTTGAAGCATTTTCACTTGGCTTCCAATGTAAATTGACTTGTAACAAACATGGTTACATGACATGGTACAAATACATTTGATGTGTCAAAATTGGGCTAGATTGTGGTTCATACTGTAATCCATGGTCTCTCATGAGGGTTTCCCTGTTAATGGCTTGAGAATAAGATAGGACAAGGAATTGAATTGAAAATAATTAGAATTTTTCAGAGTATCTATTAGAGTATATAGAAGTATATTTTAAATGAGGCTATGTTGTGGCAATCACTTTTGGAGAAAATAGTCTAGATTCCTAATGACTTGAATCTACCTCTTTCATAATAAATTCAATATATTAAGGTACCTCAAAATGAGTGTACGCTTTGACAATAAATACACCTACAAACACCACCCATCACTTGGATAATTGAAAGGAGAAATCTTCAAATTCAAAACTATGCTTGCTCCTTCCTTGTCTAGTAATAGATGACCTAATTTCATTTTAGCTCCTTTTACAGTTGTAATATAAAATTTCAAGGGAAGGACATTCCACCCATAACAATAGGGTTCAAATTTAATCAGAAATGAGAAAGAGTAGTCTGTATTTGTTGAAAATAAGCTATTGTCAAATCTTCTTTTCACTGTCCTTATTGCAAGTAGTAATTTTCAGATTTTCTTACAACCATACAAACATCATAATCTTATTATTTTAAAAAATTTATAGCTATTTTATAAGCTTATTTTTATACTACCATGTATAGTTGCAGATTGGAGGTGGAGAACAGACATTCAAATTCGTGTTCATTACCAAAGTGTAATCTAGAGACTTTCGGTAAAACATACCAAGTCCCATTTTAGGCATGAAAAACATAAAAAGTGTCCTTCAAGTTTTCTCTACCACTTCTTCCACAATGTTTCCCTCATAGAATTTAAGGTCACTGTCCTTCCTATTTAACTACACACTATTCTTTAAAATTTTCCCTATTCACTTTGATTGTCATTTCTTTGCAACCAATAAATAGAACAACCCTTTTGACTTGTCAATCCTTAGTAATAGGGCAACATCCGACCTATGACCATTACTTTGTCCATTCTATTCAATAGATGAGAAGATGACAAGATGCATGCTCATCCTAATAAGATAACAAGCAAAGAAGTTCACATTTCAATTTAATATATGCTAATTTTTTGTTGTTGTTTTAGGATAATTGTATGCCAACAAGGTGTAAGAATATATATGTTGTTGGATATATTAAAAAACTAGGTTATTTCCATCACCTTTGTAAAAAATTTCTCTTCAAACCTAGGTTCTTCAATATAAAAATACTTTTGTCTTACTTGTTTTCTTGTTTATGCAATGTGTAGTCCATATTTTTATTGTCTTCAAATGTACATTTGCATCTTACTTCACTTGATTTTTATGCTTTTGCATTTCGACAAGCGTTAAATCAAACATCCTAATTATTGCATTTATACAAATACTTCAAAAACATGAAAATTATTTATGCTACCATAATACCAAACAAAACACTATGACAAGCTCTTCAAATCTCAACTTATGCCATAGAATAAATATGTTATTTCAATTTCATTCATACGAAAGGTCGTACTGAACAATCTCCATTTTTAAATTATTACTTTTATGGTTTTTTAATGCCTAAATTCCCTACTCTAAATTTTCTTGCAGGCTAGCCACTTCCAATGTCTTTCAACAATGTCATGTCAGCCTTAACTACAAATGCAATTGCCGACATCCTTTCAAGCATACCTGATGTTGACCCCTATCTGCAAGTTGCATCTATCGACTCTATTCACCAAACTGAAAGTATGCTTAACAAGTATCGTATTCAACTCTCAGATAGGACACACATATATCCTACACTGCTACCCATAGAGTTCAATAAACTTGTCTTGGAGGAGGCTTTAGTCAAAGGCTCTATTATCCACCTCAAAGAATACATTTTCAATAAATTTCAAAAATTTGCGTACGTCCATAATCACCTTATTTATTTTAGTTTCTCTTGTTTATACATGTAAAATGCATTCACTTTCAAGTTATCCTTGCATTGGAGGGCCATCATAATTCATAGCTTGGAAGTAATTACAAATAATGCCTCAATTATTTGAGCTCCAACTACTATTAATCAAGCTACAATTTATATGCTCTCTAACAACTCTCAAGAGGCAATGGCCAATAGTCAAACTCCCAACACCTCCCATGATGCACCTACATCGTCAAGGGAAAATTACACTCTATCCCCAATCAAACCAAATCCCATTGCAACCTTAACCCCACACCATAAAATTTCATCCATAGAGGGTTGAGCCTTGAGTAAAAGCATAATTCATGCCTACAAAAATGAAAATAATGATGGGAAAGTCTTCGGGTTTAATTTTGTAGAGAGAGCATGGTCTTAGATACATGTAACTTGTTTTAATGGACTTGTAGATAGGTTCTACCATGTGATTGAGTTAAATAATACTTATGTCATCTCAAATGGTCACATCGGAGTAAGAAACACAAAATATAGTAGTAGCACAAATCCATATGAAATATTCCTCCACAACTCCTCAACCATTAGTCCATTGACTTGCATAGACTCCACAATTCCCACACAAAACTACCATATCAAAACCTTTCAATCATTATTTTCATTACCTATTAATTCCCTTGTAGATGTCATTGGTGTTCTTCTATATATCTCTCCACCATCAACCATTCGAAAAAGGGATGGCACTAAAATAATAAAATGTATAGCTACAATTATGGACATGTTAGAACATACCATTGCCAAATCATTGGGAAAGAACTAGCTGACCTTCCTCTACAACCCAGCCCACCAATTATATGGTCTCGAAAATCAATTGATACCATTTTTCCTACAACCATCCAAATCAATCCTAAATTGGTTGAAGTGTCAAAATTGCAAACATGGGATGCCACTACAGGGACTGGCCTTCCTTCTCTTTCCTTCTCAAAGAACTATATATCACCCAAAAAATTAGAAAACCTGATTCCAATTTCAAGTATTGAGAATCCAAGCTTCCTTCAGAAAAAAAATGTTTGCGTGAAGGCTACAATCACAAAGCTCCACTTAGAAAAAATTTACTACTTGTCTTGCCCTCACATGGTGGAAAACAAAAAGTTTTAAAAAATGGTTGTCTAGATTACCCCAAGTGATTTTAAGTGCCCCAAGTTTTCTGCGGAGATTACGACATGTGATTTCAGCTACATGCTCAAGATGGACTTGCAAGACAATACAGGTGAGCTTCTTAATGTCACCGCTTTTGAAGAACCAACCACAATGTTGTTAGGAGTTTGTGCAGAAGATTTTCAGCTCCTACTAGTAGACCCAAATGGTGCTAGCCAAATTTTAGACACAATTGTCAATAGTTAATTCCTTCTAGCACTGTCCATCCAAACAAATGCTTTCAATGGTCGTGAATCACAAAGCATTGGTATTACAACTATTAAGAGAGCTTAGCTTTTCTATACCACTTTTTAAAATTATAATTATTATGTAATGTGCAATTATCCACATTTTCGAAGGAAAACAAACAATTACTCAAAACTTAAAGACTTATTTGCATTGTTGTTTATAAACATATATACATATTTTAATTTACACCTGTTTCATGCTTAATGTATAGAGATTTTGAATAATTGCACTCTTTTATGCTCGAACTACTTGGTTTTGAGTTTACCTTACAATATATGTGACATGTCTTCTAACAATTTCAATATAAGCTATATAGTCAAATTTTTATTTCAAATGCATCATGTTGTTTAATTTATTTTAAAAAGGTTTCAGTTAGTTGTTAATGTTTACCATTTCTCCTTTTAAATTATGTTCATTATCAATATTTTCATCGCACAATCAATTACATTAAGTGTCGACCTAAGTTGTATATTAACTCTATTTGAAATGTTAAATATTAGAGCTTCGTATTTACGTAGAAGTACTTCAAACATAAGACATAATTAATTACTATTTTTTTACTTTAGTTATTAGAATTTATATCTCATATGTCCATTACTCATGCAAGCCATGGTTATTTATTATAAACTACATAAAAATTATATGAAATATTTGTCTTCATAGAAACTTCTTAATGGAGTTAAAAAATAGAAGGTTGCAAGAAAAATGAGTTGAATGAAATGAGCTCCTACGATTACGTTACCATGCAAGAAAAGACGAGAACAATAAAAGAAGACGAGAAAATCAACATAACCTCATAGATGGCATCTCCAAAAGTACAAGCCCATGTTCTACTAATCCCACCCAGCATCATCCACTTGCAATTGAAATAAATAATTCAATTGAAACAAATTCATTTTCTCATATCCATCCACAAGCAAATTTTACTCAAAATTTTTATACTGCAAGAGATAACTTCCACTCAAAATTAGATAAACTTGCAAATATTCCAACCTGTTTAGTCTGCATGGAAATATACCCCGGCATTAAAACAAGGGAAATAAATGGACTACCTACTTGTTACAGATGTGCATCAGAAAAAAAAGGCCATTGTTTTCCCAAATGGAATAACATGGATCCAGGTGACCAACCCCTGTGTTTAAAAAAACTAACTCAAGTTGAAGAAATGCTAATAGCAAGGATAAGCCTAATCCTTCAAGTAACCTATGCAAAAGGGGGCAACTAAAATATAGTGGCCATACTATTTTTTTTCCACAAGATGTTTCTACTATTGCAACCCACTTGCCAAGGCATATAGATGAATTAGATATATTATTGGTTAACAAAAGAAACATCAGGGAAAAAGACTATAGCTTTTATATAAGTAGAGGATGTGTATACGAGGCCTTGCAATATAAAATAATAAATGATCCATACTACAAAAGTATACAATTAGATGTGGTTTCATTATCCGTCTTGCCAAGTGATTCCACTAACATTATAGACCTGCTAAATGAAACAAACACTATGTCGAGTTCCACAAGTACAAAAATGATGCATACATATGATGCAAACAATGAAGACGTAGAGGCCAACATGCAACCCAATACGTCATTTGTTGCTAGCCTTCCACTGGAACGCAAAGAGGTTCAAGAATTTTGATCCTTATTGCAACTAAATGAAGGATGACCACCTTTTCTATAGATTGGCCACCCATTTCTCCATCTCCCATCAATGAATACAAAACAAAAGGATTATTTGTAATGGATTTCCCCAGCTTGTTTCCTAAAGGTATTTCCGCATTCAAACAACAATGCATCAAGGAAGTAAAATTACATGAATATGCTCTCCACTTAATCAGGTATTATGATAATAGGTTTGGCCAACACCCTCTCTTTAGATACTTCATACTAAATATCCTAATGCGCCATCGCAACCAAGAAACAACATCTGTTTTTGTTCATAAAAATATCCACCCAAGCCTACCAACAACTATTCTTGATCTTCATCAAACATTGAAGGACTTCCCTGATGACAAGCTTGCAGAACAGCTCATTCGCTTTGGAGCATCAATTCATGGAATACACCAATTTTGGAACTGTTCAAGAGGAGAGCTTTTCGATATGGTAATACAAACTGGTTGTCCAACTCTATTCTTCACACTTAGTGCAGCGGGTACAAAATGGCCAGATTTGCATAGTATAATGCCATCTAAAGCACCTAAAAATCCACAAGAAATGTACAAATGGAGGATACAAAATGGGTAAGTGCACCAATCTGTGACACAATTTTTTCTGTTAAGATGCCACTTTTTTTTATGAAATCAGGAAAATCTGATTTGCATGAGAAAATGAAGATAGTTACGCTCAAAATTTCAAGATGCGGCAAGAACAAAAGTTGAAGTTCTCTAAGTCTAATTTCCAAGCTACTATTGGTTTTTGAAATTAATGAATATTAAGGGTCTCAAAAGTGAGGTAAAACAGGTCCTATTTTTATAAAAAAAAAATAGCATAGTGCCAAAGGGCTGCCCCCTTTTTGGTTAACTTTTTTTTAAATTTTAAAAATCCCAATAGTGAGAAATTAGCTAACATGATGTAGTTTATCCTCCTTCTTTCGGATAATTTTTTTCATGAATATATAATATTTTATGAATTTTCAAAGTGGACATAGCCTGAAAAGCTGAAATTTGAGCGTGCTCCCCCCCAATTTTTTTTGCAAACTAATCAAAAATTGATTTTATATTTTTTCATCATGTGTAGAATGGAGTCTAGTTTCAAAAAACGTAATTTGTTTCACGTTCCGATGAACGTGTAAAAATCTATCCTAAACCTAGCACATGTTAGTTTTTGACAGAAAATTAAGGCATTTACAATAGAAGCCATGGATCAAAACCTTAACTAAATCAAAATGAAAAGAGAATTATATATTTAGATAGCTGAGATAGAGGTTAACGCTATCATGGTTTTTTTATAAACTTGCATTTAAAGACGTCTAAATGAGATGGGGAGCATAGACGAAAATATGAGAAAATTTAGCAAATCTTGTTAATTAACACATCTAAAGCAAGCCATTTTGCAAGCGCCAAATGACTCATCACATTTGGCATGCGCCAAATTTGGCGTGCACCAAATGTGATGAGTCATCTGGTCTACACCAAATGTGATGAGTCATTTGGCATGCACCAAATGTGATGAGTCATTTGGTGTGCACCAAATGTGATGAGCCATTTGGCGTGCACCAAATGTGATGAGCCATTTGGCGAGTGCCAAATGGCCTGCTTTGCACAAAACTAGATTTTCGCTCTCCTTGTCAGGGAAACTATATACATGAAATTTGACATTTACATATGGACATTTACTTTCTTATACTTTAAGTTATATTTCATGTATATATAGGCAGGATGATTGAGAGTGGTTTCAGATCTCTAAGAGTTATAATGCAAATTCTAGTTTTTGGAAGATCTTAAAAATTTTAGACTGTCAAATTTTAGTAATCAACATGTCAAATTTCAATAATCAGGAGGTCAAATTTTAGTACTCAAGAGGTCAAACTTCATCTTTCTCTCTTTATCTCACTCATTTTCATATATTATTCTCTAAACATCTCTCTCTCACTATCTCCATCCCTTTATCTAACAATATCTTCCTTGAACTCAAGAACTATGTCTCTACATGTCCATCTCTCTCCTTCCCTCTCCAATATCTATCTCCCTCCCTCCTTCCCTCTCTACATTTTTCTATCTCTCATCCCTCTCCTTTTATCTCTATATATATCTCTCTACTCTCTATACCTCCCTATCCCTCCCTCCCTCCCTCACCTCTCTTTCTCTCTCTTTGCTTCCCTTGCTCTCTCCTCCCCTCTCTACTCTCTATCTTGTCATTCCATCTATCCTTCCCTCTCTAGTTCTCTCTATCTCACTTCTCTCTCCTTTCCTCCCTCCCTCTCTAATTTTCTCTATCTCCCTCTCTCTCTCCTTCCCTTTCTACTTCTCTTTATCTCACCTCTCTTTATCCCCCTCTCTCTCTCCCTCTCTCTTCCTTTCACCCACCTTTGCTCTCTAATTCTCTCTATCTAACCTATACCTCTATATGTCTCTCTCCCTCCCCCCTCCTTCCATCTCAATCTCTCCACCTTCCTCCTTATCTCACATCTCTATCACCTATCTCACTTCTCTCTTTCCCATTCCCTCTCTACTCTCTTTCTCTCTATCTCACCCCTCTCTCCCTACCTATTCCTCCCTCCTCTCTCTTATCTCTCTCACCTCTCTCTCTCCATCCCTACCTCTTTCTCCCTCTCTCCTTCCCTCTATTTTTCTCTTTATCTCCTCCTCCCTCTATCTACCTAGACCTCTCTCTATTTTTATCTCACCTCTCTCTCCATCCCTACCTCTTCCTATATCTCTCTTTTCATATCTACTTCTCTCTACCTATTTGTCCCTCTATACCTATTTCTCTCTCCCTCCTTGCCTCCTCTCTCTCAATATCTCCACCTTCTTTCCCTCTCTAATTATCTCTCTATCACCTCTCTCTATCTCTCTCCTCCCTCTCTACTCTCTCTATCTCTCCCTCCCTCCCCCTCTTTCTATCTCTCCTCTCTCCCTCCCCCTCTTTCTATATATCTTTGCCCTCTCTCTACCTATATCTCTCTCCTTCTATCTATCTCAACTATCCATCTTTACCTATCCCTCCCTCCTCTCTCTCTTCAACCAAAATTCACTTTACATCTCTCTGTCTAGCCTACCCCTATATACCTTGTTTTCTCTCCCTCTCTCTTTCCCTCTCTCAATCTATCTACCTTCCTCATTAAGACACTACTTCTCTCTATCACCTCTCTCTCTCCCCCTTCCCTCTTTAATTTCTTTCTCTCTATCTCACCTCTCTCTCCTTAAATATCCCTCCCTCCCTCATCTCTCTCTATCTCACCTGTCTCTCCCTCCCTACCTCTTCTTCCCTCCCTCCTCCATTCGCTACTTCCCTTTATCTCCCCTCCCTCTCCTTACGTACCTCTCTCTCTATTTCACTCTCTCACCTCTTTCTAAATCCTTATCTCTCCCTCGATCCCTACCTCTCCATCCTCTCTCCTTCCCTCTCCACTTCTCTATATCTCCCTTTACTCTCTCTACCTACCTCTCCCTCCAACTCTCCCTACATCTCTACTTCTCTCT
>CM021104.1:112679834-112729038 GCA_007115665.2 Sequoiadendron giganteum | reverse complement strand
TGATGCAGTTCATTTTACCCTTTAAGCTGTAATAGCAGTTTCAACATCTTTTGTATCAATTCTTCAAAATATTCACATGGTATTTTCTATATCTTCACAATCTAAAAGTGTCTCACTAGACAACAATTTATTTTTACTCAAAACATTTTTCATTCCCTATGAACATTCATACCTCTGAGAATTTTTTTGAACCTTCACATATGTACGCTTGTACAATTTCTTAAGCATACCTATTAGCTTTTTCCAACTTGAGTCACTAGTCCATCCATAGTCCATCTTTATGCATTCTGATGTAGACTCATTGTTTGACACCTTATTCCAACACATTTCTTCACAATGATTTTTTGAGCCACAAATACTGCAAGGGTGTAAATCCCAACACTTCTCCTTGATGTGACCTCTTCTATGATAGTGTGAAAACTCATCACTCTTCATTTCTCTAGCAAACTTACCTGCACTTGTAGCAGCATTTCCCTTTCCTGGGACGTAACCGAGACCTTCATGCTTGGGCCTCATTATAGCCTCAATTGGCTCTCTCATTCCTTGTTCTCGTTTGCCAAGACCTTGTCCTGTATAACCCATTCTTTTCATGATCTTCAACCCTACATTCTCTTCACAAAAATTAGCATCTTTTGCAGATTCTGATACTTTATCACAGCTAGCCATATTTGCAAATTCATCAACATGTTCATCTTGACACTTTTTATCACCAACATTTTCAACAAAAATAGATTTTTCAAATAAAGAACACAAATTTGTTGTGTCACATGAGACATCACAAACTGAAAATTTTGTTTTCATAGAATTATTACATGCTCTTAATTTATCATTTTCTTCTTTCAATTTTATGATTTCCTTCAACTGTAAACAGTTTTCCTCTTCTACCCTTTTCAAGATTTTTTCCAAATCTACACTCTTTTTTCTCTATTTCTTCAAACACTTTTATTCTTTGTTCAAACTCCTCATTTATTTTCTTAATTTCTTCAAAGGATTTCAACCTTTCTTCTAGCTCTCCATTTCTAGCTTTAAACTTTCTCAGTTCTTTCTCAAGATCATCATTTTCATCTAACAGTATACACTTCTCTTTCAACAACTCTTTTATTCTTTCAATGAAACACCCATTGTCCTTTTTAACAATACCCAGTTCATCTTTAAGCATAATTAATTCTTCCTCTAAAACATCTTTTGCAGATGACAAGTTTTCATTTTCTTTTTTAACCCTTTTTCCTACTTTCCCCATTTGTAAAGGAAAAATTCAACTTACCTCTTTTTTAATCTTGTGACTGGAATTCAGCAGTTGGGTCTGTAACACTTTGTTTGTTTAGGAAACTAATGTTTTTCTCAATCTTCCGCACAACCTCTTATTTTTAACAATTCACAGCAACTATCTTCACAAATCTGAAAGCCTCCTTGTAATAGCTTCTTCTTTTTGTGAGATTTTGCACAGCTTCTCATGTGTCAGTGATTTCTTTTCTCTGTCTTCAAAATACAACACTTCTGGCTCTTCTCAACAATTTTCTCCAAGCATTCTTATTCCTTTTTCTGATATACACAACCTCCTATTTACTTCTCTCAGCAACTGGTTAGAAAGAACACTTCCTAGACTTAAAACAAACTCTAAATCTCCCTGTCAGCTAAACTGACTTCAATTTTTGCAAACATTCAACACTTTCTAATATTTTCTTCTCTAGGAATGGATTCTTACTCACTCAACTACTTATCCTATGAACAATTTATTTTCTACTGACAAAGCACTAGTGGCTTCCTAAAGCAATGACCCTTTTTCTTTAAACAAAAACTTATTTTCTTATCAACTTTCTTCACAAATTTCTAAACCTAGATAAACTTCTCATATTTTGCAGACAAACAAATCCTAGACACTCTATGGATCTCTCAAACTTAGACAGTGACTGTTTCATTCAAATTTACCATAAATCTCTACTCCCAGTGAGCCTGAGCGATAAGGCTCTGATACCACTTGTTGGAAAAACAGGAAGCATGAACGCAACAAAAACAACTTTTTGAATCAAATTATAAACACTAAAATTATGAAATTAAGACATATGCTCCAAACTCAGAAAATTTATATTATATAGATTTTCAAAAACATAATTTAAACTTCTTCCATATAGAGCTTCGGCTCTTCATTTCTTCAGTCTTTCTTTAGCAAAGCATTCATGATATTGTTCACAATTTTAACCTTCAACTCTTCTGAGTTCTCACACTTCTTACAACAATATTTTTTCTGCTCTTGAGAGTTGTATATCTATCTATCATTTTCCCACACCTAACAGTTTTCACATTGCATCATATATAAAAAATACACGGCAACTAGAAAATAAACTCTATTAATTACAATATTAAAAGATTTGAAGAGAGGCCAAGTCGTCATAGTCCTAAGCACATTAAAACATGTCCTATAGCAATAAATTTTTGCCAGCTAGAAGTACCCATAGGTGCCATCAAAATCACCAGAACCGTGCTACCGCGCATGAGGCAAACCAAGCCTGCGGTATCACAGGGTACCGCACAACCACGAGGGACAACGAGCAAAGCCGTGGTATCGCTGTGGGCCAAAATCCACCGTTCTACTGTGAGGAGCCACCGAAAAAGCCGTGGAACGGTGGTGAGGGACATATCGTGCTACCGCGATCAGAAGGAGAACGAGCCGCGGTGAAGCGGTAACATCGCGCTACCGTGAGGGGCCGACGAGGAAGTTACGGTAAGGCGGTGAAGCGAGGAAACCGCGCTACCGCGAGGAGCTACCAGGCAGGCTGCGGTATGGCGGTAATAGAAGAAGTTGGAATTATTTCCAACAAGAATGGAAAACATTGAAGCTATTAATGGTAGAAATTAAGGGGGAGTGTTCAAATAGTTTAATTTTTGCCATGTAGTATAGCAATTGAAATTGAGCTGATGTTTGTTGTCCATCGGTTAATGATGTTTGCTAAGTCCATTCTCCACGTCTCAATAGTCACTTCCACATATATAGGTAATTGAAACTGAACTAAGAGTTTGTTCATTTATGTCAAGCTATTAAATATGTTTGCTAAAGTTTTGTCACTCCATCCTCCACATCGCCTAATCTGTTCTCCACGTCTCAGACTGTTTTGTTGGAGTTCCCCATTTTGTTTGTATCTCCTTAATATTTGTAGAATTCGTATGCATCAAATCCTCTATAAATACAGAGGTACGTGTAATTTTTTTTTATAAAAAATATATAAAAATAGTGAGATTGTTTGTTGTAGCATTCGTTTTATCTTCTCTATTTTATTTCTCCTATTGCTTTCAGGTTGAAGACGAGAACATAACAATCCCAATTTCAGCACTAATTCCATTTCTTCCATATCATACACACCATCAAGATTTGGGTCAACTGCGTGAAATATGTCTTCATTTTGATATAGATTCTTCACCTAATCCACCAAAATAATCTGTTCATTCTCCTTGGACAAATCTACTGGCCTCCTGCCACATGCAACTTCCAGTAAAAAAATGCCAAAACTAAATACATTAGAGCTTGGAGTAACTTTCCTTGTATTTGACTTCGGGAGTGATATAACCAATAGTCCCCACGACCCGTGTTGTTTGTGGATTTTGCGCATGATCGTACAAACGAGCAAGCCCAAAGTCTACAAGTTTTGCACTAAGCTCTGGTCGACCACATTACTCTCTGTTAAAATAAGAAAATCTGTTTTTTGACAGTTGTTGATTGGGAAAGTTTCCCAAACTTTTCTGCATTTGCTGATTGGGAAAGTTTCCCAAACATTTTTGCATTTCCCTTTTGTATTTGGGAATGTTTCCCATTCGTTGTTTTTGTTGTTGCTCTATATATTGCTCTTTGATTTCCAATAAAAAGTGTGAAGACAGTTTGCTGCAATTTGTTGTGCAAGCATAACAGTTTGTTATCATTTCTGCTTCTTTGTTTTAGTGTTATATATTTTTTTGTTTATTTAGTTGTTAATGGTGTACTGTAATATTGTGGCATTTGTTTATTGTTTCTAACATATGGTATTAGAGCAGGTTCGAAATGGAAATGAATGCTAATAGTACACAGCTGCAAATTCCCAAATTTAATGGGAAAAACTATGATTTTTGGAGTTTTCAAATGAAGATTTTGTTTAAATCTCAGGAGCTATGGGATCTTGTGCAGAATGGGTATTCAGAACCCGCAGATGCAGCAGCATTAACAACACTCACACAAAATGAAAAGAATTTATTGGAGAATAATCGGAAAAAAGATCAAAAAGCATTATTGTTCATTGTGCAGGGCCTTGATGAAACTCTCTTTCCAAGACTTACAGCTATTTCAACAGCCAAAGAAGCTTGGGATCTTCTTTCCCAATCATTTCAAGGTACAGAAAGAGTAAGAACAGTCCGTTTACAAATGCTTAGAAAAGATTTTGAAATTTTACAAATGTCAGATTCTGAAAGTTTAGGAGATTTCTTAACTCGCACAATGGGAATAGTTAATCAGATGAAAATAAATGGTGAGGTTATGAATGATCAAAAAATTGTTGAGAAAATTTTAAGAAGTTTGCCTACAAAATATGATCCAGTAGTTATAGCTATTGAAGAATCAAAAGATCTAACCTCTTTATCTATAGATGAGCTTATGGGTTCACTGTACACACATGAGCAAAGAATAAATAAATCAGCAAAGGAGCCATTTGAGAAAGCTTTAAAGAGCAAAGTATCTTTGAAAGAAAAAGAAGCCGCACCAGAATCATCTTCAGCACAAAGAGGAAGAGGTAGAAATTCAAGAGGAAGAGGAGGACATTTTCAACAAAGAGGCAGAGGTCAAAGAAGCAATAGAAGTGATGAAGAATTTTGTAATTACACTCAAACAAGAGGTAGAGGTAGAACAAATTTTCAGCAAAGAGATAAAGGTTTTCAGAGGTATGATAAATCATCTATTCAATGTTATTACTGTCAAAAGTTTGGACATATTGCAGCTGAATGTAGAAAAAAGATTGCAGATGAAAGTAAACATGAAGCCCAATATGCAAATGAAGGTGAAGGGCACAAAGGATATGTCTTGCTAACATGCAGCACAAAGGAGGAAGTAAATGATGACAAATGGTATGTTGACAGTGGGTGTAGTAATCATATGACTGGATGCAAAGAGATATTTCAGAATTTGGATGAGTCCATCAAATCTGAAGTTAAGATGGGAAATGATTCAATTGCATCAGTCATGGGGAAAGGGAGGATATTAATCACAACAAAAAAAGGTGAAAAAAAATATATTGGTGATGTATTTTATGTACCAGGTTTAAAGCATAATTTGTTAAGTGTAGGTCAACTTGTGCAAAAAGGCCACACTGTCAAATTTGAAAAAGATTCATGCATTATTGTTGATGGTAAAAACAAACAGATAACCAAAATACCCATGACTGCTAATAGGATGTTTTCTCTAAGTATCAGAAATAATATGCATTTCAGTTTCAATGCTCTTGTAAAAGATACACAGTGGTTATGGCATCTTAGATTTGGTCATTTAAATTTTGGTGGACTAAATATTTTGCATAAGAAGAACATGGTAATAGGTTTACCACTTATCCAAAAACCGGATGAAGAATGTGAAGGTTGTATTGTTGGAAAACACCATAGAGAACCCTTTCCAATAAGGGATTCCTGGAGAGCTTCAAAGCCACTGGAGCTAGTTCACTCAGATCTATGTGGACCAATTGAGGTTGCTTCATTATCTGGTATGAGATATCTTTTGACATTTATTGATGACTATAGTAGAAAACTTTGGGTGTATCCTTTGAAAAATAAATCAGATACTTTCAAGAAATTCAGAGAATTTAAAGAATTAGTTGAAAAGCAAAGTGGTTATTTTCTCAAAATTTTAAGGACAGATAGGGGTGGAGAGTATATTTCACATGAATTTCTTAACTTTTGTATTGAAAATGGCATAAAAAGGCAACTAACAACAAGGTATACACCACAACAAAATGGTGTAGCTGAGAGAAGAAATAGAACAATTTTAAATATGGTAAGGAGTATGCTTAATGTTAAGAATTTACCAAAAGTCTTTTGGGCAGAAGCAGTTTGTTGTGCAGGTTATATCTTGAATAGATGTCCTACAAACTCAGTATGGGGCATGACACCAGAAGAAGCATGGGGAGGATATAAACCCCGGGTAGATCATTTAAAAATTTTTGGTTGTATTGCTTTTTCTCATGTTCCAGATGCACTTAGAAGTAAATTGGATGATAAGGCAGAAAAATGTATCTTTGTTGGGTACAGTGAAGAATCTAAGGCATATAGATTATATAATCCTGAAACAAAAAAGTTGGTGATAAGTAGAGATGCAAAATTTCTTGAAGATCAGGAGTGGTGTTGGAATTTGAAAGAGAAATATCAACAAGTTAATTTTCAAGATGAAGCTGCAAATCAACAAGAAATTTCTATTGTTAACAGAAACTCTTTTTCAACTCCACCAAGTCATAGACATGTTTCATCAAGCAATTCTCCATCATCTACCTCACAATCTCCAAAAAGGTGGCAGAAAACAAAGAGCTTGTCTGATATATATCAAGAAACAATAGAGGTAAATGAAGATATCTGTCATCTTGCATTTTTTGTTGATAGTGATCCTATTATTTTTGAAGAAGCTATAAATGATGATAAATGGGTCAATGCTATGAATGAAGAAATTGCAGCCATAGAAAAGAATCAAACATGGGACATTGCAGATCTCCCTAAGCATAAGAAGGCAATTGGAGTAAAGTGGGTGTATAAAACAAAGTACAATGAGCAAGGTAAAGTGAATAAATACAAGGCCAGGCTGGTAGTGAAGGGCTACAAACAAAAATCAGGTATTGATTATAATGAAGTTTTTGCACCTGTAGCTAGAATGGATACTATTCGTATGATTTTAGCTCTTTCAGCACAAAAGGGTTGGAAACTCTTTCATATGGATGTAAAATCAGCATTCTTGAATGGTGTATTGGAGGAAGAAATTTACATTGAGCAACCACCTGGTTATGAGATTAAAGGTCAGAAAGGTAAAGTTCTCAAACTAAAGAAAGCCTTGTATGGTTTAAAACAGGCACCTAGAGTTTGGTATGAAAGGATTGAATCATATTTTTTGAAAAATGGTTTTGAAAAATGCCCTTATGAGCCCACCTTATTTATAAAACAAAATCAACAAGGTGACGTTATGATTGTTTGCATTTATGTTGATGATTTGCTTTATACTGGGAATAATGAAAACATGCTTAAAGAATTTTCAATGGCAATGAAGAGTGAATTTGAGATGACTGATCTTGGTTTGTTGCGCTATTATCTTGGTTTTGAAGTAACTCAAAATTGTGATGGGATTTTTATTTCACAAGAAAAGTATGCAAATGATATTTTGAAAAGGTTCAAGATGGAAAATAGCAAACCAGCAATTACACCTATTGCCATGGGTGTGAAGTTGAGCAAAAAGGATGAAAGCAAAAAGGTAGATTCTACTTTGTATAAAAGTTTGGTTGGAAGTCTAATGTACTTAACTGCAACAAGACCAGATATCATGTATGCAGTAAGTTTGATAAGCAGGTTTATGGAGGATCCACATGATACTCATCTACAAGCAGGTAAAAGAATACTAAGGTATGTGAAAGGGACTTCAAATCATGGAATTTTTTATGAAAAGAAGAGTGTTTTGAAGTTAACTGGTTATACAGATAGTGATTGGGCTGGAAGTCAAGATGATAGGAAAAGTACTTCTGGGTATGTTTTTACTCTTGGTTCAGGTGTAATTTCTTGGTCTTCAAAGAAACAACCCATTGTTGCATTGTCCTCAGCAGAAGCAGAATATGTGGCAGCCACTTCAGCAAGTTGTCAAGCAGTTTGGTTACAAAGAATGCTTGAAGCATTGTTGCAGCCCCAAATGGAAGAAACAGTTATATTTTGTGATAATCAATCAGCTTTGCGCTTTCTAAAAATCCAGTCTTTCATGGAAGAAGCAAACACATAGACATCAAATTTCATTTCATCAGAGAGCTGGTTAAAAATAATGAAATCAAACTTTCTTATTGCAGGTCCAAAGATCAGGTTGCTGACATTTTGACAAAGCCTTTGAAAGAAGAAGATTTCAATAGATTGAAGAAACTTTTAGGGATGACAAGCTGTCCCACAAATCAGATTTTAAGGGAGGATGTTAAAATAAGAAAATCTGTTTTTTGACAGTTGTTGATTGGGAAAGTTTCCCAAACTTTTCTGCATTTGCTGATTGGGAAAGTTTCCCAAACATTTCTGCATTTCCCTTTTGTATTTGGGAATGTTTCCCATTCGTTGTTTTTGTTGTTGCTCTATATATTGCTCTTTGATTTCCAATAAAAAGTGTGAAGACAGTTTGCTGCAATTTGTTGTGCAAGCATAACAGTTTGTTATCATTTCTGCTTCTTTGTTTTAGTGTTATATATTTTTTTGTTTATTTAGTTGTTAATGGTGTACTGTAATATTGTGGCATTTGTTTATTGTTTCTAACACCATTGAAGATATAACAACCCTGTAGCGATGCCCTTTAGAATTGTGTATATTTAGGTTCAATACAAAACTTCACTTTTTTCCTCTGGATTTGGGAATATCAATTTATCCAAGCTTTTGTTTGGCATGTAGTCATATTAAACAATAAACAGTTGTTTGTTTTTCACACATCAGCCTCACAATTGAACAAGGTTTTTGTGCTGGAGACAACCCACACTTGAGATTTTTGAAATAAATTCCCCATTCCTTCAGTGGAGTCCTTTGTGATGCATATAACTGTAACTTCAATGCCGCTTATGGAGATAACTCCCTAGTAAACCCATCCGGAACCCCCACAACCCACCAGGTGGTCTTCTTTGAAGCCTTTTATGGCAACTTTTAGGTCTTTGTAGGGAATTTTGTGAGGCCAAAACTCTAGCTCCCATTCTTCAATCAACTCCCTCTCTTTTATTTATTTCACTTTGAGTAATGCAAAGAAAATGGATACAAGGAACACGACTAGAGATCCTATAGTCACACCTGCCGCGAAGCCTCTAGTTTTAGTTATCTTTTTTTTTTTTTTTATGAATGAAGGGAAACCCGAGAGAGCTAGAGTTGGTGCTTTACCTCTTAAAATAGTAGGCCCAGATGAATAAATTAACACAGAAGAAAAAAAACCCATACAACTTGAAGATGAAACTAAAGCATCTATGATTATTACGAAATTAAAAAAGCCCTTTGCCTAATTGATCAAATTGTAAGAAAAAAATTATAATAAAAGCGTAAAGCTAAATATAAAATCTAAATCTTTTTTGGTTTTAACGGTCATCTCTAATATACTTTTCTAAATCTATTTCAATATTATATTTACATTACCTTCCGTACTAAAGCTCCAGCTAAGAATGCAATGATTGTCAACTGCGTGAGACCCTGTGGATGTAGAAAATCCCACATACACCTCTTTCTTCAAAACTACCAAAAGAATAAATTTTGTAATGGAAATTAACGGTCAGACAGGCTTCTCCATCCCAAATAGTGCAACAATCACATTAAGCCGGTCTTGAACATGATCATAATCAATCCAGGCTTGGATGCTCTCTCCACTTTTCACACTAAAATTCTTAAAATGATCTTCCTCCATCCAATAGGCTACCGACTGAGATTGAAATGACTTAATACCGTTTATGTTAACTCCAACACGGTTTTCATGTAAATATTAAACAAGTTGAGAAACATAATAAAACACTAAAAATAAAGAACAAGACACAAGACACAAATTTATAGTGGTTCGGTAATTGCCTACATCCACTCTTAAGTAGGGAGTCACTTTATTATCAATCACTAATAATATCCCAATACATGATCTACCACATATTTATACAAATCTGAGAGAATATGAATGGTCATGTGACCGTTGGGCTTCACATCCCAACAATCTCCCCCATGAAGTCTAACCGACACAACCATGCACTGTCATCCCCTGCATTTTCACTTCAAACTCACATTACAGCCAAACCTATTGAAGATTTTAGTTTTGCCAAACTTTGTTCACAGACACTCTAAATTAACCTTCTCCATGTTGAATCAGAATTAACAATTCCCCTATCTTGTTCAACAACCTCAATCTGATGCAAAGCAGAAAGCTCCTGACGTGTCGACTTTGTATTGCAAAACAAATTTCTAACATATAACTCTTTCCTTATTAGAGTTTCACTATCCATCTGAGACCAACCATCATTCGTCAAACCATGCACAACCTCATTGAAAACATTGCTCAAAGAGAAAATATTGCAGGAGCACCATCTGACCTTAGCTTCAAAAGTAGTGAGTGACTCAATTAGAACAACCATGTGGTTGGTCATATGAAGCGAGCCAAAAATGCCCTCAGACATCATCTCAAAATTATCCTTAGCAAGAGCAGGCTTGGAGCTACAGAAATCCATTGCAAAATTATCTAACAATTCCCCACCAGGGCCTTGACTTGGAAGCAAATTTATAGGAAGAGTAAACATTTCTGAAACAAAAGCTATCGAGGGTGCACTGCTACAAGTCTCCACAACCCTTCAAACACGTTCTAGTTCTATAAGCATATTGTGATCGACAACTCTTGATAGATCCATCCTATGCTCTGCCTCCTATAGAGTATACATCAATTATTCATGCTTTTGCATCAAGCGACAAATTTCATCCACATGCATCGCCACTAAACTCCCATTTGCTACAATGGAATTATCCTATAGGATAGGCTTACAGAGTTTAGAATCTTCACAAAGAAGGATACTCTTTTTATCAAACTCAAGACATGCCTCTTTGACAGAGTCGATCCACTTCTTAGTATGACCATCATCTCGAAGCACGACATTGTCTGGTCCAAGGATACTATGCCCATTCGCATGCTTTTTATGCTGTTAATATTTTTCATTCTCTTGGAATTTCCTTTTCTCCCCTCTATCTCTGGCATTGGCATCATCCTCTACAACTACCACCCGACGCTTATGTTTCTTGTGATCCGCATCTTCTCTTTTTTGTCGTTTAAGAGGGCAGATATCTCTATCTTTTTTACCATCTTCTAGCCTCTTGTTTGGAGTGTGGCTATCCTCTCATGTGCGCGTGATCATCCCGCCCGATTTAAAAAACTTCCTACCTATGTATGCTTGCAACCCGGGGATGGCAGCAACGCTGCAACACCATGCTTTCCTATCTGAACGCCTGCAACGAAGCTTTTCCTTGACACCATCTGCTACCGACCCTATGAGTTTTCTTTCCCTCTTCTCCATGTGAACACACACCGATCTAGGCACCTTCAATTGGCAGCCAAGACTCTTCAGCTTCTTAGCATGCCTATCCTATACTCTTCTCGCCATTTCTTGCAATGGTTTATCTTTTCCTACCATTTCTTGCAACGACTTATCTAAGCCTGCCATTTCTTGCATTGCCTTGCCTGCAAACATTGACTCGTGGAAAGAAAGAACATCTTCTATATCAAGATCCCCTTGATTCTCCAACTTAGGAACTAATTCATCCTCAATGTGTTGTTGTGCATCCTTCTTGGCACTAATTCTAGCTACGGGCCTCACACAAGACTACCTCGACCCCAAATCAATTATGATGGTCATCTCCACAAAAGGAGTGCCTCCTTCCACATTATCAGGCTCATTATGTTCCTCTTCCTGGGAAACATCAATAACCTCATCATTGCCTACAAGCAGGTCTTTTGCCTCTGTGATTACGACAACGACAGATTCTCCAGCCTTGCGCTCCTCTTTCACAATCGGCTTGATGAGCTGTACCATGACAACATCTTCAGCAACCTCTTCATCTGGGGTTCAAACCAAGATCTTCGCCTCCACATATTTTTCCTCATAAATGTTAAGACCTAACTTCAACATCCTATGAATTCTAGAAGCAAAAGTATTTGGATCATCGAGGCAGAAGCCAAAAGTGAGAAAAACCATTTCATAGATGAGCAATACTAGGTCCTTTATAGACTTGCCACTCTTATTGTCTCTACCCTCTTCCGCAACTCCTCCATGAGAGCTTTCCTCTTTTGTGGATCACCTGTGCGCTCAAGAAGTGCTCTAAGCTCAATTTTGAGATCTTCTAAAAACTCTTCTGGTTCAGATTCAATTCCAAACCAAATATCCTTCTCCTCTTCAGCCGAATCCTCCTTATTTTTCCAACCATCCCACCAATGTACACGTCGTTTCGTTTTAGCTTTCACTTGCACAACATCACTTTCTAAATTGCCAAGAAATTCTTCAATGACTGAAACACTTCATCATCTTCTTCCATCTCTGCTCAACCTCACCAAGCTCTGATACCAATTGTAAATATTAAACAAGCAAAGAAACATAATAAAATAGGAAAAATAAAGAACAAGACACAAGACACAAATTTATAGTGGTTCGGCAATTGCCTACATCCACTCTGAAGAAGGGAATCACTTTATTATCAATCACCAATAATATCCCAATACATGATCTACAACATATTTATACAAAGCTGGGAAAATATGAACAGTAATGTGACAGTTGGGCTTCACATCCCAACATGTCGTCTATATCTCCAACATTGGTTATAAACCGTATCAAATTCAACTGCTAAGAAATGGTTGGATTGCAAACCAATTGTTTTAGGGGAGACAAGTCCAAGGTACTTGGAATCCTCGGCCCCCACGATGGACTTGTTGGCCAGAGCCATGATGAAGGCCATCCCATTCCCGTTCATGCCCTTGGAAGGACATGACAAAGGTAGTGCTGAAGGGTAAAATTGAATTACTGCTGCCTTTTATTTTGATGGGGTTGGGGTACAGAACATGACCCATTGAATGTTGGGTTTGATTGGTTAGGGTGACCACCCGTTGAGAGTGTATTGAAGCATCCTTTAACAATATTATACTCGATTCATTGAAATCAACAGAGGTGAAAGTGTTGGCGTAGGCAAAGTGTGAGCTAAACTTGTAAGGGAATATGTACATGCACTCCAGAATGAACGCACTCCTTATGCTGTCTGGTTAGTTTCCTTAAGTCAAAGTCACAGGTAAAGTTCATATTAAAAGATTTTTAAAGTCATTGATTTTGAGAGATTTTAATAGAAAAGGTAAGAAAAGGTAGGATTGCTAATCAAGTTCATGCGGTTAGCGTGTAAAAGATAAAAAGTGAAAATCTTCCCCGTGAACAAGATTTAGAGGAAATGTCCAACAACGCACTGGGATTGACTGAGTTTCTTTTGAATTTTCTTTCTATTTAAACAATTCTTTATTCAGAAAAAGTGCAGAAAATTAAGAAATTCTCAATGTGGTTTTTAATTAGTTGAAGAAATGTGTTTCAAACAAGAATCCAAAATGACAGGCGTGGTTATCCTGCAGCTGGGCGGAATTAAAAAACTATTTGCTTTTTAATATTTTAAATTGTTGGAAATTGAGCTATATTTAAATTATATATGGAGTATAAATTATTAGCCTAGGGTTGATAGAAAAGTTCAAAACAAATTACATTATTTTCTTTATATTTTTTCTTTTCTTCTTATTATAAAATTTTATAGCATATTTTATAGATTTCTGAAATATCATGATTTTGATAGCAATGTCATTATTTTTTCTTAATGATATTATTATTTGTGTAAATTATGTATATTAATCATTTTTATTTTTATTTTGTAATAATATTTTCTAAAAATATATATAATATTATAAATTTTGCACTGTTTCCAATATATATATATATTTAATTTCAAATGTAAATTATTACAATTTGTTTAAATGTTAATTTGAATACTTATTATTTATTTTTATGTAAAAGTATAAATATTATTAAAGAATGTTTTTATTATTATTATAAATTAAAGGTGATTAAGAATGAAATATATAGCTATCATAATTATTTTATAAAAAATTATGTAAAAAATTTAGATATATCAATCTTCAATTAAATGTTTTTAATAAATAAAAATATAGTAAAACCTATATATATTAATATGCTTTTTTATTCACTTGAATAAAGATCACAACCATAATTAGAATCATAATTATTTTAAAATATTAATAATTATCAATATTATAATTAGTTAATTGACTTTAAAAGAAAAGATTGTAAACTCATCTTTGCCATAATAACCTTAATTAATTTTCTCAAAATATATTTAATATTCAATATAGTAATATAAAATATACTTTGTAATATTTAAATAAAAATTAAGTTAATTTATTCTTATTACATCTAATTTTTCTTATTCATATTTTTAAAATAAATAATAAAATACCATTTTAATGAATTGAAATGTTTGTTAGGATTATGATAATTTGAACTTGCTCTCTCTTTAAACAAAAAATCAAGGGAGGGAAGGAACTTAACCTCATTGCATCTCTTCATTATTTATAAACCAAAAACTCTAAAGATAAGGACATTTTGAACAAGAAACATATAATTAAGATCACTTACGCCACCATGACTCCACCATTGCTTGCATTGAAATATAACCCTTTCAAAAAATAAAGTTGATTTTTAATAAAGTTCAACATGTGTATAATGATTATTTACTCCTATCATCTTTATAGCTATCTATGAGGTTCCCAAAAGAATGGGTGATTGTCAATCTTCATAAACCATTTGTTATGTTGATAAATTTTATTTGTTTGGAAAAATAATTATGAAATGAAAGAAAAATTAGAATTATGAAAGGAATAAGCATGTTGAAGGAAGATAGATAATATAATAAAAATAAAATGGAGTGTCGAAGGAACAAGAATGAAATAGACGATAAACTCCAATATTGATTTATATTTCAATTTTTTTACCAAAATACAAATTACATTTCATTTAGAGATCAAAATTTAACATATGAAACCATTACATATAGCTATTGCTCTTTCTCCACTCTCAATTTTTTTTTAAAAAAAAGAGAGTCTCCACTCTTGAAAATTAAAAAGAAAAAAGAGAGACTATCTTGACCCTATGTATATGCCAAGCAAGGAAGGTAAAAAAAAAAAATACAAAAAGAGAGACTATCTTGAGCCTATGTATATGCCAAGCAAGGAAAGAAAAATTAAAAAAAAAATTATATTAATTTTGAAAGCCTTTTTCAGCAGGGGAGAAAATATTAGGATAAATTATACATTAAATTATATTAATTATAGTCTTTTGTGCAATGAATATGAAGTGTGAGATAAATATGAGTTGGAGAAAAAGAGGTTTCACAAATTTGAGTGGACGTAGTGACAAGTCAATAATATTGAGGATGAAGTGGGGTCTATAAAGGAATAAATGAAGGTAGTTGCGATTAATTTCCAACACTCCTCGATAATCACAACTTCTAACATCCATGATTCCCAAAATGCCTCTTTGATGGGAAAAAGTTTATTTTCCCAATAGTTTGGTGAAGATATCTACATACTATTCTTCAAACCTGCAATGTTCCAAAAAAAATTCTCCATCATTGATTAGTTCCCTATTATGTAGACACGCTAAGATAAAGTGTCATTCTAGTGTATAATTTTTTTTGGGATTTCACACATCCTATTGTGCCTATTGTATTCACATTATGATATAAAGTGCCATGGGGGGGTTGATGTTTTCCTTTGGTTTGTCGTCATACCTTTGCCAAGTGAGTATCCCTTCCATGACAACAATGAATCTCAATGATTCTTTCCTCATGTGTGTGCGCCCTAGCTTGCACACCCTTTTATTTCTAAGTTGTTCCTCCTACATGCACTTATTGGTTTCACATAGTTTCAATGTACCTATCATGACTCTTTTTTTTTAGCATTATGGGGGTTTCTAGTGTTGGTGCTAATGCTTCCTTGGTTTCAATTGGAGTGATCTACATATCGAGTTCTTGTTCCTCTGTACTTTCAGATGCAGTGTGTACATCACTAGCTAGTTACTTTCATTTGAGGTGAGATGGATCATTTACCATGTGGACATTGTTACATTTTTGTTTCTAGAGGCAACCTTTCTTTCTCATTTGATTAGAGACTACTGGGTATCTGTATTTTTGACTTGGAGCTTTCATGCATGTTGAGTGGTACATCATTTTTTCTTAGCAATACATATTCATGTATAGTTTGTATCTTCAAGTTCTAGATGTTTTCCTTTGTTCACCATCTGACTTGAGTAGTGTTGTTGGGGACACTCATGAAAATTACTATCTCTCTCGTGATCAGTGTTCTTCAAACTAGTTGGTACCTGTATTTTCAACTTACATCTTGCATGGTGAGTAGTGTTATTAGAGTCAATCATGTAGATTCATGTACCACATGTATCTTCAACTTCTAGATATTTTCCTTTGTTTTTCCTTTGATTCGAGTAGCATCGTTGGGGGAACTCATGTAGTATAGTCTCCTTGATCTTGATATTTGTATATTTGATTTCTAGATGGTTTGCCTTTGTTTTCCGTCTGATTTGAGTAGTGTTATTGAGGAACTCGTGTAGGTTCTTGTTATCTTGATCCTGATCATCATTTGTTTCAGAGGAGGTTCTTCATTTTAGCATCATACTAGTCTTCATTTGACAACATTCTATAGCTTCCCTGTGCTTCTATGATGTTCTACATGTTCCTATTTTTTAGGACATTGTCTTGTTTGGAGGATTCTTTAATCCTTCACTCGGATCTCATCTCTTTTTAGAGTGGAGTTTTTCCCATGATTTTTTCTCTATTTCTTTGCATTATAGAGATCTTCTGCTTGTACATGAGTACCTTATTTTGCCTTGTTTCCTAGGACCCATCATGCATTCTTTTTAGTGTTCTTAGCTACTCCCTAAGTTCATCTTAATGGGGGTGTTAGAGTTATCACTGATTAGCTAATAATTAATTAATCTTTACTTGATTATTAGTGTAATTTATTCTCATGCATTAATTGAGCTAATATTAGATCATTATGTCTCATCTCATGTGATGTTGACACATGTCATGATCTGATCACTTTCTCATTTAGGTTTTTTCTCTTATAAGAACTCAACCCTCATTGTAATTATATCTTGAGCTTCAATATCTTCTTGAGGAATATAGCAATTCTTGCTTGCAGATCTCTTGCTTGGAAGGTGTATTTTTTGTTGTTTGATCCTGTGGCTCATGGTTTTGTGCTTGTTTCACACTTCTAATAGAGTTGTTGTCACAAAAGGTTTTAGTTGCTCATTTTTTTTCATGTCTTAAGTCTCTTAAAAATATTCTCATCCAAATGGCTTAGCATGCTACCCCTATTGCTACTACATATTCATCTTCAACTATGGAAAGAGAGACAATGGGTTGTTTTTAGAGACATCATCATACATATTTATGATTCTTCCTTTCAATTTTTATCCAGAATAAGAAGCATTGTTGCATTTGTACTTAGTTTTATTTCTTTCAAAAGGGAGACAAGTTGTTTGTCGGCATTGGATCATGTTTTTTCTTTAGGGACTTACCATTTTTTTAAGAAATTATACATTATGGGGGCTACATTATATTTTTCTTTCCCTCTTATGAGGGGTCATTGATTGTACATTCATGATGGATGTAGCCCAAGTTATGGGTATCATTGAGTCCTCCATACATCATATTTCTTTGTAATTTTTCTATCTTTTAGGGATGAGTTTTTCCCACTTGGTTTTCTCCTTTTCACCATTTATGATAGATTTAATTTATATATGGGTACCTAAAATAACCTCGTAGTAGGTACCTATCCTTAAATCTTAGCATAATACATCATAAATTTTATTTCTCCCTAAGTTACACTTAACGGGGGGTGTTGGTGTAAATAAGTAATTTACTTAGTTAGTTAATTAGTGGTGTCTTATTTACATGTTAAGTTTACTTCCTTCCTAGGCATATTTCTAGAAGTCTTAATTGTCTAGATAATATATGATCATTTTAATTTTAATCTATTTATAGTGTAATAGGTTGTTTGATAATGAAAAAGGTCATTTAATGTTTTGCATTAAGTAGCTCATCACAAATTGTCTATATAAGGAAGGCTATTGTACAATTTTGTAACATACCTCATCATTATATTTGGTAGCTCTTAATATCAAGTAGGCTCGTTTATTACATACTCTCTTATAGAAGGTTGTCATTGTTTTCATAGGTGGTCTTGGGTATTAAGCTAATCTTTCGCTCCTAAAGAAGAAATAACATGTAGCTCACCCCAATGGAGAATCTCATGTCGTAATGGTGGATGCCCAATAATGCATGCTAAATATTATCCAAAATTGTCAAACAATCCCTTAGGAAGAAAAATAACCAAAAATGTATGTAGGAAGTCTTCCCATTCTTGACAGGTACATGAAGGAAGAAAGTTCAAGATATATGAATTATTTGAACTCTAATCAAGTGTTTCCATGTTAGTGCAGAAAGGTGCAATAACCATGTTAGGTGTTGTAGATCACATTGATAAAAGTGATAATCCAAAACCATGTGGAAATGGATGTAAAACATATTCAAAAGACAAAAAAATTCTCCCAAATCCTTCTCAAGGGTCTTCATAGCAATGTGTGCACAAATTTTCTCTATAAATTTATTCTTCTCTATACAAATCAACAATAAATTATATCAAAATTGACTAGTAATAGACATTTGAAATGGAGACCACTTTTTATAAGCATGGTCAATCCAAGGTACCAAGAATTAGTGATGCCCATGAAAGAATTATTGGTAGCCATCGTGAAGGCCATCCCATACTCATCCACACCCTTAGATGGAAACACAATAGGCAAGACAAAGCTACTATTGAAGGCCATAAAAGATGTTTTCCTCTTATTTGATGGTGTTAAGGTACAAAAACTGGCGCATTAAACATTGGGTTTTATTGGTTGATATGAGAACAAACTTAGTATATGGAATCATCCTCTAGTAACATTATACTTGATTCATTGAAATCATCATAGGTGAAAGTCTTGGTGTAAGAAATAGCCATAGCAACACTGGGATAAAATAGGGGCTAAGCTAGAAAAGGGCAGTCATTGGTTCTTTGAGGAAAACCAACAACTTCATATTCTTAACTCAATTCTTTAACATCCTTAACTATTTGCATATAAAGGCTCAATAGCATGTAAGAAATGAACGAACATGTACTCTAAACTGTCAAGATGAATGTATTTATTTTAGTTGAGCTTAATAAATCAATGTTAGTAGTCAAAATAATTTTAGCTTGGTGATGAAGTTGAATGGCTTGAAATAAATTTATTAGTTATCAAATTTTGTTTAGAATAAGACCCTAACATTATAGATTAAAATTAATCTCCTTACAAAATACACTTATACCCATAAAAAATATACTCAATCATATATATATATAACAAATGACTTAATAAAAGACACTCTAAAAATTCTAGTCACGATATAATTATTTATTTGAAACAAAACATTTAAAATAAAAATTACACTACTTTAAATATTTCATTTTAAAATTACTAACAAGTTTAACAAATTTTATTAATAAATATTTTCAATGTACTCATTTAAATTTATTTTTTCTTATCCTGGAATAGTGAAACAAATAACATATTAAAGATCTTTAAATGTAAGAGATTGAATATGAAAATGACATTTCATCTGTTATAGAAATCACCTTCTTGGCATGGCATGTATTATTGCTAAGCATATATGTTTGTATCATTTTTCCCCCTACTTTCGGCGATAGTGCAGAAATTGGGAACTACCCGTTCACATTGAAAACATCCA
The DNA here is from genome assembly GCA_007115665.2 of Sequoiadendron giganteum. Lineage (NCBI taxonomy): Eukaryota > Viridiplantae > Streptophyta > Pinopsida > Cupressales > Cupressaceae > Sequoiadendron > Sequoiadendron giganteum. The sequence goes on along the minus strand of CM021104.1, from coordinate 112,709,421 downwards.
CGCCTGTCACTTTGGAGTTTCCTGGCATCTTCTTTGCAACACATTTCAGGGAAAAAAGAAAGAAAATGCATTGCGTACGTCAGCATATGTTTAGCATACTATATCTCTCCAAAAATGCGTGGCAAGATTTCAAATTATTTTATAAAATACGATTTAAATTTTATTTTATAAATTATACGAATATTGTAAAACTGATAGAAATGCCATTTTCATTTAAATTATATTATTTTTGTGTGGATTATTTAGTCTAAATAGATTAGTAACATTTTGATTAAATATTTTAATATAAAAAGAAACAAATAACATTTAAATAGAATCAATTAATACAGAAAAATATAGAAGTAAAGTACATTATGTAAATTTAAAAGAAAAATTATTTAAGTCATATGATCCACACAAATAATAATGTTATTCAAGATAGATGAATGATGTCATTTCTATCACATGATATTTCTTTAGTTAATTTGCTTGCTAAGTGAAGATAAGGATTTTAATATTTAAATTGTTTTAATAATTTTTCTATGATGTTTGTGTGATGTAATAACACACCATGCATAAAGTAGAAAATTCAATCAAAACTCAATTACTAAAATCCAATAGCATTTGTAACTAAATATTAAATTGATGCAATACAGTTGCTTTGTTTCAATTACTGAAGATAAGATTGTATCCCACAACGTGATCTTGATTTATACCACTTATGTGATGTGGTTTGTTATCTATGTAACCATCTATAATGTGTTTTATCCAAACATATTTAAAAATTATGAATATAGAAAAAATTTATCATATAAAACACAATTATATAATGATATTTTTATCATGATAATTTGTGAAACTTATATAATAAAAATAATATATATCAAATCAAATAAAAAAATAAATTATAATATAATATTCTTCAATATTACATTAAAATTCACTCATATACAATACAATAATAGAACTCTTAATACTCTTATACATTTAGTAATTTGTCATGTACACAGTAATCCTTTTGTCAAAGTCATTTAGATATCAAGATCAACATGTTTCTCAAAGTTTTGAACTTTAATAAATGAGTCTTGAACCTTAGAAGATGAATTTTATCCCACATCATCATCTTACCTATGATCCTCAACAAATTGAACTAAAACCCCTTTTTATCTTACAGTAGAATAAGAATATTTATATATATCTTTAGATTGGATGAATATAGAGATCCAACGGCTGGAGAGCAGCGAAACCAGAGAACAAAGCATTGCACTTAACCACAGCACAAACATACAAGTCGAGATCCATTGAAATTAGATTAAAATCAAGAGCCGTAGGCAACTTAATAAATCATGTCTGTATCATAATCAGAATCTTTCTCATAACAATGGCTTTTTGAAGTGGTTCTAGATTCCACGGACACAGGAATGGAACCCAATTGATCAGCAGTTACTTCTTCATCCGTAATGTGAACAATATTGCTGCCATAATATTTGTAACTCGTATCGTAAGAAATCCAAAGAATCTGATGAGCTGGAAATGGAGCTTGGCCTTCCAGTATTTGCAGTAGCGTTCTAATGCCAAGCCTTTGTTTTGGTTGAGGATGAGAACAAAGCAATCCCAATTTCAGCACTCTTTCCATTTCTTCCACATCATAAACACCATCAAGATTTGGATCGGCTGCGTGCAAGACTTCTCCATTTTGATATAAATCCTTCACCCAATCCACTAAAACTATCTGTTCATTCTCCTTGGACAAATCTACCGGCCTCCTGCCACATGCAACTTCCAGTAAAACAACGCCAAAACTGAAAACATCGGAGCTTGGAGTAACTTTCCCTGTATTTGTGACTTCGGGAGCGATATACCCAACGGTCCCCACGACCCGCGTTGTCTGTGGATTTTGCGCGTGATCGTACAAGCGAGCAAGCCCAAAGTCTCCAAGTTTTGCATTAAGCTCTGAATCGAGCAACACATTGCTGGATTTCACGTCTCTGTGAACCACTCTGCCATTGCTCGTGAAGATATAACAACCCTGCAGCGACGCCCTTCAGAATTGCGTATCTTCGGGCCCAAGACAGAACTTCACTCTTTGCCTCTGGATTTGGGAATATCCATTTATCCAGGCTTCCGTTTGGCATGTAGTCATAAACAATAAACAGCTGTTTGTTTTTCCTGCACAAGCCGCGCAATTGAACAAGGTTCCTGTGCTGGAGACGACCCACGCTGGAGATTTCTGAAATAAATTCCTTCATTCCTTCAGTGGAGTCCTTCGTGATGCATTTCACTGCAACTTCAACGCCGCTTCTGCAGAGAACGCCCTTGTAAACCCGTCCGAAACCCCCGCAGCTCACCAGCTGGTCTTTTCGGAAGTTTTGTGTGGCAGCTTTGAGCTCTTTGTAGGGAATTCTGTGAGGCCAGAACTCTAACTCCCATTCTTCAATCAACTCCCTGTCTTTAATTTCTTTCAGTTTAAGTAATGCAAAGAAAACAGCTACAAGGAACACAACCAGAGATCCTACAGTCACACCCGCCGTGAAGCCTCTGGTTTTACTTATCTTCTTTTTTTTGATGAATGAAGGGAGACCTGATAGATCTAGAGGCGGTGCTTGACCTGTTGAAAGTGCAGACCCAGATGAATAGATTAACACAGAAGAAAAAACAACCACATAACTTGCAGATGGAAGTTAAAGATCTATGATTATACTATATTAAAAAAATCCCTTCAACCCTCTGATCAAACCTTAAAAGGATTCTCATAATAAAAACATAAAGCTAATTTTAAAATCTAAACTTTTTGTTTTCATGGGTATCCCAAATCTCCTTTTCTACAACTATTTCAATATTATATTCACATCACCTTCCGTACTGAAGCTCCAGCCCAGAATGTAATGATCTTCAATTGCGTAAGTCCCTGTGGATGCAGAAAACCCCACATACACCTCTTCCTTCAAAACTGCAGAAAGATTGAATTTCCTAACCGATAACAATGGCCGGACAGGCTTCTCCATCCCGACGACTGCAACAGTCACATTGAGCCGGTCATCAACATGATCATAATCAATCCAGGCCTGGATATTCTCTCCACTTTTCATAGTCAAATTGTTAAAATGATCTTTGTCAGTCCAATAGGCTGCTGGCCGAGATTCGAAGGACTTCACGCCATTTTTGTTAACTCCAACATGGTTGTCATCTATATCTCCGAGATCAGGGTCATAAACTCTATCAAATTCAACTGCCAAAAAATGGTTGGATTCAAGACCACTTGTTGTAGGTGTGGCGAGTCCAAGGTACTGGGAATCTGTGGCGCCTACGATGGACTTATTGGGAGCCATGATGAAGGCTAACCCATTTCCGTGCATGCCCTCAGATGGAGCAGCAATGGAAAAGACAAAGCTAGTGCTGAATGACAAAACAGAATTATTGCTGTATTTTATTTTAATGGGATTGGTTAGGGTGAGCACCCGGTGAGAGTGTATTGAAGCATCCTTTAGAAGTATTATACTGGATTCGTTGAAATCCCCATAGGTGAAATTCTTGGCGCAGGCAAAGAGTGAGCTAAACAATAGGCATGGAAGCACTATGATAAAACAGGAGCTTATCTGGCAAAAAGTACTCATTGGCTCTTCTAAGAAAACTAGTGCCCTGAAATTCTAAATATAATTCGGTTTACATGCACTCTGAGTATGAATATTCTCCTCATTCTCTTATTGTCCATCCAGTCTCTAAATGTAGATTTGATCTATTTATTGATTAATTGGAAATTAGAATATAATGAATTTTTATTTTCAATTAATTAATAAATATAATCAAATGTGCATTCTGTTATCTGATTTCATCTTTATGCAATCTGATTATTTTAATTTGTTTGAATAAGTCAAAATTGTACATGATACTTACAAGATTCTTAATTTATTTTTTTAATTTTAAAAGGTCTTTAATTTGTTTGGTAGAGTTGTTGATTTTGTGTATGAAGATTTTTATCTCTGAATAAATAAATTAAATTATTAAATAAATATAGTAATAACTAAAGATATTTAAAAAAATTCAAGTAATTGAATAGTTTAAAATATAAAAACTTTATATATAATTATAAAAAAATATATTTCAAAATGAAATTATTATTAATTGAAAGAAATTCTTATAATAAATAGTTTGAATAAATCTATTAAATTTTAATTTATAAAAAGTAAATATAAAATATAAATAATTTGATGGAAAAAATAACATAGAAACATGATGTTTAATCTTTTTAAATCTTGAATTTATGAACGAAAATGTCAACATAAATTGATACTCGTCTATAATTTATGAACAGAAATGGATACTCCTCTATTAAATAGTATAACAAACTTATTAATGATATCAACTCTTTTATTAAAAAATTGAAATAAAACTTTTCACATTTATTATTTCTAGATGATAGGGGAAGGGTATTAGTAGTTGTTATAGCTAACTTCGGGCATCTTAAGCTCCTAAATGATATCTCAGATTTTGACCTTTTTTGTTTGAGTTTCTTTAAATGCCACTTTAGAGCTTATAGCTATTATTTCAACTTCTTGATAGTTACAATGGAGGAGGATTCATTATGTTCACAAAGGTTAACAAGTGGTCATTTCAAGGTGACATCCCATACATATTCTTTAATGCCTGATAAAGTTCACTTTGACTACCACAAAATTTGCAGAATTGATCCAATGCATATACACAAATACCTGTTGCACAACTCCAATTAAATACTTTTTTTGTAACTACTGAATATAAAAGAGAACTATTTGTACATTTGAATTATTTTAATAAACTTTTAATTAAATTGTATCAATTATTGAACATGGACAATAACTGAGTTGTTTGCCCAATAAACACCACAAATATAATCAATGATTATTATCATATTTATTAAAGCCAACCAGTGTTTAACTGGACGGGTAAATATTATGCCTGCAATCATATCCATCCTAGCTATGCAATCCAACAGAGGTAGGAGCGCAACAACAATACAATATAGGGGAAGTAAATTATTGAGTCCCATCTTGAGTAATTGTTCCTGACTGACATTGAATGGAGGGGCGGCTCCTGCAACTAGCCGACTGCTAATAATTAACCAGCTAAGTACCATAAGAAAGGTTGACTATAGATTTTAAAAATCTGATGCACATTAATTTTCACATGCTATCAGCGTTTCCGTGGTACAAAAAGTTTGGTATTGCTGCCAAATTACATGTAGTAGGTAGAAGCAAAGTGAAAATCTTCCCTGCGGACGAAACACGGATGTACGTTTGACTGACTGAGTTTCTGTTGAATTTCTCAACAAACACTACAGTGAAGTAGTTACCAAGAAGATTCTGGGTAAGTCCAAAATGGCAGGCCTCGTTACACTACAGCTGGGCGGAATCTAAAAACTATATCTGCATGTTAATATTTTTAATTGTTGGAAATTTAGCTATATTTTACGCCGAAGCAGTATCCTATTTGAAGTGAGCCAAGCCAAGCTAATTTTGACAATCCACGGCGTGCAATGCTGGAAAAGGGTCGGGAGATGCTCAGAATGATCTGAACCATTGAAAATTTAGTCCGCAGTCGCCAGCTGAAGTCGGTTGGAACTAGGCTGTCACGTCCGTCGCCGGACAGAATTCAGGTCAAGTTGCAAAGTCACCCGCAAGCATATAAGAAAACAAATGCAAGTGCTGGCTGCATTTCGATGATGGTGTTTGCGGAGGATGTGACGTTTATAAGTGGGCGTTATTCTCATGGTTACTGTTCAGTCTTTTGCTTACTGCATTGCCAACTTTGTTCACCACTCAGTATTAAGGTGATTAAAGTTTGGGTGGAGGGAGACTGTGCAGTTGCAGTGACAAGTGACAGGTTGTTCCCATGACACGGTAATCGAGTGCAACCGGTCTTTCCTGTAATAAAATCCACGCTTTCCCCATCTGACCACCCAGCTCAAGCGCTTCTTCTAAGCTGTGTTTTGTCTAAAAGTTTCTTCTCTCTTGCTACTCACTTGCACCGCTTCTATGTACCCAGATACCCATTTGCCTACCCAGATGATCATATCCGATCCTCTTTGTCTCCGGAGGTTAGGCGTCATGGAGTCTCTCCTTTCCCACTTACCCACATCGATTCCTTTCATAGCGCAAGACTGTCTAACTTCATCCTCCTTCTCCTTCCACAAGCTGTGCCTCCCTCAGAACGAGGATGAGGAAGAAGAGCCCATTCTTAGCCTGAGACCGCCGGGTGAGAGGCCTAACAGGGAGACCACCCACGCTGAAATATTTGTACTATTTGAACTTGTCAAATATTGGATGTGAAAATGATACCCAGGAAGTTGGGCAACACGTCCGCATTGCGCTGCTTGGAGCTTTCCACTAATCACTACATTTCCTCTTCGTCCATCACAATTGATGGCATGCAAATGTGGATAGGAAATATGATAAAATTAGAGGAGCTGCTTCTGGTCGAGGTGAATATGTCCCAAGTGGCAAGCGATGAATGGGCCAAAGTTGTCTCTTCCATGTACAGTCTCAGGCGTCTTCAAATGTCCAACTGTATGTTGTCTCGGCCAATTCCCCCTTCCCTTGCAAATCTTACCCATTTACACTACCTCCATCTCGATGGCAATTCGTCCTCCTCGTCCATACCTACTCACTCACAAAATCTTTCGAAACGTTGTTCCGTCTACAAGATGTTGGCAAGAATAACCTTTTTGTTGACTTCATTAGTTTGGTTAGCACGAAAATTTCCAATTTAAGCTATGACTTAAAGAGATGAAGAGGAGCATGAAATATCAAAGGGAAATTAAGAATAGCCAATGCATAATCCTTCTATTTTAGGAATTTTAGCATGCACACGAATGTCATCCACCTCATACACTTTACCCTTTCCCTTAATATTGTGTTTTGTCTTCTCCCCTCTTTATGGCTTGCCTTTCATTATAGGATCCTTTACCATCATCTTTTTTCCCTTCTCCTTGGAAGGGATTTTAGCTTCTTGACTACGTTCCCCACCACCCAAATTCCTTCTACTATGATCCTTCGAACTAGTAGAGAAAAATGAAGGGTAGTAAGGACTAACCTTAGGAGACTTAGGTTTGAGAGTATAGGAGTACAATGATCCTTCAAACTAGTAGAGAAAAAGGAAGGGTAGTAAGGACTACCCTTAGGAGACTTAGGTTTGAGAGTATAGAAGAAGACAATCTCTAGCCCAAATTCTTTTTATTATGATCCTTCGAACTAGTAGAGAAAAAGGAAGGGTAGTAAGGACTACCCTTAGGAGACTTAGGTTTGAGAGTATAGGAGTATTATGATCCTTCGAACTAGTAGAGAAAAAGGAAGGGTAGTAAGGACTACCCTTAGGAGACTTAGGTTTGGGAGTATAGGAGAAGACCATCTCTAGAGAGGATAAATGAGAATGATATCTCTTCTTATAGGTATGTTAGTGTAATGAAAAAGTAGTATAATAGCTCCAAGTAGCAATGAGAAGTTATGGTTTCAAGGATAAAGCATGTTTGATAAGAAAAATAATTAGAAATTGGTATAGGGGGGACCCAATTCCTTTATTGAATTCAAGAATAGAGTATTCTTTGGTCGAGATAACAAAAATAAGGATAGATCATCAAACAATTATAAATGGAATGGCTCGACAAAGTAAATTGATACATATAAAAGGCTTGGAAGTGGTCATGTAGTGTGACAAACCTCATGATTTTGAGCACCACTTCATCCCAAGGATGAGGTAGACAATACCTTGCATAGCTTGTTTGAATCCTCATAACTTCAACCTTAAGAAATGCTCTTAATTCTTCTTCCTTATTCTTGTGATCCATATAAGCATCCTTCCCACCTTCGATCAACCAAATATTTGAGCAATAAGCTCCTTAAAAACATCTCATTTACATTCTCATCTTTTTAGGTACCGCTCTAGAATCCTAATTCCTTGTGAACTCCACTAAAAACATGGGTTTGAACCCATTAAACCTCTCCATGTAATTGGCAAGCCCTCCCCTTTTGAGAATATGTCAAACATTAACTTCTCTTTTCACATTATCACAAAAGATGGGACTCCATTGAATTGAGATCCCCTCCCATGGCACTGGAGAGTGTTCCTAGCCTAAGACTTTTGGTCTCTTATTTCCACCTCATAGCACAAAGTCCTCACCTTTTATGCTAGGTTGAATTGTGTTCATTTCTACATTGATCCATAAATATAACCATAAAACCTTCTTTATTCATGAAGAGCCATCTTGATTAGTCCTCATTATAGTCTTAATTTTCTTCATAATATGAGGGGTAAGGACCCCTTGATAAAATACTTATGCAATCTATTTTTTACTAAGTTATACATCTCAAGAGGGAGCCCATCCTCCCTACCCCACCTACAAGACCCAACATGAGAAATTCCCCAATTAGCATTTAGTATTTCCATAATACATATGCCCTCAAATTTACGTAGTTATTAGATCTAGGTTAATACATGTGTATTTATACACTTCTAATTTGTTTAAAGCCTGGATAACACTTAAAAACTCATTTTCCATTACATTTTTAGTGAAACATCTCTCTTTATCTGTATCTCTCCCTCTACCTCTCTCTATCTCTCTATCTATATATCTCCCTCTATCTTCATCTCTACCTCTATCTTCCTCTCTCCTCCTCTCTCCTTAGATATCTTTCTCATTCATACATACACACACACCTCATTTATCCCTCCCTATCTCTCTATCTTTTCCCCTCTCTATCTCTCTTTCCCTCTCTATCACTTGTCTATGCCATCTTCTTTCTCTCATTCTCATGCCCTCTATCTCTATATCCCTATCTCCCCCTCTCTATCTATATCTCATTATCTCTACCTCTCTCTATATATCTCTCCCTCTCTCCTCTCCCACTTTCTCTCTATATATTAAGCTATTTCTCCCTCTTTCCACCCTATCCTCTCTCTCCCTCTACCTACCTCTCTCCCTCCCCCCTCTTCTCTCTCTCCCTCTACCTATCTCTTTGCCTCTTCTCTCTCTATCCATCTACCTATATCTCTCCCTTTCTCTCCCTCTCTCTCCATCTACCTTTATCTCTCCCTTTATCTCCCTCTCTCTCTATCTCTCCCCATTCCCCTCTCCCTCACTCCATTCCTATCTCCTATCTATCTCTCTATATCTACCGAGTTTTCTCCCTCTCTTCCCATATATCTCTATCTCTCTCTTTCTCTTCCCATATATCTCTATCTCTCCCATTTTATCCATCCTTCTCTCTCTCTTCATCTCTATTTATCTATCTCTACTTATCTTTTTGTTCATCTCTTTGTCTCTCTCTCCCTCCCCCACCTCTCTCTCTCTTCATCTCTATTCATCTATCTCTACTTAAATCTTTTTTTTCATCTCTCTGTCTCTCTCTCCCTCTCTCGGCCCCCCTCTCTCTTCATCTCTATTTATATATCTCTACTTATCTTTTTGTTAATCTCTCTGTCTCTCTCTCCCCCTCTCCCCCTCTTCCCCCTCTCTTTATCTGCTTATAAATCTCTCTCTATCACTCTATCTCACCATATATCTCTCTTTATCTCTCTCTCCCTCTTCCTCCACATCTCTCTATCTATTCCTCTCTCTCCCTCCCTCTCTATCTCCCTATCTCTCTAGATTTTTTTAACTCTCCCTCTACCTCCTTTATCTCTCTATCTATTTCTCTCCCTCTATATGAAAATATCTCTACTTATTTCTTCCCCTCCCCTCTCTCTCTCTCTCTCTCTCTCTCTCTCTTAGACATATATATCTATAGATCTCTATCTCTCCATATTCTTCTTCCATCTCTCTCTATCTCTATCTCATTATCACTCCATCTCTCTACCTCTATAACTATCCCTCTCTCTCCCTCTCCCCTATCTCTATATCACTTCTTATCTCCATCTTTGTCTTTCTATCTCTTTCTCATTCTCTCCCTCTCTCTCCCTCTCCATATATTTGTCTCTTCCATATTTATCTCTCTTTATCTCCCTCAATCTATATCTCTATCTCTATCTTCCTCTCTATCTCCATCTCCATATTGCAAACATTACATGATCCTTTTGACAGTGGAGATTGGTTATCTTTCTAATTCAAAGGTTTTTTAGTCATGTTTGGACCCCTATATGTGGATGCATAGTTGATTTGAAGCTATCACTTATATACATTGAGACATTTGGTGCACAAAAAACATCATTTTCTAAATGACCTACCAATTGACCTTACGTGCTACAAAAATGTATACAAAAAAATAGACCAAAATTTTCTCAATTAACCTTCCATGCCTCTTCTACGTGCCCATTTCACACAAGTTGAAAACCCAATCTCACTGATATGTCAATAATTCATGCTTTATTTGTGACGGTGTAATTGCTAGCTCGAGTTACATGTACCACTTGTCTTATTGGAAGAATTTTGTGCCTCTTCAATTCTTTAAAATTTGATTTGAAAGAAAACATTCAAAATCGAATTGAAATACATACAATCACTAACCTTATATACACAGTCATATGGATATAACATCTGACATATGAGTCGAACTAGGGGAGCTTCAGAGGTAACATCTCTGATATAAAAAAGGCCATAAGTTGGATGGTCATCCTCTTGCCAATAAGGATGAGCTAAAATATCATAAAAAAAAAGTAAAATGGCATAAACATTTCATTAGTCAAGTAATCTAGAGTTCACAGATAGAAAGCTTAGATAGACATAAATTAAATGCAATGGCTTATTGCGCTATCTTCACACATAGTGAATCGTAGAGGTCAGGTCTATCTTCATATGTTAAACTTATTACATTATTCTTCATAGCATGTATACACTATACATATTTGTTCATAGTAGCGCCATTATACTGGCTCTTGTACTTGACAAAAAAAGATGAGGCATAGACAAGGCATGTGAACTGTTTGACTAAACGCCCTTAAAAGAATGCAGTCTCAAGAAATGAGATGATTCCAATATACATAAAAATGGGTTTTGATAATCATATATAGCACTAAAGCAAAAATCAAGCATTCAAAATCGTGCCTTATGCCACCCACCTCCTTGGTTCTCCATTTTAGACATATATGCAAAAGGTTGGAAGCATTGACAGGGCATGCAAACTATTTGACATAATACACTCATTGCAGGAAATGTGCCTCCATAATCCTCTCTCCTCTTCCCCACATTTTCATATTCAATATGCATGCAAAAATTTGAACATAATCAAGGCATGTGGATGGTTTTTTTTGGTTGTTTACATGCAACGTCTATGGAAATGTAGAGAAGCCATGTAAGTTGTGGGAGTATAGACAAGACACCTAAGTTGTTTGCAAGATATGGAAACATGGTCAAGGCAACAATTTATATTGAGAAAATAGGTAAAGTCAATTAGCCTACATTAGACTCATTTTAAATTTGGAGCCACATCTAAAGAGAGGAATTGTATTTATTGATGTTTTGACACCATCTATATCATGCATTTTTGGAATGTTTGGTTTCAAATATATTAAAAATTCAATATGAGTTTCTTTATGAACTTGAATCCAATAAATGGCACTTGGAATTGGTTAATTGGTGTTGCAATTCATTCTACTTTAATCTATACAAACAATAAAAATTATTTAATAGTAACTCTCTTTGGCACCTATCAGTCTACTTTACAATATAAGGAAAGACCATTTCGAAATGAAATCATTTATACAAGTGAGATTTTTTTGATAGTATTGTTGTTCTTGGATCCAAATTTCCAAGCGGTTACATAAATTTTTCCTTGACAAATTATCCCTTCATTTAATGTTTTAATCCCTCAGTTGAGAAGGATAAGGGAATCAAGGAACTAAAAGATATTGCATATGTGACTAAAAAAAAAATGAAGGCAAATATTTTATTACAAATAATTCAATATTTCATCAAAACTATTACCACTGGTCCAAGATATATCAAAGATATAGCCACTATACTAGTTGTCAACCTATGTCAATGTCCTTCTTGATGTAACAACTACTAATTGGTCCATACATCTTCACATGGATATGTACTCGTATTCTTACAAGCTTTGAATGTCATATATATTATGAACTTTTCTCATCAATTTTTAGTTAGGAAGACATGAAAACATGAAGCTTGCACTACTTAAAGTGCATAACGACTCTTTATTAATTTAAAATAAATAAATAATATATAAAGTTCATGTAAGTGGACATAGCCTATTTGAAGCTATCACTTCTCTATTGAGACTTGTTACACAAACATCATTTGTTAAATGACCCTACCAATTTTATCTGTTGTCTCCAAAGAAACAAATAGAGCATGAATGTATAAAAAAATAGAGCATTTTTCTCCAAAATGGCCTTCCACACCTCTTCGGCGTACCCATTGCACACCAAGGTGCAATTGCTAGTTTAATTATATATGGATTTGTTATTAAATGGGTCAGTTTGTGGTTTAGTGATAGAAATGTGACCTTATTATTTGTTTGTACTATGTACTTTTTAATTTTTAGTAGAGTATTATTGAAATGTTCTTGGAGTTAATTAGTTATTAATAATTTAGTTTTCAACAAATTAAAAATAATAATTTAAAAAAATTAAAAGATTTAGTTTTGTAAAGTCAACTTGTAAAATGTTTAATTTTACAAATTATAAGAAATATTTCTTGTACATACAATTGGTTAAAAAGTTGTGTGTTACAGGTGAAGTTGTAGGGAAAGCAAGGTAAACTATTTTTATGCCAAAGGCATTCTGAGGTTTTCCAAGCTAAATTTGTTTGATATCAGCGGTCTAGAAAGTAAGAGAAGCAAGACAATTAAACGAATCTCCTATGTTCATCATTTTTCACAATTTTTTCGGTTATTTTTTCGCTTTTTTTTTGCTACTTTACTTGCCACTATTGGTTTCTGCTCCTCCACATCTTGGAAAGCACTAGAGTCTACGGTTTTTCCTTCCACTTCTAAACCAGTAAGATTAAAAAGTAACCAATGTATTATAGAATGGAAGAATGAGAAGGAGCATTCACTTGGTTTTACCTTCACAAAAATCACTTGGAAATTCATGTTAACACTGAGAGATCTTTAAAAAGAAGAAAAACTACAAACCCTTAAAGAAAACCCTTACAAGATTGGAATTAGCTAACTGCTAATCAGTAAGTTCTTCAATCAAATCATATTTTTTGTGTTCTTTGTTTTTATTCTTTGTGGTCCATATTAAACTCCACAAACCCTAGGTTTATATGGTTTTCTAAATACTTTCGTTTAAATTTGAAAACCATAGATTCATTTAGTATTGTGCATCAGGGTATGGAGCTATGTAGAAATGGCAGAAGTTGCAAAAGGAGGCTCAAATCCCTCAAAATCTTCTAGTAGCGGCTACGAAATAAATGTAGAAAGCTTCACCAAAAGATTTAAAATTTTGTAAGACCATTGGAAAGAGCATAGGTTGAGCTTCTAGGACACCTTTGAGGCGATAATGCTTTCTACCCCTCTTCCGTATGAATGTTGCATTATTTGAAGTCATCAACATTGCAGGAAATTATGGTTTCCACCCCTCTACCATCTGAAGATTTGTGTTATTTGAAGTCATCGGTATTGAAGGCGATAATAGTTTTCACCCCTCCGTCGTCTAAAGATTTGTGTTATTTGAAGTTGTCATATTTTTTAAGGTACGAGTTTCTCAAGACTGTAATGATGTTCATGGGCAACTAGATGCAATTTCTATGCAGCCAAAAAAAGGCTACTTTGCTTGAAGTGTTAAAAAAACTCGCAAAAAGCTCTCTGGGTATTGATGTGGTGTTACATGTGAAGGCTAGGAATGATACAAGAGAAATTTAGATGGAGAGCATGTGTGATGCTATAAGAACACATTGCAAGTATTTTCTCTCACCAATTTTCTCATTTTCCACAAAATTAGATTCTAGTGTGTAGTTTAATATTCACTATTTTGATTTTTTTCTTTTTGAGCAAAATTAGAATTTTATTCGTAGGTTGTTCTTGTTGTGAAAATTTATAAGATGATTTTCTTGTATTCAGCTACATGATACTTTCCTTTTTCAATAATTTTTTTTGCAATGGAGTTCAAAAATTCATCATTTAAATTTAGTGTCTCAAACTATCATATTTTTCTTGAATTTTTTTCGTGCTTCTAAACAAATACCACTTAAAATTAAAATAAATATTTTTCTCTAGCAGTAAGTAGTTTTCCAAAGCTCTTCTAGATAACTTGATTACAAAATCCTACTCTGGTTATCTAAAAGAGCTTTTGAAATTAAAAACTTTGTTTTTCCTTTAAATTAGCTTAAATATAATACTAGTACATCTTATTTCTTTTTGAATGAGAAAGATCAACCAACTATCCAATTAAGTTTCTTTTAAAAATATTTATTTTTTAATTATTTTTAGTTTGGTATAGGTCAAAGGTTCTAGTTGTGGGATGGATTGTGAAAGAGGCTCTAGAAGGATATCTCTTAGAAGGTTGGGTTGACAAACTAAAGAGATCAAATTTTCAGCTTGTTGGTGCCAGCATTAGATTTTTTAGAGGCATTTCCTATTCAGAATGATACAAAGGTCACCAACATTAAAAATGATTCATCTTTTAGTTCTTTTATTCTAAAAAATGTTTTTGTCTCTAGGTTGGAGGTTGTTATCGACGAGGAGAAGGTCACCCATTCTTATTTGATGGATGATACAGAAAAAGCCATTCTAGATCCATAGAGGGACAAAGTAAAGTTAAAGGCTGACAATGTTGATATTTGTTACTCCCATGTTTAATACCATATTATAGATTCTTATCTTTCCAAAGATTACAATATAAGTAAATATGTGTTTCTCTGCTAATAATGTTGATATTCGTTACTTCCCTATTTAGTACCATATTATATATTCTTATCTTCCCAAAGATTACTTCATTTAACCAGTTGATTGAAAAACTGTTGTCCACTCCTAAGAAAATTGCTAAACACATGTAATTCATCCTCAAATGAAATGCTACACAACCTCACAAGTGTAGAATAATTGTAAATCTTTTCAATTTATATAAAAGTGAAATAAAGAAAATAAGGTGAAAAAGGGGTGTGCCCACCTTTTAGGAGATGGACAACTTACATGACCCTATTTCACTTTAATTTATTCGAGGAAACCCTAGAGATCTCTCAATCAAGTGACTCAATTGAGGGAAGGACTACTAGGGAGGTTTCCTTGGGTGTGATTAAAGACCAAAGGGGATTCACCACTAAGCAAAGGCTTAGAAAGAAGGAAATGTAAATGATATGCAAATCTATCTATGTAACCTAGGAAATCAAACTCAAAATCATAATAGTAAACTGAGAATGAACAGAGGGGCACCTAGAAAATTGAATATTCTTGAAACAAGGTCTTTCATCCCAAAATTATGACTTTTGAAGCACATTGGGACTCATACGCCAATTAGGGCGATTTAGTTCTAGTTTAGGGTTTTAGGCTGAATTTGGAATCTACAACTAATAAACCAGGATCTCCAAAAAATATCTAAAAAATGGTATATTGAGACTCATATGCCAGTTGGGACAATTTAGTCTTAGTTTTATGGTTTGTCTGAAATTTTGGAATCCTCTACTAATCTTATGTAGCTTCTCTCATCTCTGTATCAAGATTGAAACTTTGAATTTTGACCTGTAGGTAACTTTCCATGAAGATGACAATTCTTTGACAATTTTGACAACAACTTTCTTCAATCTTGCAACTTAAACTTCAAAGGATCTTTAAGCTCAAAACACCTAGATCTATAATCACACATGTAGAGAAGAGAAAAATGTTGTTTTGTTAGTTGATAGGGGTTTGCCTTGGTCAAACCCATTTTGGTAATCAAACCTTGATATGAATAGAAATAGAATGAAGGAATGATGAATGAAGAAATATTCTATGTTGCAACTCACCAAACCCTTGAATAAGAGGTTGCAATCTTGTATGAAATGGATAGCATGAATGTAGATCTTGATTCTTGATTGAATGCTATGGATCTTGACTTGAATGCTTGCTTGAATCATGAAATCCTACATCACAAATGTTAGCTCAAAAACACACATGATGCATGACGACTTTCACATGATGCTTGATAATTAGCTCTTGAATTCTCTTGACCTCATAAACTTTCTTTAATACTTGAATACTTGAATTTCTACGAGAAAATATATGAAATAACCTTGTATTTATACTTGCTTATGCCAAATTTCCCAAAATTACAACACTACAAGCCGACATAAGATCTAGGAGAATAAACTCAAACCAAGAATTTAAATTTAAAGTAGATCCAATCTAAGTATAACTCATATGACAATTGGGGCATATGAGTCCTAGTAGCCTAGGCTTGGGACACAAATTTCAAGAATTGTTAAGTTTAATGCCAAATTCAAGATCATACCCCAAAATTTAGGTGGGACCCATACACCCAAAATGGTGTATGAGTCCCAAATCATTAAATATGTGACACAACCAAAAATCATTAAATTGTGACTAGTTATCAGATATGTGTCAAGATTATCCTCAAAAAATGCATTAAATAAGGCTCATGGATGCAAAATAGGACCAAATAAGGAATAAAGAAACTAAATTTTAGTAGGGAGGGCCCATAAAAGTGTGAAATGTAGAGGGATACATTTTCCTACACTATGTTTAGCCCCCACTTTAGTGAGAGTAGGAACTTGCTTCAAACTCACACTAAAGTCGACAAACTCGCATCAAGAGGGGTCCAAATGTATGTATGCCAGTGAGATAGGACAACAACAATCAAGAGGGATGATTAAGCCCCCATGATCAAGATCCTATGTAAAATGAACATTGGCACAAAATAACACACATGTAAATAATGTAATGAGCAGCAACAAGGCACAATCATATACTACCAAAGACAAAAGGAAGAAAGAAAAACTAAAACAAAAGGGGGTGGATCAAGCCTCAACCATTTTTCTAGCATGATGTGGATTAGATCTAAGTTGTTTGTCCAAAAAATTTTACAAGTGGAACATGATGTCTAATATGAAAACCAAATGCACGCCCACAAGGGCTAGTGGAACCTCAGGCCATCCACTAGGTGAGCCCCCAACGAGACACATATGCACGTGGCGGGTATGTGCTCACACAGACAAGCAAGTGGCTATGGGAAAGTCATGCCTAAGTTAGTCTCCCATATGGTAACCATACCAAAGCTATACCTCGTGATAACTTTGATAAGGTGCCACACAACACGAATATCAGGATTTACGAGGCAAGCAAAACTTTGCATGCTTGACACCCATGAACAAACAGGATGTCTCCACAAGAAAGTAAAGTGTGTTATGGAAGGTGGCCATATAACAAATATTGTAAATGTATACTAGTGTAAGGTACATTCAAAGGAGTTTTACTTAGTTCATGTAAGGTCTAAAATTAGGGAACATTTTGCCTAATGTCTCCAAGAGGGGACCAATCAAAGAATAGAAGATTCATAATTTAGGGGATGCAGTGCATCACATCAACCCACTAAGAGAGATCACTCTCTTGAGGGACATCACACCCAATTCCACCACAAAGAGAAAGATGCATTGCATGAAGTAAGAATACTACACAATGAAACGTGAGTTGTAATTGAAAGGCAAAAGAATAATGCCAATATATGCCCCCACTTTAAAGAAATTGCTAAACACCATACTGTGAGAAATTACTCTAAAGTAGAAAATGATAAATGCTAACAACAAATAGGACATGAGAGATTATTTGGAAAGTCCTATTCCAAGTCATATGTTTTATAATCAAGCTACGTAATGAAAAGGAGTTTCCCCCAAAATGAAATCCCAAAAAAAACACATGAGGGATCCATGGATTCAGAGTCAATATGTCTTTGCTACAATGTTGTTTTTAGAGCTCGAAAAAATCATCATTCCCCAAATAATCATGGAGCAAGAAGAATGACATAAAGAGATTGAAAACAAAGAAAAATATTTCAGGTCATAATAGAAGATACCTAAATGTCTCGACACCTTATGTCATCCCCAAAAGGAAAACACAAGACAAAGAAAAAGATAAAGTTTTACAACATAGAAAATAATTTAGATACATATAGAGGAATTACACAAAGAGAGAGGTACATCAAACAAAATAGTACAAGGGATCACATTAAGTACATGCAATCACATAAAAGAAACATGAAAAAAAAATGCAAAAGACAAGGCACGTGCGAGTGAACCTATTAGTGGTTCGTTCACATCCCAATCTTGTTCATCATATACAAAAGGGTGAAAACTAGCCAAATGGAAAACATCAAGTGTGGTACTAGGAAAAGGCTATCTAATTCTTACCCCCACTATGTGCAAGACAAGAATGAGTTGAGCTAGGTGATGAGAAAGAGCTCCTTGCATTTAGAAATGATTTACAATAAAAGTAAGACATGCAATAGTGAGAATAGTAATATCCTACAACCATTAAATTTCAAGGAGCGAAAGGATAGGCTTGAAGGGATTATTTCTATGATACCATCTTTTTAAAAATATTTATTTGAAAGCACAACACTCATGAGTACTATGTTCAAGAACTCTATGGTATGGACAATGTGAAATATTTGTGTTTTTAGGAAATAGTTTTGGTTGTTCTTCCATTGGTGGTAATGTAATAAGTCCTTGGATTAGAAGTATGTGTAAGGTTATTTCAGTGGTAGATGACAGACAAGGGAATTTTAGTTTCTTTAGTTTGTAAGGCCTTCATTGTTTTCTAGATTCACCAATTTCTTGAGTTAGATGTTGAGTAGGAGGACCTAAGATGACCTATCATCCTTATCATCATTACACAAATTTTTTTGTTCTTTAGGAAGGAGGATACTTATGTCAGAAGGGGGATATTGATATCATATCCCTTTAGTATTTTAATATGGTATTTATTCTAAGAGTTGATGAATTTGATGTTCACTTGTTGTATCACATCCTTGTTTTCTTAAGATCGTTAATCCCTTTCCATATGTCTCTTCTAGGTTGATTGGAGTGTTGGTCACTTTATTAACATAGGATTTTTGAGTGTTTGCTTGATTAGAGGTGCTAGATTCACCTATTGTAGGGAACTTAGGCTCAGCTTGTGTCCCAATTTCAAGATGTAAAAGGAAAAAAATCTCAAGTTGCATTGGTTGTTTCATGGAAGGATAAAAGGATGCATTAGTCTCAAGGTTGTTAAGGAAATTTTTTATAAAGTTGTTCATGTTTTCATCATCTTCTCCAATGATGTCAACATCATGAGGAGGACATACATAGGAGTTGATTGAGAATGAATGAGTTTAATTTCATTAGGGTCATTTCCAAAAGCAAGACTTGATACATCCACTAATGACTTTAAGGAAATCCAAAGAACATATCCATGATGAAATGTAATGTAATAACCTAGAATGAAATGCAATTTTTAGATTCTACAAAAACTAATTTTTTGATTAAACTATGTAAAAATTTGAAAATGAAATGTTGTAAATTTAATTTTGAAATTAATCAATGCAATAAATGAAACAAATTAAGCTGGGTCTAATGAAATGCATGAAATAAAAACTCTGTAAACTGAAACAGAGATCTAACAATAGCAAAAAAAAGCACGAAAACAAGGTTTTTAATGTTGTAAGATATAGTTTCAGATCTGACATAGGACTAAATCACGCAGAGGGGTGTATAAGTAAAATTCAATGTTTTTGAAGGGTTCAAATGTTGAAAAATAGTCAACACAAAATTCCTAGAAATCAAGTAAAACAACCTATACTGGGACTAAATCACCCAAAGGGGTGAAAGAGTCCCAAATTAGGATTTTGACACTAAATTCAATAAATTATAAGTGAATGTTAAGGTTTCTAGTTTATATGTTGTCTAGACTATGTACAATTACATATTTCAAACGAAATTCAATGACGCAAGATGTAAAAATGCAACCTATATGCACTTTCACTTTAATGCAAGATTTAGAAACCCTAAATGCAAATTAATTATTGCAAAACCTAATGCAAAGTTAATGTAAGATAGATATAAGAGTGAAATGCACTCCAAATAAAAAATAAGGTGTCCAAAGGCTAGGTTCACCAAAATGAACACATGGAAATGGGTGAAAAGTGGGAAGGAGGGTCCCACCTATCCTATTTCATTCGAGTTCATTCGAGGAAACCCTAGAGATCCCTCAATCTTGGACTCAATTGAGGGAATGGCTACTAGAGAGGTTACCGTGGGTGTGATTAAAGACAAAAGGGGGTTCACCATTAAGCAAAGGCTTAGAAAGAAGGAAATGTAAATGATATGCAAATCTAGCTACATGCAACCTAGGAAATACAACTCAAAATCAGAATAGTAAACTAAGAACGAATAGAGGAGCACTTGGAAAATTGAAGATGCTTGAAACAAGGTCTACAATATCAAAATTGTGAATTTTTAAGCACACTAGGACTCATATGCTAGTTAGGGCGATTTAGTCCCACTTTAGGATTTCAGGCTGAATCTAGAATCTATAATTGCTAAACCAAGATCTACATAAAATATTTGAAAAATGGTATACTAGGACTCGTATGCCAATTGTAGTGATTTAATCCCATTATTAGGGTTTGTATGAAATTTTTTAATACTTTATTGATCTTCTATATTTTCTCTCCTCTCCGATCTTTGAGTTTGAAACTCTGGATTCTGACCCGTAGGTAACTTTCCATGAAGATGACAACTCTTTGATAATTTGGACAACTTTCTTTAATTTTTCAACTTAATCTTCAAAGGTTTTTCAAGCTCAAAATACCTAGATCTGCAATCGCACATGTAGAGAAGAGAAAAAATGTTGTTTTGTTAGTGGATAGGGGTTTTCCTTAGTCAAGCCTCATTTTGGTAATCAAACATTGATATGAATAGAAATAGAATGAAGGAATGATAGATGAACAAATATGTTATGTTGTAACTCACCAAACCCTTGAATAAGAGGTTACAATATTGTATGGAATGGCTAGCATGAATGTAGATCTTTACTCTTGATTGAATGTTGTGGATATTGGCTTGAATGCTTGCTTGAATTATGAAACCTTACATCAAAAATGTTAGCTCAAAAAGTCACATGATGCATGATGACTTTGACATGATGCTTGAATATTTAATATAGCTCCAAAATTATTCATAATAAACTCGTGAATGCTATTGAATGCTCTTGATCTCATAAACTTGCTATAATTCTTGAATACTTGAATTGCTAAGAGAAAATATGTGGAATAACCTTGTATTTATACTTGTTTATGCCAAATTTCCCAAAGTTACAACACTACAAGCCAACATCAGATCTAGGTGAATAAAATCCCATGACCAAGAATTTCAATTTAAAATAGATCCAAGCTAAGTAGAACTCATACACCAATTGGGGTGTATGAGTCCCAATAGCCTAGGATTGCGACACAAATTTCAAGAAACGTTAAGTTTAATGCCAAATTCAGGATCATGCCCTGAAACTTAGGAGGGACCCCATATGCCCAAGGTGGTGTATGAGTCCCAAATCACTAAATCTAGGACACATAACCCAAAATCATTAAATTATGATTGGTTATTAGATATGTGTCAGGATTATCCTTAAAAAAATGCATTAAATAAGGCTTGTGGATGTAAAATAGGACCAAATAAGGCATAAAGAAGCCCAATTTTAGGAGGGAGGGCTCAAACAAGTGTGAAAATATAGAGATATACATTTTCCTACACTACAAAAAGTAAATATAAGTATCATATGGTTATACATGAATCATTGTGAACTTTTTGTTCATGTCTTGCTCCTTTTGACATTCAGGATGCATCATAAGAAATAACTGTTGAGTTGAAAGGAAAGAGAAACCTTATAATTAGAAACTATAGAGATGGGAATCTTGTGGCTTCTTTGGTTGCAAAGAAACTGGCGGTCATTTAGGTTGCTAGATTTCACAGTGATGACAATTACTTTTTAACCTTTCTAATAAGATCACCAAAGCTAATATATTTTACAATTTCATTATTTTGTGATCCAATGCAACATTGCACATGCTTTAGAGAAGACCAAATATATAGATCCAAACATATACTAGAACTTTTTTGACGAGAAGTAACATTTCTCATGTCAATTCACAATAGAAATTCTTGCAATGAATCAGGCTAATTTTATTATTACAAGCATAGTATATCAGAAAAGTGTAGGAAGGTCATACATATATTCTGCTAATCTAGTATTGGAAGCACTCTTTTCGTTAAATTATTTAGTTTGAAATATAGAATAATTCTTAAACTATAATTTATCACAAGGTTACTATAATTTAGATACATGAATTTGAGATTGAATTTATTCACATGATAAGTGACTAAATACTGGAGCTCACTATTTTTGTGGTTAATGCAGTAAAGCTATTGTTGGGAAGTATGAAAGCCATACAAATTTTACACTTCCTCGAAATATAGGGTATTTTTTGGCATTGATGTTTTCAGTACCAAGTTCAACATTGTACCCCCTGAATTAGATATGATAATCTTCTTCCCTTACACTGAGAAGCAATTTCATCTTACTTATTTTAACTAGTGGATTGGAAAATGGTTGTTCAATACTAATAAAAATACTAAACACATATAGTGCATGCTCAAATGAAATACTGCACAACCTCAAAAGTGTCGAATAATTACAAATCTTTTCAATTTATATAAAGAAAAATAATAAGTATCATTTTCTTACTCCCTGAATCATTATTATAATAAATATAAGTAGAATAATTGAAAATGTTTTCAATTTATATAAAAATAAATATAACAAATCTGAATCTTGGTAAAATGGACCTTCATTAAGAACCAAAGCAGTGCATTATATAGAAAATGAGTATAAGGATAATGAGATCTCAAATTCTTGTGATGATAAGCATAAAGCTAAAGTTTCAAAATAATATCAAAGCAAAGAAATGAGGGCAAAAAAACCAAAAGAAGACCTAGAAGAGAAATGTTTGGAAAATAGTACAAAAAGAAAGTGGAAGTTATCGAGGAATTCTTCCCAAATATGGTAGATAAATCTAAAATGGTGAGGACAAAATAAATTAATCTTGACAACAAACTCACTCTAATAATTGAAAAGCTTTAGTGAAATCAATAAGAGCTCAAGAAAATAGGAAAAATGTATTATTTCGGAATTTTATTTTTTATTTGTGAATTCAATAAGAGCTTTAGTTAAATCAAATGGCATGCTACCTTGAGCATCACTCCCAAGGACATGCCATCCATAGATTGCTGACATGAAACAACTAATCAAAAGTAGAGTAGTTTCTCTTTTCTCTCTCTTTAGCTACAGTGAAAAGCTAAAAAGGTGAGGGAAAAAGAAATTAATTTTGATAACAAAATAACTCTGATAAGTGAAAATCTTTAGTGAAATGAGTAATAGCTCAAGAAAATCTAGGCAAAATGTATTATTTGGGAATTTTAGTTTTTATTTATGAATATCCTTTTGATTATTTGAAAAAAATTATGTGTGAATTGAGTTATTTTCATTCAGATCACACATTTGTTTGGTACATCTCCACTGCTTTATCAATTGAACATATCCAATTCTACTACATACAATTTCAAAGTAAGGTAAATATGATATTATAATCTACGGTTATTCTAAATTGAATAGTTTAATAACGAAGTGACAAAGTGTTGGAGGTAGAGAATAAGTATAATGAGATACAATGACCTATTTATGAGAAGTACAATGACATTTATTCAAACAATTCCCTATTTTTGGCTCATTGTTGTATGCTACCTTTTTTTTTGGGAAATATATGCTTTAATCTTCCAAATGATAAATTAAATTCTTATCCTTTTTTGGTGATGGTCCTTGCTATCTTTTTCAATTTTATCTCATTAACCTTGGTGCCTATATTGAATACCCAAAAAAATTGGGGGTTTTTATACACAAAGAATGCACCACCAAGTGTCCATCATTGATTTTCATAGAAGTGTAGCCACTAGGTTTAATTAGTGTAAGAGTGGTTATTTTGAAGAATTTACCTAAATTTTAGGATATAATAACTACTAAAGAGTTGAATAATTTTAATATCTACATTATTTAGGCTTTCAAGCTATATAAAATAATATTTATAGATGACAGGTATTTTGTGAGATACCCTTATAGTATAAGTAGAATAATTGCAAATCTTTTCAATTTATATTAAAAATATAACAAATTTGAATCTTAGTATAATGAATCTTCATTAAGAACCATAATAGTTCATTATATATAAAATGAGTATAATGATAATGAGATCTCATATTCTTGTGATGATAAGCATAAAGCTAATGTTTCAAAGGAATCTCAAAGCAAAGAGATGAGGGAAAAAAAACCAAAAGAAGACATAAAAGAGAAAGACATTTCCAAGAATAGTATAGAGGAGATGAATGTAAAGAAAAAAATAGAAAGAAGAGTTGAAAGGAAGAGACATTTCATACACTGAACTTTTAGAAAATTCAATGAAGAAAGACATCAAAAATATGAAGGATGAATGAAAATGAAGGATGTATTTAACCATGTAGTGGATGATGATGATGAAAGTAACAAATTTGTAGGGAATTGAAAGAAGAATTCAAAGACCAAATTATTACAATTGAGATGAAAGCAACAACAAAGTCATTTCAGAAAAAGATGGATGATGTTGTGAAAAAATTAATAAAAGAAACAAAAAAAAGATTAATGGAATTGGATGGGGTGAATAAAGGAATCAAACACCTAAAGTAAGTAAAATATTAGAATGGGGAAAATAAGGACAATGAGAAAGAGAAAAGAAGGCAAAACAAAAAGGTAAAAAATGAAAGCAACACTGAAAAGATCTAAAGTCCCAATGAAGGGTATTCAAGCTTTCCAAAGTTTTATTTTTACTGCATAGGTGGCCATCTCCCATTGTCATTTCCTAATGAAGAAGTTGAAGACTCCTAAATAATCTATACATTATCTTTAAGATGGTGTCTCAACTATTATTTGTTCATATAGGTAGTATCTATTTTAACAAATCCATTATTTTGTAACTTTGCCCTACAATAAAGGTAAATATGGTACATGTATAATTCTTACTTCTAATGGCTCTTCGAAGGTCAATTTTCTAGGTCATTTATTGCAAGCATAACATTGGCCTATTAATTATGAAGCCTAATTATCTTTCTAATTCAAAGGTTTTGTTTCAGTTGTGTTTCAATCCTTGTCAATCAATGCATAATTGCTAAATGATCTACCATTAGATCTCATGTATTACACAAATGTATCCAAAAAATGGACAATTTTTTTCCATAAAGATCCTTCCACACTTCTAGAGCATACCCATTGCACACCAAGGTGTGACTGCTAGTTTTAACAATTTTTAACAAATCATTTTCCATTTTTTGTTTTAAAAAGTTATTTAATTAAATCTTCCTAGAATAAATAAATGTTAATTATTTTTAGATTTCTTTTAAGAATAATTTATTTTATGTATGTAATTGTTATTTTTTTATTATAGAAAATCTCACAAAACCCAGTTAACTATTTTATAGAGATTTGGATTCACACTATTAAAATAATAATTTATAAAACTTAAATTAAAGCATATCCATAAATTAGCATATAAAACTAAAAATTTACACAACTAAAATAAAAATTTGAATTAAATCTTAAACTATTTTGACATTGCCACATTTTTTATTTTTCAAAATTTATTAACTTCCAAATATAAATAAATACAAATTAGAATTAAATTAAAATAACTAAAATTAGTTTAATTATTAATTTAATTATAATTCTATTTTTATTATTATTAATTATTATAATCCTAAAATCATTATAATTAACATTAGGATTATAATTAATAATAAGATAAAAATTATGGCTAGAACTATTCAAAAATTAAAATAAATTAAAAAAATATTACTAATAAATATGATTAATGGATATAATGCTCCAAAATTTCATTGTTCTAGAATATTTTATTCCAAATCTTATTATCCCAATATTAATTCATATATTTTTCTGTAATGTCACTCTAAAATTCTTTACTAAATAATCATTGGTTGGTGTAATGCAATAAAATGCACACACTTTCATTTTCACACTTGTTTGGGCCCACCTTGCTTTATTTATCCTCATTTATGGCTTAATTGGTCTTATTTTGTATCCAAAAGCCCTATGAATTTTATCTTTTTTCTGGCTAATCTTGACTTTCTCCATTGCATAAATTATAATCCAATGATTCTCATCTACGTGTCCCTAATTTTGGTTCAAGACTAAAACGCTACCTAGGGCAACTTTGTCCCCTAAGGTCTCGAGACCCTAATTTTGAGGCATCTTAATTGGGCCCCTTTTTGGTGTTTGTGTCCTAAGTTTCATGACTTGGGACTAAGACACCACCTAGGGCATCTTAGTCCTCCTTGAGTCATTTTCAAGATTTAATTTCAAATTCTCGCAGGATTTAGCCTTCTTTATTTAATGAATTCATATGTCAGCTTGGTGTGATGAAATTTCAGGATATTAAGCATAAATAAGTATAAATACAAGGTTCATTCATTCATTTCAAAAATAAGATTTTTGTGAGAGAATTCATAATATCAAATTGAGTTCACAAGAGCATTCAAGAGAAATTCATCAAGCATTTGGAGCCATCATCAAGATTCAATAATCATATCAAAGAGCTCCTTGCATCATGTGTGTTGTTATGCTAACATTTTTGATTTAGGGTTTTGATTGAAGCAAGTAATTCAAGTCCATATCTTTGGTTCAAGATCCATATTGATTGCAATCATTTCACACAAGTTTGCAGACTTTACAAGGGTTGGGTGAGTTATAGAATTGCACGTTGTTCATTCACCATTCACCATTTCCCTTATTACTTTATTTCATTTCAAGGTTTAATTACCTACAAGGGGTTTGACCAAGGAAAACCTCCATTCACTAAAAATATTTTTCCCATCTTTCACATTTGTGTTTGTAGGTTTAAGTTCTAGACTTGAAGATCATTTGGAGTGTAAAGTTGTAAAAGTTGTAAAGTTGCATTACAAAGTTGTCATCTTCGAGGAAACTCACCTATATGTTAGGTCTAGATGTTTTAAAGCTTGAGATCCTAGAAGAAGCAAGTGCAGACCTTGAAGCTCAGGATCACATTCGAAGTTTTTAGAAATTCAAAATGAGACTAATATGCCACATTGCGAGTCTTAGTCCTTCCAGGCATATTTTTTAGAGATTCCTTTAGATTAGATTTCATATTTGCCTCGAAAATCAACAGTGGGACTAATACGCCATCTTGGGAATCTTAGTCCTCCATAGCACATTTTGGTAGGTTCTTTACATTTATAGAATCCTCACAACATCTCTAGACTTCACAAGTACACACATCATATCTCCTTGTTGCATAATTTAATTATTTGCATACCTCATTTAGCTTGCATAACTAGGTTTTTTAGGTTGAATGTTCATTTGTATTTTCCAAGAATTTACTTGGTGGTGAACCCCTTAAAGCTAAAAGAACCCCTTCCTAGGTTCTCCTCATTGTGAATTGATTCACCTTGTGAGGTTGTTATTCAATCCAATTAGGACTCCTAAGACATATTCAAATGATAATAGGAGAATAGTGGTGTTCTATGACCTAGGTTATAAACCACTCATTTTCCATCCTAATCATATTGGTGAACTTGACTTCTTTGAAAAGTCTTTTTTTATTTGGTGTCGATAAAAGTCCTAGATCTAGGTTACATTCATTACATCTTGCATTAGTGAAATTACATCTAGGGTTTCTTATTTTTGCATTAGTAAAAGTTCATGTAGGTTAAAATTTTACTTTCTTGCATCATTTCATTAAAAATTTGAAAATTGCATTGTTCATCCTCTTAATTGCATTTAGAAACATTGTTATTGCATTGAAAATTGAAAAATTGCATTGAAATCTCACTTTCAATTTCTTGTTCCTAGCTACCTTTTTTTGCACTCATTTGCATATTTTTCCTATTTCTAAACATCAATACCCCGAATAGGAAATCTATACACACTGTAGGCAGTCATTTTTTGTTTGTTTTATGATAAAAACTTCTTCTAGGACTAAAACTTTGTTCCTAGAATCTTAGTCCCTCTCAAGGTTTTTGCTCTAGAATCCTCTCTGTTGTTTGTTGTCTGTTTCACTCCTTGGAACTTCAAATTCTCACCAGGAGGGCCAAGATGCCCTTACCGGCATCTTAGTCGCTATTAACTTTGACTCTTCAATTTTCAGGGCCTCATATTGCTTTTTGTGTTTTTGTGGGTTTCCTTTAGTTTATTATTTCAGTTTCTAGAATAGTTGTTATCTTAATTTCTTTTATTTTTTCAATCTTGCATCATGGATATGTGCTTTGGAAAGTTGTGGATGTCCTTGAAATATATGGTAGATATGTCAATATGTTCCTTTGGTAATGACCCTAATGAAATTGAACTCACTCATGCTCACTCAATTCCTAATGCATGTCCTCCTTGTGATGTTGATATCATTGGAGAAGATGATGACAACATGAATAAGTTCCTGAACAATTTTCTTGATAACCTTAAAGCTAATGCATCCTTTTATCAATCCATGAAACAACTAGACCCCCCTACAATACCAGGTCTCTTGAGATATTTGGTTACTTACATCCTGAAACTAAAGAAAAAGTTGAGCCTAAGTTCCCTACAACAAGTGAACCTAGTTCTTCTAAACAAAGAAACACTCAACCATTTTATGGTAACAAAGTAACAAACACTCCAATCAACCTAGAAGAAACATATGGAAAAGGATTCACAATCTTAAGCAAACAAGGATCCGATACCACAAGAGAACATTAAATTCTTCAACTCCTAGAGCAAGTTCCAACTACTAAAAACATAAAAGGGTTAGGATATTAGGATCCCCCTCACAATATAAGAATACCTAGAGAATACCTAAAGATTCATAGTGATGGTACGATGATCTTTGATTCACCTCCTAGTATGAATTTATTTCTTCCTAAAGAACAACCAATGTCTCATAACAATGAAAAGGATGATAGGATATCTTTAGGTCATCCTTATCCTTATTCAACTACAAAAATTGGAGAACCTATTAAAAAAAAACCACCTTACAAAATAAAGAAACCTCAATTCCCTTTTCCACCATCTTCACCCAAACAAAATTTACA
This sequence comes from Sequoiadendron giganteum, assembly GCA_007115665.2. Taxonomy (NCBI): domain Eukaryota; kingdom Viridiplantae; phylum Streptophyta; class Pinopsida; order Cupressales; family Cupressaceae; genus Sequoiadendron; species Sequoiadendron giganteum. Next base: position 112,680,374 of record CM021104.1, on the reverse strand, counting down.
TATACTTTTACCTCAAGGTATTATCACATTACCACCTATACCTAAAAAATTGATTTCCAAATCCTAAGAACAATAATACATCTTATTGAGAATATCATAGGAACTTCATCCATAATATTGATGCATGTTGCACCTTACAACACATATTTAAAAGACTTGATATAATAGAATTAATCCCTTAAAATGGGACCTCTTGTCATGTAATAGTTGTAGAATCTTTACATTCTCACTATTACATGACCCTTCTCATCACCTACCTCAGCCCATTCTTTTCTTGCACTCAGTGGGGACAAGAAGTGGATGCCCTTGTCCTAGTAAGGCATTTTTTGTTGTTCCTTAGGTTCGTTATCTACCTTCCACTTATGCATATTGAGATTGGGAGGTAGATGAATTACTTTAGGTTGACTCACATGTGCCTTACTAACATTTTTCATTTGCTTTTCGCTTTCACTTGCATGTGCGTATTGTGATCCCCCGTGATGTTTTGTTTGATGTTTCTCTCTTTTTTTATTCCTCTATTTGTACCTTCATTCTTCTATA